>LR812523.1:78686773-78691773 GCA_903798195.1 Danio kyathit | reverse complement strand
ACGATTGCCACGGCTGTGGTTATTCCAGTTGCTTTATCTTTTAGTATTAATCCTCAGGAAATCACCGAAGGCATCGATATCATGTTATCATAATGATCTAATGTGACAGTTAGATCATAACTGTACTGTCCCTGTACACAGTGGCCATATTCATCTATGTAAACACAAGAAAACAACATTAACGTTATAGCAGACGCTGTGAAAAGCTCATTCCCAGCCACTAGACTTTTCTGACAGGGTATTCCAGTGTCATCAGATGTGAAAGTCTGTTGTGGGATGACTATACAGGAGTTATTATTATGTATTATAGATAGCCAAATATATCGCTTTTTTCATCGTTTTTTTTTTTTTTAAAGCATGACCGTAAAACATGAACGATGTTATGAATGTTTTAAAACATAAGCTTATTCGTTGTAAAAATTCCAACCCAGGCTCATTCTGAAAACGTAGTCCCGTGGACGTTTCTGGAGAGCGCGAATTTTGTAGCCGGAGGTACTTATGGCTGCGTTTCATTTTTTAAGTGAACGCTACGGCGCGGTCTGACGTCGTTCCTTTTGGCGCTTACTGGCTGACCGCTTACCTCCGTGTGGAGGCCTTTCCCGCTGCAACCAGTTTGTCCCGTTAGCTCGTTAGAGAGGAGTTGACCACGACGACGGCGACCGGGTTCGAGTCCGGGGAAGAGCGGTTCCAGAAATCAGGTAAGACAAAAACAGAATCCATGTGGTGAGAACGTGGTAAAATCCGAAAACGTGGTAAAAATCAGACGAGGGCTTTTCTTTTTCTGGACGGCTTTAGTAAACCATTGGTTGGGTTTAGGGAAGTGTGTGGGTGGGCGTGTCAATCGGTAAAATTGGTTGAGTTTAGGGAAGGAGGAGGGTGGGTCAGACGATTGGTCAGCCAGCCAGCCAGTCAGTCAGTCAGACAGTCAGCCTCTGGTGGGTTTACGCGAGAACAGCGCGGCCGCGAACGGCACTCGCAAGAGAAATTTGAGACATGAAAAAGTACACACAGCGGCCTCTCGCGGATTCGCGAAAACAAAAACTGCAAAAATACGTACCTCCCGGGACGTATTTTTTGGTCTCCAGAAACGTCAACGGGACTACGTTTCCAGAATGAGCCTGGGTTGAAAAATTCTTAAAGGGGTGGCCCACTACTATATCATATTTGAAACTTTAGTTGATGTGTAATGTAGATGTGTGAACATAAACAACATCTCTGAATGTAAGACCCTCAAAGTTCAATGAAAAGGAAGACATTGGCTTTTACAGAGTTAGCTTAGTAAAGCCTACAGCAAACGAATTTGGAGACTACAAAAAAAACATCGAGGTTAATGGTGTCATAAACCCTTAAGGTTACACGCATACACCCCGCGCAGCCAAAGGGTGTGGACTGAGGTACTGTAATGTTATAGCAGAGAAAGCTAAAATGCTATCCAAACGCAGCTATTTCCACAGAGCTTCTTCTGTATTTGTGCTTCCAAAGGACATAAAGAGAGAAGTGCTGACAATTTAATTTTAATTATGTTGCAGAGAATTTTAAAAAATGTATAGCTAGAATTTGACAGAAGATTCGGCTAAAAACTCCTCAAAGAAGGAGCAGCTTCAACCATAAAAGAAGAAGCTGGATTGTGAGCCACAACCTGTAAGTGTTTTGATTTGTTAAAATTGACCTATTACATGCATAGTGTCTAGCGTTAATGGTATGTTGTAGCAAGGACGTAAACAAGGATGTAAACAACGGGAAGGGCTGTTTGACACCGCTAACAATTTAGCTATAAATTCATATTTATCCGTCAAACCGCTGTAAACAGCCAAAATCTTCAGCAGTGCTGCAGTGACTCTCTATGCGGACGCTTACACTGAGTTCTACATGTCAAATAATGAACTTGCAAAAGATATGAGAACGTTTCATATTACTTACACATGCTTATAACCTGAATATATTTAGATTAGATTAGATTCAACTTTATTGTCATTACACATGTACAAGTACAAGGCTTTTACAAGGCTTATATATGTGAAAGCAGAGGTGTAAAGAGTACCTGAAAACCATACTTGAGTAAAAGTACAGATACCTTACTGTAGAAATTACTCCATTACAAGTTACAAGTCACCAATTCAAATAAGACTTGAGTAAAAGTATTAAAGTATCCGATTTTAAAAGAACTTAAGTATTTTACTCATACTGAATGTAATAAAACACAAACTCACAGCTAAATGCACTTGATGCAAAATGCTTTAGTGATACATTTATTCACATTGCACACACAAAAAAAAATAATATATATATATATATATATATATATATATATATATATATATATATATATATATATATATATATATATATATATAGTGGGTTTTGCCATATCAGTAACTGTATTAATTTTTGGTAACATTATACTTACAATACCATTGTAAAGTCAGACATAATTTGACTAAATTCACATTAAATAGACTCTTACCTCAATGTGTTTTTTTAAATTTGAAGATAAATTCTTAAAAGCACTTATTTTCGTCGTTCGTGGCAAACAAAGTAGACACTGCATCCTGTAAGAGCCATTCTGTATATCGGCAAATGAAAACATTTCTTTCAGATAAGGCCATAGATGGTCATCAGTGCTGGCACTGCTTGATGTGCCAGCTTCAGCTTCATCACTGGCTGCAGCAATGTTGCTAAACACCTGGTATTAGGCAAGCTGCTAATTCACATTTACGTGATTTGGCCCATAAATAGCATACAGTACCTTCAGCACCCTGCAGATGGTGATATCGCCTCATCCGCCCAACAAATTAGCCGTGGTTGATAAAGATGCCGACTTGTCGCGCACAATCACAATGTAATGAGTAACGGTAAGCATCCGTTCAAATGTAGTGGAGTAAAAAGTACATATATTCAATCAAAAATGTAGTCAAGTAAAGAGTAAAAGTTGCTTATATTTTTGATACTCAGTACAAGTACAAAGTAGCCAAAAAAATACTTAAGTAAAGTAACGAAGTCCATTTACTCAAGTACTTTACACCACTGTGTGAAAGACACTTGTCAGATTTTATTTTAGAGAGCAGGCGTGAGGTTCAGCTTTGTCCTCTTCCTTTTTTTTGCCTGATTCAGGCTCAAACTGATACGGCTAACCGTTACACTGACTGAGAGTATTTACACAAAAGAGGCGCAGTGTGTGCTAATAGAGACTTGGCGTTTCCTGGTGACGTGGAGCCGATCCGCGAATCACAGCACATTATGTTAGCTGATCAATCAGAGCCTCTTGAGGGGAGGCATTCAGAGGAACTAGGAAATATGACAGTCGTTTTCATTTTAGCTGAGTAGCTGTATATAATCAAAGTAAGATATCTGAAAAAAATACACTCTGGACCACACCATTAAGTATAAAATACATTTCGCCTATGCAGAGTCTTCATAAACCACCAAAACTCCACATGTGCAAGCGCGCGCGCGCGTGTGTGTGTGTGTGTGTGTGTGTGTGTGTGTGATGAATCTGTCAGGCCTCGGGTCAGGGTTGATCGGGCTACTGACAGCTTCTCCGCAGGCCCGCTGTGAGCCCCGTCAGTCTCTTTCTTTCTCCCGCTCTCTCTCCTGTCTGCATGTGTACACATTTGCTATGGATTAGCCACGCACATTAGGCTTTAGCACCATAGGCAGCACTGTTCCTCACACCGAATCATGCCCAATCAATTGAATTCGAAGCAGATGGACTGTATTCACCGAGCAGAAAGCATACATTTCAAAGATGATCCAGAGAAAGGGGATGCAAAACGGGGGATCAGATTCAATGCTGTGCGATGTTTTGTTTCTCTTTTTAATTAATTAACAAATTAGTTTTTTGTTTCGGCAGTTTTGTACACTCAAAAAATGACGTTTGTGGGTCACTCAAAGTATTTTTGGTGCATGTTCACACTACTTATTTAAAATGAGCTGAATCAACACAATTATTGTGTTTTTTTTAGGACAACTTAATTTTTTTTGTTCAATCCACTTAAATTTGTGCTAACAAATAAGTTAACTTAATTGATTTGTGTTGGGACAACATGAAGGAATTGTGTGGAATCCAGCATTTATTACACTGTAAAAAAAACTAAGTTGACTCAACTTAAAATTTTAAGGCAACAAATTTAAGGACATTTTTGAGTTGAGTCAACTTGCAACCCAATTACTTTACTTGACTCGATTTAAATTCAGTAAACTCAAAAATGTCCTGAAGTTTGTTGACTTAAAATTTTGAGTTGAGTCAACTTTGTTTTTTTTTTTACAGTGTACACTAAAAAATGCTGTTTTTTAACATTGTAGCTTTTTGTTTCGGCAGTTTTGTACACTGGAAAAATGACATTTGTGGTTCACTCTAAACGTATTTTTGCTGCATGTTCACACTACTTATTTAAAATGAGCTGAATCAACACAATTCTTGAGTTTTTTGGGACAACTTAATTTTTTTATGTTCAATCCACTTAAATTTGTGCAAACAAATAAGTTAACTTAATTGATTTATGTTGGGACACATGAAGGAATTGTGTGGAATCCAGCATTTATTACAATGTACACTGTAAAAAACAAAACAAAGTTGACTCAACTTAAAATTTTAAGGCAACAAATTTAAGGACATTTATGAGTTGAGTCAACTTGCAACCCAATTACTTTACTTGACTCGATTTAAATTCAGTAAACTCAAAAATGTCCTGAAGTTTGTTGCCTTAAAATTTTAAGTTGAGTCAACTTTGTTTTTTTTTTTACAGTGTGCACTGTAAAAAATGCTGTTTTTTAACATTGTAGCTTTTTGTTTCGGCAGTTTTGTACACTCAAAAAATGACATTTGTGGTTCACTCTAATGTATTTTTGGTGCATGTTCACACTACTTATTTAAAATGAGCTGAATCAACACAATTCTTGAGTTTTTTGGGAGACAACTTAATTTTTTATGTTCAATCCACTTAAATTTGTAAAAGCAATTAAGATATTCCATTTATATTGGGACAACATCAAGGAATTGT
>LR812523.1:78619273-78681773 GCA_903798195.1 Danio kyathit | reverse complement strand
TATAAACATGCAGTATAGTAGTGCATTTATTACTATACACTGTCAAAAATGCACGGTTCGACACAATTCATTCATGTTGTCCAAACATAAATCAATTAACTTAACAAATCTAAGTGGAGTGAGCATAAAACAATTAAGTTGTCCCAAAGAAGACCTTAAGAATTGTGTTGGTTCAACTCATGTTAAATAAGTAGTTTGAACAAGCAGAAAAAATCTGTCTGAAATCAGGATTTAATTCACTCAAATTTACATTATTAATATAAACATGCAGTATAGTAGTGCATTTATTACTATACACTGTCAAAAATGCAGGGTTCCACACAATTCATTCATGTTGTCCAAACATAAATTGATTAACTTAACAAATTTAAGTGGGGTGAGAATAAAACAATTCTTTTGTCCCCCCCCCAAAAAACCTTAAGAATTGTGTTGGTTCAACTCATATTACATAAGTAGTTTAAACAAGCATCAAAAATTATTCTGAAATCAGGATTTAATTCACTCAAATTGACATTAATAATATAAACATGGAATATGGTGGTGCATTTATTACTATATACTGTCAAAAATGCAGGGTTTTGCACAATTCATTCATGTTGTCCGTACAAAAAATGATTACAAATTTAGGTAGGTTGAGCATAAAACAATTAAATTGTCTCAAAAATATCAAAAATTGTGATGTTTCAGCTCATTTGGTCACACTTCACAATAAGATTTCATCAGTTAATGTATTTACTAGCATGAACTAAGTATGAACAATACTTGTACAGCATTAATTAATCATAATTCAACATTTACTAATGCCTTAGGAAAGTTAAGGTGTGAGTTAACACGTGAGTTAACAAGGAACAACTGTATTTTCATTAAATGACTTTTGCTGCTTGGTCAATCTACTTATTTAAAATGAGCTAAAAGAACACAATTCTTATGTTTTTTGGTGGACAACTTAACTGTTTTATGTTCAATTCACCTAAATTTGTAAAAAACAATTCACTTAATTGATTTGTGTTGGGACAACATGAAGGAATTGTGTTGAACCCAGCATTTTTTACAGTGTAACGTTAACTAACATGAACAAACACTGTAACAAATGTGTTGTTCATTGTTTGTTCATGTTACTAAATGCATTACCTATATGCAGATTTTGTGCTGATTATACAAATGACTAATTTATTAACACAATATTAAGCACTCACATACTGTAAATGACTTTTGTGAATAGTTTTGATATTTACGACAAAAAGTCCCGATAAATAAATGAGCACACCAATCGATCAGCTTTATTCCAGCGCTTGCCTTATTCTATTGCTAGGATTATACCATATTGATTATTTTGTTTGCTTTAACCTGTATGGATTGTTTCTACTAAAGCATCCATGGGATTGATCCTCCTCCTTTTCAACAGTTCTTCTTCAACCCCCACTAGTTTGCATCCATTTATTGAACTGACTGGCTAAGCCTCAAGCTGTTCGCCATACAGATGTACATTTAGGTTAAAAGAAAAGCTCACAGAAACCTCTTTCTTTGCTGATAAACTCATACATATCACTTATACTTTGCAAAAGTTTCCCTAATCCAGTTTATGTTTTGCATAACATTAAAAATCTGTTGTTTCTATACGGTATATGGTTTATTTGCAATCTTAGGAATTATACAATTGAGTCGGTCCATTATTATTACACAAATTAAGCATTTTTAGTAATATAACATTAAGTGACAGCTTATATTAAAATAAATCAATTTAAAACATGTTTACTACACTGTAAAAATCTTGCTGCCTTATTTTTTTAGTTGAATTTAATTGACTTTTCTAGTCATCTCAACTTATATCAATTAAACTGACTAAAATGTTAAGTTAAACTTGGCTTAACTTAACATATGTAATTGAAACCTGATTAATTTACTAAAATAAGCTAAAGTAACATAAAAACATTTGCTGTCATATGATTTTTACAGTCTGCACACACAAAGGCTGGGTTGTTTAGTTCAAATATGATATAACTTTAACTGTAAATTTGCATTATTCATTCATTCATTCATTTTCCTTCAGCTTAGTTTCTATTTCAGAGGTCACCACAGCGGAATGAACCGCCAACTATTCCAGCATATGTTTTACTTAATGGATGCCCTTTTAGCCACAACCCAGAATTTGGAAAAAAGTTAAATATGCATATGTTACATATACACATTTAACATGTTTATTTATATTTACTTTTAAATATACATATATTTTGGTTGTTAATATGGACAAACCCAACCCTTTAAATAAAAAAATAACGCAACAGTTCCATATTTTATTCAAATTTAATTTGAAATAACCCAATCCGGTGATTTAATAAGATGTCTAATTTATTTTTTAACATGTAGCTCTTTCTATGGTGCAAATTAATAAATTATCAATTCTACATATGTTGTCAACATACACTAAAAATTTTGGTTCAAATATGCACAAACCCAACCTTTGTTTTAAAGATTTTTTAAGTCAATTGAAAAAATTAACCCAGCTATGGGTTTATGCAGACTCTATCGATTTGTGTTGGGACAACATGAAGGAATTGAGTTAACTTATTAGTTTTTACAAATTTATAGGTCACTATTTACAATAAGATTTCATTCACGTGATCTAATTATGAACAATACACGTACAGCATTTATTAATCATAGTTCAACATTTACTAATGCATTATTAGCATCCAAATTCATGCTTGATAACAAAAGTTAATGTACCGTGAGTTAACATGAACTAACTATAAACAACGGTATTTTTATTAACTAACATGAACAAATGCTGTATACGTATTGTTTGTTGTTTGTTTATGTTAGTAAATACTTTAACTAACATTAACTAATACAACCTTACTGTAAAATGTTACCAATTTATAAAACAAATTGAACATAAAACAATAAAATTGTCTTAAAAATACCTCACAAATTTAACATAAAACAATTAAGTTGTCTTAAAAATACCTCACAAATTTAACATAAAACAATTAAGTTGTCTTAAAAATACCTCAAAAATGTTATATAATTAAGTTGTTTTAAAAATACAAAACAATTAATTTGTCCTAAAAATACCTCAAAAATTGAACATAAAACAATTAAGTTGTCTTAAAAATACAAAACAATTCATTTGTTTTAAAAATACAAAACAATTGTCTTAAAATACCTCAAAAAATGAACATGAAACAATTAGGATGTCTTAAAAGTACAAAACAATTAAGTTGTCTTAAAAATACTCCACAATTTGAAAATAAAACAATTAAGTTGTATTAAAAATACCTCAAAAATGTTATATAATTAAGTTGTTGTAAAATACAAAACAATTAAGTTGTCTTAAAAATACCTCAAAAAATGAACATAAAACAATTAAGTTGTTTTAAAGAAACAAAACAATCAAGTTGTCTTAAAAATACGTCAAAAATTGAACATAAAACAATTAAGTTGTCCTAAAAATACCTCAAAAATTGAACATAAAAATATTAGGTTGTTTTAAAAGTACAAAACAATTAAGTTGTCTTAAAAATAACTCAAATATTGAGCATAACATAATTAAGTTGTCTTAAAAATACCTAAAAATTGAACATAAAACAATTAGGTTGTTTTAAAAATACTAAACAATTAAGTTGTCTTAAAAATACCTCAAATATTGAGCATAACATAATTAAGTTGTCTTAAAAATACTCCAAAAAATGAACATGAAACAATTAAGTTGTCTTAAAAAGTACAAAACAATTAAGTTGTCTTAAAAATATCTCAAATATTGAGCGTAATATAATTAAGTTATCTTAAAAATACCTCAAAATGTTATATAATTAAGTTGTTGTAAAATACAAAACAATTAAGTTGTCTTTAAAATACCTCAAAAAATGAACATAAAACAATTAAGTTGTTTTAAAGATACAAAACAATCAAGTTGTCTTAAAAATACGTCAAAAAATTGAACATAAAACAATTAAGTTGTCTTAAAAATACCTAAAATTTTAACATAAAACAATTAAGTTGTCCTAAAAATACCTCAAAAATTGAACATAAAACAATTAAGTTGTCTTAAAAATACCTAAAATTTTAACATAAAACAAATAGGTTGTTTTAAAAATACTAAACAATTAAGTAGTCTTAAAAATACCTCAAAAAATGAACATGAAACAATTAAGTTGTCTTAAAAATACAAAACAATTAAGTTGTCTTAAAAATACCTCAAATATTGAGCATAACATAATTAAGTTGTCTTAAAAATACTCCAAAAATTAAACATAAAACAATTAAGTTGTCTTACAAAATACAAAACAATTAAGTTGTCTTAAAAATACCTCAATATTGAGCATAACATAATTAAGTTGTCTTAAAAATACTCCAAAAAATGAACATGAAACAATTAAGTTGTCTTAAAAAGTACAAAACAATTAAGTTGTCTTAAAAATATCTCAAATATTCAGCAGAATATAATTAAGTTGTCTTAAAAATACTCCAAAAATTGAACATGAAACAATTAAGTTGTCCTAAAAAGTACAAAACAATTAAGTTGTCTTAAAAATACCTTAACAATTGTGATGTTTCAGCTCATTTTAAATAAGTAGTTTGAACAAGCAAACAGCAAATGTCATATTTGATGCACCGTTGGATTAAAACAACCTAACATTGTTTTACAGTGTATCCCAACCAAGATATCTCCTAATATTTCACCCTTCAGCCAATTTGGAGATATTTTTAAAAAAAAAACAGCAGCATTTATCTAGAGGATCCACATATAAATAAAGCACACGAGTGGTATTGATCAGTCATGGATTGTTGGATTGACTATGTTGGTCTTTCGATCAATTAAACGCTAAAAAATGCACACAAAAAGATGTATAATTATACACTCTAAAAATTGCTGGGTTGTTATAACCCAACATTGGGTCAAATATCCTCAAACCAAACAGTTATGTTAAAAATACACTGTAAAAAAGGTAATAATTTTCCATATTTTGTGATTTTCTGTTTGTTTACAGTTGTGACTTGCATTATGGGATGTTGATCTCTGCTCTGTCGACTTTTGATGTTGAAAATTCAACTCTACAGTTTAACAAAGTGACTTTTATTGACATTTTAGTAAATAATATAATGTATAGAGAGAAATAAGTCTGTAAAATAGCAGAAAATGTACTGGCAATTTATCACAAGGCTTTTGTAGTGTAATATACAACACCAACCTAGATATATCAATTTAAACTATTAAAAGTTATTTAAACATTTGACCTAACATCAAGTTACAACAACCAAGCATTTCTTTAGAGTGAACAATCCAACTAAAATAAACAAAAAATAGAGGTTTGAGTGGAAAAAATAGTATAGCATATGGAGAGGTAATGATAAACAGTTAGGTCATAAACTCCAGCAGGAGCCAAAGGGAAGACGTGTGGAGCATAATGTGACAAAAGCCTCCGTCAGGATCAGCTGAGGGCTTTTCTCTCCCCTTCTGCTAATAACTGGATTAGAAAGGGGGTGGAGAGACAGACAGACCGAGCAGCAGGTCCAAACAAAACGGACACAGATTAAAAAAGGAGGGGGTGTAGGTGCTCTGGGATCCCCAATTCCCACAAGCATCAGGGAGGTGTCCTGATGAAGCTGACTAATTATATCAATATTAGGAGGCCAAGCTGTAGGTGGCAGGGACTAAAGGTTATTAAAACCAACTAAAAATAATAATAATGATAACAATAAATAATAATATACAGTATATAAATGGTTTAAATGAAGCAGAATTTAGTTCTTAAACTATTGTTTTCAGTATTATTTTCATATATAGCTCCATATATATCCTCATCCAGGATTTTGTTAGTCCAATGGTTCTTAAGATCAAAAAAAGAGGAAAATTTTACAAGATCTTTGTGTATTTTCATAGCAAACCACAAGAATTTGAGTAAATAATGCAATAGGTTTAGAGAAATGCTACACAAATCAGTCATTTTTAGACTGCAAAATCTTCATTTTTGTAACAACTCTCAGGTTAATGGCAGCCAGACGTCTAGTGTTTGCTTTTGTTGTTGCTTTCTTCCATTTTGTCAGAGTTTATTTCACTCAAATTCGTAGTATAAACATATAATAGTGTATTTTTTTTACTATATGATAAATATACAATCTTTATCATCAATATTCAGCACTCACATGCTGTACAATTTATGACAAAAAAGTAAAATAAATAAATAAATGAGCATACCAATCAATCACTAAAAGTCACTTTTTTATACTTTTCAATGTTGAAAGTTGTTAGAAGAAAAGCATAAATAAATGGGGGAAAATAGAAACATGAATCACAAAATGCAGAGATTTTTTATAGTGTATTTAATTTTAATTCAACAAACTAAAGCATTTTTTAAAGTTGGTCTGAGGTGTTACTTTTTAAGCATGCAACTGAACAATCTGCCACAAAAGTTGTCCATATAGAGATAGGTCAGGCAAAAGTTAAACAAAATGCCGCTCAGAAGAGCTCATTTTAACTACAAACTGCAGTCAAACGAGTGTTGAAGTTTGTTTTTTTGTGATTGTACATAAATGTAGACTGAAGCACGTATCTCCAATGAGCCTGTGTTGAAAAATTATGTTTTACTTAAATGATTTTTGATAAATTCTTGATTAATTAATGCACTTTTATTTCAATGATTTTTCTGGTAACACTTTACAATAAGGTTCATTAGTTAATGCATTTACTAACATGAACTAATCATGAACAACACTTGTACAGCATTTGTTAATCATAATTGAACATTTACTAATGCATTATTAACATCCAAGTCCATGCTTGTTAACATTAGTTAATGCACCGTGAGGTAACATGAACTAACAATGAACAACTTTATTTTCATTAACTAATGTTAACTAACATGAATAAATACTGCAGTAAATGAATTGTTCATTGTTTGTTCATGTTAGTAAATGCATTAATTAACATTAACTAATTAACCTTATTGTAAAGTGTGACCGTTTTTCTTTACACATTTCTTTCAGAAAACAACCCCGCTATGTTTTATGAATGTTTTTTTTTCTACCAACTCATAACTATAACGAAACCAAAACATACATATAATTTGAGAAAGAAATTATTAGTCCGAAGTATTATTTTTTAAGCATGTATGTGAATTTCTTTTGGATTATTATAAGTACCAAAGATAAAGATGCAAAGACAGAACAGAGAGAGAGAAGGGTCACAGAGAAAACTATAAAAACAGCTGTGGTGCTGAGGAATTCTGGGAAAATCTGAGAGACAACAGTCTATTTTTTCCACTCTTGACTTGAGAAAGACAGAGCAGATCCTCAGAGACGCTTGATAAACAATGTTCACTTGAATAGCAAGAGAGAGAGAGAGAAAGAGATATCAAGCAAGATCTGAACATCAGGAATATTACCACATAACCCAAAATCCATTCATCAGCATGTAAACCTCCAGTATGAGCACTTCCTTCTCTATTTTCCATCCTGTCTACTTCTGTTTTACTTATTTGCTTACAAAAAGTATTAATTTCTTCTATTGTCCACATTTCCAAAGTTGATTTTGGATAATAGAGTCTGCTAAAGGATCGAATGTAAATATCACAAAAATGCAGCTTGCATCTTGAGGTGATCAAGTTGTTGGAAAATCAATATTTCATTCATTTTACTTCGACATAGTCCCTTATTTATCAGGGGTCGCCACAGCGTAATGAACCGCCAACTTTTACGGCATATGTTTTACGCAGTGGATGCCCTTCCAGCCGCAGCCCAGTACTGGGAAACACCCATACACACTCATTCACACACGCACTCATACACTACGGCCAATTTAGTTCATATAACGCATGTGTTTAGACTGTGGGAGAAACCAGAGCAGTGCCAACACGCCAACACAGGGAGAACATGAAAACTCCACACAGAAATGCCAACTGCCCAGCCAGGACTCAAAATAGATACTTATAATGCTTAAATTAGGTTTTTAAGAGTGTTTTCTAATCAGAAAAGTAGAATTTAATTAAATTAAATTGGTAAGTCCTCTTTAAGGAGGCAATGAATTCAACAGAACAAAAGTTTTAATTCTCAAAACCAACATAATTAGATAAAATATCAATCTAAAAACCTAAATTAACTATTAACTATATTTGTGGAGAATACCATAAGTTTTTTATTGGTCAGTTTGGCTGTAGTTTAAGTACATTAGTCTAAATAATGTATTTTTCCTAAGATCTGATCTAAGATCTGCTGCTCAGGACTCACACACTCTCTTGAGTTTCCTCATAATTTAATATAAGCACATATATCTAAGCACATGTACACATAAATAAGCACATATAAGCAATATATTGAGTGGACGGCCAAAAAATCCTTATTTTGCACTTAAAATAAGTCTCTGATGTCCCTAGAGTGTTTATGTGAAGTTTCAGTTCAAAATATCACACAGATAATGGTTTATAACTCTTTGAAACTGACCCTTTTTTTAGGCTTTGAACCAATTTGTGTCATTTTGGTGACTGTCGCTTTAAATTCAAATGAGATTGTGCTCTTTTCAAAAGAGGGCGGAGCTACAAACACCTATGCATCACCTTAGCCCTCTTTTCAAAATCATGCTCAGCCTGTACGGTGCTAAAACAGCTGCTTCTCACTCAGGGCTGTTGATGCTAATGAGGCAGAGATCATCACTAATGGGGGGGGGCTTTCCCCCTCTGATGATACGTACAAAGGGAGAATGTCAGTCAAAGTGTTTCTGCAGACTGTTTTTATCAAGTGTGATTATAGAAATTGTAATTGATTTTTACTTTTAGAAGCTGGTTATCTTCACAGACTGTTGCCACAAAACTTTGATCATAATTGTGGCATTTTGGTGACTGTCGCTTTAAATTCAAATGAGATTGTGCTCTTTTTTTTCAAAGAGAGCGAAGCTACAGATGCCTGTTTGTCAGCATAGTGGCAGATTCACAAACAAGACTAACTTCCTATGCTAATAACGGAGAGATGGTCACTAATGGGCGGGGCTTTCCCCCTCTTATGACACGTACAAATGGAGAATGTCAATCAAAGTGTTTCCACATATTATTAATACATTTTTACCATTAGAAGCTGGTTATATTCACTGACTGTTGCCACACAACTGTGTTTAAATCCCTTATAAAAAGTGATTTTTGCATAATAGGTCCTCTTTAAAACTGCTCCAGTTTGAGGAAACCAGAAACATTTTGTAACTGGACTCACCTGTCAATGATGACCGGGTCAGACGGTGTCTCGTTGCGATTACCGCAGCTTTTTTTCTCACAGCAGCGACTTCATATGAAAAGGAGAACATAAAAATAGTTAAAACATGCTCAAATTAGCTATACTACCATCAGTGCACAATTCTGTGTATTATAACCCTGTGCTTCCGTTATAATGTCATGTTGTTCTTTATAATTTAATTCATCATAATACACCCTTTTCACATTTTCTGGGTTTCTCAGTAGCGGAAGGTATCATGGTTGGTAAACTTAGAGCGCAGTGAATGTGGAAGCACGACACATATTTTTTGCAGTCCTATTTGCTGATCAAATAAAAGAAAAATGCCATGATGGTGTTATCAAGACTTTCAGAAAAAGGAAAAAATTGTGTGAGACTGATGACGACAGTCAGAGGAGGGAATAACGTCAAATTTACTGTCCTGCCCCATAGACGCTGCATTAGAAACACCTTGTATAAGCAGTAATTCATTCATTCATTTTCTTGTCGGCTTTGTCCCTTGCGGGGTCGCCACAGTGGAATGAACCACCAACTTATCCAGCACAATTTTACACAGTGGATGCCCTTCCAGCCGCAACCTATCTCTGGGAATTTCCACACACACAAATTCACCTGTACTGCATGTCTTTGGATTGTGGGGGAAACCGGAGCAGGGAGAACATGCAAACTCCACACAGAAACGCCAACTGACCCAGTCCAGCCAAGGTTCGAACCTGCGACCCAGCGACGTTCTTGCTGTGAGGCAACAGCACTACCTACTGCGCCACTGCGTTGCCCTTAAGCAGTAATTCGTTTTTGTAATTTGACGCAAAGATGATATAATACATTCATAAATGCATATAAATGTTTATACGTTTTTTAAAAATCCAAATATTAAAAACTTTCAAGGATTTAAGATTATGATGACCGTTAAAGGCGTCATAACATTCGTGTGAAAAGGATCCATTGGCAACACTGTAAAAAATGCAATTTGTGCTGGGACAACTTGAAGGAATTAAGGCAACTTATTAGTTTACAAATTTAAGTGAATTGAACATAAAACAGTTAAGTTGTCCTCAAAAATACCTGAAGAATTGTGTTGTTTCAGCTCATTTTAAATAAGTAGTTTGAACGAACATAATTTTTGAGTGAATGTTTTTTAGGATTCACAAATTTAAAAAAAAAAAATTTGTATAATGTTATAATGAACTTTGCTATTCTTTAATATTTTTGATATTATATATTATTAATAATAATTATAAATGTCATTGTACATTATTACATTTATTATATAACAAAAATATTACATTTTTTTCAGCATTTCTCAAAACAATTTGTGCACATCATAGTAGCAGTTTCTCATTCCTTCCAGCAAATTGCAAATGCTTTTGGACATGCATCAATTGCTTTCATACAACTCTCTGCTGTTTGTAACATTATCATTTGCTTATGTCGTGTCAGTCAAAATGAACTAAACTTGTGAATGCTTAATAGTCATTCCATATAAAACTAATAGTCCTCATTTCATTATTTGAGTCATTACATACAAAAATGTTGAACTAGTTGTCAAAATCTGTCAAGCAACTTAAAAAAAAAGTAAATCTTCTAAATTGAACAATTTCATGAATGATTTACAGACCTGTGTATGTTGTAGGTTCAGTTCAAATATGTACTGCAGTATTGTTTACAGTTGTGCACAGCTCTACCCAAAGGAAGTTTATGTTTGTTGTGAATAAGGGTGTTTTGCACAATGCTGTGAATAAATTAGAATTGTAAAGAGCAAATGCAGTAAACATGTGAAGCATACATATTCAGTGTCTTGTACTCAGATACCTCACTAAATGCAGTATGTCTAACTTTATTGTAGTTTTCAAATGGCTGTGCAAATAGTATATAGTCCTGTCTTGAGCATTTTCAGAAAGTGTCACCAAAATCTGACTTTTTTGCATTGGAAAAAATGAACAGAGCAAACAAATGAAAACATGACAAAGCCATTTGACTATCTTCTTCATAAACAATGGTGTCAGGACTTTTCATCTTGATGACACTGACACTTTCATTGACATCAATGCTTGCTTTTGAGGAATGAGCTCTCCATTTTGAGCAAGTGACGCGCTTTTGCAGGTTATCCACTAGGCTTTGCAGTTTGTACTAATTGTTTTGAGAAATGCATTAACTGTTGTGCAAATGTAAATAGTGTTGTGAGAAATGCACCAAAGCCACTGAGAAAAACTGTAATGTTATATATAATATTATTATTATTGCATATAATATTTCAATATTGCATCATTATTAGTGTTGGGCATTTTACTTAAAAAATAATGATTCACTTATTGCATAATTACAATTTTAATTAATTGCTTTTCTAATTACTTTGTCTGAAAAGTAATTTAAATAGGGAATGTAATCACTTGTCTCAACCCTACATTTAAAATCCCTATAAAACTCAACAATAGAAATAAAGCTCTTTTAATTTGTAACTCCTAACACTGATTATTATACAGTACCTTCAGTTCTTTACATTTACAATGGGTTCATTGTCAGTTTTATAGGTATAATAATAATAATAATAATACTAATAATAATAATAATAATAATAATAATAATGGTATACACTCTAAAAATGCTGGGTTAATGTAAACCAGTGGTCACAATCACCAGCGATCAAATCCTGGCAGATCACCGGTAGACAAGCAGATTGCTAAAGGACTACAAATCCACCGGTATATGGACTACAAGTTCCAGTCATGCACTTTACTCCCACACCTGGCCTAGATCCCCCATGATTGCAAACAGACACAACTGATGCTGTTCAGGACTAAATACACAGACTATTTATACACCTTTCAAACACACACACACACATTGCTGAGTCTTGTTTTACAGTTTTGTGACATTATGACATGTTTTCCTTGCTCTGCTTTACCATGTTTTTGACCCTCGCCTTGTTTGTTTGTTTGTTTATTTTGTCTGCTGTCTGCGACCCTGGATTTGCCTGCATACATTTGTTTGCTCCTGCTTGCGACTGTTGCTTGCCTGACCGTTCTCAATAAACCTGCATTTGGATCCGCACCTGTTGTCAGGGTCCCCACTTCATATTACACCAATGTTGGGTCAAATATGGATAACCCCTTGTTTATTTATTTTCAGTTACATTTAAATTACACTTTTTAACCCAATGGCTGGTTTGTCCATACTTGACACAACTTTGGGTTACAAAAACCCAAGTTAGTGTGTGTTTTATACCTACAGTATAGCTTGATTTCCTTTCAGTTTGATTAACTGACAATATTTTTAGCTAAAAACAAAACCTTTCTTTATTATTATCTTTAGTATTATACATTGCATTTTAAAAGAGTGATTCATTATGACTGACTGTAACCTTTTACAGTTTTTCTCAGTCGCTTTGGTGCATTTCTCACAACACTATTTACATTTGCACAACAGTTAATGCGTTTCTCAAAACAATTAGTCATTTGTGCACATCATAGTAGCAGTTTCTCATTCCTTCCAACAAATTGCAAATGCTTTTGGACATGCATCAATTGCTTTCATACAACTCTCTGCTGTTTATAACATTATCATTTGCTTATGTCATGTCAGTCAAAATTAACTAAACTTGTGAATGCTGAATAGTCATTCCATATAAAACTAATAGTCCTCATTTCATTACTGGAGTCATTACATACAAAAATGTTGAACTAGTTGCCAAAAGCTGTCAAGCTAATTTTATTTTAAAAATGTAAATCTTTTTTTTCTGAAAATGTCTTAGAAATTGAACAATTTGATGAATGATTTATAGACCTGTGTATGTTGTGGGTTCAGTTCCAATATGTACTGCAGTATTGTTTACAGTTGTGCACAGCTCTACCCAAAGGAAGTTTATGTTTGTTGTGAATAAGAGTGAATTTATCTTGTTCATAAACAATGGTGTCAGGACTTTTCAATTTGATGACACTGACACTTTCATTGACATCAATACTTGCTTTTGAGGAATGAGATCCATTTTGAGCAAGTGACTCGCTTTTGCATATTATCCACTAGGTTTTGCAGTTTGTACTAATTGTTTTGAGAAATGCATTAGCTGTTGTGCAAATGTAAATAGTGTTGTGAGAAATGCACCAAAGCCTCTGAGAAAAACTGTAGTAATCAGCTTAAAAAAACTCTACTATTTAATTTTTTTTACATTTTTAAAACGGTATATATTAGTGCTGGACATAAATTAATCACGACTAATCACATCCAAAATAAAAGTTTGATTTGACATAACATATGTGTGTGCTGTGTATATTTATTATCTATATATAAAAACACACATGCATGCATATATTTGAGAATTTATTTTGTTTATATTTAGATATAAAATATATATGTATATTATACAAACTATGTATAAATTGAACAAAATTGTTTTGTATAGTTTTGTTATTATATATGTGTATCACATATACATTTTCTATATATATATATATATACGGACGGACGGATGGATGGACGGATGGATTAGATGGATGGATGGATGGATGGATAGATAGATAGATAGATAGATAGATAGATAGATAGATAGATAGATAGATAGATAGATAGATAGATAGATAGATAGATAGATAGATAGATAGATAGATAGATAGGTAGGTAGGTAGGTAGGTAGGTAGGTAGGTAGGTAGGTAGGTAGGTAGGTAGGTAGATAGATAGATAGATAGATAGATGATAGATAGATAGATAGATAGATAGATAGATAGATAGATAGATAGATAGATAGATAGATAGATAGATAGATAGATAGATAGATAGATAGATAGATAGATAGATAGATAGATAGATAGATAGATAGATAGACGGTCGGACGGACGGACGGACGGACGGACGGATGGATTAGATGGATTAGATGGATGGATGGATGGATGGATGGATGGATTAACAGACAGACAGACAGACAGATAGATAGATAGATAGATAGATAGATAGATAGATAGATAGATAGATAGATAGATAGATAGATAGATAGATAGATAGATAGATAGATAGATAGATAGATAGATAGATAGATAGATAGATAGATAGATAGATAGATAGATAGATAGATAGATAGATAGATAGATAGATAGATAGATGGACGGTCGGACGGACGGACGGACGGATGGATTAGATGGATTAGATGGATGGATGGATGGATGGATGGATTAACAGACAGACAGACAGACAGATAGACAGATAGACAGATAGATAGATAGATAGATAGATAGATAGATAGATAGATAGATAGATAGATAGATAGATAGATAGATAGATAGATAGATAGATAGATAGATAGATAGATAGATAGATAGATAGATAGATAGATAGATAGACAGACAGATAGATAGACATATAGATATGAATTGGTCTTAAGCCTTAAAAAGGCAGGCTAGCAATCTGTCACATTGATTGTGAATGATCAAGCTCAGTCCACGCTTTTAAAGCATACACACAAACACTACCCCACACACACACCTCCTGTCCCCCCATCCACACCCCCCAGCTCATGCTCCACGCCACCAGCATAACAAAAGTGCCCCCCCACCCTTGGCCATCTGCCTATATGCTTTCTCCTCCTTCCCCCCCACACCCCCACCCCAGTCAGACAGAGAGAGTCACTCCCCAGCTGTGTCTCCTGCCCTCTGCACCCCCGTCCCCATCAGCTCTGTTATTAACCAGCTGTGAGCGCCCACTCGGGCATCTGCTGGCTACACAATGGGGGCAGAGGCAGATCTGACTCCCCCTCCGCTGTCCTCCAGCCTGAGGTCACTGCACACCCTCTGTCCCTGCTGACACTCGCTGCTCCTCTTTCTCTACCATATATACACGCTCTCTCGGACATCCACTCGCACAAGATCAATTATTTGTGATCTTTAGGCTTGGTCTGTGTTAATTCAAACGCATATGAAGTGTTTGATAACTGCATTTTTTGTCATTTCAGATATCATGGTTTATTTTTAGGCTGTGCATTGAAAAGTATAACTGCGAAAAAAACTGATTGATGGAGGTTACTAAAACTGGAGCTTTTTAGCAGTTTTCAGAAATCATGTTTTACATTAAGTATTGAAGAGTTAACGCTTTTAAAAGAGTTTTAAAAATGCTGTTTTTGCAAAATAATTTTTTTATTTTTATAAATCATGTTTATTTTTGCTAAATAACTCAATGCACAATAAAAATATCCTGATTTCTGAAAATGAATACAAATAACCACAGACTTCAACAGAGTGTAATAATCTTGATGGTTTTGTGGGTCTCGTCTATCCAATCTGAGCTTTGTTGCAACATAGGCTCATCCTGAAAACGTAGTCCCGTGAACGTTTCTGGAGACCGCAAATTTTGTAGCAGGAGGTACGTATGGCTGCGTTTAATTTTTTTAAGTGAACGATACGGGGCCGTATGACGCCGTTCCTTTTGCCGCTTACCGGTTGACCCCTTACCTCCGTGTGAAAGCCTTTCCAGGCGCAACCAGTTTGTCAAGTTAGCTTGTTGTGTACGTCGGTGGACTTGAGACGCAGAGTGGAGTTGACCACGGTTCGAGTCCAGGGAAGAGTCCAGAAATCAGGTTAGACAAAAGCAGAATCCAAAAAAATAAAATGAACGAGTGAATAACAGGCTGAGAATGTGGTAAAATCCGAAAACGTGGTAAAAATCAGACGAGGGCTTTTCTTTTTCTGGACGGCTTTTGTAAACCGTTGGTTGGGTTTAGGGAAGTATGTTGGTGGGCGGGTCAATCGGTAAAATTGGTTGGGTTTAGGGAAGGAGGAGGGTGGGTCAGTCGATTGGCCGGTCGCCCAGTCAATCATTCAGTCAGACGGTCGGTCGACAGCGGCCTCTGGTGGGTTTACACGAGAACAGCGCGGGCGCGAACGGCACTTGCGAGAGACATTTGAGATAAGAAAAAGCGCACACAGCGGCCTCTTGCGGATTCGCGAAAACAAAAACTGCAAAAATGCGTACCTCCCGGGACGTATTTCGCAGTCTCCAGAAACGTCCACGGGACTACGTTTTCAGAATGACCCTGGGTTGTCTTTATTTTGTATTTTCTATTGGGTTCGAGTCAGGTGATTGGTTGGGTCATTCTACTGCTTGATTTACTTTCTCTGAAATCATTTGAGAGTTTCCTTGGCTGTGTTTTGGATCATTGTCTTCCTGAAATGTGCACCCTGGTTTTATCTTTATCCTCCTGATAATGTAGATGTTGGACTGAAGCAGCTGATATTCATTTACACTGATGAAGGGCAGAGGGTTGCTGAAGAACTGCTGAGAGATTTCAGCTGCTGTCTGGGCTTTCTCTGCCTTTCTGCACCTCCCTTTCTTCATGTGTTCAATATTTTTCCTGCGTCATTTCATTTTATTACACATAACTTAATTTCTAAACTAATTAGTTTTGTTTTCTTTGCATATATGGATTTCTTTGGTTGTTACCAACATCTGGTGACAATTTCAAGTCAACAGCACCTTTAGAAATATTCCTGAGAAGAATGGTGACATGTTCAATACTTATTTTCTCCACTGTGTGTATATATATATACAGTAAATATATGGTCTTTCTGCACAAGAGCAATTATTTTGTGATCTTTAGGCTTTGTCTGCGTTAAGACGCATATGAAGAGTTTGATAACTGCATTTTTAGTCATTTCAGATAGCATGTTTTTTGTTATGCATTAAAGAGCACAGCTGCAAAAATCTGAGAAAAAAAAATATTTTTCTTAAATCAAGGGTTTTTTTTTTTGCAAATAAACTCAATGCACAATAAAAAAACGCGATTTCTGAAAATTAATTAAAAAAAAGAATTTTCTGCTTTTGCTATGAATGAATGAATGAATGAATGAATGAATGAATGAATGAATGAATGAATGAATGAATGAATGAATGAATGAATGAATGAATGAGCTGCTGGTTTCAGAATGCACACTAACTTTTTGCAAAAGTTTATTGTCGTTTAAATCATCTTACTGAGCATGCAAAAAAAAAACAATAAAAGTGCATCGAGATTTTTCTACAATAAAGTTCTCATGCTATTCTGTGCATCATTCTATTGCAGAATATCTGACCATTTATTGTCATATTTCAATGGAATCTCGCAGCAATTTGGAACTTTTTAATTTAGTGGCTCATTCATGTGAATTTGTACATTTTAGTATGATTTGCTCATGCCCCAATGACAGCTGGTTTAGGCGTGGGGTTTGGAGGCAAGCCTTTTTTAATGAAATCGTATGAATTTGTAAGAATTAGTAAATTTTTTGAAGTACATAAAATTGTTATGCACACTCAAAAACTTATTTTTGCTGCTTGTTTAACTACTTATTTAAAATGAGCAGAATCGATACAAATTTTTTAGTTTTTTGGGGGGGATACAACTTAATGGTTTTATGTTCAATCCACTTAAATTTGTAAAAACAGTTAACTTAATCAATTTGTGTTGGGAAAACATGAAGGAATTGTGTGGAACTCAGCAGTTTTTACAGTGTAGATGAGTGTTACTGGGGATTAGGACAAGAATTTTAACTTTTATTGTAATCAATGTCAATGAAGTTGCCATATATCGCCCAATAAAGGGTTAAAGTGACTTCCACAACAGGCACATACTAACTAGTGTAAGTTTAGATTTCTATGACTACAACCAAACTTGCCTCAATGTTTTCAAACACCTCTGTTATATAGCATTTCAGAACTTCCACTTTAGAGAGTATGTCTGTATTTTAGGACAAGAACACTATCTAGTTGTGGACGGAAAGCCAAAATGTAAAGATAAGGATGAGTTTTCAAATGTGTATGGATTAGTGTAGCCGTGTTGCCTTAGTATCATATGTGAACATTCTTTATGAACACACCGTGAAACCAACGCCAAAAAAAAGCTTTGGTTGTTAGAAGGATCCTGGACACACACACATGTCCACAGACAGGGTTGTCCAAAGTCGGTCCTGGAGAGTTTAGCTCTAACCCTAATCAAACACATTTGAACCAGCTAATCAACTTCTTACTACTGTATATTAGAAACTTCCTGGCAGGTGTGTTAAAGCAAGTTGGAGCTTCATTCAGCAGGATACTGGCCATCCAGGACCGAGTTTGGACACCCCTGACTTAAGATGTTAATTTCCAGCTAGATAACAGTTTAGCAGAGAGGGCTTAGTTAGGAGATGCTTTGGTAAAAAAAAAAAATTTCCAGAGGCTGAACACAATCATAAATGAATAAATATAACACTAAATATAATAAATATGACACTAAATATTGTGTAATTATCTGTACATTTCCAAGTACCTCCTCCTATTATAAATGAGAGGGTGTGGCCTTGTAAAGTGACAGGACTAATAACATATTTGTACTTAGTGGAAGTGTCTTAAGAACTTTTTTTTAAATAAAGCCCAAAATAAGGTTTTCACAGTAACAGAACCATTTTAGATTCCTCTAAGAAATGTTGGTAACACTTTACTTAAAGTAACAATTCTCAATAATAACTGATGGTATAATGGTGGCGCAGTGGGTAGCACAATGGCCTCACAGCAAGAAGGTCACTGGTTCAAGTCCCGGCTGGGTCAGTTGGCATTTCTGTGTGGAGTTTGCATGTTCTCCCCGTGTTGGCGTGGGTTTCCTCCGGGTGCTCTGGTTTCCCCCACAGTCCAAAGACATGTGCAATAGGTGAATTGGGTAGGTTAAATTGTCCATAGTGTATGTGTGTGAATGAGTGTGTATGGATGTTTCCCAGTGATGGGTTGCAACTGGAAGGGCATCCGCTGCGTAAAACATGTGCTGGATAAGTTGGCGGTTCATTTCGCTGTGGCGACCCCAGATTAATAAAGGGGACTAAGCCGAAAAGAAAATGAATGAATGAATGACCTAATGGTTTATTACCTGCCTATTATTAGGATATTGACTGTTTATTAGTGCTTATACTCTGCATGATCTAATTTTACATCCCTAATCCTACCCAACTACCTTAAAAACTTTTATTAAGCAGCAAATTAGGAGTTTATTGAGGGAAAGTCATATTTAAGGCTTTATTAATAGTGAAAATTGTACCATAAAATAAAGTTTAACCATAAACCGAATGTATTTTATCAAAAAAATAAAGCAATTAAAAAAAAAAAATGTGGATTTGTATTTCCACATACTTAAAAAGTGTTTTATTTAAAAGTATTGTATTTTTGCACCGAAGCCACTGAAGAACCATTTCTGCTTCAGTTCTTGAAATAAACGTTTGTTTTTGTCATAGGTTTACAGAATATTGTAATAATCTAAATCAGGGGCGCCCAAACTTTTGCGTATGAAGTGCCAAAAACCAAATATCATTGATAACCGTGGGCTGAAGATAAATATACCAAACTATTTTATAATAAAGTTGTGATCATGAGTAATTTCCTAATTCATCTCATAATATTAAAAAAATAAATAGAAACAATACTTTGAATAGTATTAACTAATGCAGTATACTTTTTTTTTAATTATTGCAATAAAAACAAAAAAAAAAATCACATTTATAAGACAGTGGAGATCAATGCTGAATACACTCGTCAAGCAGCTGCCTTTGCCTTGATTCGCTCACCAAAGTCTCTGCATTGTCCTCTTTACGTCATATGTACATTTTAAACTAAATCTGATTCATTTACACCATTTAAATTGAAACATTTAATCTCAGATAGCTTTTTTGTGGATAAAACAATAAAACAAACAAATAAAAGGTTACATCAAATTTGAAATCACAATCTCTAAAGCATTCTCAGATGGGATGGCGGGCCAATTCAAAGGTTACCATGGGCCAACTTTGGCCCGCGGGCCCTAGTTTGGGCATCTCTGATCTAAATAATCCTTTTACTCCACACATAACCTTTTGTGGACTGGAATGGTTGTATAAATATTAACCAGTAAAGAACCTGTATTTACAATAATGAAGGTAGACGTTGTTCAGAAAAGTTGTATATACAGTTGGAGTCAAAATTATTCGCCCTCCTGTGATTTTTATTTTTTTATTTTTAAATATTTATGTGTAACAGAGCAAGGAATTTTTCACAGTATGTCTGATAATATTTTGTCTTCTGGAGAAAGTCTTATTTGTTTTATTTTGGCTAGAATAAAAGCAGTTTTTAATTTTTTAAGAAACATTTTGAGGTCAATATTATTAGCCTGATTAAGCAATATTTTGTTTTAGATTATCTACAGAACAAACCATCGTTATACAATAACTTGCCTAATTAACCTAACTTGCCTAATTAACCTAGTTAAGCCTTTAAATGTCACTTTAAGCTGAATAGAAGTGTCTTAAAAATATCTAGTCAAATATTATGTGCTGTCATCATGGCAAAGATAAAATAAATCAGTTATTAGAAATGAGTTATTAAAACTATTATGTTTAGAAATGTGTTGAAAAAAATCATCTTTGCGTTAAACAAAAATTAAGGAAAAAATATACAGGGGGCTAATAATTCAGAAGGGCTAATAATTCAGACTTCAACTGTACATATCAAAAACGTGATGGTGTTTTACTCACCTGCACATGACTTCATGAGTCAGCAAAACGCGGCACATTTCTGGATTCTTGTTCTGTCCTTCATATGATATAGGCTGAACCATGCAAAACAGCAATGCGAATCAATGCATTAAAAATCAGAATGAAGAAAGCATTTTATTTTGGCTAGAAGAATTCAAACCTCAGAAAAGTATAGCAGTGTTTTACCTGTTTAGTAACTGAGTCGATGAGACGTGCATAAAGGTCTTGTTCAGTGCGGACGCCTGTGAACAAAAACAACACACAAACCTTACTGATGCGATGTCACTGTATAGAGGATTGGTAATTAAACTAGAGCTCAAATTTGGCTGTGTTGCCACTGAATCTAAATAAAGGAGAATATTTACACAGATTAATATATACATAGACATAAACGCATATATAGTTGAAGTCAGAATTATTAGCCCCCCTTTATATTTTTCGCCAATTTCTGTTTAACGGAAAGAAGATTTTTTTTCAACACATTTCTAAACATAGTTTTAATAACTCATTTCTAATAACTAATTTATTTTATCTTTGTTATGATGACAGTGCATTATATTTTACTAGATGTTTTTCAAGATACTAGTATTCAGCTTAACTAGGTTAATTAGGCAAGTCATTGTATAACAATGGTTTGTTCTGTAGACTATCTAAAAAAAATACAGTTAAAGGGGGCAAATAATATTGACCTTAAAATGGGTTTTAAAAATTAAAACTGCTAGCTGAAATAAAACAAATAAGACTTTCTCCAGAAGAAAAAATATTATAGGAATTACTGTGAAAAAATCCTTGCTCTGTTAAACATCATTTGGGAAATATTTGAAAAGGAAAACTCACAGGAGGGCTAATAATTCTGACTTCAGCTGTATATACAGTGATAGAGACTGCTGAACATACCATTACTGTAGAGGAGCTGGAGTTTATAGTGAGTGCCATTGTTGGTCTTTTCTCCCGTCTGCTCCTTAGAAGAACAGCAAGCACAAACACGGGAAGAACAAAACATATTGATTATGCAAAATCAATATTAAAACAAGCAGGGAAACATACAGTTCATGACTGAGCAAAGCCTTCAAAACTATAAAAGATGGCAAACTAAATGTACAATACGGGTTTTATAATTGCTTTGCTGGTAGCAAGAGGTCAGTGGGGGCGACATGGTGGCTCAGTGGTTAGCACTGTCACCTTACAGCAAGAAGGTCGCTGGTTCGAGTCCCGGCTGGGTCAGTTAGCATTTCTGTGTGGAGTTTGCATGTTCTCCCCGTGTTTGTGTGGGTTTCCTTCGGGTGCTCCGGTTTCCCCCACAATTCAAACACATGCACTATAGGTGAAATAAATAAAGCCGTAGTGTATGTGTGTGAATGAGTGTGTATGGGTGTTTCCCAGTACTGGGTTGCAGATGGAAGGGCATCTGCTGTGTAAAACATATGCTGGATAAATTGGCGGTTTATTCCCTGTGGCGACCCCTGATAAATAAAGGGACTTAGCCAAAGGAAAATGAATGAATGAAGAGGTCAGTGGTAAATATTCAACACTCTCAACTTGCAACAGATCAAAAATGCATCATAATACACTTTTTGACTTGACGTTTTACCATGGTACAGACTAGTGCTGTCAAAAATATCGATAAATATCAATACTGATATATTTAAAATCATACAATCTTGCTTTGGCCGGCACAGTGGCTCAGAGGTTAGCACTGTCGCCTCACAGCAAGAAGGTCGCTGGTTCGAGTCTCGGCCAGTTGGCATTTTTATGTGGAGTTTGCATGTTCTCCCCATTTTCACGTGAGTTTCCTCTGGGTGCTCCGGTTTCCCCCACAATCCAAAGACATGAGCTATAGGTGAATAGGGTATAAGCTAAATTGGCCGTAGTGTATGAGTGAGTGTGTGAATGTGAGAGTGTATGGGTGTTTCCCAGTACTGGGTTGCAGCTGGAATGGCATCCGCTGTGTAAAACATACGCTGGAATAGTTGGTGGTTCATTCCGCTGTGGCGACCTCTGATAAATCAGGGACTAAACCGAGGGGAAATTAATGAATAAATGAATCTTGCTTTTGTTTAGTGTCAATACTGGCTTTGCTCTCTCGTAATCTCTCTTCTCACCATCAGGGAGATGAATAATTACTATTAAGATTTGAAAAAGTAAGTAATATTAATAATAATAAGATAAATAAATTAACATTTTTTTAAATGAGATAATTTAGTTTTTTTTTGGTAATTTGTTGCCTTTTGGACCCTGTATACGCATAATATGATTTAGTTATTTTTATTTTCCCCTTTTACTTCATTTGCATACTTTTAATGTTGCCGAATTTGTTCCGAAAATGGTATCGAATATCGATACTTTTCAAAATATCGTATCGAAGTGTGAAATTCCATCATGACAACACTAGTACAGACTCGCAAAGTATACTGTGAGTCGGCTTTCTAAGGGTAAATTCAGCCACTTGGTGGAAAATATTATTACATGTGTAAAATGTGTCATATCTCCATCACAATTTTCAACAGTAATAAGATCATATTGGAAAAGAATGACTAGTGGTTTTGCCACTAGTGTGATCAGGCTGGATTTATTTATGTGCTAAGATTTTATAATTGCAATAAATAGTGCCTTTTTGGCATCTGAGAGCCTCCATTGGGTTGCTCTCGCCATGCTAAACAGGTAGTAATGATGAAAATGAAGGAAAAAATTAACATAGGTAACACTCATTCACTATCTATCAGCTTAGTCCCTGATTAATCAGGGATCACCACAGCAGAATGAACCACCAATTACTCTGACATATGTTTTTTTGCAGCGGATGCCCTTCCAACTGCAACCCAGCACTGGGAAAAACCACACACTCTCTCATACACACACGCATCCATTCACTATGGCCAATTTTCAATAATTCATTCATTTTCCTTCGGCTTAGTCGCTGTTTCATAGGTTGCCACGGTGGAATGAACCGCCAATTATTCCAGCATATGTTTTACGCAGTGAATGCCTTTCCAAATGCAACCCAGCAGTGGGAAACACCCATACACTCCTCCATACACAACGGCCAATTTAGTTTCCCCAATTCACCTATTGCGCATGTATTTGGACTGAGGGGAAAACGGACATAGGTAACAAATTAGGAAATATGAGTTCGAGAAATGGGACATTTTGCATGCTGTAAAATACAGTAAGTATCAATATACAAAAATATGTATTCTCTAATATTACTGGATATCAAATAATCCATGCAATTTTATGAGGTTTTGCCCCCCCCAAACACAATCTTTTAAGGGATAGTTCACCCAAAAATGAAGATTCAGTCATCATTTACTCATCTTTCACTTGTTCCAAACCTGTTTGAGTTATTCTGTTGGACACAAAGGAAGATATACTAAAGAAAACAGCCATTGACTTCCATAGTATTTTTTTGTTGTTGTTCCTACTGTGGATGTCAATAGCTGCTGGTTTCCATTATTCTTCAGAATATCTTGTTTTGTGTTTAACAGAAGAAGGAAATTTATAAAGCTTAGTACCACTTGAGTGTGAGCAAATTTTTGACGAACTGTAAGAAATTCATCAAACATCCTGTAAAGGTAATACAGGAGAAACAACAAGCTATAGAATATACCTTGTCCTGCTCCACAAAGTCAACAAACGATGTCCTCTCCACCTCCACAGGCTGTCCATTGCGATCGTAGAGTGCCAGAACAAAATGGAAGAAGTTGGACTTTCTGAGGTTGGAAGGAGGCTGCTTTTCAAAGTGAGCACGAGATAAGGCAACTCCACTGTGGATGATTTGAGAAAAAATAACTAAATTATTTAGTAATTTGTATGCATAAATAATTAATAAAATATATTTATTATAAAAATAACATATATATATTAAATTAATAAGTTCAGTATCTACATGATAATGAATATTGCTTTTACATTTGGAACTACATTTTTTATTTGTTTATGAATTTTAATAACCAGACAATCATTTACTAATGAAGGAGTTAACTTTTTTATTTTAAGCACTGTTGTCACGAAAAAAGTCAGTGTAGCTAATTTAACAAATGTCTTGCTTTGTTATTAGATGCTCTTGCTAGGATTATAAGTAGCTCATGTTTTTAAAAAGTTAAAGGTTGATGCTTTGAAAAAAATACATTGAATTTTCCCTGTGTGAACATTTGTGTTTGCAGCATCTTTGGATATTTCAGAATCTCACTTTTAATATAGAAAAAAGCTCAGTGTGCGCTTTATGAACCACTCAAACAATGATTGATATTTGCTAATTTGTCTGCTAATACACTGTTTGATTAAATAACTACGCTAAATTACTCACAAGCGGTAAAACTAACCATCTTTAACGTAATATAGACTGCTCTACAGTTCAAAAAGCTAAAAACAAATACATATATAAACAGCAATAACCAGTCCAAGGCACTCGAAAAATGTGGAGAAAATATTAAAAAGCCTTTATTGATATGGCTATTTCTTAAAACTGCGCCTAAAATTGGTATATTTTATTATATGGTATAATAATATTTTTTGCACATTTTTTCAAGTGCCTTGGACTGATTTTTGCTGTTTATTCTGATGAATCCCTTGCCCAAAAAAGCACCGACACATTATTTAAGGTACCCTAAGCACCAAACAAGGTTTTGCATTCAAATACAAATATATTCAGTCCAACCAAGTAGAATTATGTACTTTGTTGATATCATGGTACTTGTATACGACTCTTTGTGTTATTTACAGCCTACTTTTAGTTATTTGGTTTTGAACTTCTATTAAGATTAAAATTATTCAGCTGATCATGCTATCAATTTATGACAAAGTACTCTATAATTATGGGTTAAACTTACGCTTCAAATGAGCAAAATAATCAAAGAGTAATAAACACGTCTCGAACAATTGCCGTTCAAGCGACGTGCTCAAGTGTTTTAAAGTAGGTCTGCTATCTCCATGAGATAATACGGGTTTCATTGTATTGTTTTGTTTGCCTCTTTCATTCGGCTCGTGACTCTGTCACCTCAAGCATTGAAGGCTGAACTCTGATGCTCTAATCTCCGGTGTCATTTTACGTTCACCGCCACAGAAGAGCCTGACCTGTTGCTGCTATTTTTGCAATGTTACAGAAAAGGTTAATGAAATTAGTTGATTGAACATTGCCATAACTGCTACCATGTAAAGAGTAGGCTATACGATCAATTAGTCCTGACAGCATATGTTTTAGGTTATTGTAACTTATTAAACAAAGTTAATCATGTTCTAACTTAATTTTATAAGTTACGCAAGCTGTTTTAAATCAGTTTAACATAATATAAGTTCAATGGACTTATAATCTTAATTTGATTCAGCTAAAAAAATTAAGTCAACCAGGATTTTTTACAGTGTAACTACTTCTGATGTCATTATTAATAATAATAAGAAGAAGAAGAATAACTGCAATTTTTACGACTACATTTTTTGACAACTGCCCCAATTGTTTATGTTAGTTTTTCCTAAAATGCTTCATTCTTTTTTGAGTTTTTGGGATGTATTCAGATAGCAGATAAGTATAAAGAAATATTATCAGTCTGTATATGTGGTGTTTGATATGGTGTTAAATGTTTTGGTGTGCGTAAATGCAGGATTGCCTACCTTTGAGCCGCTATGTTTGCATCAATAACACCAACGTTGCGCACCCACGAACGAACAGGATCCATTTCTTCTTCAAAAGTTCTCACTTTCAACTCAGTGATGGTTCTTATCGAATGATCCTGACTCTCAAACATTTACAACAAACCTGTATAGACGATGTAGATTCGTGTGCAAAACTGACGCTTTTTTCTGGAAAAAAGTCACAAAAAAACTGAAGATATGCTTCTCTTAGTCAATGAATTTATATAAATATTCTTCAGAATTTCTCCAGAAAGTTTTTTTTCCGAAATAAGCTGTGATGTCCTCCGTGACTCTTTTATTTTAGTATTTTTTTTGGTAACTTGCTTTCTTGGCGTAGATTTATCCTTCTTCGAGACCCATTCAAACTGTGCGCGTCGTCCGCTCACCTGCTCTACGGGACCAACATTCACTTTCCAAACAACATCTGCTACAAATAAACGACCCACTCCTGGATTAAAATTTCCCAAAAATTGGACTGAAGAGCTTTTGTGTTGTGGTGAGGATGAGGATCGTGCTCGTTTAAAACCACACGAGCGTAGTGATGCTGCAGGGCTCTGTGCTGGGACCCTGAATGGGTTGCGCTGCCAGAGCTGGAGAAAGAGGAGGGGCAAATCTGTATTTGGAGAACTGAAAACTCCTCTTTTTTGACGCTCTTGCAGTCACTGTCTACAAGTTAAAATATCTATTAATGGGATTTCGCTATATGCTAAATTTAAAATGTCCCAGCAAGCATTTTTTGTTTTTAAAAGATGTCTAATAGAGGTCTAAAAATTGTCGTCTTGGCTAAAACAAGGCTAAATGAAAATTCTAAACTATAGTCATTAAATAAACAGAAATGAATGACTACACATATAAAGTCTTTCTAATCTGTCTATTTGACGACTAGTTTTGGGCTAGATCTCTATTAGATTTTCACTGACAGCCCAAGTTTAGCCTTGTTTTAGCCAAGCTGTCTACGTTTAGATGTCTATTAGACGTCTATTAAACACAAAATTGTTTGCTGGGTTATTTTATTTTCATTTTATTTTTTTGAGGAAGAGGTCTGAATCAAACTCCGGTTAATTAATTGTATACTAAACACTTAAACAAATGATGACGTACAGAACATATCTTTGGTCAAATTAACGTAATGTCTTATAATATAAATTATACAGCAAAAAAAGCTAATAGATTTATGAGAATTATATGCTCCTCATAAAATATTGAAAACCGCAATTTCTGTAGCCTACAATTGTTGTATGTTTGTGGGTAAGGGTTATTTGTCTTTAGCATCTAAAGAAAAAAACAATGATATAGGTAAACGCATCTATTACAAAGAAAACCGAATCGTAATGAGTCTGGACGACTGACATCTGCGGTTAGAAAAGCAGCAGACGGGCAAAACAATGAGATTTTTCTAAACTTTTTTTGAGACCATTTCCTCTCTGTAAGAAGAAGCTTTTCCATCGTTTCTTGCTACTGGATGGGGTTATTGTCTGTGCGTGGGGCTCAAATAACTAAACAATGAATGTGAGCCCCCCCACCAAACACACACCACCACCACCCGGCTTATACCAACCATCTGCCAGCACGCCTCGGAGTCAGCTGTTCACCCTATTATGTGACCTGTTGCGGAATCCATGCACTCTCTCTCTCTCTCTCTCTCACTCTCTCTCTCTCTCTCTCTCTCTCTCTCTCTCTCTCTCTCTCTCTCTCTCTCTCTCTCTCTCTCTCTCTCTCTCTCTCTCTCTCTCTCTCTCTCTCTCTTTCTCTGCAACTTATACTCACGCTTTTCTGAATCACCACGACATTTGAAGACAATGTGAAAAATGCTGTTTAGCAATCAATGATAAGCATAGATATTTCGATATGATTTCACCAGATGCTTTACTAAGCAATTCCGTGTCAGGAAAGAAAGTGTTGTTGTTTTTTATGAGTGTGCAACGATGCATTTCTCATCGAATTCTTACAAGTCGTATGAAAATGTACGATAGCTCTTTTGTAGTCTATCCAATTTCTTTATCGTTATATAAAATTATCTGAATAATTAATTAGGCCGATCCACATTAAAATAATTGCAGAGATAGCCTAGATTAAAGTTTTAAAAGTAATTGTTGGTTTGTTAGTTTATTATTATAAGTTTAAAATTATTTATTGAGCGTTTGTTTGTGCACACTTTTACGTACAAGAACATAACTTTAACACTGTAAGAATTATATGATCAATTAGTCCTGATAGCATATGTTTTAGGTTATTGTAACTTATTAAACTTAAAGTTAATCATGTTCTAACTTAAATTTATAAATTATGCAAGTCAATTTAACATAATATAAGTTCAATGGACTCAAAAGGTTAATTTGATTCAGCTTAAAAATTTAAGGCATCCAGGATTTTTTTACAGTTTATAGATCAGGGCTGCCCAAACGTTTTAATGTATGTAGAGAATTGTCATGGGTAATTTTCCTAATTCATTTACTTATTTAACTAAATAATTCATTTATTCGTTAATTTTCTTTTCGACTTAGTCCCTTTATTCATCAGGGGTCACCACAGCGGAATGAACTGCCAACTTATCCAGCATGTGTTATACACAGCGGATGGCCTTCCAGCTGCAACCCAGTTACTGGAAAAGTAATTTATTTCAAAATATAAATAAATAAATAAATAAACATGGTCAAACTTTATTTGGATGGTCCGTTTGTTGAATTTAAGTTGCATTGCATCGACATGCCAATTAATTCTCATTAGATTATAGGTAGACTGTTAAATTGGGGTTATGGTTGGGGTTAGGGTTAGCGTTAGTGTAAATTGACATGTACTTCCAAAGTTTCTTATAGTGAGTTAAATGTCTGTTGGAGCAGTATCAACAGACACTAATACTCAAGTGTACCATCCAATTAATGTGTGACCAAAAACATTGCTTTAATTGTATTAACTAATGTATTATTGTTATTATCATCATTACAGACGGTTCATTCCGCTGTGGATTAATAAAGGGACTAATCCGAAAAGAAATGAATTATCATTACATTTTATAATGAACTTAGCCGTGAAAGCATAAACAATTCCATTTATAACACAATGGAGTTCAATGCCGAAAACACTAGTGAATCTGCTCCTGCCCTCTGCCTTGATTTCTTCCCCGGTGACTTCTGAATCTGTCGAGCGACAATATGTTTATTTAAAAAAATCTATATTTAATTGAAACATTTAATTTGAGTTTTTTTAGCTTAACAATAAAACAAACAAACAAAAGCTTACGTTAAGTTAGAAATGACAATCTCTTTTAAAGGCATTCTGTCCAACCCATACCCAGCATTCTCCCTCTTTTCACAGATGAAAAGGTGGTTTGAGCCTAGTTTGGGCGTCTCTGCTTATGCATTGTCACTATCAGCCTAACAACCTATCCATTTTCTTGTGTTAGGTGTTAAAATCATGATTTTAGGATGTTGGTAATATGGTGATTGCATCACTTTTTGAGAGAAAGAAACGTGCAGCTTAATTCCCAGGAGAATTAAACACAAGCACCTAATGACAAAATATATATTTTTAAATATTTTAACGGGTTGTAGAGGTGCCAATAGTTATGTTTATGTTTTGCGCACACGTTAAATACTGTCGATCGTTTTAGAAATCATTCAAAACTGACGATTGATTGATAGGCTGTAACTTTTTGCGCAGTAGCCTATGTGCAAAATGTCATATCTGTCATGACTTGGGAGGAGCAGCAACTTAAGCTAGTTTAAAGGCTTCCGAAATATGAAAAATAACCTTTTCCTCTTATAATAGTTTTTGTCTAATTCATAAGCCGAGGTGTCATGCAAAAGTAATTGATTTAACATGCCCACACGGACTTTATTTAAACGACCAACAATTATAAATGTAAACTAAACAAGTCTATATTTATAAATTGAATCCACTATATTGTGAAAATGTCATCGTGTTACCTATCTAAATGTATCAATGTTAAATGTATAAATGTAGTCTAACAAATAGCTAATAATCAAAAAATATGTAATACCACAGTTTTACATTTTTATTCCATTCGTTTTATTGATTTAACATATTTTGGGGTTTATTTTTTATACATACACATATACTGTCTTAGTCTAAACATTAGGCTAGATTAAGAAAAGTTAAATATTGTTGAATTATTAGATGTAGGGTTAAATTCACCCATTCAGACACATGAATCTTGTGAACCACACTTAAGTTTAGTGGATCTGGGTCCAGAGAAACATGTTTAACCATGTATTACTAAAATGTTTGCTCCTTTATCTTGGTCGTGCGTATAGCATAAAGTTGTGTATCTTGCATTAATTTAAAACAGCCTTTGCCTTATAAATTAGATAATAATAATAATAATAATAATAATAATAATAATAATAATAATAATAATAATAATAATAATAATGTTCATAGGCCATTCAGCAACTGGCGAGAACTTTGGCGGGATTACAGTTGAGGTCAATTAGCACGGGTAACTTGGGCTAATAGTCGTCAGTAAAAATTCTATAAATATTTAAAGAAAACTTGAACTTGGTTTGTTACTTAGACTACTAAATCACAAATATGAAAATGTGACAGAACAAATAATCACTTGGCTTAAATAGCCTTCGGTCAGTCAGAGAGCGGCGCCTAGTGGCACAAAGCTATTAGCTCGGCTAATAGTCATTCATTCATTTTCTTTTCGGCTTAGTCCCTTTATCAAACCGGGGTCGCCACAGCGGAATGAACCGCCAAACTTATCCAGCACATGTTTTACGCAGCGGATGCCCTTCCAGCTGCAACCCATCTCTGGGAAACATCCATACACACTCAGTCACACTCATACACTACGGACAATTTAGCCTATCCAAATCACCTGTACCGCATGTCTTTGGACTGTGGGGGAAACCGGAGCACCCGGAGGAAACCCACGCGAACGTGGGGAGGACATGCAAACTCCACACAGAAAACGCCCAGCCAAGGCTCGAACCAGCGACCTTCTTGCTGTGAGGTGACAGCACTACCTACTACGCCACCGCGAAACCCACGCGAACGTGGGGAGGACATGCAAACTCCACACAGAAACGCCCAGCCAAGGCTCGAACCAGCGACCTTCTTGCTGTGAGGTGACAGCACTACCTACTAAGCCACCGCGTCGCCCTAGGTTAATAGTCGTCATAAAAAAAAATAATAATAAAAAATAAATAAATAAATAAATAAATACACAATATATATATAGTGTGTGTGTGTGTGTGTGTGTGTGTGTGTGTGTGTGTGTGTGTGTGTGTGTGTGTGTGTGTGTGTGTGTGTGTGTGTGTATATTGGTACATTTTGTTTTAGAAACCTTGAACTTGGTATGTTACTTAGACCACTAAATCACAAATAAGAAAAGGTGACAGAACAAACAATCACTGCCTCAAATGGCCGTCGGTCAGTGAGAGAGCGGCGCCTAGTGGTACAATCACAGAGTGTCTTTAAAAAAGTGAAATAGCCTATGTGAAAAAAACTCTTGAGACAAAAACTTAACAGGTGCAGGTCATGGGGCTTGAGTCACATTATCTTGAATAGAGTCTTCTCTAATCTTTACTAATAAATTTTTAATGGAGTTATATAGCTATGTCACACCAGAAGACATGGTTTTCAGTGTCAAATAGGCCTATCAAGTTCCTATTTAAATATATGGATGAAAAAAAATATTATTTACTTAATTAGCTACTTGTAAGATTATTAGGTCTTAGATATAATTAATAATGATTGTACGTGTTTCTTTTAAATTTTCAGACATTTTCAGAGACAAAAATGTTTAACATATAACAATTTACAGCATTGTAAATGATGACAATTCTAATTATATTCCTTTTTGTCATGTGTGACAGGAAAAAATGCAATGTCAGGTCAACAACTCTTAAATGTGAACATATAAATAAGCAAGTGAGTCCTAACTAGGATAACATGCGTTAAACACATAGCTCATAGTGATTTATATGGTCTGTTGACAACTTTGTGGTAGGCTATGACTTTTGCAAACATCTTTATAACTGAAATTCTGGGTTTGATTTAAAAGCGAAATGTTCCAGCATGTAAAAAGCAGCTATATTTACACAACTACGCAACACAGAGATAAAAAAAAACAGATAAAAATGTATTCATATTAATACGGTATCCTATGTTTACGGTTTACCCGACAAGGCGCTAAGCAATAAAACTGTCCAGCTATTGTATGTGTTAACTCGTATTTCAACCCTTTCCAACAACCCATTTTTCTTTCTCTCAACTTTAAAAACAGCACAACCACTTAATAAGTGCCACATGGTTGATGTGAAGCACAGACTTCAATGTGCAATATGTCAATATTCTTTCTCAGACCAATCACATCACGGTTGTTCAGTATAGCAGTCAGACTAACAAATCAGTAAATGTTCACATTTTTAAAAGTAAAGGTTTTCGTTTTTATATCAAACATTGTATTTTATTATTTAGCATTTTATGTTTAGTGTATTAGTCACATGCACGTTAAACTGTGTAGTTAGTTATAATAAAAAGTAACGGTCATTATTTTTCTTTATTTAGATTCTTTTTGCGTACCTACTTTAATTTTCCTCTAGATGGCACTAGAAGGTTTCTTGTTTTGTTGTGCTGCTGCTCATGGTACAATGCTAGATATGAGCACTCATTGCATCTTTTAAATCTCTTTTTATTTTTAGTTTTTTTATTATTTTTTCTGAATTTCTATTTTATTTATTTTTTGCATTTATTATAATGATCTTGGACATATTTTGTGTCTGAATTTGCATTAATACTTCATGTAACATTCCAATGCTTACAAAGAGCACTCATTGCATCTCAAAAATGATGATGACGATGATGTGGTAATGCATTTAAATTAAGGTATCTATATATGTTTTAGGCAACACGGTGGCTCAGTGGTTAGCACTGAAGCAAGAAGGTCGCTGGTTTGAGCCCCGGCTGTGTGGAGTTTGCATGTTCTCCCCGTGTTGCCGTGGGTTTCCTCCGGGTGCTCCGGTTTCCCCCAAAGACATGCGCTATAGGTGAATTGAATAAACTAAATTGGCCGTAGTGTATGTGTGTGAGTGAGTGTGTATGGATGTTTCCCAGTACTGGGTTGCAGCTGGAAGGGCATTCGCTGTGTAAAACATCTGCTGGAATAGTTGGTGGTTCATTCTGCTGTGGCGAGCCCTGATAAATAAAGGCATTAAGCCAAAGGAAAATGAATGAAATATATGTTTCAATTGAATTTCATGTGCTTACACAGGGAAGGTTTTTAGCATTATTTTACCACAGCCTGACAAGATGTTGCTAAATGGAAACATTTATTTACATTTTAAGATAAAGATTTTTGAGCAGATTTTGTTTGGATGCACGCTTTTATATTCTTCATTATACAGATGCAAATAAAAGTTGTTTACCTCTTAGTTTAAGTAATATTTCTTATATCAATTTGTGTCTTAATATCTATTTATGTCTATATGAATCTACATACTTTTTGTAGCAAGTGCATTGCTGCCACCATATGGTAAAATTGAATGATGAATTGTGATTTATATTCACTGATCTAGCATATCATATGATGTTTTATGCACATATTTATGTTTTAATGTAAAACATACTCATAAAGGTGTAGTAAAAATAATCACAAGGAAACACAACGGTTTTATCCTCACAGATTTACAATGGACACACTGCTGTAAACAGTGCAAGTACAACGTAAGATTTAATAAAAGAGATTCAATGGAATAAATTGACTACTGATATATTATTATTAATATTAAAAGGGTGGGGGGGCAGCACGGTGGCGCAGTGGATAGCACAATCGCCTCACAACAAGAAGGTTGCTGGTTCGAGTCCCGGCAGGGACAGTTGGCATTTCTGTGTGGAGTTTGCATGTTCTCCGTGTGTTGGCGTGAGTTTCCAGCGGGTGCTTCAGTTTCCCCCACAAGTCCAAAAACGTGGTATAGGTGAATTGGGTAAGCCAAATTGTCCGTAGTGTATGTGGGTAAATGAGTGTGTATGGATGTTTTACCAGTGATGGGTTGCAGCTGGAAGGGCATCCGCTGCGTAAAACATATGCTGGATAAGTTGGCGGTTCATTCCACTGTGGCGACCCCAGATTAATAAAGGGACTAAGCCGAAAATAAAATAAATGAATGAATTAATAGGGTGTCCGCTAAGTCTTAAAAAGTCTTAAATTCACTAAAATGTTGTGTTGTAGGTTAAATCATTTTAAACAGGCCTTAATTTTGCTTTGCCCAAGTAAAAGCTACTCAGTCGGGCCAACATCCATCCAATCACCAACAATACATCTCAATAGAACCTTATTTTTTTTACATTTAAGTTTTTTATTGCAAAGAGATTCACAACAGATGTTAGACATTTTTACAGCAAATTCCCTATTAAATTTCCTCATTAGGAAAAGAAAATCAAAGACAATTATATGATTCCTCATGATAATACTGGGTCATTAAAAAACATCCTTAGTGTTTAACCCTGTATAAAACTAAAATGTGATTCTTAATGGTCTTAAAAGCGCCTTAAAAGTCTTAAATTTGACTTGATGAAACCTGTAGAAACCCTGATTAAGAATAATAATAATAATAATAATAATGTAATATATTGCACTGAGTTCCCTGGAAAAACAAAATCTAAATTCATTAATTTTCCTTTAGCTTAGTCTCTATTTCAGAGGTTGCCACAGCGGAATGAACTGCCAACTATTCCGGCATATGTTTTACACAGCGGATACCCTTCCAGCCGCAACCCAGTACTGGGAAACACCCATGCACACTCTCATTTGCACACACACTCATACACTACGGCCAATTTAGTTGATCCAATTCACCTATAGCGCATGTGTTTGGACTGGGGGAAACCGGAGAACCAACTGGCCCAGCTGGGAATCAACCCAGCGACCTTCTTGCTGTGAGGTGACAGTGCTAACCACTGAGCCACCGTGCTCGGATTATTATATAATCTAAAAAAATGCAAACTACAATGTACATTCTAGGGGTTTATTAATACATTGATATGGATAAATATGTTGATCAATAATAATGTTAGGAATATTTGTATATTAAACGTCTCAGAGGTTGCCTCTACTGCCATCTGATGCTAAAAGAAACATCCAAAAGAAAGCAAATGAAAAAAGCCGTTCCTCAGGATCACCTAACATTGTGTAACGATCAACCTGTCTATGATTATTATTATAATATTTCCTGTTTTGATTCTAACAATATAAGCACATATCCCTTCAATATCTTCCTCTGGATTAAAGGATGTAGGAGCACAGACAATACAAGCTGACACACAAAGCAGAGCATGACTGTAGATTTGACACTAGGATTATGGGAATTTATTATATTTTATTTGAAGATTATTTTTTGCTGGGGAGATGATTATGATACATGGAGATCAGTGTCCGGTGGGTCAGTCCAAACCTGAGGTCCCTGTATAATTACTGCCATAGTAATACACTGCTTGGATCTTCAAAATCCAAATGTAATCTAAGACCCATAAGCTGATGAAACATGAGCCCTGGGGGTTTTTAATTTTATTTTTGTTTTAAATGTTATCTTGCTTTTATTGTTTTGTTGCTTTGTTTTTTATGCTCGAATGAAACACATATTATGTCGCATGTGGTTGTCTCTTATTCGATGCTTTTGATGTTATTAATAGGACGTTGGTCAAAATTGATTTTTGTTTATTTATTAAAACAAAGTATTTAGCAAAACAAAGACATATTATTTTGCTGCAGCTTTGAGCATAACACCACACATAAACATGTTTTTATGACAAAGATGCCTTTAATTTATTAAAGGCGAATGTTAATAAATAAATAAACAAGAGATTTATTTACACAGAAATCAATAAACACCGTACAAACATCCTGAGAAAAGAGAATAAAGAAGAAACATGCTAAATAAAATTAAATATGCTTAAAACATATGCAGAAATAGTTGGCGGATCATTCCGCTGTGGCGGCCCCTGATAAACAAGGGACTAAGCTGAAGGAAAATTAAACTGAATGTTAAAAATAAAAACGTTTTGTGTTCATTAAAAAATGACAGGGAATTTACAAAATCAGGCGATTTAAGAGTGCTGTCAGCAAACTGTTTCACAATAATAACAACAATCGTCCCTAAAAATATGTTAAAATTATGTTTTTACATTTGCAGTTAACAGAATAGTAAAAATTATAGGATGAAATGTGTCCCATTAGTACACTACATACTAACTACTGTATGTAAGTAAAGTTGGCTAATATTAGGGCTAGTTCACCCAAACATGACAATTCTGTCCTCATTTATTGTTTGAGTTTCTGCTGGACTCAAAGGAAGATACTGAAGAATGTTGAGGGGAAAATATTATTTTGCTGCAGCTTTGAGCATAACACCACACATAAACATGTTTTTATGACAAAGATGCCTTTAATTTATTAAAGGTGAATGTTAATAAATAAATAAACAAGAGATTTATTTACAAAGAAATCAATAAACACCGTACAAACATCCTGAGAAAAGAGAATAAAGAGGAAACATGCTAAATAAAACAAATATGTGTAAAACATATGCAGGAATAGTAGGCGGATCATTCCGCTGTGGCGGCCCCTGATAAACAAGGGACTAAGCTGAAGGAAAATTAAATTGAATGTTAAAAATAAAAACGTTTTGTGTTCATTAAACATGTTTTTATGACAAAGATACCTTTAATTTGTCAAAGGTGAATGTTAATAAATAAATAAACAAGAGATTTATTTACACAGAAATCAATAAACACCGTACAAACATCCTGAGAAAAGAGAATAAAGAGGAAACATGCTAAAAAAAATTAAATATGCTTTAAACATATGCCGGAATAGTTGGTGGTTCATTCCGCTGTGGCGACCCCTGATAAACAAGGGACTAAGCTGAAGGAAAATGAAATTGAATGTTAAAAATAAAAACGTTTTGTGTTCATTAAAAAATGACAGGGAATTTACAAAATCAGGCGATTTAAGAGTGCTGTCAGCAAACTGTTTCACAATAATAACAACAATCGTCCCTAAATATATGTTAAAATTATGTTTTTACATTTGCAGTTAACAGAATAGTAAAAATAATAGGATGAAATGTGTCCCATTAGTACACTACATACTAACTAACTACTGTATGTAAGTAAAGTTGGCTAATATTAAAGGGCTAGTTCACCCAAACATGACAATTCTGTCCTCATTTATTGTTTGAGTTTCTGCTGGACTCAAAGGAAGATACTGAAGAATGTTGAGAGGAAAATATTATTTTGCTGCAGCTTTGAGCATAACACCACACATAAACATGTTTTTATGGCAGATACCTTTAATTTGTCAAAGGTGAATGTTAATAAATAAAAAAACAAGAGATTTATTTACAAAGAAATCAATAAACACCGTACAAACATCCTGAGAAAAGAGAATAAAGAGGAAACATGCTAAAAAAAATTAAATATGCTTTAAACATATGCCGGAATAGTTGGCGGATCATTCCGCTGTGGCGACCCCTGATAAACAAGGGACTAAGCTGAAGGAAAATTAATGATTGTTAAAAATTAAAAGAAAAAATGTGTTCATTCAAAAACAACAGGGAATTTACAAAATTGTCAGGGGATTTAAGAGTGCTGTCAGCAAACTGTTTCACAATAATAACAACAATCATCCCTAAAAATATGATGGACGATGCTAAAACTACGTTTTTACATTTGCAGTTAACAGAATAGTAAAAAACAAATAGGATGAAATGTGTCCCATTAGCACACTACATACTAACTACTGTATGTAAGTAAAGTTGGCTAATATTAAAGGGCTAGTTCACCCAAACATGACAATTCTGTCCTCATTTATTGTTTGAGTTTCTGCTGGACTCAAAGGAAGATACTGAAGAATGTTGAGGGGAAAATATTATTTTGCTGCAGCTTTGAGCATAACACCACACATAAACATGTTTTTATGGCAGATACCTTTAATTTATTAAAGGCGAATGTTAATAAATAAATAAACAAGAGATTTATTTACAAAGAAATCAATAAACACCGTACAAACATCCTGAGAAAAGAGAATAAAGAGGAAACATGCTAAAAAAAAATTAAATATTTAAAAAAATATCCCCAGGGTTGCGGCTGGAAGGGCATCCACTGTGTAAAATATATGCCGGAATAGTTGGTGGTTCATTCCGCTGTGGCGACCCCTGATAAACAAGGGACTAAGCTGAAGGAAAATGAATGAATGTTAAAAGTAAAAATGTTTTGTGTTCATTCAAAAACAACAGGGAATTTACAAAGGGAAAAAAGGAGACTCAGACAGGTTTGAAACAAGTAAAGGAAGAGTAAATTATTACAGAATTTTCGCTTTGGTGTGAAATCTCCCTTTAAAGACACATTTTTCACCCCAAAATGAAAATGTACTCAGTATTTAGCCTCCCTCACGTGGTTCCAAACCTATATGAGTTTCTTTATTCTGTTGAACACAAAAGAAGATAGTTAGAAGAAAGCTCAAAAACCGGTACCCATTGACTTACATAGTAAGAAAAACAAATACTATGGAAGACAATGGTTACAAGTTTTCAGATTTCTTCTAACTATCTTATGTTGTGTTTAACAGAAAAAAGAAAGTCAAACAGGTTTGAAACAAGTAAAGGGAGAGTAAACTATGATAGAATTTTTGTTTTGGTGTGAAAATCTTCCTCTAAAGAGACATTTTTCACCCCAAAATGAAAATGTACTCACTGTTTAGTCTCCTTCATGTGGTTCCAAACCTTTACGAGTTTCTTTATTCTGTTGACCACAAAAGAAGATAGTTCGAAGAAAGCTGAAAACCGGTAACCATTGACTTACATAGTAGGAAAAACAAATACTACGAAAGTCAATAGTTACAGGTTTTCAGATTTTCTTCTAAATATCTTATGTTGCGTTCAACAGAAGAGAGAAGCTCAAAGAGGTTTGAAACAAGTAAATGGAGAGTAAATTATGGCAGAATTTTCGATTCCTGTTGAAATCTTCCTTTAAAGAGACTTTTTCACCCCAAAATGAAAATTTTCTTCACTATTTAGTCTCTCTCATGTGGTTCCAAACCTTTATGAGTTAGTTTCTTTATTCTGTTGAACACAAAAGAAGATATTTCGAAGAAAGCTGAAAACCTGTACCCATTGACTTCCATAGGAAAGCAAATACCATGGAAGTCAATGGTTACAGGTTTTCAGATTTCTTCTAAATATCTAATGTTGTGTTGAAACTCAAAAAGGTTTGAAACAAGAAGATATTTCGAAGAAAGCTGAAAACCTGCAACCATTGACTTGCACTGTAGGAAAAACAAATACTATGGAAGTCAATGGTTACAGGTTTTCTTACGTTGTGCTCAACAGACGAAACAAACTCAAACAGGTTTGAAACAAGTAAAGGGAGAACAAATCATGACAAAGCTGAAAACCTGTAACCATTGACTTCCCTGGTAGGAAAAATAAATACTATGAACGTCAATGGTTACAGGTTTTCAGATTTCTTCTAAATATCTTATGTTGTTTTATGGAGTGTAAATTATGACAGATTTTTCATTTGACTATGTTACAACTACAGACATGAGTCAGTTCCACAGAGAAAGCATATTTTAGAAAAGAGTCTATATGTGAGATACTCCAGTGTCTAGCAGTCTTCCAGATTAGTGACCACAGCTGCTTTATATATAAGGTCAGAAATATCTCCCAGTGATGTCTGCGGATAGTGTGTGAAAGCCTGTCTTTGCAGAGCGTCCTCCAAACTACTTGGATGTGCAGGAATCATTTGATCCATAGACATGGAGGAATACATAGCCTGACTGGTAGTACAGTACGATTTCAAGCCTTCAGGATGAGCGGCAAAGCAGTTCATCTGCCAAACACTGCTGGACTGGTTCGGAAACGGGTGTTGGATCCTTTCTGATGGGCAGCTGGAGAAAGATGAATCTCCGGGTGTTTCAGAGCTTCTGTTTGCCCATTGCAGGATTTCTGGTAGGTCTGGAGAAATGGGCGGACGATTTTGAGGCCAGGGATTCAGAGCTTGTCTAATAAGGCTTTGCTGATGATGACGCATGCTTTTGTTGGCCTCTGGGGTTTGTTCGAGGTTTAAATCAGGATTGGTTGCTGGAAAAGTACACTGTAAAATAGGATATGATCAATTAGTCATGAAGACACATGTTCTAACTTAATTTGATAAGTTGCACAAGCTGTTTTAAGTCAGTTTAATATAATATAGTTCGTAAGGTTAATTTGATTCAGTTTAAAAGTGTAAGGCAACCAGTGCATACTTCTTTGGCTGGACTCCTCCTGCTGACTGGTGTAATCAGTTTCTTGCTTTTCATACTGCGAGCTCGTCTGTTTTGGAACCATACCTGGAAGGAAATATCAAAACAAAGACAGATTAAAGGATTAGTTGAGGCAAAAAATGAAAATTCTGTTATTAATTACTGCATTCTGATATGGTTTCAATCCTCTGAGACCTTTGTTTGTCTTCGGTAGACAAATTACGATATTTTAGATGAAATCCTGGAGCTCTCTCATCCTCCATAGACAGCAAGGGTCGAGAGACATTCAAGGACTAGAAAAGGAAAATAACACAGGCCCCGTTTGCACTGCCAGTTAAAAACCTAATTACGATTTTTTGCTCATATGTGACACAGATCGGATCAGTTCCATGACCGTGTAAACACAAAAAAAAAAAACGCATGCATTCGGATATTTAGAGTTCGATTTCAGACCTGCTTCATATGTGGAAATAAATCAGATATAAATCAGATATGTGACAAAGCGACTATCATGTAAACAGGCAGATCGGATTTATTGAGGCATTTTGTATGTCATTACACTTGCAACAATGTGGTACTTCTCCGCGATTTAATGATGTAGAAGGAAAAGCGTGTGTGGTTAACGACAACAACTGAGGAAACAGAGGAAAGTAGTCAGTCGCCACAATTTGCTCCCACCAGACCTGAGATCTCTCTTGTACCCACAAATTCCTCTGAATGGTGGAGGACACCATATATAAACCATAGGCGCAAGCTACGATGACTGCCCGTTCCCTCCTCCTCCGCCTCAAAATCATTTTAAAGTTGGGCGAACTTCCCATATTTCACAGAGCTAAAAGCAAGACAATTTCTGCCATCGTGGCTAGTGTGGCGCAGAAGCTAGAACTCGCCTTTACGCATGCGCAATGTCGTAAATTGTCTGGCAAGTGTAAACACATGAATCGGATATGGGTCACAATTAAAAGAACTTGTAAATGGACAGGCAAGAAAATCAGATATAGGCAACAAATTGGAATTGGGCATCAAGACCTGACAGTGTTTACTGTCAGGGGCCATAGTAAAGCATTCGATGTGACTACAGTGGTTCAACTGTAATCAAAGCTTCAAATACACATTTGTGAAAAAAAACTGGAAATACGAGAAAGAAAAGATATAGGACGAACAAAGTCGTATATTTACAGGTTTTTTTGCCACACAAATGTGTTCTTTGAGCTTTATACACTGTAAAACCCCCTCTAAAACCAGGCTGGTCGACCAGCTAAAACCAGCCAAACAGCTTAGGCTGGTTTAAGCTGTTTTTTTATGTCCGCATCTATGCATCGCAAAGGGGAAAGCCAATCACATTACTTTTCCAGGGTTGCATAAACGTGATTGGCTAGCATCTGCTTTAGGATATTTGCATGGAGCGATCTAACTGGCATCTGTTTGATGATTTAAAGTTCACTCGAAGTTCATGTGAGTCTTTGATGCTGACATAAGAAAAATAACATTTTAAAAATGACTAAATAATCCGAGGGCAGTTTCATTCAGTGAACCACCTTAGTGTGTGAAGCTGCCATGTAGTTCAGGTCAAAAAACACGTGATCTGCGCAGCGCAAATAGTCGACTTCAATCAAAAAGCATCACGGCAGAGCATTAAATCATACACTGTAAAACCCAACAGTCAACTTTATCAAGTGAAATGAGTGTAATTAACTCAAAATTGACTGAAAGTTAATTCTACTCATTTGAAAAGAGTTTTGAACTCAGTGTTGAAGGTAATGAGTTAATTAAATACCTCATTGCTTTAACTTAAATAAAGTAAGTTCACAGTACTCGTATAGATTCGTTTTTTTAACTCAAACGGTTTGAGTTGCCTCAACTTATTGAGTTTTACAGTACTCAGTTGGTTTGAGTTCTGTTCATTTATTGGGTTTTACTGTGCTCAAATTGCTTCTTTACTCAAATGGATTAAGTTCACAGTACCCATTAGGATTAGTTTTTGAACTTAAATGGTTTGTTTCAATCGGTTTCCTCAAATGGTTTGAGTTACCTTAACTTTTTGGTTTTGGCCATTTCCAGGCTGGTTTCCAGCCATTTCCAGCCTGGTCTTAGCTGGTCAGGCTGGAAAATTACTAGCTTAAACCAGCTAAAACCAGCTTGACCAGCCTGGTTTAAGCTGGACATGGCTGGTTTTGGCTGGTCAAGCTGGTTTTAGCTGGTCAACTCCCAGCCTGACCAGCTAAGACCAGGCTGGAAATGGCTAGAAACCAGCCTGGAAATGGCCAAAACCCCTCTAAAACCAGGCTGGTCGATCGGCTAAAACCAGCCAACCATCTTAGGCTGGTTTAAGCTGGATTTTTCAGCAGAGATTTTTCAGCATGAATGAACCGTGAAGCGCACTGAAACGGTGAAGTGTGCAGCCGCGGAGGTGTGACAAACTTCTCAGCGTGTGTAAACAACATTCCCGGTAAATGCGGTGAAGATGTGCAGTGAGGAGACGTCTGATAACTAAGATGAGCCAATAACTGCGAAAAACGGCCAACCTGAGCAAAATTTTGAGCAGCTTTCTAGCACGCACCATCATAGCGGTAAAATATGCATCTGAGCAAGTCTCTGACAGTGTAATAAGGCTTAACGTTATAGCCTTTATAGCCTTGTGTGTTATGTTATGAATAACTTCACATGAATTTGTGTGCTATTACAGCCTGATCTCACGAGGAAACATAATTATTTTATGTTTTGTGAGTTTGGTGGCTAATTCGTACAAATTCGTATGAGTTCAGTCGTACAAAAATGTACAATTTTAAACAGGAGGCGTGGCACCTAACCCCACCCCTAACCCCAACCGTCATTGGGTGATGAGCAAATCGTACGAATTTGTACGAATTCGATCGTACGAATTCATACGAAATAGCCACTAAATCAAAAAGTTACGTACTGCTGTGAGTTTGCGTTGGCTATTACGCATTATTTCTGCACTAAAATATATTCAAGAGTTCACACTTAGCTGATGATTGATCATAAAGCTTGTTTGGCATGCTGTCCCGGGAGAGAGCCCTGAGCTCATAAGATCCTCGAGCCCAGGGCTCCCTCCCGTTTGCAAGGTGAGTAGGGAGTTTGAGCTCAGGTAGATTTCGAGAACTCCCCTGCTGTAGTAGCTAATGAACAAATAGTAATTGCTCTTAAGAGATAACTACTTACTAGGTGCATGTTTATGGTGCCAATTTGAATTAGTCAATTGACTTAAGTTGCATGTTTTTGGATGGTGAGAGGAAACCGGGGAACCTGAGGGAAACTCACGTGAACGCAGGGAGAACGTGTAAACTCAGAAACGTCGGCTGGCTTGGTAAAGACTAGAACCAGTGACGTTCTTGCTGTGAGGCAACAGTGCTAACCACTGGGCCACGATGCCAACCATATAGGAAAGGAGGAGGAGTAGGGGTGGAAGGGGGGATTCTTCAGAACGAAGATGGCTGTGATATGGAACTTAGGAATCATCTGATTGGTGAATCATAAATTGAATAATGCGGGACCAGCTGCAAGCAATCATAAGCACATGATCCTCTCGAAATTAGTTTATAAATAAACGTCACTTATTGTTACATTCTTACAAGAACGTGCAGTGATCAATGTGTTGACTGCATTTATTTAGCAGTAAAATTTGCCAGGGTGCTAATGTTGCATTATTAACAAAATTAAAGTGTTGACAGTGCATTTGTTTTGCACTAAAACTAGTCAATGGTAATGTTGCATTGTTTTTGCAACATGTTATGAGTTGTCAAACAGTATGTGTATATATTTCCTGCAAATAAATAGCAAATTGTTGCATGTTGCAAAACATTTGCATCTTGTGTTTTATTGATGACATCAGGCCTGTGCAGAGGCTTTGCAAGGGGCATGTGCAGAATTGAAGATCAGGGCACAACATGGCAATAGCGCGAACTTACTAAACTGAAGGGTGGGGTGATCGCGAACTGAAGAGCGGGGGGAGGGGAGGGAGATCGCGAACTGAAGAGCGGGGGGAGGGGAGGGAGATCGCGAACTGAAGAGCGGGGGGAGGGGAGGGAGATCGCGAACTGAAGAGAGGGGGTGGGGCTGAGGAAGGCGATCGCGGAATGAAAAGCTGGGGGAGGGTGGGGCACTTACGTTCATTTTGGAAGGGCACTTTATATCCCAGACTCAAAAGGGCATGTACACTGCACAGGTTGAGCCCTATGTGTGCACGTGCCTGGAAGACATCACCAGCGACTAGTTAACGTCAACTTGACTTTGATAACATAAAAGTTGACTTCCAAAAATCTAAAGTCATTCAACCCCTACACTGAAGCCACATGGACTGTTTTGATAATATTTAAGCTCATTGTCTGGACTTTGAACGTCACTGGACCCTTGCTGTCTATGCAGGATGAGAGAGCTCCAGGATTTCATCTAAAATCTCTTAATTTGTGTTCTGAAGTTGAATGAAGGTCTCAGGTCTTAGGTCAACTAATCCTTTTCAAATCAAATCTGTGATTCGGTAGTTTTTCTTGAAATTTATTACCTGAATCTTGCTCTCTGGAAGCAGCGTGAGCGCGGCCAGTCTTTCTCGCAGTGTGATGTCTGGATACGGTGTGATCATGAAAGCACGCTCCAGTTCTGACAACTGAGCTCGGCTAAAAATCGTCCTCTTTCTTTTCCTCTGACCCTCAACGTGGCCTGTTCTGTCAAGTTCAGGAGAGGACAGCATGTGCTTGGTCGTCACATCTAAGAAATAAAGTCACTTGTTTAGTAAAGTGTTTGAGAAAACGGCAGTGTATTGATTTAACTATTATAATCCATTCATTCATTAATTTTCCTTCAGCTTAGTACTTTATTTATCAGAGATCGTCACAGCGAAATGAACAGCATATGTTTTACGCAGCCGATTCCCTTCCTGCCGCAACCCAGTACTGGGAAACACCGATACACTCGCATTCACACACACACTCATACACTACGGCTAATTTAGATAATCCAGTTCACTTGTAGCGCATGTGTTGGACTGTGGGGGAAACCAGAGCACCCGGAGGAAACCCACGCAAACATGAGAACATGCAAACTCCACACAGAAATGTCAACTGACCCAGTCAGAACTCGAACCAGCAACCTTCTTGCTGTGAGGCGACAGTGCTAACCACTGCGCCACAGTGTCGCCCATACGGGTTGCCATATTGGATTAAAATTTATTCCCTAAATATATTTAGAAATCAACAATAACCACAATAATAATCTATAACAATGCAAAATACACTGTAAAAAATTTCTTCCTGTCTTATTTTGTTTTAGTTGAATGAAATGAACTTTTCTAGTCATCTCAACTTAGTCAAACTGACTAAAGAAATTATGTTTAAAAACATTACCGAAATGTTTCGGTTTTTATAGCTAAAAAATGTAGTTAACCTGATAGGCTTAATAAATTCTCCCTGCCTGGAATTTTTTAGTTCAATCAAAACCCAGCAAACAATTTTGTGTTTATTAGACATCTAATAGACATCTAAACGTAGACAGCTTGGCTAAAACAAGGCTAAACTTAGGCTGTCAGTGAAAAACCTAGACATCTAAGAATAGCCCAAAACTAGTCGTCAAATAGACAGATTAGACAGACTTTATATGTGTAGTCATTTACTTCTGTTTATTTGATGACTAGTCTAGTTTTGGCCTATTCTTAGACGTCTATTAGATTTTCACTGACAGCCCAAATTTAGCCTTATTTGAGCCAAAATGACTATGTTTAGACTTCTATTACACTCTCAGAAAAAAGGCACACGGTCGTACAAATAATGTTCCTTAAGGAATAGTTTTGTACCTTTGTAAAAACTGTACCTTATATGGTACAGAAAAGACCTCTTATGATACTGTTCTGTACCTTTTATGGTACAACTGAAATGAATGTACACAATTGCTCTCACAGAAAAGGTACATAAGTGTTAGACAACTCCTTCTTTATTACAATATCTATTAACATAAATATGACTGGAAAGGCAAAGTGATTTTATGGATAATTTCCATATTAAAACATGAATCATCATTTAAAAGCATAGGCTTAAAGAAACTTATAAACACTAATTATTAAGTTCTATAATACAAAACAACTGGTAAAATAAAACTATACAGTAGGTATTGTAAACTAAACATTTAAGGCATTTTAATAAACATTTGGTAAGCATTTTCTGATAAATACATTTTCATTATTGATATCTGCACCTTTTGGCGTTTGTTTTCTACTACACACGTGAGCTGGGAAAAGTCCTGCATGTGCAAAGTGTTCATGCAGACATTTTAGTATTGTAAAACTAATCAAACATTGTGCATATCTCCTTACAATACTTTTGCATAATTCTATTTCTATTTTAAAATTAAGTAAATTAAATTTACTTTTTCAGTGATTACAAAGGTTTTTGTGTGAAAATTGGAGAAAAAAATGTTTTATATTGTACACGAGAGAATGTGTTTCTGTAATATTTCTGTAAAAATGTTGTGAATGTTTAGCAAAAAATAGATATTTTGATTTATGTTAAAGTATTTTTTATTCTTCATTGTAAATGGAAAAAATAAACTTTTTAAAAAACATTGTTTAAAAATGTATTTTATGTTTTATATTTACTGAAAATAAATTTACATTTTGGACACAGAAAAATGCCTTTAAATAGTTATTGAAGGAACACATTTGACACTGTTAAGCTACAAAGTGTCTTGTCACTGTAGTGGTTCCTTCGTGGATCACATTTGTAACTTTGATGAAGGCACAATATTGTATCTGCAGGTTTTTAAAACCAAAGGTACATTTTGGTTTCCCATGGTACAAATCATGTCCTTAAAGGTACAAACTGCAATGGTACAAATTTGTTTCTTTGCCTTAAGTATACAATTCTGTTCCATAAAAAGGTACTGCTCCAGTGACAAGGGTCTGTACCTTCTGTAGTACAACATTGTACCATTTTTTCTGAGAGTGTACACTGAAAAAAATGATTTCTGCAAAACTGTTGCAAACAATTTATTTGTGTTGAATTAAAACAAACAAATTAAGTTTATAAAATTCTACTTAATTTGTTTGTTTAAATTCAGCCCAAATAAATTGTTTACAGCCACTTAACGTAAAAAATTGAATAAATCCAAGGAATCATCTCTGAATAATTTTTTTCAGTGTAGACATCTATTAGACATCTTTTTAAAACAAAAAAATGCTTGCTGGGAACTCAGTATAGCTAAAAAAATGTACTTGAAACCTGATTTTTTTTAAATAAAGTTAAAGTAACACAAAAGCATTTGTTGTCGTGACAGTGTAGAATTTAATGCAAACTTACCTGTAAACTGAAGCATATTTGTGTTGAAAATAAAATCACTTTCTGTCTCCACGTTAATTTTCTGAACTAGGCCTAAATCAAACGACTGGTCAAAAAATAGCGCCATATTCCTGATTTTGCAGAAAAATTAGCAAGTTTAAAGATATTAAGCGCAGTCTTCCGCATCCAATCCTTTCCACGTCCAACGCTGAACTGATTCAGCCCACCTTTTTTATACTCGCCCCTTTTCACACCCGCCCGTTCCTGTATCGCCCTTCAAGGTGTCGTCGATGAAGAAAAAAAAGCTTTCAACTTTGATCCCCCCTCCCCACATGCAAACGCGTCAAGTAATCCCTCTGCGAGCATGTCTGGCAACTCACGTCCATCTCCTGTATGTTATCAGTGGACAGGAAAGCAGAGATTCAGATTCAAGTCTGATGGGCGTCCTGCCGATGTCTGTCACAGTCACAGATCCTTTATCAGGCAAATAAACCACACACTTCACCTGCCTGTTTTGGGAAAAAGAACAATAATAATTCTACAGGTGTTGGATAAAAGTAGGCTATTTTAATGCACGTTTTGACAATATAAAAAATATAGAGAATTATTAAAGCAACACACAATGGATTTGCGTTGAGGTAACATTATGGAATTAAGTTAACTTCCCAACAAACAATTTTGTGTTTAATATACGTCTAATAGACATCTAAACCTAGACAGCTTGGCTAAAACAAGGCTAAACTTTGGCTGTCAGTGAAAATCGAATGAATATCCCAAAACTAGTCGTCAAATAGACAGATTAGACAGACTTCATATGTGTAGTCATTCATTTCTGTTTATTTGATGACTAGTAGTTTTGGCCGTAGACGTCTATTAGACGTCTATTAGATTTTCACTGACAGCCCAAATTTAGTCTTGTTTAGGCCAAGACGACTATGTTTAGACGTCTATTAGATATCTTTTAAAAACAAAAAAATGCTTGCTGGCTTATTAGTTTTTACAAATTTAAGTGGATTAAACATTATATAATTAAGTTGTCGCCCCAAAATACTCAAGAATTGTGTTGTTTCAACTCATTTTAAATAAGTACTTTAAACAAACAAAGTGACCTATATACATACTACAGTTCTTTAAATAAAAATTGCATACAAATAGATTTCTCAAATATGCTTTGTAATATGATGTTAGTAAATGAGAGTTCTGCTTTCTATAGATTTTTTCCTAAGTGTTTCAGCTGTGTTTGCATTAATTAATGAATTAAATTAAAACAAGGATAACAAGGGATTTATCGCGATACGCTCAAAAAATAACATTTGCTGTTTGTTTAAACTACTTATTTAAATCTTATTTGAATCAACACAAGTTGAGACAACTTAATTGTTTTATGTTCAGTCCACTTAAATTTTTCAAAACAATTACGTTAACTTAATTTTTACAGTATGGATATTGTTACATTATTATATTTTTTGCTACTATAATAATTTTGTGTTTATGCATTTTATACCTTGACTATACATATATGAACTGCTGTGCATTTTTATGATGTTTGAGGATTCTAATTTAGATTTTTGCATACTTAGCGACGTCTCTTCTGTTAAAGCCGCTAGTAAGTTAACCTAATTCCTTTATGCATGATCATTTTTACAGTGTATGTTGCATGCTTTAATTATACCCTACGTTCATATTGTGAAAACGTGCATTAAAATACCATAGTTTGATCCAACACCTGTGGAATTATTTTTATTTTATTGTTGCCCCAGCACAAATCGACTGTGTTGAACCCAGCATTATTTACAGTGCAATTTGTGAACAGCGCAACGCTTTAATTTAATTCAGCAGTTAAGTGTTTTGTTTTGCTGGGTAATATAGCCCTACTGTATGTATAACCTATATTGTTTTTTACAACGTAGATTCCCTGGATACGTTTTTCTAATATCCAGGGACATATTATTATCTAAGGATGATATTACGGATTAAGAGTGGTGTACGACAGTAATCTAAACCCGAGATTACTTCAGTAATCTGTGCGTTTTTGAACTTTGTTGGCATGAGACTCCATCACTTTCAGGTCAGCTTATACAGCCTACTCAAAAGACAACTTTCTTTCTTTCTTTCTTTTAGCTATGGATAAATTAATAACCCGTTGTGATGTATTTGCGGCTAAAGTTGCAGCCATATTTTAAATTGTGTGTAATTCTGACCCACATTATTTGGCCCAAGTTTATTGTGTTTGGAATACACACACAGGCTGTTTCAAGCACTTTGATATGAAAGACCTACTGATAGCGACAAACAGGCAATCGCCGCAAAAAGAGATGAAACACAAACACTTCCAGGCAATCCGCAACAGGCTATGGCCTTTCTCCCTATTCATTCATTCATTCATTCTTTCATTCATTCATTCATTCGTTTATTTATGTGATTATTATTCATTTATTCATTTATTTTATTATTTATTAATTGATTCATTCATTTTCATTCGGCTTAGTCCCTTTATTCATCAGGGGTCGGCACAGTGAATGAACCGCCAACTTGTCCAACATATGTCCAACACTTCCAGCTGCAACCCAGTATACTGGAAAAACATCCAAACACACACATGCACACACATACACTACGGCCCATTTAGTTTATTCAATTCACCTATAGCGCATGTGTTTATTTATTTATTTATTTATTTATTCTAAAGATGTAATAAAATAATATGAATAAATGTTATAATGGATTATGAGTATAATTTATGACGTGTATTCATATGTTGTAATTAATAAAAATCACCTTCTTAATATAAAATAGATTGGTCTCGACCGAAATAGTCGTCAAATTTTGAAGTGGATCAAAATTCTTCATCACACTTGTCCTAAAATTATTGAACAACACCCCTTCTTGTCTTAATTTTGACAAACTTTTTGGATCTAATGTTGACTATGTGCTTTCTAGACAAAAATACGCACAAAAAAACAGCAATAATGTTCATTCATTCATTTATTAATCTGGGGTCGCCACACTGTAATGATAAACAATTGTAAAACAATGTATAATTAAAAATATTAACTGTATTGTTTAATAATATGAGCTTTTTGTTTAGGCTAAGAAGTGTTTAATTTCAGGGTATACTATTTATTGTTTTGGTGTAACACTTCTTATTAAAATGAGCTTTTTCCATATATTGAATAAAGGTAAGGAACATAGCTTTGCTATTCTCGAAAATACATGTTTACATTAAAGATGCACAAATGTAACCTTCTAATTGTGGATAAACAGTTGGTCACACATATAAAGAATTGGTTTATTGCATTAGATTAATTTAAAAAAAGGAGCATCTAAAAACACTGCCAGGGCTTTTCAGATTTTTAAAACTTTTAAAAACACTTTCCAGTGAATAAATTAAATCAGACAACTGTCCCTTAAATGCACACGATCAGTATGACCTCGTGAGACACAGTTAAATACACATATTATGAAATATAGTCCAGTAACACTGCAAGAATTAATAGGCCTACTTCTCGTTTTCATTATTTATGCATCAGTTTGAATAGCTTGTAAAATGTTTATATTAGTAAAAGAATAAAAATATATTGATTAATTTATATTTTAAAAAGTTGGGAGTGGATTTGAACGATGAACATTTATTTTGCGTCTATACCCTTCAACACGTCAAAATTATGCGGCAGAAAACAAACTCCGGCATCTGTAGAGCATTTATTATTTGTTTATTTAGCTTATCTTTAATGAAAACTGACAAATGTTATTTTAAAAATAATTTTGCATATTATTTTAGATAGAAAAAGCTTATGAAAAAAAGCTCGTTATGCTTTTAACACGTAAGCTTAAGAATTTATTCTTGTACATTTTATATGGAAAGTCTTATGCATTATTTACACGCTGTTCGTGTTTTGTTTAATGCATGATTTATCGCATGTTTTGATAAATATCTGTAGCCTATTTTTCATGATTTGCTGGGATGTTTGTTTCACAGGATGGCCACAAAGGGTCGCTGTGGTTTTGCTTTTATATCGTTTAGCATTATTTGTTATGATGTCTTTTTTCCAACGCAATCTCACAATCTACATTGTAAAAGCGCCAATGAAATAAAGATGAATTGAATTGAATTGTGGATTGTTATTGTGTTCTTAATCACATTTTTTGTTAGAGAAGTTATCGTAAGTATTGGGGTATATCAGTAATATTAATAGCAACAACATCAGTAGCAGTAATACAAAACAAAATGGAGAGAAAAATAATCCTACACTCTCAGAAATAAAGGTACGCAAGCTTTCACTGGGGTGTCACAAATTTGTACGTTAAAGGTCCATATTAATACCTCAAGAGTACATATTAATACCTAAAAAGAACAAGTGTTCCTCTTAAATGTTTAGGTACTAATATATCTTTTTGAGGTACCAATATGAACCCTTTAAGTGCAAATATGTACCTTTTGAAAAGGTACCACCCCAGTGACAGCTCTCGTACCTTTATTTCTGAGAGTGTAGAACAGACTATAAGCCTAACTATACAGTTACACAACAAGTTTTTTATGTTCTACAAAATGCAGTCATACCACCATAAACATGTTCTTTATTCATTCCAATATGTACATGAAACTGTGCCAATAGGCTAATTAATAAACACACACACACACACACACACACACACACACACAAAGACAGACATAGGCCTGTATGTATGTGTGTATGTATAAAATCCATTTAAAGCTAAACTGTCCATTTTCTTATTATTATTTTCTGCTAATCCTAGACATAAAAATTATAATGCACGTAAAAAAAACAAAAAAAAAAAACAAAGTCTATTTGTGCATTTATGTATACTGTAAATAATTTACCAGGTAAACAATTTAACAATTTATATACAGTATTATATATTAGTTTTAGTAGTGTATTAAATAGTCTATAACATTAGTATATAATATTATTTATTAGCATATTAGTCTATCAACTTTTTTTATTACCTTTTATTAATATTATTATTGAAGAAATACAAGTCAAGTACAACAAATGCAAAGAAAATTTCGAAGGTTAGGGGGAGATATGAACAATATCACAGGAATACATTAAATGATATACAGGCTTCTACAATCCCTGCTGAAAAATCCAGCTTAAACCAGCCTAAGATGGTTGGCTGGTTTTAGCTGGTCAACCAGCCTGGTTTTAGAGGGGTTTTGGCCATTTCCAGGCTGGTTTCCAGCCATTTCCAGCCTGGTCTTAGCTGGTCAGGCTGGGAGTTGACCAGCTAAAACCAGCTTGACCAGCCAAAACCAGCTATGTCCAGCTTAAACCAGGCAGGTCAAGTTGGTTTTAGCTGGTTTAAGCTGGTAATTTTCCAGCCTGACTAGCTAAGACCAGGCTGGAAATGGCTGGAAACCAGCCTGGAAATGGCCAAAACCCCTCTAAAACCAGGCTGGTCGACCAGCTAAAACCAGCTAACCAGCTTAGGCTGGTTTAAGCTGGATTTTTCAGCAGGGATTCGCATAGCCTTTTGATTTTTTTTGAGGGTAATATGGACTCAATATAATGCTTCACTTCATTTTTAAATGCAATAAAATTTGGATTTTTACCTGAAAACTTACATTCATGAATATGAAATTTGGTCAATAAAATAAAGAATTAATAAAACATGTATGGGACTTTTTGTTTCTAGAGTTTTCAAAAATTCCTACTTTTTTGTTACCCTCCACACGCTGTTTATATTATTTTATTTTATTTTTTATTAATGCTTAAAGAACAAAGTATAGAACAATACAAGTACAAAAAATGAGTCAGTGGTGTACAAAACCAAATATAAATAAGACAAACAAATATATGTGTAAGTATACATATTAAGAAAGGGTAAGGGCCTTGTGGGATTACTGGATCTTAAAGGTTTTAGGTAAAAAAGTGGTTTTAATGGCTTTTTAAATAGTGCTTCGCTTTATGTTGTTTGTATAATGTTCTAATTCGTTTAGTATAGCAGGATAAAATGTTTTTTGGTTATTAAATTTGCATCTGTGAATATTGTACTTTGTAAATATTATCAAAAACATTAATAACGTAAGCTCCCTTCTCTATTTTTTTTTTGTTCCCTCCACACGCTGAGTTACGTCTTCACGTAATCAACTACGTCACAGTCGTCTGGCGGGAGTTGCAGCTCTTCAAACGCTATCACGAGCGCACTTTTACCTCGAGTATTGCTTTTTAATGTTTATTACGTTTAAATAATCATTTTATTTGTGGAAATGATCGGACAGAAAAGCATCAAGTCATTTTTTTCGCCAGCGTCCAAGAAAAGGAATCTTGACGAGATAAATACAGGGGAAACAAGAGATGATGTGAGTTTAACACACGTTTGTTTTTGGCGCGGCTGCGCTGGAAGTTTGTGCACCGCGCGTTTGTCGCATTTCTGACCAAAATTATGAATGAAAAAAAGTGATTTTTCTTTATTTGTTTATTGCACATGTTGTCATTCGCAAGCAAATAGAACTTGCTGTAACTGACACCTAACTATTTTTCATTCCCGCTAAATATTTACACATTTCCGGAAGTACTTTTACGTCACTTTACAAAACAAAAGCTACTACTAGTTTCAGCAACATGCAGCCAAATAGTCTACCGTCTCATGTTTAACATTAGCGTTAGCGGCTAAATGTATGCTAAACATTTCGATTGATCGCTACAAATGTTACTATTTTCTCACCTGACACTTTTGTCTGGCGTAATGATACACATTGAACAGCGCGTGACACAAAAAATGAATCAATGTTTACAAAAGTAGCTTCCCTTAGCTTTTTGAATGTACAAATGCCAAGAACAGTTTACAAACGAACATGGAATTCAACAAAATATACTAAAATATCGTCTCAGGTGAAGAAACAGAAGTTGGAAAACGGAAATGGTGCATCCCTGAGTCCTGAGCAGTTGCAGCGCATCGCCAAAAACAAGAAGGCGGCTCTGGAGCGGCTTCAAAATGCGGCTCCTGACGGGATTGGAGAGAGCTGGAGGAAAGCCCTCAATGCTGAATTCGGGAAGAGTTACTTTAAATCAGTATGTCAGAATTACATTTTAAAAGTGAGGTAAAGTTGGTTTTATATTCGCACATTCATTCTTTGACAGGGTCAGGGCCGCTGCTGGCCAAAAGGATGCCCTAAGCGAAATTTTACTGTGGTGCCCCCACAGAGGAACAAAACACACACAAACATATGTATTTAAACTTGTATTTATTTATTTATTTATTTATATAAATATGCATATAAACACTCAAAATTATACTTAAACGTTCAAACATTTACATTGTAAATTAATAGTTTACATCATAAACACAAATAAACACTGACATGTCTTCTGCAGAAGTATTACTAATTTCAAACATTTATAAAAGACAAGGAATAAAGCCTCTCTGTACCTGATGGACGGTCATCAGTGCTGCATTCTGTGTCTGTACCTATGCAGCTGCTGATGCCTCTGGAGCAGTGCTGGATCAGGCCACCTCATCTTCGTTTAAGATAAATTTCAGCATTGAACCTCCATGTACAATGCAGAAGAAACTAGTCATTTAAAGAAAAACTCAAGACATACCGTTAAGACAATGGGCTAGTCAGCCACTCTTCATAATGTGTCTAAACTACAACCAAAATGGGGATTTACATTGCAGGATAATCTATTGTGACAAAAACTGACCCTCACTGTCAGTATAAATTAAACACATTTGCCTTTTTTAAAGGATTAATGAGTGTACTTTTAAACAAAAACTTAAAAAATAAAAATAAACAATAACCTTCTAGGGCCCGAGTGTCCACATACGTGGACAGCACATCTTTACATTAATTTACTTAAGGGGCTGTTTAAAATACTTTGAATGTATTTTTCTGAATTTTGTTACAGACATGCAGTGTCATCCTGCAACTGTTTTGCAGCATATGAAATGTCCCAAATCCTATTTTTAACTGTCCAAAATGGGAAAAAAATTTGTTTTTACTTTCTGATAATCAAAGCAAGTTCAAAAAAAAAATTATGTTAAATATGCATAAAAGAAAATTCGGGAAAAAGTGTTTTATGTAAATTCGGACCACGAGTCAACATATATTGACATCATTTTTCTCTAAAAGTACATATCAAAAGATGATACTTAGATTTTTATTCTAATTAGGTTTCAATAAGCCCAAAAGGCAGAGAGAAATAAAAAATGCATGTAAAAAACACCTTGGGCCTTAAGTGGTTAAGGAAATCATGCAATAAAAAATAGTTAATGGCCTGTGGCTCATAGTAATTTGACTCATTTTATGTTACTGAACTTTCAGAAATCACAGAATATTAGTGGGCTTTGTTATTTCATATAATGTACAAAAATGGAAAAACTGGCCTATTAAAAACCCAAAATCCATGAATGTAAAGAGAGTTCAACTTTGCAGCTCTCAGAGAGAACAGCAGCAATAAGAAATGTAGAAATAGACACAGTGCACTGAATTATATTTAATACATACAGTGAAATAAATTTGTAGTGCATGTGTATGTAACTTGTGTGCAAACAGAATTGTAAAGTATTGCAAGTTATAAAGTACAAGTTATAAAAAATAATAACTGAGTTTGTGTGATTAGCAGCAACATGTGAAAGACGGGCAAACGGATTGATTTATTACGAAAAGTCATATAACATGTCCTATAATTGTTCAAAACATGATGCATAACAGCAAAGCAAGAAACTGAAGGTAAACAACAACAAATCAGGCAGATTTAGCAGAGTTGTGGCAAAGTTAAACATTAATTAGCCTCACTAATTTACTTTAACAAAATAAATTAAGTGTTTTCCAGATTCATGGACGTAAGTCACCTTAAAATAATGCACGGGATTCATCTTGTACTTTTTTCATCTTCTCAGCTCCAGACTGCTGTTGTCTTTTCCCGGGCATAGAGTTGTAACTTGCATCAAGTCAAATCATATGCTGCTAGCAGCCGCAAACGAAAGTGGGCCAGGGAAAAAAAATAGGTCGCATGTTTTTTGCGTTTGCCATAAAATGCATTTTTTAAAATGTATTTATCAACATATTATCAATATATTTTATTTACACTCAGTTCATATTAATATTGCTAAATAAATATTAATATATATATTTTTTTTGAGCAACCGAGATGGTGCCCCCCTCCGGAGTTGATGTCCTACGCAACCTGCATACTCTGCGTATATGGAGCGGGCGGTACTGGACAGGGTGTCTGCGGGGTCTTAAAACGTCTTAAATTTCAAAAACCAAATTTTAGGCCGTTAAAAGTTTTAAATCCACTGAAATATTGTGTTGTAGGTAATTTTCCTGTGTCCATGTAAATCAATACCCAATCGGGCCAACACCCATCCAATCACTAACAACATATTTCAATAAAAGTTTTAAGAAATGTTAATTTATTAACTCTATTTACCTATTATAATGGTTTAATTATCTTCCTTATGATAACAGTTTTTTTTATTTTTTTTTTTTTAAAGTTTTTATCTTGCGCATTAAAAAAATCTTTAGCATTTAACCTTGTGTAAGTCTGAAATTTCATTCATTATGGTCTTAAAAAGGTCTTAAGTTTTAAATTTGACTTGATGAAACCTGTAGAAACCTTGATTGACAATTTGTGACACTGTCCCTATATTGTTTATCACGCTACTTTGAATATTCGGTCTAAATAGCATGATTTAAAAACTACATTAGCATTATTTAATTGACTGTGAACAATAGTCACTGGCTACTAAAATGATTTCCCTATTTAGAATTTGCAGATATGACTTTTTCTGAAATTATATTATTAAGGAGAAATCCTGAAGGTGTGACTATAAAAACAACTTTACCTCAATCATTTTAAAAATAAAATTGCAAAACGACTTTTTAACTAACAAGAATAATGCAACTGTGTTTCTCTTTCGCAGTTGATGTCATTTGTTGGCGAAGAGAGGAAAAAGCACACCATCTATCCACCTACACATGAAGTTTTTACCTGGACACAAACCTGTGATATAAAAGATGTGAGTTTGAATGTCATGTCAAAGGCTTGGCAGTAGGGCTGCACAATATATCGTTTCAGCATCGATATCGCAGTGTGATCATTCGCAATAGTCACATCGCAGGATATACGCAATGTTGAGTTTGTATTATAATTTATTATTTGCATGTGTTTTTGATGCCTGTGATTGTATAATGACTTCAAAAGCATTCAGGTATAACAAATTGTGCCATTTTTGACCTTAACTGATTAATTTTATTGAATTTATTTTTATTTTGATCATTCAGTTACTGTACTTGAGTACTGTTAACGATAAAACACTTTATCTCAATTGTATCCTTTTCTAGATTGTATTTCTAGATTGTTATGCATGAAAATACACACATGCAAATACAGAAATGCACAGACTACAACCCCCTTTTAGGGGGACCCCTAAAAGTTTATAGATTGTTTATTAGATTTTATGGAGATGCAGTATAGTAAACATTAATTCATCAGTCTCTGACTAAACATGTGCATGGAAATACTCACAACACATCCAAATACAGAAATTAGGGGTGTCAAAATTAATCGTTTCTTCGGTGCACCGCGATGCAGACGCGGACAATTCGGTATCGGTTCAGTAATAATCATAACCGGTTATTATACTGACGTCATTTTTCTCACATGCGCTATGTCGCCGTAGCTTACTATGGCGAGGGAGGCGAGCCGCGAGCACAAGTATTTACAACGCTCTAACTACGAAAAACTCAGAAACGGTGCACAATTTCACTGCGTGTGTGTTTGCTGAACACTGTTTCACTGACACTTACAGCAAAAGCCCCTATTTCACGGCGATTAAGAGAATGAAAGTAATCTCCATTTCTCTCTCTCTCTCTCTCTCTCACTGTGGCCCATGAGTGAATCTGTGAAGAGCGCCAGCGTGTAAGAGCCAATCACAGCCCTTTCTGTTGAGCGCCTGACCAATCAAAGGGGTGTAAGAAATAACTTGGTAGAAGAGGCTCAGAAAGCGAGCGGCATATTTATATTTGTTTATTTGCTATAGACCATTTCAATGTGGTCATGTCATTGACCCATAAACATTTCCTGCTTGACGTTAAACTATTTCCTAACTGTAACAAGAGGCAATTCAATCATAACTTGATTTTAAATCAGCCGTCATAACACTATTTATCAATATGTGGACCTTTTGGATTCTCAGAAGCAATGGAAATTAAAAATGTAAAACAGGAAATACGTTAGGACCATTGTTTTTGTTTACATCCCTCAAAATGGTCTATAAATGCTCGTGTTGTTTAAAGGTACAGTTTATATATCAGACTGTTTGTATTAAAGGACAAAATTGTTTTACAAATAGTAAATATAAATATATTTATACATTTTAATACAAGAATTGTTGTGCTGTGAAGAAAATATAAAACTGTGTATTGAAAGAATCGTCAATGCGCCAAGATGCACTGAGATATCGAATTGAACTGAATCGATGGCATGATAATCGTAACCGAACCGAACCGTGAGACCAGTGTAGGTTCACAGCTCTAACAGAAATGCGCTGCAAATAGCACAGACTACAGCGAAAATGTGTTGGGGGACCCCAAAAGTTTATATATTGTTTATTAGATTTAATGGACATGCAAATAATAAACATTAATTCATCAATATCTGACTAAACATAAGCATGAAAATATAACACATGCAAATACAGAAATGCACCGCAAATATCACAGACCACAATGAAAATGTGTCGGGGGGACCCCAAAAATTGTATATTTTTTATTAGATTTTATGGAGATGAATTCCCACTGCAGAATCATCCCAATCGATCTAACATTATAAATTCTTTCCAAATAGAGATATTCAAGTTATCTGGTGAAATTGTATTCGAATTGCAATATATATTGCAAAATAAAAAAATAATCCAATGCTAAATTTTTCCAATATCATGCAGCCCTACTTGTCAATATAGTTGCATGTTCTCTTGCATTAAAACCCTAGCAAAGATTAAGACAAATATGCTTAAACCACTGAATTCTGAGATAAAACCTTTAGGAGCATTTAATAAAACATTACAAAATTGCCAGATAAAGATGATTCAGAAGCACTGATCAGAAAGAAATCATAGCTGCTTGCTTTTGCTTTTAAAGATGCCATGAAGCCAACATGAAAGTGTTAATACCACACACACATACATCACATATCTCTTTTTTCATGTTTGCATTTTTAAAGATAATTTTTTTTAACATTTGCATTGAATAAAATAAACATAAATATGTCTGAAAACATTGCATCTCTCTGTTATTTAGATTTTTTATGTCATTTTTAATTAATTTAAGTCATTTAAGCTCTAAATTGTTGTTGATGCTGTTTTTATTATTCTTATTTTATATATTTATTTTTTGTGGCAATTAGGATACTTTCGAAGCTCTGCCTGATTAACCAGACATAGCAACTAAACATTTTCTTTTTTGCATGGGGATATTTAATATGATATATTGTGCAAACCAAACACAGAATCGCTGTCACAAATCTTGGATGTGTATAAATAAATCACTTAATATAGAAACTGAATGAATAGTATCTGAAATAATAATTTTTTTTTCTCTTATGATGGAAGGTGAAGGTTGTGATTCTCGGCCAGGATCCTTATCATGGACCTAACCAGGCTCATGGGCTTTGTTTCAGTGTTCAGAGGCCTGTGCCGCCTCCACCGAGGTATTTCTTTACAATCATTAAGTCAACGCTTTTTATAATGCTTTTCTCAGTAACCCATCCGTTCAAAATAGTGTTCAGGGTTCCCACGCTTCTTGAAAGTACTTGAATTTCATACATATGAATTCAAGGCCTGGAATGTACTTAAAATAAACACAGGTCCTTGAAAGTGCTTGAATTTAAAGTTTGTGTTATTTCAAACATTGTACTGTGCTGCTTTCAAAACCTGAACGAAAAAACTAAGAAATTCTTAATTTAAAAATCTTAAATTTAAATCTTATACATGAACTATGACAAATAATGCACATTTTATCATTATTTCAGAAACTGCATTTGAAAATTACCGGTATTGAATTCAACTAATTGTATTAACATTCTTTAAACATGTCTTTAAACATGTCTATTTTGTTTGAAACGCATTCAAAACAACATCACTGCTATGATATTTTAATGTAAATATTAAAGGTGCAGTATGTAATTTTGACACCCAGTGGTTTAACAAGGTAGTGCACTCCTGGATCAAAACAAATGGAAGCACAGGTTGCCAGATTGAGGACAGAAGCGAGTGATTTAGGCCCCGTTTACACTAATGCGTTTTCGTTTTAAAACGCATAAGTTTTGCTACGGTTACGCCATCCGTCCACACTACGCCGGAGTTTTCGAGCCCCGAAAACGGAGCGTTTTGAAAACGCTGGAGAGGTCGTTTTCATTCTAAAACACTGCTGCTCCGTCTCAGTGTGGATGGGGGAAAACGGAGGCGTGGCTGCTGAGATTCGCTGCCTGATGGGGGCTTTTGGGTCATTGCGTATCCTTCCCTTATTTGTCAAGCCCCTATCACATGACTATAACGCTACCGGAAGACGGCAGACCAGCCTTCACTGTAAAAAACAACATTGACAAAAATAGGAGCGTTGTTTGCACTATTGTCCATTTTAGGTGCCATTGTGCAGTTAAACTCTGCCTTTTTTACTACAGCAGCTGCATATATTCGCAAGAGGCAAGCTATTGTTCGAGCACTCGCTAATCGCTCGCGTTCATCGTTCAACCATGGTTTGTTGATTAACAATAACCAAATGCAGAGCAAGACGCATGCTTCCTGTTTATACTTGAACGCGCATGCCCAGAGTGTGCGAATGGTCACGTGATATACGTTTTTGGTGGAGTAGTGTGGACGGAGATATGTTTAGAAACGCTAGATGAAACGCTAGAGTGGACGCGGATCGTTTTTGATCTAAAACGCCGTTTCAAAACGAAAACGCATTAGTGTAAACGGGGCCTTAAACCATGTTCTAAGTTAAAGCAACGGCACCCGATAGAAGGAATATTTTCATGTTAAAAGGAGTTTTTGTTCTAACCAACACCTCGAATTAATATATTAGAAACGACTTCTGTTTCTCACAGGTGAACAACAGAAAACTATGATCACCTCAGGTACACCTCATGTGCTTTATTCAGTGTTAAATTCTAACAATGTGAGTTTGAATGCTGTTTTACATGACATTTATTGCCATATACTGAAAGCAGCAGCAGATAGTTCACCTCAGATCTTAAAATAAAAAAAAACACGCTTGAAATTGAACTTTAGAACTAAACACATATCAGTGATTCAGCATGTACATTTAATAATGTTAAAGAGGTTATTAAACAGATTATAAACCTTACCATTTCGCGAGGGAGTGCATATTCTGTGCTTTATGAATGGCTGTATTTAAATTTCTGTCGTGTTTCGTCTAGTGCAAACAGCCCAACTGCTTATCACTGCATATCTCGTCACCAAGCGTGTTGTTAGGACACGCGGTTACAATGTAACCTGCTCACCTAATGTTTACGTTCGTAATGTTTATATTATTTGCTAATTAATAACCTCAGGTGGAACTGAATCTGTCTCATTTCGGAGTCTGCTACTGTACACCGGAGGTGCCATTTCGGTCACAGACGCATGCTTTC
>LR812523.1:78499273-78614273 GCA_903798195.1 Danio kyathit | reverse complement strand
GTGATCAGTTTAACTTGTCAGGAAGCAAAACAACACTTCTTTTTGGTTAACATGTATTGTCAGGTGCTAAGACCTCAGCAAGTCATAAGAAGATGTTGACCAGTCTCTTAAAAGTACTGTTCTCCTATCTGAATATTAGATCATTCTAATTCTGAAAGCATGTCTAATGCCATTGGTTTTCTATGTATACTTTTAAAGAGATAGTTCACTCAACACTGAACATTATTATTATTTACTTGCTTTTCATTTGTTCCAAACTTGTTTATCTTTCTTCTGTCAAACACAAAAGAAGATATTTTGAAGAAAGCTGAAAACCTGTAACCCTTGACTTCCATAGTATTTGTTTTTTTCCACTATGGAAGTGATTGGTTACAGGTTTCAAGCTTACTTCAAAATATCTTCTCTTGTGTTCAACATAATAAAGAAACTCATAAATATTTGAAACCACTTGATTGAGAGTAAATGGTGAGTACATTTTCATTTTTGGATGAACTATGCTTTTAAGCATTTTAACAATTTTCTTTGTACATGTAAATGTGTATAACCACTTTTCCGTCTGTAGGTGTCCTGCTGCTGAATGCTGTGCTGACGGTTCGAGCACATCAGGCCAACTCTCACAAAGACAAGGGCTGGGAGACTTTCACAGACGCTGTGGTGTACTGGCTCAGCTCTAACATGCAGGATCTTGTTTTCATTCTCTGGGGCTCTTACGCACAGAAGAAGGGAGCTGCCATCAATAAGGTGTGTTGAGAAGAACTTGATGCGTTTTGGTTGTTTCACTGAAATTAACTAGAGTTACCACCTTAAAGGGCACCTATAATGCAAAAATCACTTTTATAATGGGTTTAAACACTGTTGTGTGGTGACAGTCTATAAATATATCAAGCTTCTAATGGTAAAAATGTATTAATTTTATTTTTTATAATCACATTAGATAAAAACAGAAAGTTTTTATCTAGAAACACTTTGATTGACATTCTCCTTTTGTGCGTGTCATCAGAGGGGGAAAGCTCCGCCCACTAGTGACCATCTCTCCCTCATTAGCATAGGATGTTAGTCTTGTTTTTGAATCTGACACTATGCTGATGCATAGGCATTTGTAGCTCCGCCCTCTTTTTAAAAAAAAAGGGTACAATCTCATTTGAATTTAAAGCAACAGTCACCAAAATGGTATGATTATGATCAAAGCCTGAAAGGGGCAGTTTCAAAGAGTTATAAAACATTATTTGTGGGTTATTTTGAGTTGAAACTTCACATGCACACTCTAGAGACATCAGAGATTTACTTTGCATCTTGTAAAAAGAGACATAATAGGTCTCGTTTAAAGAAACGCTACCCTAGTTCAACAGTTGAGTTTTACCCTTTTTGAATCCATTCAGCCGATCTTCGGGCCTGGCAGGAGCACTTTTAGCTTAGCTTAGCTTAGCATAGATCATTGAATCCACTATTAGCATCTTGCTTGCAAATGACCAAAAAGTTTCGATAAATTTCCTTTTTAAAGCTTGACTCTGCTGTAGTTACATTGTGTACAAAGATCAAAACATTATTTGTGTGGTATTTTTATCTGAAACCACACATGCACACAGTGGCAGGAGCACTTTTAGCTTAGCTTAGCATAGATCATTAACTCGGCTTAGACCTTTAGCATCTCACTAAAAAATGACCAAGGAGTTTCGATGATTTTTATTTTTAAATTTTGACTCTGCTGTAGTTAGATTGTGCACAAAGATCAACAGATTGAAAAGTTGATATTTTCCTTGCCTGTTATGGATAGGAAGTACACTATTATCCTGGTGTAATAATCATTGAACTTTGCTGCTATAACCTGACTAAAGCAGGCGCAATGGTATTACACCATACCTGCCAACATTTGGTTCATGAATTCCGGGAGCCTGGGGGGGTGGTGCGGTGGTGCGATCGAACTGTAGAGCGGGAGGGGGGAGATAGATGTGGGCGCACGAACTGTAGAGCGGGGAGGTTGCGCACACACATGCACCTTTTTTGAATGAGATGCTGGTTTCATGCCGGACTGTACCAAAATGGGGGGGTTTAATTCCGGGAGTTTTCCGGGAGACAGAACAATACGGGAGATGGGTCTGAAATACAAGAGACTCCCGGGAAAAACAGGAGTGTTGGCAGGTATGTATTACACAGCGCCTGAAAATTGCCTAAGCTCTGTGTATTCCGATTTAAATAGATGGTCATTTTCCATCAGTGTTAGTACACGATGTAACTACAGATCAGTCAAGCTTTAAATGAGAAAAGTATTGAAACTCTTTGGTTATTTTTGAATGAGATGCTAATGGTCTAATCCGATTTAATGATCTATGCTAAGCTAAGCTAAAAGTGTTCATGCCAAACTCTAAGATCAGCTAAAAGGATTCAAAAATGGTGAAACTCAACTATAGGGAAGTGGAGGCTATTTTCAAAAATGTGTCATTTTAAATGTCGAAATATCCTATAAATATTTCAAACACTCATGCATTATTTAATTGTTGATTTGTAGAAGCAGCACCATGTTCTGCAAGCAGTGCATCCGTCGCCACTGTCTGCTCACCGTGGCTTCTTCGGCTGTAAACATTTCTCAAAGGCCAATGAACTGCTGAAGAAGTCAGGGAAGAAGCCCATTGACTGGAAAGCTCTGTGATGGTTTTCCTTCATGATTATACATGGAATGCAGTTTGCCCTGTTTCAAACATAACCTCTATTATTTTTGATTTCATTTTCTGCTGAAACTTTCATAAGTGCATTTGTTCTTGTTTGTTTATTTGTTTGTTGCTCTTAAGTTATTTACTGAAGAGTAAATTCTTTTAATGTGCAGTTGTTCGTTTTACATCTACGTTTTTGATTTCAGTTATACATTTAGAACACTACTAACAACAGTAAATGTTTTCATGTTTATCACAATAAACTATTTTTCTACTGAATGATCCGTCTAAACGTGTTTATTTTAGGCAGTACATACTATATTTTGAAAGCTAAAATTAACTGCAATGCAGTCATGCACAAAATGTTTCATACCCCTGGCAAATTCTGACATAGTTACTTTTATTTAACCAGCAAATTTTTTTTTTTTGACCGGAAATGATGCAGGCTTCTCCCAAAAGATAATAAGATGATGTACAAGAGGCGTCATTGTGGATAAAAAAAATATTTATCAGCTTTAATTTACATTGAGGACAACACATACACTTAATACACAAATACACTTCATTGAACATGAACACATAAGAGTCTTGTCGAACGAAAGTCTTGTCGATTATCCAACAAGCAGCAAATAATAACTTGACTTCTAGTTGATCATTTGGTATCAGAAGTGGCTTATATGAAAGGCAAAGGCCTCTAGATTACGCTTATTTCACCAAAATAAAATATGATCATGGCTTGATTTTTAATTATTTAATTAGGACAGTAAGGTCTGACTTAGACAAAAGTCTTGTCTTTTAACAGAAATAATGTCCAGTATAGAATATAAAGAAAAATAATGAATATTGTGTCTGACTCCCATGAGCTTGGAGGACTGCATCCACACATCTCTGCAATGACTCAAATCACTTATTAATAAAGTCATCTGGAACGGCAAAGAAAGCGTTCTTGCAGGACTCCCAGAGTTCATCAAGATTCTTTGGATTCATCTTTAATTCCTCCTCCATCTTACCCCAGACATGCTCAATAATGTTCATGTCTGGTGACTGGGCTGGCCAATCCTGGAGCGCATTGACCTTCTTTGCTTTCAGGAACTTTAATGTGGAGTCTGAAGTATGAGAAGGAGCGCTATCCTGCTGAAGAATTTGCCCTCTCCTGTGGTTTGTAATGTAATGGGCAGCACAAATGTCTTGATACCTCAGGCTGTTGATGTTGCCATCCACGCTGCAGATCTCTTGCTCGCCCCCATACTGAATGCAACCCCAAACCATGATATCTATGAGAATCTTTGGTCCATGTGGGTTCCAGTAGGTCATCTGCAGTATTTGTGATGATTAGGATGCAGTTCAACAGATGATTCATCTTAAAAATCTACCTTCTGCCACTTTTCCCAAATGATCAACTAGAACCTTTTGTAAAGCTGCTTTGAAATAATAATTATTGTGAAAAGTGCTATACAAATACACTTGAATTGAACTGAATACAGATGAACGTCAGAATTTGCAATAGGATATAAAAAATTTCGGCCTTGACTGTATCACTTTAAGTTAGTTTTGACTGACTGGCACAGTTGCAGCCCACATATATAGTGTGCGTCTCCACAACAGTGGGCGTTTCCCTCGAGCCAACCAATCAGAATCGAGGCTGTCATCTCTACGTAACGCCCGTCTTGAGTTCACCAAATCACTTGAAGTTACGAGTGGTAGTTAGCATGCAGGCTAACGTGATGGCCGTGCGGACATTTAAATAGCTTATAACAAACTAGACAAACTAAAACTCCGTAGCAATGGACGAAGGACGTGACGTAAAGTGAAGTAACACCCCCGCGGTTTTAACTGCAATACTTGTAGTAAAAGTCGAAGCGCGTATTTTTAACATGGCTACTCGACAATACCGGAGGGCCACGATGATGATCAAGCAGGAGCAGGACGACGATTCCGACGCGGAGGAGTCCACGCTTTCCTTCAAGAAACCAGACGGTCGGGAGCCCCAGATCATCCACAGCGGTCATTTTATGGTGTCTTCCCCTCATACCGATCACCCCCCGAAGAAAGGTTACGACTTCGACACTGTAAACAAACAAACCTGCCAGACGTATCACTTCGGGAAGACTAGCACGTCGCATCTGTCTATTGATGCTTCTCTGACGAAACTCTTTGAATGTATGACGCTTGCATACAGGTGGGTTTTGTTTTAGGGAAACAAAATACAATTTATAGATTTTTCTTGGCCGATAGGTTTAGTAGTTGGACCACGGTTAATGTTCATATTAGCCGCTTTTATTTTGGTTAACTTGCAGAAACTGAGTAGAGTCTCTTGGTGAAACTAGCATGTTTGTTTCCTTCAAGATGAAAACATTCAGGTGTTTTTGAGTTGTGTGGTTTTGTTATTGAGGTAAAGTTGGTTTTATATTTCTACATTCGTTCATTGACAACTTATGATATGCTCCTTACATTGTTTATCATGGTACTTTGAATATTCAGTCTGCAATCACATGCACTGACTTCAAAACAACACTAGCACTATTCATTTGACTGTGAACACTGTTATACTTTGATAGTCATTGGCTGCTAATATGATTTCACTATTTAGAATTGGCAAAGAATGGTTTTCTGAAATTATTTCGTTGAGGAGGTAGTCCGAATGTGTGAATATAAAACCAGCTTTACCTCAATATTCTTTGGCTGAATTAAGTAGTTGGACCACTGTTAATGTACGTATTAGTCCCTTTTACTTTTGCTAGCTTGCAGAAACTGAGTAGAGTCTCTGTTGGAGAAACTAGCATATTTGTTTCCTTCATACACACAGAAGATGAAAACATTCAGGTGTTTTTGAGATGTTGTGATGTTGTGGTTTTGTTATTGAGGTTAGGCATGGGCCGGTATAAAATTTTAATAAAAATATCACGGTTTTATGGTATTGTCATTACTTCTCTAAAAATATTATTTAAAAAAAATCTGAGTAAAACAACTTTTTTTCCCCTTTGAACACAATATATTTTATATTTTATTTTGAGTAATGTCAGGCTAAATAATTCAAATGAATTATTGACTTTTGCTGTCTCCATTAGTTTTAAAAACACAGATTTCTTTACAAATAAAGCGGCATCTTTGGATATCTTTTCTGCTGGAAATACTCTTGTCCTAAAAGCTTAAAACAAAACGTGTTGTGTATGTATACATGTATGTGTATATACATATATAATATATTTACCCAGAGGCGGATTTGTGGGCCCTAGACAACTCAAGTCCTGAAATACACTCTTTCTACTTTAATTAAATTTGTATTTGTTTTGCTGTTTGTTTGTTTGTTTGTTTGTTTGTTTGTTTTTTATATCACTCAATCTTCTTTTCTATGCTTTTTCTTAATGCAATCTCTATATTTTAAGCGATTAGTTTTCTTAAAATGAATTTACAACTAGAAATAATAAATATATATATTTTATATAAATTTCACTGCTGGACTGCTCCATGATTTTATTTTACAATATTATTATTACATAACATTACATTATTATAATAATAGTATATTCATTCATTCATTTTCTTTTCGGCTTAGTCCCTTTTTTAATCTGGGGTCGCCACAGCGGAATGAACCGCCAACTTATCCAGCACGTTTTTACGCAAGCGGATGCCCTTCCAGCCGCAACCCATCTCTGGGAAACATCCACACACACTCATTCACACTCATACACTACGGACAATTTAGCCTACCAAATTCACCTGTATCACACGTCTTTGGACTGTGGGGGAAACCGGAGCACCCGAAGAAAACCCACGCGAACGCAGGGAGAACATGCAAACTCCACACAGAAACGCCAACTGACCCAGCCGACCTGAACCTGTGACCTTCTTGCTGTGAGGCGACAGCAATACCTACTGCGCCACTGCATCGCCATAATATATTTATGTGTATGTTAAATAATATTTAATTATGTAAAAAAAAATGTATTTGTTTAACTCTTACCATACAAAAAAACGCGGTATACCTTGAAAACGGTTACCGTCCCACGTCTAATTGAGGTCAAGTTAGTTTTATATTTGTACATTCATTCAGAGACAACTTGTGACATGCTCCCTATATTGTTTACTATGGTACGTTGTATATTCAGTCTGAAATCACATGCACTGACTTCAAAACAACACTAGCACTATTTATTTGACTGTGAACAATGTTTTACTTTGATAGTCATTGGCTGCTAATGTGATTTCACTGTATGGAATTAGGAAACAATACCTTAATCAAGTTATATTATTAAGGAGAAAGTCCAAATGTGTGAATATAAAACCAGCTTTACCTCAATAACAACATTAGCACTATTTATTTGTCTGAACAATGTTGTACTTTGATAGTCATTGGCTGCTAATATGATTTCCCTATTTAGAATTGGCAAAGAATACTTTTTTGAAATTATATAATTTAGGAGGAAGTCCTGATGTGTGAATCTGAAACCAACTTTACCTCAATATTCTTTGGCTGATGGATTTAGTTAGACCACAGTTAATGTACATTAGTCCCTTTTACTTTAACGTTGGCTAACTTGCAACAACTGAGTAGAGTGTCTGTTGGAGAAACTAGGATATTTGTTTCTTTCATACAGACAGAAGGTGTTATTTGAGTTGTTGTGTGGCTTTGTTATTAATGTAAAGTTGGTTTTATATTTGTACATTAGTTCAGTGACAACTTGCGACATGCTCCCTATATTGTTTACTATGGTACGTTGTATATTCAGTCTGAAATCAAATGCAATGACTTCAAAACAACATCAGCACTATTTATTTGTTGTGAGGTTTTGTTTTAACTGACAACTGTTTTTTACATTTTGTTTGTCACAACATTGTTACGTTAATATCAGTGAGAACATGTTACGTTTAGTAAAAGGTAATATTTTTAATTGAGGTAAAGTTGGTATTATCTCTGTTTGAGAAACTAGCATATTTGTTTTCCAAAATCTTACAGAAGGTAAAAACATTCAGGTGTTTTGGGCTTTGTTTTGAGGTTTTGTTTTAGCCGACAGCTGTTTGTTTTACGTTTTGTTTGTCACGACATTAATGTTACGTTTGGTTATTTTTAGTAAGAACATATAATGTTACGTTTATAAAAGTTAAGGTTATTAATAGACCTTAAAAATAGAATAGTGTTCAAAATAGTTGTCAGTGTTTTCTGTCAGGAAGTGTAGAGTATTTCCTCTTCCAAATACACAAACACATTCTTTAAATCTTAGCTTTGTAATTGGTAGTTGTTAATGTGCATATAGAAATCTAATGTGATTTAATATATAATTCAGTGCAATTACAATTTGTCAATTTAATTTCAGGCCAATTTTGAACAACAATTATTTGATAGTATATCAGAAGACTCTATTTAATTATGCTTTTACCCATTTCCCAACAAAACATCATTTAATATAAATTTTATTATGATTGCCTATTATTTCAATAAGTTAATTTTATTAATAATTCTATATATATATTTTTTAATAATTTTTCATGAACACATCTATTGTACTGAATGATGATGAAACATTATTTCACCTAATATTTGACATTTTTAATAAAACATTTTAGTTGTTGATTTGTTTGCATGTGATGTACTTTATGCATTTAGATTAGCTTTAAAAGCCCTAAAGTTATACACTACACTTACCTTTTTGTCTTGAAAGATTGCAGTCTCCATTGTTTGTGACTGCATAGACATTTTTCAGATTTTTCATTTGCATGTTGTTAATTTGAATATTTTCTTAATTTGAGTGCCTGAAAAAGGATACTTCACGTAACAGATCTTTACAAAAAGTCCATGAGAAAACACAAATGTCTGTGGATTTTTAAAAATGAAGAAACATGTAAGATTGTGATCCATTAAGTTTCATTATGTGGTAATCACTATTTTTACTTTTCCAGTATCATGTTAAAATTTACACAGAACTGCTGTTGTTCAGGGAAAAAAAACTCCTCCAGGTCTTGAACAATTTGCTTTTCCAGCATACTGCATACTTGACTCCCTTTCAACAGTGACTGTGCACAAATATTACAAAAAGTAAAAAGGTCAAGATGCTGAAGAAGGCAGGCTTTTATTTATTTATTAGTTTTCCTTCAGCTTAGTTCCTTATTTGTCAGGGGTTGCCACAGCAGAATGAACCACCAACTACAGGGAGTTCAGAATTATTAGGCAAGTTATATTTTTGAGGATTAATTTTATTATTGAACAACAACCATGTTCTCAATGAACCCAAAAAACTCATTAATATCAAAGCTGAATATTTTTGGATGTAGTTTTTAGTTTGTTTTTAGTTTTAGCTATTTTAGGAGGATATCTGTGTGTGCAGGTGACTATTACTGTGCAGAATTATTAGGCAACTTAACAAAAAACAAATATATACCCATTTCAATTATTTATTTTCACCAGTGAAACCAATATAACATCTCAACATTCACAAATATACATTTCTGACATTCAAAAACAAATCAGTGACCAATATAGCCACCTTTCTTTGCAAGGACACTCAAAAGCCTGCCATCCATGGATTCTGTCAGTGTTTTGATCTGTTCACCATCAACATTGCGTGCAGCAGCAACCACTGCCTCCCAGACACTGTTCAGAGAGGTGTGCTGTTTTCCCTCCTTGTAAATCTCACATTTGATGATGGACCACAGGTCCTCTATGGGGTTCAGTTCAGGTGAACAAGGACGCCATGTCAGTAGTTTTTCTTCTTTTAGACCCTTTCTTGCCAGCCACGCTGTGAAGTACTTGGACGCGTGTGATGGAGCATTGTCCTGCATGAAAATCGTGTTTTTCTTGAAGGATGCAGACTTCTTCCTGTACCACTGCTTGAAGGTGTCTTCCAGAAACTGGCAGTAGGACTGGGAGTTGAGCTTGACTCCATCCTCAACCCGAAAAGGCCCCACAAGCTCATCTTTGATGATACCAGCCCAAACCAGTACTCCACCTCCACCTTGCTGGCGTCTGAGTCGGACTGGAGCTCTCTGCCCTTTACCGATCCAGCCACAGGCCCATGCCCGTGCAAAACACGTTTTTTATGAGCTGTAATCAAAAAAAAATGCTACTGCAAAAAAAGTCTAAAAGTCTACTGCTTTATTGTATATACATGTTCAGAGTTGACCAAATTAAATAATGAAGTACGATAGGTAACCTTTTTCAATTAAGTCTCATTAGTAATTTTTAGTTAATTGATTAAAATTGACATTGAGAAAATGCCAGAATTATCACAGCTATGTTAATATTAGTTAAAACAAATACAACTGAATTTTATTAGTTATTATTAACTTCGATAAATCAGATTACCACTACAGTTGTAATTCGTAATAAGGCATTAACTTAGAAATGAATGAAATTAAACAACCACTGAACTGCATAACACAAGTACTATTTATCTTGCAATTTAAAAGTGAACAAACATTTATTTTGTTTCCATAAGTGGAAGGTTGGTGTCACCGAAATGGAAGAACTTCAAGGGCCTCAAGCTGCTGTGGAGAGACAAGATTCGCCTCAACAATGCCATTTGGAGAGCCTGGTATATGCAATGTAAGAGCAACTAAACATGCAAAATTGTTTACATATAGTACAACACATTTAGTTTGTTCATTTCTGTTTGCAATGCCTTTCTTTCTTGAAGACGTAGAAAAGAGACAGAACCCGGTTTGCCATTTTGTTACACCTTTGGATGGCAATATGGACTCAGGAGTGCATCGGCCAACAGAGGTATGTCTGTGTGGTCTGTCATTCAACTTTGCTAGTATTTACCTGTTTTTGGATAGAAAAAGCATGTACAGTTAGTCAAAATTATTATTATTTTTTTCTTTTTCAAATATTTTTCAAATGATGTTTAAAAGATCAAGGAATTTTTTCACAGTATTTCCGATAATATTTTTTTTTCTGGAGAAAGTCTGATTTGTTTTATTTCGGCTAGAATAAAAGCGTGTTTTAATTTTTAAACACCATTTTAAGGTCAATATTATTAGCCCCCTTAAGCTATATATTTTTTTTTCCAATTGTCTGCAGAACAAACCATCAATATACAATGATTTGCCTAATTGCCTATCTTGCCTAATTAACCTAGTTAAGCCTTTAAATGTCACTTTAAGCTGAATGCTAGTATCTTGAAAAATATCTCGTCAAATATTATGTTATGTCATTGGTACAGTGTTTTGTCCCCCTACTTCCTAGGCAATAGCAACAGAAGGAAAGTACTGGAAAAGGAGAATTGAAATTGTTATCAGAGAATATCATAAATGGAGAACATATTTCAAGAAAAGAGTAAGTTGAAACCTAACTAGTGTCACCAAGAAGTTATTTATGAAATGCTTTCCCACATGTCCAATATTTCATAACATCAAAGGGGACCTATTATGCAAAAAATTACCTTTTTATAAGGTGTTTGTGTGGCAACAGTCTGTGAATATAATGGGAAAAGTTGCAGAAACACTTTGATTGACATTCTCGCTTTGTACGTGTCATCAGAGGGGGAAAGCCCCGCCCATTAGTGACCATCTCTCCCTCATTAGCATAGGACATCAGTCTTGTTTTTGAATCTGCCACTATGCTGACACACAGGCATTTGTAGCTCCGCCCTCTTTTGAAAAGCGCACAATCTCATTTAAATTTAAAGCGACAGTCACCAAAATGGCATAATTAGGATCAAAACCTACAAGGGGCAGTTTCAAAGAGTTATAAAACATTATTTGTGGTGTATTTTGAGCTGAAACTTCACATACACTAGAGGCATCATATACGTATTTTACATCTGGCAAAAAATGGCATAATAGGTCCCCTTTAATACATAATGTAATTTGATGTCATCATTAAAAAAACATTGAATTCACAGTTGCAGAAGCACAAGGATGAAGACCTGTCCAGCCTTCTCAAGGTAATCTTAAAGGGACTTTTCTAGAATGTTCTCAACTATAGCTTTGAGTCCAATTTATTTTGCTTGTTTAATTTATTTGCTATTTATTTTATTTTAAAGAGTATGCGCATGCTATTTTTTAAAGGTTGTACTAACTTTGCTGTTCATTTGTGTTTAACCGCTATCAAGAGATCAGCACAGTTTATTTATGATAGAAAACTGTTGAGGGAAAGGCATGCACTTCATATTAAGATCCTGTTTCATGACAGGTTTGGTAAATGTCTATGGATTTGTTTGAGGAAATGTTTTGGAAAGACTGAGTGGCACTTTGTGATGCTATCACAAAAAGGCAACATTACTTTCCAGATCATTTACTCTATCCTGACAGCTCAATCCCTGACAATATTTAAGAAAAAACCTGCTTACTTCACATAGAACTGCATCCTGCTATCCAATAATAACCCACGTTTATACTATGCTTTATATGCTACCTATGTACATCTCTGTTCTAGAGTATACTTCATTGGACAGTGTTGGGTTGAGTGCTGTTAATTTAAGTTTAATCACTTGCTGTATAACTCATTTGTAACTTAAAACTGATAGTTCATAGTAACCTGTGAGTTTTGTTTCCTTCTGTTGAACACAAAAGAAGATTTTTTTTTTTTGAAGAAAGCTGTGACCATTAACGTCTATAGTAGGAAAAGCAAAGGCTATGGATGTCAATGGTTACAGGTTTCAAACTTTCTTCCGAATATCTTCTTTAGTTTTTAATAGCAGAAAGAATCTCAAGGTTTGAAACGCGTAAAGGCTGAGTAAAAACTCATCGGTTTAAATCACTTTGGATAAAAGCATCTGCTTACTAAATAATGTAAAGATCATTTTCAGCGTTACATCAATTGAAAATCAGTTCCCCAAATCCTTGTTTTCATTCACATATATTACAACATTGTAAAATAAAATAAGTTCTTTTTACTTACTTTACTGCCTAAAAAAATTAGTAACTTTCAACAGCTGCTTCTTTTTAAGTACTCCAAACAAAATGATTAAAGTTGAGTTAACAATTTTTATTATATTCAGTGAATACATTTACAAGGACACCAATAATCTGATTTTAATACGATTAAGACAATACTCTGATTAAGAGTTTACCGTGTAAACAGCGATTTTTGATGACCTTAAAGTCATAATCGAATTAAACAAATCTAATTAAGACATGTGGAGTGTGTCGATTTTAGTCTCATTCTTGAAGTGCTGTACAAACATGTAAACACTGCAATCAAATTATTACCGTAGTGTGGGATTTTCACCGCATTCTGTGACAGGATAGTCTATACACACGGCTCTTTGACACTATTCTCGGCACCTACCGAGTCAGTAAAGGACCACAGACGCACACACATCGCAAAATGCCATTTTTTCCCATATGGCGTGCGGTGTCAAATTCCATTAGAACAACACTCGTCCAGCAGTTCATACTCTCATCCAATAGCTCAGATTTTGTCACGGGGGGCATGCATGACATGTTCCTGAATGAAAGTGAAAGTGCCAAACTGTAGTTAAAGTCGACAAATTAAAATGAAACGCCTAAAATTACATGAATCTCCGAAGGAAATGTGGTTAGTGTGCTGACGCAATGATGTTAATCGATCAATGTGCTATAACATGTAACACGGGATCATAAAAGGAACATTTAAAAAGCAACTCATGCAATCGCCTTAATTATATTATTGTCTTATTTAGATTAAGGCAAATAATTCAGTTACTGATGTCAGAAAAATTAAAAATGGCTGTTTATGGCCAGAATCACAAGAATGTACTGAAGGTATTTGTCAATAGCTGGGGGAAGATATCAGACATTTGGATGGCTGTATATCATTTTAAAATGATGTTAATAATAATAATAATAATAATTATAACTTTTTTGTATATATCTGCCTTCCGTCTGACCATTAACCAACATCAGACCGTGCTCAAGCAAATGTGTATGTATTACAGTTGAAATGTTAACTTCACAAGGGCTACATCAGTTTTACATTTTACATCTAAGGGGGTTGACTCACAAAAAAGTTTGTTAACCCTGGTTTAAAGGGATAATTCACCCAAAAATATTATAATTTAAAAAGTAATTTACAAACCTTTGTTTTAAACATAAGATATTTTGAGGAATGTTGGAAACCTGTAGCCATTGACTTCCACAGTATTCGTATTTCCTACTATGGAAATCAATGGTTGCAGGTTTTCAGCATTCTTCGAAATATCTTCTTTAGTGTTCACAAAAAAAAAAAATCTCAAAGCTTGAAATGGTACATTTTCATTTTTGGGTGAACTATCCCTTTACCCTTTAGATCAAGATCTTTCACAAGACGTGTAAGTTCAGCGCTCAGATGCTTGAAGCTTGCATAGTGCTCTGCATGAATGTAGAGTGTGTTTGTTGACCTGGCCTGCTTGTTGCATTTTGACCTCCCAAAGGGTGCGGAGGAACAGTTTTCACTGTTTGGGGAAGTGTGTCCAGACACCTGCCGTGTCCTCTTCTACCAGGACGAGGACATCAGCGCTGGAGGACGCCGCAGGTCCCGCAGGAGCCGGGATTCACCTGTCCCAATGGAGATGGACTCACTCTTTGACATGGACGTGCTCATGTCTGAATTCTCAGACACGCTCTTCTCCACACTGGCCTCTCATCAGCCTGTAGCGTGGCCCAATCCCAGGGAAATCGGTGAGAAATTTAACACATTTATACTTGCAGTGGGTAAAATAAGTGTTGAACACGTCCTGATTTTTCCTGGTAAATATATTTCTAAATAAGCTGTCGACATAAAAATGCATCAGATTTTGGTAAAAAGCCAAACATACAAATAACCCAAAGCAAAAATTGGGTTAGGTTTAATTACAATAGGATGACAAACGGAGAGTACTGAGTTTCTGAAATGTATTTAATACTTTGTATAAAAGGCTTTTTTGGTAATGACAGCTTCAAGATGCCTCTTGTACAGAGAATTAAGTTACATGCATTGCTCAGGTGTGAGTTTTCTTTTTCCAGAGTCTAAAAATCTGATAGTTCTGTGAGTCTTGTCTATCAACTTTAATTTTTAGTTCTTAATCTCCATTGGATTCGGATCAGGTCATTGTCTAGGCCATTCTAGAGGCTTTATTTTCTTTCCTGAGACCAATCAAGAGTTTGCTTGGCTGTGTTTGGGATCATTGTCTAGTTGAAATGTCCTCTCTGGTTTCATCTTCATCATCATCTGGTAATGTAGATGTTGCACTGAAACAGCTAATATGCATTTACACTGACGAAGGGCAGAGGGTTGCTGAATAATACTGTGAGATTTCAGCTGCTGTCTGGGCTTTCCATGCCTGTTTACACCTTCCTTTCTTCATGTGTTCAATACGTTTCCCCTATGACATTTCATTATTTATTCTATTAGTTTTGTTTTCTTTGTACGTATTGATTACTTTGGTTTTACTGACATCTGGTGAAAATGTAAAGTCAGCAGCACTTTTAGAAATACCATTCAATACTTCTTTTACCCACTGTATGTAAGATGAACTGTCTCCAAGCACTGCTGTCTTCTTAGCTCACGCAGGTAATGCGGATATGATCCAGCCAGGCCTCATTCCACTGCAGCCCAATCTGGACTTCATGGACACTTTTGAGCCTCTGCAAGGTGCAAGCACTCTTCTTCTTCTTCTTCTGTTTTTATATTCGTCATTATTGAATGTATTTAATATTTAATATATAACAACATTTTTAAAAAGGAACTCTTAAGCATTTCGGTTATGGTAATAAAGCAGTCTGATCAAACCAAACTGCACCATAATGTATATTGGAGAATGTGTTGCGTATAAAAGTAAACTATAAACTGCTTAAATCTGAGCAAGTACAGGACAGTTTTACTCGTATGCATGTACACATTTTGGTCAACTTTAAAATGTTACCTTTTGAAAGCAAAGTGATCCAAGAAAAAAAAGGCAGATTTGTTCAATTTAAGTTAATTTAAATAAATTTTAATGGTCAAATTTATTGATTTTTTCCTATTATAAATATATAAAAATTAATGTCAGATTAATAATTTGCATTGCTAAGAACTAAGAATAATTTTCTCAGGGTTTAGATTAGATTTTTTTGACCCTCAGATTCCAGATGTTTAATAGGCCAAATCTCGGCCAAATACTATCCTATCCTAACAAATTATAAATAAATGGAAAGCATATTTATTCAGATCATTTTTTAAGAACTGGCACTTTTGACTGGTTTTGTGGTCCAAGACCACAGTTTACAGATTTTAAAATGCACTGAATCACTTTAGTAGACCATTCTTAGTTGAAGTCTAACATATTCACTGAAAGTAGTTGTAGATTTTATTCACTGAATCAAAAGCCTTCTTCACTTTTCTTTTTTTTTTTTTTTTAAACTAGATTTGTTTCACACCCTGCGTCCGCCGGTCTTTCCCTCCACTTCCCCCACTGCCCCGTCAGTCACTCCCTTAACCAGCAGCAGCTCCCAAACACAGGTAACACAGCCCTGATCACGCATGCACCAATCTGTAGATCTCTACGTTCTTCCTGTTTTGTGTGCAGTCCCTGTTCTCCATCACAAAATGATAATTCTGAAACTCTACAGTGTCAGGTAAGTCATTAAATGACTGATTTACCAGATTTGAAGGGTTATTTTCCTTTACTGACCTGGATGTAGAATTTACATGCTTCAAAATGATCATAAATGGATTCAAAATAAATGAATCCAAGTCTTGTGAAGAAACATAATTCCTTTTATAAGATGAACAACAAATTTATTTAATTCTTCTGCTGCCATTTTGATTAAAAGGGGAAGAAAAACACAGTTGTGTCTTGTGTAAGAATATTTTGACGTTAAAACATATATTTTTTGACGATATTAGACAAGGTTTTATTCAGGAAATATTTTAAAGGAAATGTTTAAAAAGGTGTCATCAAGAGGAATTTTAGAGTATTTATCATTGATCAAATTAAAACAACTTCTATGACTTTTTATCAATGATGTGGTTATATTTTTATACAATGAATGATTACGAAACAGTTTTGATTGTAAATTATATATTGAATATTTACTACGTGTTGCCATGAATGTAGCCAGTGCTGCTGGTATGGCATTAAAACAATAAATACAACAATAAATAAATAAATATTTCTGATGCTGAAGAATGTTTGTAACCAAACAGTTTCATATTACCGTGCTCAGTAGCTATGTTTACGTTCAAAGATGTGAATTAGATTAAGCGCAAACATTAGAATATTGCATAAAACATTTGTGAATAAAGCAGCGTTTCCATCCAATGACTCAAAAAGAATAAAATCGTCACTTCAGTAAACTGGCGACCAATATCAAAAAGACAAATAGGTTTTTCTGCAGTAGGAGAAGCCACTGTGAGCCTTTTTTCTTACATAATAAATGACTTGCGCCTCAAGCCTGGTTTATAGTTCTGTGTCAAGCTCTCACCCCTGCCCACACTCATCAGTGCTACAAAGCCGACCAATCACAGAGCTTGCACTACGCATCGTTGCGACATGTAGTTACATTTTTTTGAGAGGTGCGTGACAGCCACGGTGAGGGCTGTACGACCGTGCGTAGGCTGCGCCGGAGCATACACGAGTGCTTGACGCAGAAGTAAAAATCAGCCTTCAGAAGACAAAACGCAATGAACGCAAAGTGGCTTTTGGGAAAGCAGATGCTCAAGACAGTTCTGGAGATAATAATCATAATAATGAACCACTGTGATGACAGACTTTGGCTGAGGGATTTTAGAATGACCAAAACGACATTTCGGGTGTTTAACAATGTGTTTAGTCTGCTGGTTTGTCCATTAATGCCGTCTCAGCCTATTGTTGTTATCACTTGTTATTATTTTTGATTGATGCACATAATGCAATGTATTCGGTAAATGTGTTTCTACTGAGACCCGGAAGGGACGTGATGGTGGCAAAAAAAAAATGGGTGTAAGGGAAAAAAAATAGATGGGAGAAAAAAAAAACAGAGTGATGTATATCAGAGGGAAATATATATTTTTAGGTTTTTGCTTTCCGTCACAAAGATGTTTTTTGTTCCCTCGCAAAACTTTTTTTCCACAAACACTTCCTGTTCACTTCATACCTGTCAACCCTCCCGTTTTTGCGGGGATTCTCCCATATTTTACCATTTTATCCCGCTATCATCCTATCATTAAGTATTTTCCTATATTTCTCACATATTTTTAATTTTGAAAGCACGTTGAAATTAATATAAAATGTCTACATTCACTTTCTTTCCATTAAAGCTGTGCGTCGATCATCACCCTTCATATGCAACCTCTGACTGAGTGAATGCATGTATAAACGCTGACTGACGGATGTGCTCTGTATGATAAACTGATCCCAGATCAGCTTCTGTGCACGCCATTTAAAGTGACACCTCTGTGAATCTCTTGTTTTGTTTTGTTTGATAACAGAGGTGTCACTTAAAGAGCACACGGATCCATAATAAAAGGATTTCATTACTTTAGTAACTGCTTGTGCTCATTTAAGAGAAAATTAGTTGTGTTTAAAATAAAACACGCAGGGCGGACATGTTTACATAATTTTTAAGTGTATTTATCTGTTTAAACACACACCCGAATCTCAAAGTGTCCTGCAATTTAGCTCCTCTTTAAACTGTGTACAGAAGCTTATCTGGGATCAGTTTATCATACGGAGGGTGTCCGTAAGTTAGCGCTTATACATGCATTCACTGATTCAGAGGTTGCATATGAAGGGCGATGATCGACGCTCAGCTTTAATTGAAAGAAAGTGAATGCAGACAGTTTATATTCATTTTAACGTGCTTTCAATATTAAAAATATGGGAAAATGCTTAATGATAGGATGATAGAAGGGTAAAATACGGGGGAATCCCGGCAAAAACGGGAGGGTTGGCATGTATGAAGTGAACAGGAATTGTTTGTGAAAAAACGGGGACCGCAAAACATCTTGGCGAGGGAACGCAAAAACTTAAAGAATATTTCCCCATCACTCAGTTTTTTTTTTCTCAAACCCATTTTTTTTTTTTCCACCCATTTTTTCCCCCACCATCACGTCCCTTTCGGGTCTTTGTATGTTTCTATTATAGTTTATGCACATTCTTTCATATCAGATAAAATGTTTATCATACTCAGTTGTGCCCATTTTTTTGTGTGTGTGTGTGTGTGCATTTTTTAAATGTATACGCATCTTCGCATTTCCATTAAACAATTTTTATGCCATATTAAACAATATGCATAAAAATAGGTGGATGGAAACAAATATCCTTTGACTTCCATCTTTTATAATCCATGTTCTGTCATTTTTGTGTTAGTTAGTGGCTGTCAGTGCAGAAAAAACAGCTTTGACAGGAATAGGTTGGAAATTATTTTCTGATTCAATCTGTATATTCATTTGAATAGTGGCTTTTAAAGTGTAAAAGCAAGCGATGGTGTAGAGAATTTTAGAGGAGGAGGTGGCAGAGAAGAAAGAGTAGGGAATAGTCTGAGGCTTTGCTGATTTTGTTTTGGTAGTAGCATAACTTTGCAATAGAAACACAAGAGGAGATAAAGGGCAGGGAGACAGTTGTTTATGCTCAGGTCAACAGGAAGTGCAGTCTTGCACCATATCCTCTAATATCAGTTCTGAGTCTGGTTTAATGGCCACAGAGAGCATTTTGTTAACAAGAAGCTGGATGGTGTTGCATAGAGGTGAGGACAGATATTATTTTCGGATTTTGACTAATGTTTTAATAATGTGCACCTTTTGTAAAGCTGCTTTGGAATGATAATTATTGTGAAAAGCGCTATGCAAAAAAAAAAAAAAATTACAAATATTCAAAATAAATGATATATTATCTAGGCAGGATGTTAATGTGGAGTATAGAGTGCCGGATGCTTCTTTGACATCAGGAGAAGATAAGTGTGGGGTAGAAACCGAGACCACCGAGGGAAAGTGTGTAGCGGAGAGAACGTGATTGTTGTCAGAGGCTGGAGAATATTTATCAGGTCTTGCTCTTTGCTCATATTTTGTACCTGCAAACGATTCTAGAGTCTCTCAGGGCCCTAGGCAGAGTGAGACACCCTAATAAAATAAATGATCTGATACTAACTAAATACTATGAGATGTAACATTTAGACCTGTGACAATAATCAATATATCGACTTATCGAAAACCAACATTTTAGCTGATTGTGCAACATCTCTATCTCTATTGGAGGTGTCAGTATGGTTAAAAAGCACTATAGTGTTCAGTGTTTCCTCTAGGATTTTTTCCAGCTGTGGCGGCAGGCCTTTTACACAGATCTTTCGACTACCTATGGCGTTATTGCAATGACAAATGTCGTGAGCGCAGTATTACAAGCCGAGATTGCATTTATGTAATACGAGCATGTAATCTCTTTGCTTGCGCGCCGATTTCCTCTGTTCATGCACAAAAACGTCTTGCACACCCTCAATTATACACAGATTTTCTTATGCACACTCAAATAAATGCTGCTGAAGTGCAATTTAGTGCGTTTATGTAACGAGGATGTTTCTGACATTTATTAGATTTTCTAGGAATATTTATGAATGTCTCCATTAGAATTACAGAACGGCATTAATGCGTCCTGAAGTAAAGTGAAACGGCTATAAACTCTAGCAAGATTGGCCCAATCCCAATTCTATTTTTGTACCCCTACCCCTTACCCTTGACCCTTAAAACCGAGTGTGAAGGGTCAAAATTTACCCCAAAGAATTGGGACTGCACTACAGCACCTGCACACGTCATCACGTTATCGTAAGCTCTTGCTTCATATGAGATCATACGATCGCGACTGCTGGAGTTATTTCAGTTGTGTTATTTTTTGGTATTTATCTTCAGGAAATCACTGAAGGCAAATATTATGTTATCATAACGATATAATGTGGCAATAAGATCGTAACTATACTTCGCATTTACACCGTGGCCATATTCATCCATGTAAACACACCTAACATTATAGCAGACACTGCAAAAAGCTCATTCCCAGCTACTAGACTTTTCTGACAGGATATTTGAGCGTCATCGAGTGTCAGAATGTTGTGGGACTGCTGTACAGGAGTTATTATTATGGATTATAGATAGCGAAATTTAGTGGTTTTTATTTTAGCGTTTTTTTTAAAATTTTTTTTATTAAAGCATGACGGTAAAACACGAACGCGGTTATGAATGTAATTATGACAAAAAATACTAACTTGTGGCTCTCCTTATTTCCGGGTGCAGCGATCTTGCCGTTGTGGCTGGTGTATTCTAGGAAATTTTCTTACCCCTTAGTTTCGAGTGTGGTCCTGAAAAATCTTCGTTCGAAGAGCTATCTACCCCTTCCCCTTAGCCCTTCAAGATGAAGAGAACTGGGACACCCCTACCCCTTCATGGGAACGCGCAAAACGAGGGGTAAGGGGAAGGGCTAATGGGTAAAATTGGGATTGGGCCAAAGTCATTGTATGCAGAACCACAGACATTTATCTATAAAGTATAATTATGGAAAGTGTGTTCATCATAACTGAAAGCTACGTCATGTTTGCTGGCCTCACGCATGACACACCTGTCAGTCAGTCAGCATGTCCAAGTGTGCCACAAGCCTGCTTTTGAGTGTCTCGGCCGTTAGATCGCCCCCTGGAGGCTGGCTGCAGTACAAATCATAAAGCCCGCCTCCTCCGTGTTAATGAAGGAGACTTGAGCCCAAATAAAAAAATTAATTACACTTGCAATAAAATGTTCCGAAAGATAGTTCTGGCCAGTTAAGGCACTGGTTATCAGTTGATATAGGTGCAGATCTTCATTTTTGTAAAGAGTATGTTTTGAGCAGTAATTTAATGCTGGGCGTATCATCGTGATTGACAGCTGTGATTGACAGTTTCTCAAAGCAGACTTCAGAGCTTCGGCAGGAGACTGAAGTGTTATTATTCCATTTCTGTGTTATTTTACCATGATAAAATGAGTTGCTCAGCAGTAAACTATAGTTTCTGACATACAGGATCTGGTGGAACACTGGGTCACACTTTATTTTGATGGTCCGTTTGTTGAATTTAAGTTACATTGCAACTAATTATCATTAGATTATAAGTAGACTGTTAGGTTGGGGTTAGGGTTGGGGTTGGGGTTAGGGTTAGTGTAAGTTGACATGTAATTGCAAAGTTTCTTATAGTCAGTTAAATGTCTGTTGAAGGCCTGTTAAATGTCAGACAGTCTACTAATACTCAAATGGACCATCAAAATAAAGTGTTACCGAACACTGTTTATTCAGTAAGGTCAGGGCTTTATCAGTTTGCTGATACACCACCCAGATAGCAAAATACACTCGGGCCAGTTTCGGCTAGATTCTCGCCTGCTGGAGACTTACCCCTCGGCCTGACTTCATCTGCTGTACCGTCTGCGTCTTAACTTCTCAAGATTCAATGGGAAATGGCGCTGTTGCGTTGTCCATATTTATATACAGTCATTGGTCCGCTACTTAAAGGGTTAAACAAATAACGCACAGCATCGCAAAGTTCGCTCTGTTATAATTCACTTACTTTTTAATACGTTTTGGTGCGATTATGACCCGCTATTAAAAAAACAAAAACAATGACTGAATATTTTGAATGAGAAGCTGTAATATAGCCATGGCGGGGATGAATTTTGGTGTGGCGCCCCGTTATGGAAGAATGAACGTAGCGGAAACCATGGTATTTACTATAAATTACTATAGTTTTATTTTCATGTGGGTTTAACTGAAAATAGATCCGGTAGCAGATATCGCAGCCTCTGGTACTTTTTGCCTTGCACTTTTGTATTAACATTTATTATTGTTTATTTAGGATATGCGTCTTCAATGCCGGATTATTAAATTGTTAAAATGACTATAATAAAATGAAATATTCTTAAGAATAAAATATAATGAGTTCTTTGGAAGAGTGTACTTGCATTGTGGTGATATTATATTGTCATTCTGGCATTACATAATGGCATAAAGTGGTCTTAAAATAACAATATCTTTTATCGCAATATATTTTGGTGCAATATATCATACAACAAAACATGGATGTCGTGACCGGCCTACTGATATTCATGTGTTGTTTGCTAGGCTTCCTTGCTGTCATCCCTGCCGCTCTCCACAGAGCTTCCCTCTCTGCCACTGGACTACCGCCTCATGCCCTCTGCTCCTCTGTCCGGCCATCTCTCGGTGGCCAATCAGGACAATGGGAACTCAGTTGGTCCGTCCTACCAACAGCCCTACATGCCTCTTTTCACTGAGCAAGTGAGCTCCTCCGTCCCATCTCTCCTGCCTCCACCAGCTCCACCTCTACCACAGCCTGTCCAGTGTGGAGGCGTTTCTACAGTCACTACAGTCCCGCAGCCCAGCCCGAGCGTCCCGCCTTCATCAGTAATAACGCACACCGCCTCCTCCACAGTGACTCCCACTGACGCAACCACTACTGTCAGCCACAGGTCCAGTTTTGAGCTGCCCCCTGCACTGTCTCCACAGCCCGTGGTCTCAAGCTCTGCCTCGCTCGGCTCACAGCCGGTCAACTTCGCCTTGCCCAAATCCATCCTGCCTCCCACTTCTAGCAAAAAGTCCAGACACTCACAGAGACCGATTGTCCCGGCAAATCCACTGCCATCTCCTCAGCTCATACTTACAGGTTTGTCTCTCTCCTAAACATGATTTTGGAACATGCTCAATTATGGGGTGGGATGGTTTACAAAATTGTTGGTTCTGTTGTCTAGGATGTTGGTTCGATTCGATTTACATTGTGAAAAAAAATGCATTAAATTGGATTAATAACATTTAGAAATACCAGACATCAGCATGCAATACACTACCTGACAGCAAATAATAACTTGACTTCTAGTTGATCGTTGGTATCAGAAGTGACTTATATGAAAGGCAAAGGCCTTTAGATTATGGTTATTTTAGCAAAATAAAATGATCATACCTTGATTTTTAATTATTTAATTAGCACAGTAAGGTCTGACTTTGCTTAGACAAAAGTCTTGTCACTTAACAGAAATAATGTCCAGTATAGAATATAAAGTCATGCTGCAGTGGAAAATGAATGAATAATGTGTCTGACTCCCATGAGCTTGAAGGACTGCATCCATACTAGTGATGCGCGGATGGCGTTTATATCCGCGGGCACTGCGGATAATCCGTGGGTCGGTCGGGTAATAAAAAAAATACATTGATTATTTGCGGGTGGGTCGTGGGTCATAGCAGTTGACCAGCAAAAAAGCAGAGAGTGGATTTCGCGGAATGTGAAGATGAGAATCATCAGAGGAAAATCTGCTATCGTTCTGGGAGAAACAAGATCGCTTATTTACACTGCAGCGCCTTGCAAGGAGAAGCTTGTGCGTTCCTGCTAAAAGCGGTGCGAGCGACCGCTCATTTAGTGCAGCTGGCCTTGCTTTGGAGACAAGGCGGAATCGCCCGAATCCAGGCACAGTAGATGCTGTTCTGTTTTTGCACAGTGCCAAGAAAAAGGCCAAGTAAACATAACATTGCTGCCGTTTAGGCTGAAGTGACACTGTTTTTGTACATGTAAAAGCTGAATCTGCTGGAAATATTGAACCATCCACGGTGATCTATCATCATGCTTTAAAACAAAGAATTAGAATTATTAAATTGTCGTTCGGGTGCGGATATATATATATATATTAGATAAAATAATATGTGCGGGCAGGTGGATGATTAGTATGAAGGAGCGGATTCGGGTAACATTTCAGCTGATCCGTGCATCTCTAATCCATACATCTCTGCAATGACTCAAATAACTTATTAATAAAGTCATCTTGGAATGGCAAAGAAAGCATTCTTGCAGGACTCCCATTCTTTAGATTCATCTACAATGCCTCCTCCATCTTACTCCAGACATGCTCAATAATGTTCATGTCTGGTGACTGGGCTGGCCAAACCTGGAGCACCTTGACCTTTTTTGCTTTCAGGAACTTTGATGTGGAGGCTGAAGTATGCCCTCTTCTGTTATTTGTAATGTATGGGCAGCACAAATCACTTGATACCTCAGGCTGTTGCTGTTGCCATCCACTCTGCAGATCTCTCGCACGCCTCCATACTGAATGTATGAACTTGACTGATTTCTGTGAGAATCTTAGGTCTATGCGGATTCCAATAGGTTTTTCAGGAATTAGTCTCCTGCTCTCCACTCCTCAATGACCGCCACAGCATCTGCTCAGTTAACCTAATTAAAATTAAGCCTCGGAATGGCACTTTAGGCTGAATACGAATATCTTGTACCATATAGAAAAATAAAGAAAAGAAATTAGTTATTAAAACTATTATGTTTGAAAATGTGGTTGTCACTCTGTTAAACAGCTTTTTGGGAAATATATGAAAATAATTATTCAAATTTCACACGAGGGCTAATAATTTTATCTTTAAATGTCCGTCTCTCATCATACCCATCATTCCCAGGTCCCACCAGTGCTGTCATTGTCACTCCTTCTCCTCTCAACACTGATGTTGTCTCCACCACCGGTATGGTCATTGCCTCCTCCAGTATTCCTTGTGTAAGCCCTTCATCATCCTTCATGTTCTCTTATGTTTGCAAACGTTAGTTTAATATACAACAGGCTTATGTGTCATTCCGAATTGGTTTGATGGAAACCTTTGTTTGAACAGGATGCAGAATTGTAATTCAAATTTACAGAGAAATGTAAAGTACTGCATGTAATGGTCAATTTTATATAAATGAATCAAACATTGTCATCCACACAGTATGTTACCATTGTGAGTATTTTTTAAGGTCTCCATTGCTGACAGTGGCTGCATTTATTTGATCAAAATTTCTGTTATTACAACTTAAAATGACTCTATGTTTGTATGTATATATGTGTATGTATATGTATGTATGTATATGTATGTATTGTTGGAATGTATATACAGTTGTAGTCAGAATTATTAGCCCCCTTTGAATTTATTTTCTTTTTTAAATATTTCTCAAATGATGTTTAACAGAGCAAGGAAATTTTCACAGTATGTCTGATAATATTTTTTCTTCTGGAGAAAGTCTTATTTGTTTTATTTTGGCTAGAATAAAAGCAGTTTTTAATTTGTTTAAACCTATTTTAAGGTCAAGATTATTAGCCCCTTTAAGCTATGTTTTTTTTTTGATAGACTACAGAACAAACCATTATACAATAACTTGCCTAAGTACCCTAACCTGCCTAGTTAACCTTGTTAAGCCTTTAAATGTCACTTTAAGCTGTATAGAAGTGTCTTGAAAAATATCTAGTAAAATAATATTTACTGTCATCATGACAAAAGCGTGGGGGCACTTTATAACGTGCCTGGTTTCACATACATGATGTAAAAAAAAATTGGTTTGTGGATTAATGGTAATGACAACAGTGCGTTCAATTTGGATGTTGTCATTTAAAACATTATTAGGAAGACAGGGCATGTCCTCATAAAACACCTCAACTTTGTAATGCCTATGTCATATTCATGTCACCCCGACACCTCTTGTGTCCTCGTAAACCACCAAAACCAGTACACACACTTTTTTTTTTTTTTTTTTTTTGAAGATTGAGGGCTCTCCATAGGCATAATATATGTTATAGTGTAAATAACACTTATTATATGACCTTACACTACCCCTGCTCCTAAACCCGACCCTCACAGTAAAGGCCGATTTATACTTCTGCGTCAAGCGCACGAGTATGCTACGGCGCAGCCTACGCGTGGACGCATAGCCCTTCGCCGTGGCCGTCGCCGTAGTTGACGCGCACCTCTCAAAAAATGTAACGTGTACGCGTAGCGCAAGCTCTGTGATTGGTCGGCTTGGTAGCTCTGACGAGAGTGGGCGGAGGTGAGAGCGCGCGCCCGATGCAGAGAGTGTTTACAAGTGTGGAGTTCCGTGAAGTAGCTCTGGATGGAGACTGTTGTTTTGTGTTTACCTCATGATTAAAGTTGTTGCGAGTCCGCCGATTCCCGCCTCAAAATGAGCGAATTTGAGCCACTTGTACATTAAGGAAGTGTTCAGAAAAAACGTCAAAACAGCGAAGAAAATCGACACAGAGAAACATAAACACCTACTGCCAGCTAGCGTTTCGGAAGTGTTATTGCAGAGAAACAGAAACAGCGCGCAGAAGTATAAATGCACGGCTACGCGCGTGGCTTGCGCCGTGGGTCACGCCGATCACTTGACGCAGAAGTATAAACCAGGCTTAAACCTGCGACAAATTTAGAATATCAAAAGACCCCATTAAATACGATTTTAAGTATTTTGTGTTATGAGGACAAAAGGCATGTCCTTGTTAGCCGCCATAAGTGTACAACTAGGTCAAACCCAAGTCATTATACACTTTTGTGTTCTCTTAAACCACAAACAAGTACACACATAAAAAAAAAACATTTAAAGGTGTCATGAAGTCATAATCAAACCTCACACCCCAAATAACTTGCAATGAGATATTTAAAAATATTTAAAACATTACTAGTTTAAAATATTGCATAACTATTTTAATTTATTACAAAAGTAATTACTAATTGCATCATTAAAATTGTATTTGAATTACTTATAATTACTCTGCAAACGATAAGAAAAGTTATTATATATTAAACTTTAAACATTCCATGTCAGCAATGACGACATATTTTGAACATACTATATAGTCACTTAAGCAATTGCTTCCACAAATGTTTCTTTAAGATGCCAAAATGCTTTTGAATTGCAGATCAGCCTTTTTTTTTCGCTTCATATTCAATTCTGCCTCCTGTAGTTTGGTTAGTTCAGTTTTCTTTATTAAAAGGAAACAATTTTGACATTTTATTTCTACCCAACCCTGGTAAAAACTATTAATTTTCCACAAACAATTCACTATTACAGTATAATATTTCCCATTGCTTTTGCAGGGTTCTGCTGGATTTCATATTCTCCCTCAGACGCAGAAATCTCCTCAGCTAATCGTACCCAAAGAGGAAACTGCCACAGCTGTATCTAACAAGAAGACATCAGTGCAATCAGCAGGTAAAAGTAAGTCCAATCACCTTCCATTAATGCTTCGTTTTGATTTAGTTTCCTATTTTACACAATTCAGGATTCTGAAAAGGTTTTCTTTTACCTTTTTCTGTAGCACATGATGGCCGAATCTCAGGTCAAGGGTCGCCGCTGGGAGCAGAACAAGTGCCGAGCCCCCAGTCACCCCTCAGCACTAGTACAGGCATGAGCAAAAATGAAAACAGTCAGGTATAGTTCATAAGCTCTTGCTCTACCATGTTTTCCGTCTGTAGGTCTATGCAAATTTGACAAGAGATGCAAAAGGTAATTTTACATGCGTTTTCCTGTTAAGAGGAAGTCTTGCTACTTTTAGTTTGGCTTAGTTAAAACTATTTGATTAGAAAATTGCACATGAAATTGTGAGTGCAAAATATGATTTTTAATGATAAATGGAAAATATTAGTTTATATTGCAAATAGTGGTTTCTGATTTCAAAGCGGGTACCAGCTAATTAGGCTAATTTATTATACATTTTTATAATGATTAAATAAATTAGGTAAAAATGAACACTATAGACTGATCACACGCGGCCGCCATTTTAAACGGCGAAATCGAGGCTGCGGTGGGAAGAAACCCAGAAGTATCGCTTGAGTCACACAAGAATGTTGTGTACCTGGCTGTATATCTTATCAGCGAAGAGAAAGCGACACAAATTTATACTTTCACCGCCTTCCGAGTGACCCGAAGGTCCGTTCTGAATGAATAGTGAAAATAAAAAGGCATATCGGACCTCATTTTCAGCTAAGTTAAGGTGAAATGGCACTAGTTTTGCGGAAAAATTGCGGAATCCGGGGTTGTTGCTGGGCGCTGCTGTTGCAATGGAACGTTCTATTGAGTGTCGCCAAAGAGCTTAGATTGACCAAGAGGCGACACTCAATAGAACGTTCCATTGCAACAGCAGCGCCCAGCAGCAGCACCGGATTCCGCCATTTTATAGTAAAAGCGGTCGGCTGTCCATTGGATCTTATTGCTGTCGCGATGGCAGGCAGCTGCTTTGTTTTTTATTTATTTATTTAAAAAGCGCATTAAAGCTGAGATACAACCTGAAAGAAGATAATACAACACTTACTATCACAATCATCAGCACTTTTAATAGTTTATTTTACAGACTTATGCTGTTGTTCTATTGTAATTTTCATTCCAAAATGGCTGTCACTCCATCTAGTGGCTGTTTCCTAAATCGCACTTGAGTGTCGCCTCTTGGTGATTCTATGCTTCAAGCTTTGCTTGAACAGTACAGAAGGAAAAGGCATGAGGGTGATTGAGTGTCAGAAAGTTGCACAGCGCCACCTTGTGTACCGGAGTATTTCTGTTTTTCATCAAGCACCATCTAATGCAGGGATGTCAAACTCAATTTCTGGAGGGCCGCAGCCCTGCACAGTTTAGTTCCAACCCTGCTTCAACACACTTACTGGTTGGTTTCAAACAAGCATGAAGGACTCAATTAGTTTGATCAGGTGTGTTTAATTAGGGTTGGAACTAAACTGTGCAGAGCTGCGGCATTATAGGAGTTTGACATATCTGATCTAATGTCAGGGAGGGATTTTGCAAGTTCACTCTGCTCATCAGTAGTAAAAATCTCTTGGTCATGAATATCGAAAAAGCGGTGACAGTAAGCACAAGCACAACCCAGTGTACACGAGGCTCTATGTTATTTACTTTTTTTTCTGAGCACTATTGTAACTAATATTATCATTAAATATCCATATATCTGCCATTTAATAACATCTCTGTGTTTCTGTTGTTGTTGTGTTCTTTGACAGAGTCGCAGAGTGAACCACATATCTGCCGAGCAGAAGAGGCGATTCAACATAAACATCTGCTTCAAGACATTGTGCAATCTTGTGCCGACTCTCAAGTCTCAATCGAATGTAAATCTACATTTATCTTGCATCATTTATTATGCATCTACACATTTTTCGTGTACTGCATAATTTACTTGCATGTACTTGCCTCTGCACAACTATAAATGTACAGTAACAATAAGTGCATTGTCCTTTTAACTAGAGTTAAGCTGAATTTATACTATACTGGTGCCGCATCGCCCACCTCCGCTGACTGCGCGAGCACCTCGCGAAACAGACGAGGCTTTTATACTTGCCGCGTTCGCCGTTGTGATATATACTTTAAAACGACAGGGGGCGGTCAAAAGAAACTGACCGTAAAGTCAGACGGATAAACAGAGAAGTAGGAAGTTTCCGGAACTACGTCATATCATTAATATCGTTCAAGATTTTTTAACTAATTATTTTTATGTTTTTATAAATTATTTTAATGATTATAAGGATTTTTATAGCCATTTAAGTTCAAACTTTAATGCATCACTTGCTTTTGTTCATATCTCGGACAGTTCTACCTATTAAAGTTTATTAAAATATTAATGACAACAGAACATGGGCTGCTCTACAAATATTTTTTTTATTATGGCAAGAATAAAAGCAAAAAAAGCACACTTGTTTACAGTGAAAATACAGATGTTTTTTTAGATTTAGCCCACTCCACAATTCACACATTACTGTCTGGCTAGTTTCTGTCCTTTTCTTTTGCTAAAAAGGCAATAATGGTCCAACATTCCTGACCATTATTAGATTAGATTAGATTAGATGAAATTCAACTTTATTGTCATTGCACATGTACAAGTACAAGGAAACGAAATGCAGTTTAGGTGTAACCAGGAGTGCAATAGCAGCAAGTGCAGGATACAGGTATAGGTTATAAAGTGCAATTATAGAAAAACTATGGTGATATTTACAAATGGATGTACTATGAACATTATATAGGTTGTTTTAGCTATGAACAGAGATTTACAATAGATGGATATATGTACAGGTTGTTGTTAATAATCAGAAGTGTGCAGATAGATAAAAATAATTACAAATGTAAATGTGCAGTGGGTATGTACAGTTCAAATAAATATTGTGCAATGTAGTGCAATAAATATGTGCAATTTTTAAATGTGCAAATGTTAAATAGTGCAGTGATTATGAGGAGTATGAGTTATGAGGAGAGTGGGGGTGTATCAGGGGGGCATTATTACCAATAAAGCCTAGATAAACAGGGCATCAGTAGATTGTAAACTGATAGGTTCAAATATTCCTTTCCAGTTATCAAAGAAATAATTTGTTCCTTAATTATAGTTTTGTAACTATTAAATTGTTTTAAACTCAAAATTATAATATATACATCAGCGTAAAACCTGTGACTGGTGGAAAAACATATTCTGTAATTGTGTACTCGGGTCTCCACTTTTGCCATGGCCTCTTGTGGCTTTAACAAACTCATCCCTCAGGTTTTTTCAAACTTTTTAACAAAAACTTTCCTCCTTTCCCACTGCTGTTGCAATTTCTAGCCAAGAATTATTGATAATCTGGTTATCTCTATGATCACCGATCATCAAGGTGTCTGTACAGTTGTTCTGTTTCAGACAAAATCTCTTCAAAGTGGTTCATATTGAACTCAAATCAAACGCGGCGCCGCACGAACGGTTTGCTCAAGTCTCAAAAAAAACCATGCGCTCCGCCGGCCGAAATCATGTCGCACGTAGTCATAGCGAACCTTCGCAAACTCTGCGATGACATCACATTTGCCGCACGCACTCAAGCGAACTAGAGGACACGTCAAGTATAAACCAGGCTTTACAGCTCAGAATTAAAGGGATATTTCACCAAATTGTGAAAATGGAAAGGTTTTAAATACTTGTAAATTAACCTTTTACTTGTTTCAAACCTTTATGAGTTTTTTCTGTTGAGCACAAAAGAAGATATTTTGAAGAATGTTGGAAACCTGTAACCATTGACTTCCATATGATTATTTTTTTCCGCCTATGGAAGCCTATATTGTCTTTAGTGTTCAACAGAAGAAAGAAACTCATTAAGACTTGAAACAAATAAAAGGCTGAGTAAATGATGACAGAATCTACATTTTTGGGGTGAACTATCCCTTTAAAGTCTCTTTTAAATCAAGCAACTAAAATAGCTGCAGAGAAATATTTTGCCCTCAAGCACATCCCCTAAACATGTAACCTTTATTTCTGGGTTTTCAGATCAGTAATGCTTCAACACTTCAGAAAACAGTTGATTATATTGGCAAACTGCAACTAGAGAGACAACAGATGCTGGAAGAGACCAAGAGACTGCGAGAGGAGATCGAGGAGCTCAACACGTCCATAAGGTAAAAACTTCTGCTTCATAAGTTCAGACGTCTACATGTAAAGCTGTATATTTAGACTCTACACTCTGTTTGCCGCAGCTTGTGTCAGGAGCAGCTTCCTGAAACAGGGGTTCCCATCACACGCCATCGCTTTGACCACATGAGGGAGAAGTTTGATGACTATGTGAAGAACCGAACTCTTCAGAACTGGAAATTCTGGATCGTATCCTTTAATCATTGAACTAAATGACACAATGCCTGCTTAGTTTATTCAATCCAACAAATAGCTTTTGAATCTGTGTTGTAGTTTGTTGCGTTGTTTCCTTGTATTGTATTGCGTTGTGTTTTGTTTCATTGTTGCGTTGCGTTTTGTTGCATTGCGTTGGGTTGCATTGCGTTGTTTTCGTGTTTTGTTGCCTTTAAGTTCTGTGTTTCGTTGTGTTGTTTCCGTGTTCAGTTGCGTTGTTTTGTTGTGTTGTGTATTGCATTGCATTTTGTTGCATTGCATTGTGTTTCGTTGCATTGTTTCCGTGTTTTGTTGCATTGTTTGGTTGTTTCATTGTGTTGCGTTGAGTTTCATTGCTTTGTGTTTTGTTGCATTGTTTCCGTGTTTTGTTGCATTGTTTGGTTGTTTCATTGTGTTGCGTTGCGTTTCATTGCTTTGTGTTTCGTTGCATTGTGTTACGTTGTTTCGTTGCATTATTTCAATGTGTTGTTTCGTTGCGCTGTTGCGTTGTGTTTCGTTGCTTTGTTGTTTCGGTGCGCTGTTTTAGTGCATTGTTTCTTTGCGTTGTTTCGTTGCACTGTTTCAATGTGCTTCGTTGCTTTGTGTTTCATTGCTTTGTGTTTTGTTGTGCTGTTTTGTTGCGTTTCATTGCGTTGTTACGTTGCGTTGTTTTGTTGCGATTTGTTGCTTTGCATTTCATTACTTTGCGTTCTACTGTAGTGTGTTGTTTTGTTGCATTGTTTTGTTTCGTTGGGTTGCGTTTCATTGCGTTGCATTGTGTTTCATGCGTTTCGTTGGCTTCTGTTTCAGTGCTTTGTGTTTCTTTGCGTTGTATTTTGTTACGTTGTGTTTCGTTGTGCAAATTTGTATACAAAAATGAGCAAAAACCTTTGTCAGGTTTTAACAGAATCTCCAAAAACCTCCTGTCTTTTTGTAAAACTTTTTTTTTTTTTTTTGAAAGTGTAAAAATGCAGAAGGTTTTCTGTGCGGGTTAGGTTTAAATTAGAAATTAAATAAATATCTGCATATACAAACAATAAAAGTTCATGTAATGTTCCCATGTAGATGATAGCCAAGTAAATTGTGTGTGTGTGTGTGTGTGTGTGTGTTTCCCAGTTTCATGTGTGTTTTATTCATTAGACTCTTCATCAATTATACATAGCTGTAAAATAGTAATTGTAGTGTCGATCTGCGAATGATTATAATGATGAATAATAATAATAATTTTACTGTACAAATTGTACAATAAAAATAGCTTTTTCACTGTTGCATTTTTATTTATTTATAGTATTAATATGTAGTAGTATTAATAGTAATAATTTAAATATATTTGAAAAAAAAAAATTAAGAGATTTATTAAAAAATAAAGTATTATGTACTTTTGTAAAAATGTAGTTGTAATAGTAATAATTTTAATAATTAACAAAAAATGTTTTTTTTTCCAGGTATACTTATTCCTGTTTTTCTTTACATTTTCAGCTGCCCATGTTAGAATTTAAATATAAACCCACTCTTTGTTGGATTTATTTTTTTTTGACCCTTATCTCCCTGGACTGAACTCTTTCACAAGTTCAGTGTTTTCTTTAACATCTCTCTCAGTTTAGCGTCATCATTCAGCCTCTGTTTGAGTCCTTCAATGGGACGGTGTCTACAACCAACAACACAGAGCTGTGTGAAACCACCATGCAGTGGCTGGACCGTCACTGTTCCCTCCCAGCCCTCCGGCCCAGTAAGATCTCTATCCTCCTTATCTTATTCCATTGCCAGCAACTGGAAACACTGAAAACTAATGTTAAGTGGACAGTAATAACTCCGGCTAAACTTCAGCCTCACAGTAAGAAGGTCGCTGGTTCGAGTCCCAGCTGGGCCAGTTCTGTATGCCGTTTGCATGTTCTCCACGTGTTGGCATGGGTTTCCTCCGAGTGCTCCGGTTTCCCCCACAGTCCAAAGATATGCTCTGTAGGGGAATTGGATAAACTAAATTGACCGTAGTATGTGTGTGTAAATGCAAGAGTGTATGGGTGTTTCCCAGTACTGGATTGCGGCTTGAAGGGCTTCCGCTGCATAAAACACATGCTGGAATAGTTGCTGGTTCATTCCGCTGCGGCAACCCCTGATAAATAAGGGACTAAGCTGAATAAAAATTAATTAGTGAAGGAATTTGTCTCCAGTTTGACTTGTTTGGCATCTGTTTGCTTGTTTTTTTTGTGTGTGTGTGTGTGTACATTAACAATATGTGTTTCTCTGTCCTCCAGTGGTGCTCAGGACGTTACGGCAGCTCTGCACCAGCACCTCAATCCTGACCGACCCCTCCCTTTTACCTGAGGAAGCCAAAAAGGCTGCTCTCAACCCCAAAAAACATTCCTCAGGGTCTTAGTTTTAACACAGTGACTTCTGAAATGTGCTTTTCAGTCGTATCAGTCTTCAGGAGCCTTCAAAACAACACCTTGCGCATGTGGATCTGAGGATCTGTGCTTTGCTGTTACTTACTGAACTCCTTCAGAGTGGTGAAAGCTGCTCGATTGTGTACTTCACATGTGTAAACAGTGTGAGCTCTGTGTGTTTGTGTGTACATGCTCAAATCTCTTTTGTTTGCCTCACCAAAAGGACACTAGCTACAAAGCGGCCACTTGGATTTATCTAAATGGGTCAGTCCAGAAGAGAATAAGCCTTTTTTACTAGAGCTGTGACGAGAATTTGTTTCAAGAAATTGATTCCGTATTGATTCAGAGATTTTCAAAATGTATCGCTATTCTCTCTTGAATGGATTCTGAGCTTAGTCTTTACCAGCAGATGGCGCTGTATGCTTTACAATCAGCCATACCGTGCTCGGCTTCAATTCCTTACCAATACCACTTTAACCTAATATAAGTGTCTATAGGGAGCTGTGTTTACATTAATATTGTAATATAAAAACCTCAGTCGAATGCACAGTAGCCAAAAAAGCTAGCCTAGAGCACCGTCTGCTGTTTAAAGCTAGCCTAGAGCGCCTGTTAAAAGCTAGCCTAGAGCGTCATCTGCTGTTAAAAACTAGCCAAGAGTGCTGTCTGCAGTTAGAAACTAGCCTAGACTGCTGTCTGTTGCTGAAAATTAGCCTAGAGCAGCTTCTGCTGATAAAAGCTAGCTCTAGAGCGCCGTCTGCTATTAAAAACTAGCCTAGGGCGCTGTATGTGTTCAACTAGCTTAGAGCCCTGTCTGCTTTAAAAAAAAAAAAAAACTAGCCTAGAATGCTGCTGTCTATTGTTACCAACTAGCCTAAAGCTCCGCTCACTGTTAGACACTAGCCTAGAGTGCCGTCGGCTATTAGAAACTAGCTTAGAGCACTGTCTGCTGTTGAAAACTAGGTTAGAATGCTGTCTGCTATTAAAAGGTAGTCTAGAGGGCCGTCTGCTGATAAAAGCTAGCCTAAAACCTAGCCTAGAGAGCCTGTTAAAAGCTAGTGAAGAGCACCATCTGCTGTTAAAAGCTAGCCTAGAGCATCATCAGCTGTTATAAACTAGCCAAGAGTGCTGTCTGCTGTTAAAAACTAGCCTAGAGCGTTGTCTGTTGCCAAAAATTAGCCTAGCGCACCTTCTGCTGATAAAAGCTAGCCCTAGAGTGCTGCCTGCTATTAAAAACTAGTCAAGAGCGCCGTATGTGTTCAGCTAGCTTAGAGCCCTGTCTGCTTTCAAAACAAAACTAGCCTAGAGCGCTTTCGGCTATTAGAAACTAGCTTAGAGCACCGTCTGCTGTTTAAAAGCTAGCTTAGAGTGCCGTCTGCTGACAAAAGCTAGCCCAAGAGCGCCATCTGCTGTTAAAAATTAGCCTAAAAGCTAGCCTAGAGCGCCTGTTAAAAGCTAGTGAAGAGCGCCATCTGCTGTTAAAAATTAGCCTAAAAGCTAGCCTAGAGCGCCTGTTAAAAGCTAGTAAACAGCTAGCCTAGAGCGTTGTCTGCTGTTATAAACTAGCTTAGAGCATTGTCTACTAATAAAAGCTAGCCTTGAGCGCAGTCTGCTGTTAAGAGCTAGCTCTAGAGTGCTGTCTGCTGCTAAAAACTAGCATGGAGCATCGTCTGCTATTTAAAAACTAGCGCTGTCTGCTTAAAAAAAAAAAAAACTAGCCTAGAATGCTGCTGTCTGCTGTTAAAAGCTAGCCAAAGAGCGCCATCTGCTAATAAAAACTAGCCTACAACGCTGCCATTCGCTGTTAAAAGCTAGCTTAGACCTCCATCTGCTGTTAGAAACCATCGTAGAGCATTGTCTGCTGTTAAAAGCTAGCCTAGAGCACCATCTGCGGTTAAATATTAGCTTAGAGCCCTGTATGCTTTTATAAACTAGCCTAGCGCATAGTCCGCTGTTAATAACTAGCCTAGAGCACAGTCCGCTGTTAATAACTAGCCTAGAGCACAGTCTGCTGTTAATAACTAGCCTAGAGCACAGTCCGCTGTTAATAACTAGCCTAGAGCACAGTCCGCTGTTAATAACTAGTCTAGAGCACAGTCCGCTGTTAATAACTAGCCTAGAGCACAGTCCGCTGTTAAGAACTAGCCTAGAGCGCCATCTGCTGTTAAAAACTAGCCTAGAGCAGTCCGCTGTTAATAACTAGCCTAGAGCAGTCCGCTGTTAAAAACTAGCCTAGAGCAGTCCGCTGTTAAAAACTAGCCTAGAGCAGTCCGCTGTTAATAACTAGCCTAGAGCAGTCCGCTGTTAAAAACTAGCCTAGAGCAGTCCGCTGTTAAAAACAAGCCTAGAGCAGTCCACAGTTAATAACTAGCCTAGAGCGCCATCTGCTGTTAAAAACAAGCCTAGAGCAGTCCGCTGTTAAAAACTAGCCTAGAGCAGTCCGCTGTTAAAAACTAGCCTAGAGCAGTCCACTGTTAATAACTAGCCTAGAGCACAGTCCACTGTTAATAACTAGCCTAGAGCGCCATCTGCTGTTATAAACTAGCCTAGAGCAGTCCGCTGTTAATAACTAGCCTAGAGCAGTCCGCTGTTAAAAACAAGCCTAGAGCAGTCCGCCGTTAATAACTAGCCTAGAGCGCCGTCTGCTGTTAAAAATAAAGCTCAGAATCAATTCAAAAGAGAATATTGATGCATTTTGAAAATCTCTAAACCGATGCAGAATCTAATTTTCGCCACAGCTCTATATATATACAGACATAATTGATTTAATTTTAAAATGGCAAACCAAAGGCTGTATGTCTTGTTTACGTTCATCCTCTTCTCTGCGTTTCTTGGACTTTGTTACATTAGAGCTGTTGCCTCTAGCCTTGTGAATTTTACCTCTCAGGGTGTTTTTTCTTATATTTTTAGTGTCGTCCTTATTTTATTCTGGTTATTAAGAGCCCTTTTGGAATCTTATGCTCAGTTCGTCAAAACCTGCAGCACCACTTAAAGCGACAGTTCACCCAAAAATGAATATTTCTTTCACCATTTACTCACTCAGTTGGTTGTAAATACTCTACATATACCAGTTTAACCTAAAATAAGTGTTTATAGGAGCTGTGTTTACAATAATCTTGCAACATAAAAGGTTACTTACATGACTCAATCGAATGCACAATTGCTTTGTATGGATAAGCTATCCTAAAGCGCCATCTATTGTTAAAAAAAATTAGCCTAGAGCACTTTGTGTTAAAAACCAGCCTAGAGCATTGTATGCTGTTAAAATCTAGCCTAGAGCGCAGTCTTCTGATAAAAGCTAGCCTTAGACCGCCGTCTGCTGCTAAAAACTAGCCTCGAGCATTGTATGCCATTTTAAAAACTAGCCTAGAGCGCCATCTGTTGATAAAAGCTAGCCCTAGAGCGCCATCTGCTGTTAACAAATAGCCTAGAGCACCATCTGCGGTTAAAAATTAGCTTAGAGCGCCATCTGCTAATAAAAGCTAGCCCTAGAGCGCCATCTGCTGTTAACAACTAACCTAGAGCACCATCTGCAGTTAAAAAATTAGCTTAGAGCACCATCTGCTGTTAACAACTAGCCTAGAGCATCGTATGCTGTTTAAAAACTAGCTTAAAGCGTCATCTGCTGATAAAAGCTAGCCCTAGAGCGCCATCTGCTGTTAAAAACTTGCATATCTGCTCATAAAAGCTAGCCTAGTGTCGCCTGCTAATAAAAGCTAGCCCTAGAGCGCCATCTGCTGTAACCAACTAGCCTAGAGCATTGTATGCTGTGAAAAACTAGCTTAGATCGCCTTCTGCTGATAAAAGCTAGCCCTAGAGCGCCATCTGCTGTTGAACTTGCATAGAGCGTCGTATGCGCATAAAAGCTTGCCCTAGAGCGCCATCTGCTGTTAAAAACTAGCCTAGAGCACCGTCTGCTGTTAAAAACTAGCCTAGAGCATCGTATGCTTAACTCAAACAGGTTTGGAATCATTGGAGGATGAGTAAATGATGGCTGAAATAAATTTAACAACTAGCCTAGAGCATCATATGCTGTTAAAAACTAGCTTAGATCGCCATCTGCTGATAAAAGCTAGCCCTAGAACGCCATAAGCTGTTAAAAACTAGCCCTAGAGCGCCATCTGCTGTTTAAAACTAACCCAGAGCGCCGTCTGCTGTTAAAAACTAGCCTAGAGCATCGTATGCTGTTAAAAACTAGCCCTAGAGCGCCATCTTGTTAAAAACTAGCCTAGTGCGCCATCTAGCTGCTAAGCTAGCCCTAGAGTGCCATCTGCTGTTAAAAACTAGTCTAGAGTGCCGTACTTGGTTCTAGCATGGAAATCAACAGCTGTTTTCCCCTCCAACATTCTTCAAAATATCTTCCATTTGTGTTCAATAGAAGAAAGAAACTCAAACAGGTTTGGAACCATTGGAGGATGAGTAAATGATGACTGAATTAAATTTTTGTGTGAACTAACCCTTTAACAGAAACCAGGATCGATTGATCAAGACTGGATTTTGAAGCATTTCAGTGCATGAACAGAAGCATAGATGTGTATAAAGTCTCATCTAAAATGACAACTAGCATAACTATTATTATTATTATTCATATGAGCGTGAGGTACATTTGATATGCCTTAAATTGAGTAGATGTATCAAAAGAGAGACAGTAAAAAAGAAAGAGCCAAGTGAATTAAACCCTGTTAACAAATCCAGTGGGATATCCTTTTAGGCATGTTATTTTAAACTTAAAAATTATATATTAATAGCATTTGATAGCCCAATTAGTTTGTATATGGGAGGACGTATTTTTATCGGACCCCTATTTTTTTAGCAGTGTCTACATTTTTGCATCTACATCTGTTATTACATATGAAAAGTTACTATTCACCGTGTGCACTGAATGCTTTTTCTTTGTGCAGTTTATTTGTGGGGAAAAAAAGTGGATGGATCTTTCCAACTGTGTTCCCCAATCCAAAAAAATAAGTGTTTTGTGTTCATTTACATGTACAAGGTGTCTGAATTGGTCATATTAGATTTGTTAGTGAAGTATATATGTGTGTGTGTGTGTGTATGTGTGTGTGTGTGTGTGTGTGTGTGTGTGTGTGTGTGTGTGTGTGTGTGTGTGTGTGTGTGTGGATGTAGTTTTCGTAAATTTAAACCAGATACTAGTGGTGTAACGGATCACAAATCTCACGGTTCGGATTGCATTATGGTTTTTTAGTCACGGATTGGACCATTTTTTTGGATCAGCCATAAAGGGGAGGAGACAAATGTCATTTGCTTTTTTTTTTTATTACAGAAACAGTACTGCGAGAAACATTTGGTTTTAACAACCAGAACTTAGAACCTGTAATTTTGCTAAAAATAAAGTAAAGAAATAATCAGCTGAATAAAAATAAATTGTAAAAATACTGTGAAAAATTCGCTGTTACTACTGCCGCTAAACGTAGGAATCTAACATAATTTGTTCAACCAATATTTATTTTTAGTCTGATTTTTAATAAATGATTCAGTTATTCACTCATAAAACGTCATGCTTCATTGCTAGATGTGTCATTTTTGAAGAATTATTCAGGGGCATATTTTTGGTGGCCACCTATTGGTTAAATAATATAACTGCTGCCCACGGCTTTCATTTTTGAGCATCAAGTTAAATGCACATGACGGCGATTTTAATCTTTACAATAAACATCAGTGGTTTTATCTAAACTATAAACAGTTCTCCCAATACATCTGTGTTATTTGACTAAAGACTGAAACTCTTTCTTGATTTGTGCGTTTCTCAAACAGCAATTCGAAGGATTAATAAACATACGCAAATCACCATCATTTATAATTTATGTTGTGTGGGTGTGGAGATCCCGATCTTTTAATGATTAATCATGCAACTTACACTGAATGCATTATTGCAGGCTAAAGAATTAGTGACAGAAAACACCTTTAATAACCTAAGAAACCCACCACATCCCGAATAACCCACCACAACGTCTTCCATCATCATTATATTTTACAGGAAAGCCTAAATGCTTTCATACATGTGATTTCAATGACGTGAGAGGCGATCACTCTGTGATCATCTCAAATTAAGGATTAAGCTACAAGTTAAAAAAAAATGTATTAATCCTCAGGTCACGTGTTTTCTGAACCGTGGGTTGTGATCAACTGTGATCCATTACACCCCTACCAGATACAGTTCTTTTTAAGCTACTTTCATTACTGACTGCATTTCTGTCTGCCTTCTGTTTGTAAAATATTTACTTTTACAGTGTAAAATCTTTACATTCACAATTATTTCCATCTAAATAGTCCTTATTGTTGTTGTTAACTGTTTGGGAAAACATACAAACACCTTGTAAACAGTTTCTATTTGGTTTTGATTATTGAGTACATAAAAATGGTTCAAAGCCACGTTCTTGCCTTTACCCAATATTATAATAGAGTACGAACTCCATTTTCATCATAGTAAATTTTATTTTATTTTTTTCAGGTTGTTAATTGATTGTGTTTTTATGATCGCATATGTTTGTGTTCATTCAGTTTGTATGTAAAATCAGAATTTGTGCAGAAAACTACATAACCCATGATGCACAGGACATTTCATCAGTCAGTGAGCAAGAATAGATCTTTAGCTCCGCCCACTCTGGTGGAGCATCGCTGATTGTGTAACACAGTAAATATTTACATATGCAGATTTTGAAAACTTGAGTTACATTGTTGCATCTATAAATACAACCAACAACTTTTAAGTAATACATTTGTGTATAGTTTTTAATTAGATTGTTCCTTTTGCAGGCTTCATGGGACTGTAGTATTTTTTCCCCCTCATTAAAGCCGTAAAGTACACATTCTTCTACCTTTGATTTTCTTGAATGTCTTCAAATCAAATGTGTTGTGATTCCTCTCTTAGCATGTTGGTTTGATTTATGGACAAATTAAAAAGCTTTTTTTGTCTGATCTATAAAAATGCTGTTGTTTAACCCATATTCATAGATAATATTTGTATTTGAATAGACAAAACTAGCCTAGAGCACCATCTGCTGTTAAAAACTAGTCTAGAGCACCATCTGCTGTTAAAAACTAGCCTAGAGCATCATCTGCTGTTAAAAGCTAGCCTAGAGTGTCATCTGCTGTTAAAAACTAGCCTAGAGCATCATCTGCTGTTAAAAACTAGCCTAGAGCATCATCTGCTGTTAAAAGCTAGCCTAGAGTGTCATCTGCTGTTAAAAACTAGCCTAGAGCGTCATCTGCTGTTAAAAGCTAGCCTAGAGCGTCATCTGCTGTTACAATTTAGCCTAGAGCGTCATCTGCTTTTAAAATCTAGCCTAGAGCGTCATCCAATGTTAAAAACTAGCCTAGAGTCATCTGCTGTTAAAATCTAGCCTAGAGTCATCTGCTGTTAAAAGCTAGCCTAGAGCGTCATCTGCTGTTAAAAGCTAGCCTAGAGCATCATCTGCTGTTAAAAGCTAGCCTAGAGCGTCATCTGCTGTTAAAATCTAGCCTAGAGCGTCATCCGCTGTTAAAAACTAGCCTAGAACGTCATCCGCTGTTAAAATCTAGCCTAGAGTCATCTGCTGTTAAAATCTAGCCTAGAGTCATCTGCTGTTAAAAGCTAGCCTAGAGCGTCATCTGCTGTTAAAAACTAGCCTAGAGCGTCATCTGCTGTTAAAAGCTAGCCTAGAGCGTCATCTGCTGTTACAATTTAGCCTAGAGCGTCATCTGCTTTTAAAATCTAGCCTAGAGCGTCATCCAATGTTAAAAACTAGCCTAGAGTCATCTGCTGTTAAAATCTAGCCTAGAGTCATCTGCTGTTAAAAGCTAGCCTAGAGCGTCATCTGCTGTTAAAAGCTAGCCTAGAGCGTCATCTGCTGTTAAAAGCTAGCCTAGAGCGTCATCTGCTGTTAAAAGCTAGCCTAGAGCATCATCTGCTGTTAAAATCTAGCCTAGAGCGTCATCCGCTGTTAAAAACTAGCCTAGAACGTCATCCGCTGTTAAAATCTAGGCTAGAGTCATCCACTGTTCAAAGCTAGCCTAGAGCGTTATCCGCTGTTCAAATCTAGCCTAGAGCGTCATCCGCTGTTAAAAACTAGCCTAGAGCGTCATCCGCTGTTCAAATCTAGCCTAGAGTGTCATCCGCTGTTAAAAGCTAGCCTAGAGTGTCATCTGCTGTTAAAAGCTAGCCTAGACTGTCATCTGCTGTAAAAGCTAGCCTAGAGCGTCATCTGCTGTTAAAAACTAGCCTAGAGAGTCATCTGCTGTTAAAAGCTATCCTAGAGCGTCATCCGCTGTTAAAAGCTAGCCTAGAGTGTCATCTGCTGTTAAAAGCTAGCCTAGAGCGTCATCTGCTGTTAAAAGCTAGCCTAGAGCGTCATCTGCTGTTAAAAACTAGCCTAGAGCGTCATCTGCTGTTAAAAGCTAGCCTAGAGCGTCATCCGCTGTTAAAAGCTAGCCTAGAGAGTCATCTGCTGTTAAAAGCTAGCCTAGAGCGTCATCCGCTGTTAAAAGCTAGCCTAGAGCGTCATCCGCTGTTAAAAGCTAGCCTAGAGCGTCATCTGCTGTTAAAAACTAGCCTAGAGAGTCATCTGCTGTTAAAAGCTATCCTAGAGCGTCATCCGCTGTTAAAAGCTAGCCTAGAGCGTCATCCGCTGTTAAAAACTAGCCTAGAGCGTCATCCGCTGTTCAAATCTAGCCTAGAGCGTCATCCGCTGTTAAAAGCTAGCCTAGAGCGTCATCTGCTGTTAAAAACTAGCCTAGAGCGTCATCTGCTGTTAAAAGCTAGCCTAGAGCGTCATCTGCTGTTACAATTTAGCCTAGAGCGTCATCTGCTTTTAAAATCTAGCCTAGAGCGTCATCCAATGTTAAAAACTAGCCTAGAGTCATCTGCTGTTAAAATCTAGCCTAGAGTCATCTGCTGTTAAAAGCTAGCCTAGAGCGTCATCTGCTGTTAAAAGCTAGCCTAGAGCGTCATCTGCTGTTAAAAGCTAGCCTAGAGCATCATCTGCTGTTAAAATCTAGCCTAGAGCGTCATCCGCTGTTAAAAACTAGCCTAGAACGTCATCCGCTGTTAAAATCTAGGCTAGAGTCATCCACTGTTCAAAGCTAGCCTAGAGCGTTATCCGCTGTTCAAATCTAGCCTAGAGCGTCATCCGCTGTTAAAAACTAGCCTAGAGCGTCATCCGCTGTTCAAATCTAGCCTAGAGTGTCATCCGCTGTTAAAAGCTAGCCTAGAGTGTCATCTGCTGTTAAAAGCTAGCCTAGACTGTCATCTGCTGTAAAAGCTAGCCTAGAGCGTCATCTGCTGTTAAAAACTAGCCTAGAGAGTCATCTGCTGTTAAAAGCTAGCCTAGAGCGTCATCCGCTGTTAAAAGCTAGCCTAGAGTGTCATCTGCTGTTAAAAGCTAGCCTAGAGCGTCATCTGCTGTTAAAAGCTAGCCTAGAGCGTCATCTGCTGTTAAAAACTAGCCTAGAGAGTCATCTGCTGTTAAAAGCTATCCTAGAGCGTCATCCGCTGTTAAAAGCTAGCCTAGAGAGTCATCTGCTGTTAAAAGCTAGCCTAGAGCGTCATCCGCTGTTAAAAGCTAGCCTAGAGCGTCATCCGCTGTTAAAAGCTAGCCTAGAGCGTCATCTGCTGTTAAAAACTAGCCTAGAGAGTCATCTGCTGTTAAAAGCTATCCTAGAGCGTCATCCGCTGTTAAAAGCTAGCCTAGAGCGTCATCCGCTGTTAAAAACTAGCCTAGAGCGTCATCCGCTGTTCAAATCTAGCCTAGAGCGTCATCCGCTGTTAAAAGCTAGCCTAGAGTGTCATCTGCTGTTAAAAGCTAGCCTAGAGTGTCATCTGCTGTTAAAAGCTAGCCTAGAGCGTCATCTGCTGTTAAAAACTAGCCTAGAGAGTCATCTGCTGTTAAAAGCTATCCTAGAGCGTCATCCGCTGTTAAAAGCTAGCCTAGAGAGTCATCTGCTGTTAAAAGCTAGCCTAGAGCGTCATCCGCTGTTAAAAGCTAGCCTAGAGAGTCATCCGCTGTTAAAAGCTAGCCTAGAGAGTCATCTGCTGTTAAAAACTAGCCTAGAGAGTCATCTGCTGTTAAAAGCTAGCCTAGAGTCATCTGCTGTTGAAAGCTATCCTAGAGCGTCATCCGCTGTTAAAAGCTAGCCTAGAGCGTCATCCGCTGTTAAAAGCTAGCCTAGAGCGTCATCCGCTGTTAAAAGCTAGCCTAGAGCGTCATCTGCTGTTAAAAGCTAGCCTAGAGCGTCATCCGCTGTTAAAAGCTAGCCTAGAGCGTCATCTGCTGTTAAAAGCTAGCCTAGAGACTCATCTGCTGTTAAAAGCTAGCCTAGAGCGTCATCTGCTGTTAAAAGCTAGCCTAGAACGTCATCTGCTGTTAAAAGCTAGCCTAGAGACTCATCTGCTGTTAAAAGCTAGCCTAGAGAGTCATCTGCTGTTAAAAGCTAGCCTAGAGCGTCATCTGCTGTTAAAAGCTAGCCTAGAGAGTCATCTGTTGTTAAAAGCTAGCCTAGAGAGTCATCTGTTGTTAAAAGCTAGCCTAGAGAGTCATCTGTTGTTAAAAGCTAGCTTAGAGAGTCATCCGCTGTTAAAAACTAGCCTAGAGCGTCATCTGCTGTTAAAATCTAGCCTAGAGCGTCATCTGCTGTTAAAATCTAGCCTAGAGCGTCATCTGCTGTTAAAATCTAGCCTAGATCGTTATCTGCTGTTAAAAGCTAGTCTAGAGCGTCATCTGTTGTTAAAAGCTAGCTTAGAGAGTCTGTTTAAAGCTAGCCTAGAAAAATGTTTAACCCACAAAACTGAGCACATCCTAAAATGTAAAATAATAATAAAAACCACATACAGGATCTTCAAAAGAAAATGATGTAATGTCTATTGCAATGTGCAGAAAATCTTTATTGACATGATTTCACAATGCGTGATGTCATCAGTGTACAAAAATACAATTCCTTGAAAGCAAGCACAGAGATACAGATCTCAACTCATTACACATCACAGGCCTTTTCCCCCTATTTCCTCGACGTGCACAAACCTTCTGACGCAATAGTTTCCTGCTAATAAAATCATTTGTGTGCAAATAAATAATATGTAATAAATAAAATAAAACATAAATAAATAATGACTACAAAATAACCGAAACAACAAAATGGAACCCATAAATAGTAAAAGGCATCTGTAAATAGTGGACCATCAGTTTCATCATGCCTTGGTGTGTTTATTAATCCATAGTACGAAGAGCTCGAGCAGACTTCTCAACTTCTCTGCGTTCCTGGACGCTTTCTTACTGCTGTGAAAGGCTGATTCGCAGGTGTTTGTTGAATTACTGCTGCACTTTCTGCTCCTCCTCAGGTCCTCTACGTGCTGTCTGATGGAGAGCAGGGTTTTGTTCAGTTTTTCGTCCAGTCCGTCTAGATTGGTCGCCGCCTGCAGGTAAGAGCTGAATGTGGAGATGTGAGAGCAGTTCATACGCTCGTGTTCATTTGGCTCTTCAATGCATCCGAATGAATGAGCTCCTGTGTGATTCCTCAACACCAAAGCAGCTTCAGTCTTCTAGAAAAAAACAAGCAGACAGTCACGTTTTAAAAAAGTTTGTTATTGAATGTTTTCACGACGCATCGTCAGTCCGCCATATTGGAAAGCAGAACGTAAATGCCGCTTATTATTGTAAGTATTGCCGCGGAAAATGATCAATTATTGTCATATTTTCATTTTTGAGTTTTACTACAACATTTAGTGTTCTATAGAGTGCAAAGTTATAACTATCAATCAAAAGAGAGAAATTATTAGCTGTCTGAGGAACAAAAATGTGTTTGTGGTTGGTTAATTGGTGAAAATGCAGCTGGGAAAAACTGGTTTTGGCTGGTGGACCAGGCTACTTTTTGCTGGTTAGGCTGGGAGACTAGCTAAAACTTGACCAGCCAAAGTGGTTGGCTTGTCTTAGCTGGTTTTAACAGGCAATTTCAGCTGGTCTCCCCCCTAAGACCAGCCTGGAAGTGCCCGAAACCCATCTAAACCCAGCCAACCACCTTAGGCTGGTTTAGGCCGTTTTTTCCTACTGTATTTTCACCAATTGGCCAACCACAAACACATTTTGTTCCTCAAAAAGTAGCTTCTTTCTCTCTTTTGCTTAAACCTTGCAATATATAGTACCATAAATATTTTAATGCATCTCAAAATATGACAGTAGTTTATATTTTTTTAGCGGCACCATAATACCCTAACCTGATTTCACCAAGTAGGACATGTTTCTGGTCAACATCTATGTTGATCATGGAACAACATTCCAATCAGCCAATCAGAATTAAGGGATACTTTTACCATTTATGTTAAGTTTAGGCTTAGTTAGGTTTATGCACTTCTGCATGGTTGTTTCCCAACTATTATTTCCCTCTGATTTTGGAAATAATTCACAGTTATGGTTAGGTTTAGAGGTAGGGAACATTTAGTGTATTATAGAGTGCGAAGTTATAACTATGAAGCAAAAGAGAGAAAAAAAAAATAGGTGTCTGAGGAACGGAAATGTGTTTGTGGTTGGTTAATTGGTGGAAATGCAGCTGGGAAAAACTGGTTTTGGCTGGTGAACCAGGCTAGTTTTGCTGTTTAGGTTGGGAGACTAGCTAAAACTGGACCAGCTAAAGTGGTTGGCTGGTCTAAGCTGGTTTTAACTGACAATTCCAGCGGGTCTACCCCTATAAGACCAGCCTGGAAGTGCCCGAAACCCATCTAAAACCAGCCAATTACCTTAGGCTGGTTTAAGCTGTTTTTTCCTTCTGTGTTTTCACCAATTGGCCAACCACAAACACATTTTGTTCCTCAAAAAGTTTCACAAACAAGGTTTAAGGCTAGTCAAGATTAAATTGCATGTTTGAGCTGTCTCAACTCAAAATAACTTGCAGTGAGATGTCTTAAAATACGTCAGTGTCATTTTTTTGTCTCCAGGTGCACACCAGTAATATATTTTTCTAAGGCCATTTTATAAATGTGGCTTAAATAGCCTAATTTATCTAAGGCCTAGTCCTGGCTTAATCTAAGCGCTGTTTGTGAAACTGGGCCTAAATGTTTTAGTACATCTCAAGATATGACAATAATTGATATATTTTTAGCTGCACTATAATACCCTAACCTGAATTCACCAAGTAGGACATCTATGTTGATCCTGGAACAACATTCCAATCAGCCAATCAGAATTAAGGGATACTTTTACCGTTTATGTTAAGTTTAGGCTTAGTTAGGTTTATGCCCTTCTACATGATTGTTATCCAACTAATATTCCCCTCTGATTTTGGAAATAATTCACAGTTATGGTTAGGTTTAGAGGTAGGGAACATTTAGTGTATTATAGAGTGCGAAGGTATAACTATGAAGCAAAAGAGAGAAATAAAATTAGGTGTCTGAGGAACGAAAATGTGTTTGTGGTTGGTTAATTGGTGGAAATGCAGCTGGGAAAAACTGGTTTTGGCTGGTGAACCAGGCTAGTTTTTGCTGGTTAGGATGGGAGACTAGCTAAAGTGGTTGGCTGGTTTTAACTGGCAATTCCAGCGGGTCTACCCCTATAAGACCAGCCTGGAAGTGTCCAAAACCCATCTAAAACCAGCCAATTACCTTAGGCTGGTTTAAGCTGTTTTTTCCTTCGGTGTTTTCACCAATTGGCCAACCACAAACACATTTTGTTCCTCAAAAAGTTTCACAAACAAGGTTTAAGGCTAGTCAAGATTAAATTGCATGTTTGAGCTGTCTCAACTCAAAATAACTTGCAGTGAGATGTCTAAAAATACGTCAGTGTCATTTTTTTGTCTCCAGGTGCACACCAGTAATATTTTTCTAAGGCCATTTTATAAATGTGGCTTAAATAGCCTAATTTATCTAAGGCCTAGTCCTGGCTTAATCTAAGCGCTATTTGTGAAACTGGGCCTAAATGTTTTAGTACATCTCAAAATTGATATATTTTTAGCTGCACTATAATACCCTAACCTGAATTCACCAAGTAGGACATCTATGTTGATCCTGGAACAACATACCAATCAGCCAATCAGAATTAAGGGATACTTTTACCGTTTATGTTAAGTTTAGGCTTAGTTAGGTTTATGCCCTTTTACATGATTGTTATCCAACTAATATTCCCCTCTGATTTTGGGAATAATTTACAGTTATGGTTGGGTTTATGGGTAGGGAATAGGTACGGATTACATTTCTCAACAAAAATTATGTTCCAGGATCACATCATACTTCGCAAAGTCATCCCGTGCCACCATTATATGCATTTACATTCTGCTCTCCAGTATGGTTCAGTTTATAATGCTGGAAGAAAAACAGCTTAAGCTGGTTATTACTTGAAATAGGACTTTCAGTGGAAGAATCTTGACAACTTTCAGGTTTATTCTTATCATTTCTGGTAAAGTAGGCAAAATATTAGACTAATATCTTACATTATACTGCTCATACATATCTTTTACCATCTATTCAATTCAGTTTTGTCAAAAATATTGCAACCTTTCCTGTATACAAAGTCCTCTATATCAATGTTTCTCAACCACATTCCTGGGGGACCACTAACTCTGCACGTTTTCCATGTCTCCTTAACCAAACCCACCTGATTCAGATCATCTGCTCATTAGCAGAGACTGAAAGACATGAAATGGGTGTGACAGACAATGAAGACATCCAAAACATGCAGTGCTGGTGGTCCTCCAGGAACATGGTTGAGAAACACTGCTCTATATGAACCCGGAGAATTGTTTATGAGTTTCAGACTCTTGTAAATGTTTCATGATCAAGAATACAATTTGAAGTTCTATGAATGAAGATTTATTTTAAATCGCGTTGTTGAATAAATTCACATCCCTAGAGCTCTAGAAGGCACAGACACAGCCTCTGCTCCTCCATGTTGTCAGATCTAGTTATTGTAAGCATCACATCATAGCTAATTATTGAATTAATAAAGTAAAAACGGCATTAATAAAGTGAGAAGAGAAGGTTTATGGTTAGTGAATTCGTAATATATTCACAAAATGTAACATTTATTCTTTTTTGTCACATATTTCAGGGATATACTTCAGTCATATCTGACAACACTGCATCACCGGCACTTAAATGGACAGGCGGAAATCAAAACAGATGCTCTCTGGTAATTTAAAGATGAGGAGACCACATCCGGTGAGACTAACACAATGATCATAATGATATTATCTGTATATGAAACTTTTCAAAACAGTATCATAATAACCCTACAACAGCTAATTTAAACTAGTGTAAGCTATCCTACTTCATTACATTTAGTATTGTTAGTTAACTACAATACTAACCATAAATATTAACCATTTACAGCAGAAGTCATGCTAAAATGCACAAATATTGATTTAACATTCATTTCATGTACAGCATGAGTTGTCAGTCATCTTTGATGCACCATTTGTTAATAATGAAAATGGATACAACAAAAAAATGTATGAATTAATTAAGGTATTGCTGTGTTAAAACAAAACTATATGTATATATTTTAGGTCTAGCCATTAATATATTTGATATTTTAAATTAAACCCCAGGCCTCACTAATTTGCAACCCCTAACTATGGACATGACCGTTTTTGTTAGTGCATTTCACAACGCTCTTTTCTTACTCTCATGCTAGGATGATCTTTATCAAACCGACTAGAAGCTGATTGCACAATAAGCATACAGTCAGCTAATACACCAGAAACCAGTTTAAAAAATATAAAAATAATAAAAATATAAATATGAACTCACCAGATGTGTCAGTGCATCTTCACCCAACGCCGTCATTTTCCGTATAGCCAGAATATAAACAGAATTACTGGTTTGCAGTAAAGACAGCAGCAGGAGTAAACCTAGAGAACAAGAGAAACACTGAATTAAAACACAAAAGTAAAAACTACTTGAATCTTGTGAGTGGATTTGATCGAAAATAAGACTATATTTAAATGCTTAATGATCATTCGCCCCTACATGAACTCTATAAGTCTGTAAAGTTTGTACACCGTTGCCTTTTTCCATTCAAATAAGAGTTAATAATATTCAGCCGCTACTAACTCAGAAAGCAGACTCACCAGCAATGCAAAGATGTGTTCTGTTTGCCATGTTGAGACGCTTTGTTGATGTGTGTACTTGTGTTTAGCCATATTTAAGCTGTCGAATGCCTTATCGATTCCTTATCTTTAATCAGTATTTACTAATGGGGATTTTACAATGCTGATTACAATTTTCCAAGTACCCTGATTCAAGAAGCCCAGAATTTATGTTGCACTGATTAATAAGGTAGTAATTACAATCAATGTAATTTTAATATACAAAATAAATAAGTTAATTATTGAGTATAATTGTACAGGTTGTACATGAATAGAAAATCAGGTTTACACTTTAGTGAAGCTTTAGCCAAAATATGAATAAATGTTTGGATACATGTTTTTACTGAGTATCACGTTTGATCCATTTTATATGGCACAGAAAATATGATATTGTGAGCGGTGTTGGGTGTAGTTGGTTACAGAGTAACTAATTATTGTTATTAAATGACTTTATTTGCTGAAAAAAAGTAAAGTATAAGGGATTACTTTTAATTTTTAGGTAATTTGTTTATAGTTACTTATAATGTTCTTGCCTTAAATACGGTACAAAATTCAACAGCTCTGTTTAAACCAGTTCAGAAAAGCGGAGTCATTTTATTTTTGGGTTATACAAATATGTTTCACATATTTAAATCAATTTTTGAAACTAAAAACAGTCAGACAATCGCACATGCTTAAGAAACAATGAGTTGACTTAAATGACAGTATATAGTGTGTTTGAAATGTGGTGTCGTTGCTTTGAATCGTTTTGTGTTTTGATGCATATTTTGTTTCAGTTTTCCCAAATTAAATGTTTTTAATATAGCTAAAGGGCCCTGTTTGACAACAAAAAAATGTATGAATTAATTAAGGTATTGCTGCGTTAAAACAAAACTATATGTATATATTTTAGGTCTAGCCATTAATATATTTGATATTTTATGATATTGAAAATATGATATTGTGAGCGGTGTTGGGTGTAGTTGGTTACAGAGTAACTAATTATTGTTATTAAATGACTTTATTTGCTGAAAAAAGTAAAGTATAAGGGATTACTTTTAATTTTTAGGTAATTTGTTTATAGTTACTTATAATGTTCTTGCCTTAAATACGGTACAAAATTCAACAGCTCTGTTTAAACTAGTTCAGAAAAGCGGAGTCATTTTATTTTTGGGTTATACAAATATGTTTCACATATTTAAATCAATTTTTGAAACTAAAAACAGTCAGACAATCGCACATGCTTAAGAAACAATGAGTTGACTTAAATGACAGTATATAGTGTGTTTGAAATGTGGTGTCGTTGCTTTGAATCGTTTTGTGTTTTGATGCATATTTTGTTTCAGTTTTCCCAAATTAAATGTTTTTAATATAGCTAAAGGGCCCTGTTTGACTTTCTATTTTCTATGCGCTGAGAGTTATAGGCATTTATTGAGTCAAGTAATTCAATTACTTAAGTAATTATATTTATTTTCAGACAAGAAAAGTAATTTAAATTCAACATTTAATGATATAATTAGTAATTAATACATTTTTTTCTTACCCAGCATTGAATGCCTCAAATTTATTTAGACTGAGAATTAATATTTAGTGCAGCTGCTGATATTAATATGGACAAGATAATATACTAATAGCATGTAAATCACATATACATCAATGAGTTCTTTATGACTCTCACTGATATAGTGAGTATACAGTGGCTTAAAAAAAAAATATATTTTTCTTTTTTTTTTTTTGCATGTTTGTTATACTTTAAAGTTTCAGATCATGAAAAAAAAAAATATATATATATATTATTCAAAGATAACACGAGTAAACCACAGCCATATCACCCTGCAGCCCAAGACCGGTTACTCACTGAGGCCTAGCAGGGCTGAGCCTGGTCAGTACCTGGATGGAAGACTACATGGGAAGACTAGGTTGCCGTTGGAAGTGGTGTTAGAGAGGCCAGCAGGGGGCGCTCAACCTGAGGTCTGTGTGGGTCCTAATGCCCCAGTAAAAGTGAAGGGGACACTAAACTGTCAGTGGGCGCCGTCTTTCGGATGAGACGTTAAACCGAGTTTCTGACTCTCTGTGGTCATTAAAAATCTCATGGCACTTCTCGTAAAGAGTAGGGGTGTAACCTGTCCTGGCCAAAGTCCCTCAATCGGCACTTACCCATCATGGCCTCCTAATCATCCCCATCCACCGAATTGGCTCTATCACTGTCTCTTCACTCCACCAATAGCTGGTGTGTGGTGAGCGTACTGGTGCCGTTGTCCTGTGGCTGCCGTCGCATCATCCAAGTGGATGCTACACACTGGTGGTGGTGTGGAGAGACCCCCCTCGTGATTGTGAAGCGCTTTGGGTGTATGGCCATACACAATAAATGCGCTATATAGATACACATTACATTACATTACATAAACACATTATGCCATTTTAAATGAAGGTTTTTTATTATTAAGTTAAAACTAAATCTAAAACTACATAGGCTCTGTGTGAAAAAGTGCTTGCCCCTTAATCGTGCTAACTGGTCTGGCCATCCTTAGCAGCAACGACTACAATTAAGCGTTTTTGATTACATGCAATGAGTCTGTTACAGCACTGTGGAGGACATTTGGCCAGCTCATCTTTGCAGAATTGTTGTAATTCAGCCTCTTTGAGGGTTTTCAAGCGTGAGCCGCCTTTTTAAGGCCTTTTTTCACAGTATCTCAATAGGATTGAGGTCAGGACTTTGACTAGGCCACTCCCAAGTTTTCATTTTGTTTTTTTAGTCATACAGAAGTGGACTTGCTGGTGTTCTTTGGATCGTTGTTCAACATTGACCAAAATTCAGTGTCTTGCATGCGTCTAAGGACATTGCTGTTTTGATGTCCAATAACAACATCAAATGACGTTGATATTTGTTTGATTTTAGGTTGTGTTGGAAAGTGACCAAAATCCAACGTAGAGCCAACTCAAATACTGATATTGATTCGTCAGGTATGGCAACAGAAATCCAACGTCTGATAGACGTCATAGTGGTAACGTCTATACAACGGCAAGCTGTAACATCATTAGACACTGAAATTTGGTTGATTTTAGGTTGCACATTGACGTCAGCCTAACATTGGGTTTAGATATCAAGCCAGTTTTCATTTCCAAACAAAATGCAATTTCCCCATGATGTTGGGGTACAACGTCAATCTGACGTCCTGTGCCTGCTGGGATCATTCAAAAATCCAAAGGATTAAGACACTGATTAAGAGATGAACAAATAAATAAACATTCCTAGCATGATTTTAACAAAAAGTGGACTGAAACTTGATCGAGTTAAGCCTATTGCATAAATTTAACACCTATTGCTTTTCTCGTTGCGCTGGTTAGTGTTTTCTTTTCTTTTTGAATGGAAAAGCCTGCAGCACTGAGAATCTAAACTATTTCGAACAGAATTTTATGCATCATTGTCTTATAATAATATCTTATTTAATTATTTTATACTTGTTTTAAAATATAATGTGTGTGTGTGTGTCACTTTCGGATTGGTGAATGAATCCTATCACAGAGAGGCACAAAATCCCTTTCCAGAACATTATCTGTCACTGTTCCTAAGTGGTGTAAATACCCTAATAATAACCAAAAAGACATCCCTTCCAGGAAAACTAAAAGCTTCACTCATGCAATCACATTAAACACATGTAAAACATTAATACGAATTATTTTTTATGAGGATTTATTCTGGCCAGAGGATTATGAAGCCATGTAAGGTAAGGCTTGTGTATAATCTTTAAAATTATCTTTTTTTCCCCAGACGTCAAACTTTATGAGAGTAATTAAAGATTAGAAAACTTGATGATGTTGAACTTTAGGATTTATCTATTCGGATGTCCCACATTAAAAAAGCTAAAACCATGATGCAATAAGAAGAGCTTTTTCCTCTTCAATATCTCTCCATCTTTATTTATTCATCACATGTAGTCGCAGAATCCAGACTTTGCTGGTGGACTTTTTTTAATCTAATTATGAAGTCATAATGAGGAATAATGCATTTTATCTCAGCAAGGTGGTTTGCTGTGTGGAATTAATTTGCTTAACTTGTTATAAATGCTAGTCATAATAAAGCCACAGCTCTGACTGCGGGTTTTCCTGACATGATTTTAGTGTTCTGCTCAATCCACTGTAGTGATTTGACTCACAGCTTGAGAATTCAATCTGGTTGCCTTTAAAGTTTTAAAGGAACACTGCACCTTTAAAAAATAGACTGATTTCACATCTCCCCTAGAGTTAAACCCTTAAGTTTTACCGTTTTTGCATCTATTCAGCTGATCTCCGGGTCTGGCAGGAGCACTTTTAGCTTAGCTTAGCATAAATCATTGAATCAGATTAGACCATTAGCATTTGCTTGAAAAAATCAAAAGGTTTTAATAATAATAATCAATTTAATTTATTAATAATTGAATAATAATTTTCCTATTTAAAGCTTGACTCTTCTGTAGTAACATCATGTACTAAAACTGACAGAAATTAAAAAGTTTTTTTTTTCAAGGCTGATATGGCTAGGAAGGAACTACACTCTCCAAGCTGATTTATACTTCTCCGTCAAGCGCATGCGTAGACCTCGACAAGGCCATCAGCGACATTGACGCGCACCTCTCAAAAAGTAGCGCAAGCTCTGTGATTGGTCGGCTTGATAGCGCTGACGATTGTGGGCGGAGGTGAGGGCCGCGCGAGCGTGATCGCTGTTAGGAGATCCGGATGGAGACTGTTGTTTTGTGTTTATATTATGATTAAAGTTGTTGCACCACGTCCACCAGTTCCTGCCTCAAAATGAGCAAATTTGAGCCACTTGTACATTAAGGAAGCATTCAGAAAAAACAAAACACCAGCGAAGAAACTCGATGCAGAGGAACATAAACGCCTACTGCCAGCTAGTGTTTCGGAAGTGTTATTGCAGAGCAACAGAAACAGCGTGCAGAAGTATAAATGCACGACTACGCGCAAGGCTTGCGCCGTGGGTCACGCCGATAACTCGACGCAGAAGTATAAACCAGGCTTTATACTTGCATAATAATCAAGGAACTTTTATGCCATACCATAGCTGCAGCAGGAGCAATGGTTTGATGTAAATTCTAACTGCTGGTGCAAGTGTAGGTTATGAACACTTTGGGCTGGGAGCTGGGGTACGTTTTTTGTATGTGGATTACTTAATTAGCTGGATTTAGTTATTGACGATTTAACACTATTCAGGGGTGCGTTTCCCAAAACCATCGTTAGCCAACTAAGGTAGTAAGTTTCGTCGTTACAAAGATAGTTTGTTGATTTGCCGTTTCCCAAATCCATCGCTCCAACGAACATTCGCAAACTCCGTCGCAAACTTGAGCACTTGAAACAACACCTCTGGAGCTGTAGTTAGAAACATAGTTCCTGGTTGTGTTCTATTTCCACTTATCCCCCCTATGCCCTATTCATTTAGAACATTCTAACATTCAAAGTTGGAATTATTAAAAATAAAAAAGCATTAAGGTCATCTCTCTTAGGTGTAATTTGCTTTCAAAGTATTTTTACAGTTCAGTTTTAGTGAACTTCATGTTTACAATTGCGCTCCCTTCGCAGTGCACTTTGAAAACATTGATATCATTTTGAACACAGCCTCATGGCGAAAGCTATAGGTGAGCTATTATTTAAAAGCGGAATTTGTTACATCTTCAAAGCTTGTGAAAATAAAAAACATAGCATACGTTAATGCTTTTAATTTATATTGGGTTATTTATTAAGTATCTGTACTCTATATGACATGGGCCTGCTGGTTAGAACGTTCTGTTGTAGTTTACGTGTCAAATTGTAAAAGTAGACTTTTAAAAAAAAATTTAAAATAAATAAACAATATCCTACTTAATAATAATAATAATAATAATCATTAATATTATTAAACTTTATTTAATTAAACTTCTTTATTAAAGTAAATATATTTATAATAAATAGCCTCATCATTTATTTATTTATATGACTTGTATATGATATTAGAATAGTGTTAGCTTTTGTAGGTGATTTTATGTTTTAAAAAAGAATATGTAATGTTCAACTTCTCAATAATATTAGTAAAGGAAGCATAGGCCCTATATGTGCCATTTACATTTCAATTAATATGGAAAGCGAGTGCATGTTTTTACCAAAACTAATATTGGATTTTATTTTAAATGTGTGTTTGTGTAAAACAATATATTTTGCACAAAGAAATGATGGGGTTCTTCTCTAAAGAAGTAGTCTTTACCCTGTTTAGAGCATCATTATGGGCGTTTTACGTTATAACTAACGTGGTTCAAGCGATGGATCTGCCACAGAGAAACTAGGGGTTTTGGGAAACACTCGTCACTACATCGTTCTTTTCCCAAACAATGCATCGAACTATGATAGTTCAGCCGCGAGTTACATCGTTTGGAAAACGCACTCCAGCACGGTATCGTTCTCCAAAGCTCAAACCTGCTCAGAATTAGATTGGGTGATTTCAAGCAAAGGTGATACTGAAAGTACGTACCGAATGCTGATCTATTTTTGCAGTAATAATCATATACACAGGGGAAAATAGTAAAATAGATTTTTTAAAGGTTTTATATATATACACTGTACATACACACACAAACACACACACACACACCTGCCACTTTAGTACCTGGTTGGACCCCGTTTTGCCTTCAGAACTGCCTTAATCCTTTGTGCCATAGATTCAACAAGGTACTGGAAATATTTCTCAGAGATTTTGCTCCATATTGACATGATAGCATCACGCGGCTGCACATCCATGATGCGAATCTCCCGTTTTACCACATTCATTGAGATCCACATGAATTGAGATTTGAGTACAGTGAGCTCATTGTCATGTTCAAGAAACCAGTCTGAGATGATTCACGCTTTATGACATGGCGCGTTATCCTGCTGGAAGTAGCCATCAGAAGATGGGTACACTGTGGTCATAAAGGGATGGACATGGTCAGCAACATGGTCAGGCAGGCTGTGATGTTCACTCGATGCTCAATTGGTACTAATGGGCCTAAAGTGTGCCAAGAAAATATCCCCCACATCATTATACCACCAGCAGCTGCCTGAACTGTTGATATAAGGCAGGATGGATCCATGCTTTCATATTGTTGACACCAAATTCTGACCATAGCGCATCCGAACGTCGCAGCAGAAATTGAGACTCATCAGACCAGGCAACGTCTTTTCAATCTTCTATTGTCTAATTTTGGTGAGCCTGTGCGAATTGTAGCCTCAGTTTCCTGTTCTTAGCTTACAGGAGTGGCACCCGGTGTGGTCTTCTGCTGCTGTAGCCCATCCGCCTCAAGGTTCAATGTGTTGTGCGTTCAGATAACATTTATTAAAATGAACTTTTTAGATACAATCGTACTGTTTTAAATTACCGACCTGGCTTTAGTACTATTTCTGTATAGACATGGACAATAATCTTTTTTTTCTTATTTAAAAAATAATAATTTATTCAATCATAAGCATGTTTTGACAGCTAATATGTCGGTGATTTGATTGCAGGCACCTTTACCAATATCAAAATTATTTTTGATCCAAATTTAATTTAAACAGCCAGTTGTGCCTTAAGCCACATAATTAAGAAACTTGAATATGCCTACTATAATAAAGAAAATCTGCTTTAAATGTAAAACTAAATAAATTGCTAAATACTCAACACATGAAAGTGTAAAGCCTGCAACCCAGTATGGTATGAAGAACAGACCCCAGTTTCCAGGTGCTATATAGTATATTTTAGTAAGATGCTAATGGTCTAATTCGATTCAATGATTTATGCTAAGCTCAGTGGTGTAAAGCGTACTGAATAATCATACTCAAGTAAAAGTACCATTACTTGCCTAAAAATGTAGTGCAAGTAGAGTAAAAGTATCTGCTGTAACTATTACTCAAAGTATGAGTAAAAAGTATACCTTTTAAAAGTACTCAGGAGTAGTGAGTATTTTGCTGTCAAAAGCTGATGTGTTTACATGTAATTTGTGCATGTGTGTGTAAACGTAACATTCTGTAGTGCATTTAGTTATTGCCCAGCAGGCACAAAACATCATGAGACATTAATATTAGGTTAGATTTAGGTTGTGATGTCAGGTGACCAAAATAATTGTCAAGCCAGCAGCTAAGGACAACGTTATTTTGATGTCCGATAATGACGTCAAATGACGTTGATATTTGGTTGATTTTAGGTTGTTAGAAAGTGACCAAAATCCAGCGTTAAGCCAACATCTTAAATCAACGTCATATATGACGTCAAATACTGACATTTATTCATCAGGTATGGCAACCAAAATCCAACGTCTGATAGATGTCATAGGGGTAACGTTCACACAATGTCAAGCAGTAAGATCATTAGACGTTGATATTTGGTTGGTTTTAGGTTGGACATTGGACATTGGCCTGACGTTGAGTTCTGACGTCAACCCGATTTTCATTTCCAAACTAAATGCAAAGTCCCCATGACGTTAGAGTTCAATGTCAATCAGACGTCATGTTGACGTCTTGTGCCTGCTGGGTGTTTAAGGCCATTTCGGTCATCATATAGTAAACATCCGTCATCTTCTCATCAGTGACATGCATCTGAACAGTCTCTGTGTCAATGTGCGTAAAGATTTTAAACATCTTCATGGACACTTTTAATACTTTCAATCAGTTTACTGCAATTATAAAGTGCACACGTCTTGAGGTAGTTCATTATGATACGATTTACCTTCTACAGCAGGGGTGCTCAACCCTATTCCTGGCGATCGACCTTCCTGCAGTTTTCAGTTGCAGCCCTTATCAAACACACCTGCCTGTAATTATCAAGTGCTCCTCACGTTCTAAATAATTGGTTCAGGTGTGTTTGATCAGGGTTGGAGCTGAAATCAGCTGGAAGGTCGATCGCCAGGAACAGAGTTGAGCACCCCTGTTCTACAGTATGTGCGATTTGATTGGACAGGAATAACAGGACTGATTTTTCTAATTTATTTAAGAAAAATAAAGTAGTTACTGCAGGATGAAAGAAAGTAGTGGAGTAAAAGTACAGATACTGGACTAGAAATGTACTCAAGGAAAAGTAAAAGTCCACATTTATAAAACTACTCAGTAGATTACAATTCCTGAGAAAAACTACTTAACTATATTAATTTGAGTAGTTGTAATTACTTTACACCACTGGCTAAGCTAAGCTGAAAATGCTCCTTCCAGACCCGGAGATCGGCTGAACAGATTCAGAAATGATAAAACTCAACTGTTTAACTCTGGGGGAGCAATAAAAAGGGCCTATTTTCGAGAAAAGTTTGTATTAAAATTTCACCATATTTCCTAAAAAAAAAGTTGTTGTTTTTTTCTTTCTTTCTTACATTTTTTTTTGTGTTCAATCCAATTAATTAGCTTGAGTTGGGACAACATGAAAGTATTGTGTGGAACCCAGCATTTTTTTTACAGACAGTGTTCGTTCTTTCTTTCTTTCTTTCTTTCTTTCTTTCTTTCTTTCTTTACTTCTGTTCGTGATGAGACAATGATTCCTCTCTGTGTAGTCTATTGCAACAGCACAGGAAATCTCTCACAGAAATATCTGTGCATCATCGTGAAGTCTTGCACATCAGAACTCCACACGATGACAGAATTGGTGATTTCCCTTCTGTCCAGTTATCTAGATCTGAGTATTACCCGGGGAAGACCTTTCTGATGATCACTTTACAGTGGAGACCTTTGCATTGAATTTTGCAATGTCCCTTTGTTGACATTTTTCAGATGATCACTCATTCTCTTATATGCTTTACACTTACACCTATCCATTTATTTACCATGTTTCTTAGCTGGCTGAATATAATCATACACTAAAAGGGAACAGAAACACTACACCTTCTCAATAATATGACATAAGATATCAGGCAGCTGAATTTGTCAACTTCTGTAATTATTATAAATAATAAATTATGCTGATAAAAAGTAATAAATGAGGTGGAAACACTTTATATTTGTTGTTAGCAATGGGAGTATTTTTTTAGTTGATCCAACTGCACATTTGTTATGCTCTACACTCTTAAGCGTATTTGAAGGGATAGTTCACTCAAAAATGAGAATTCATATAAAAAAAGATATTCAGAAGAATGTTATGGGAAAAAACAGCAATTGACTTTCAATATTTTCATATAAATTATTATTATTATAGAATTTTCTGTAACTGTCAATATTTTTCGGTTATTTTGGTATTATATAATTTTTATTTTATAGTGTTTTTCTTATTTTTCAATATTTTTTCAATAACTTTCTGTATTTTTTGTTATTTGTTTATATATATTTTTTATAGTCTTTTTATTATTTTTCAGTATTTTTTTTAAATAACTTTCAGTATTTTTTGTTATTTGTTTATTATATAATTTTTATTTTATAGTGTTTTTGTTTTTTTTAGTATTTTATTAAATAACTTTCAGTATTTTTGTTATTTTCCATTCTATAATTTTTTTTATTTTATAGTGTTTTTGTTATTTTTCAGTATTGTTTTCAATAACTTTCAGTATTTTTGTTATTTTTTTATTACATATTTTTTATTTTAAAGTGTTTTTGTTATTTTCAGTATTTTTTATTTTTCATTATATAATTTTTATTTTATATTGTTTTTGCTCTTTCATTATTTATTTCAATTACTTTCAGTATTTTTTTGTTATTTTTTTTATATATTATTTTTTACTATTATTTTATTTTTGTTATTATTCATTAAGTATGCATATATATATATATATATATATATATATATAATTCAACAGTTGAAGTCAGAATTATTAGCCCCCTTTGAATTTTTTTTTTCTTTTTTTAATATTTCCCAAATGATGTTTAACAGAGCAAGGAAATTTTCACAGTATGCCTGATAATATTTTTTCTTCTGAAGAAAGTCTTATTTGTTTTATTTTGGCTAGAATAAAAGCAGTTTTAAATTTTTTAAACACCATTTTAAGGACAAAATTATTAGCCCCTTTAAGCTATATATTTTCTCCATAGTCTACAGAACAAACTATCGATATACAATAACTTGCCTAATTACCCTAACCTGCCTAGTTAACCTAATTAACCTAGTTAAGTCTTTAAATGTCACTTTAAGCTGTCAAATATTATTTACTGTCATCATGGCAAAGATAAAATAAATCAGTTATTAGAAATGAGTTATTAAAACTATTATGATTAGAAATGTGTTATAATGTATATGTGTATGTATATATATATATATATATATAATATACAGTATATTCCGTATTTGTTGTTCCTGTTATGGATGTCAGTGGCTTACAACATTCTTTAGAATATCTTCATTTGTGTTCAACAGAAAAAAGAAACTCATGAATATTTATGAGGAAATGGTGAGGGGATTTTCATGTTCGGGTAAACTGCTTCTTTAAGTTTTATCCAAGAGATAAATAGAAACTATGACAGCAGTTGTTTTTAACATTACCATTACCATATGCATTCAAAATATGATCAGACAAAACTTTTTGTGAAAAGTGCTATAGAAATAAACTTGATTTGAATCGAATATAACTTTTTTTTGGTTCGTAACAGTGAGTTGATTAGTTATATATATATATATATTTATTTTATTTTTTTTATTACAGAGATTAATTATTTGTTTTTGTGGCATAGATGAAACCAGGAAACCTCTTATGCCTCATATAGGCCTTTAAATTAAATTCACAGACCTGTTTAAACCATAGATTATATAAAAATAAATGAACTCAATGACTTGTACTAGTAATCCTCCTAAGAACATGCATGCACCAGCCACGAAACGACACGAGATAGTGCTCTGTTTATTAGATAAAGATTAACTGTGGCAAGTGATAGAGGATGGGTTTAAATATTTGGTTTTAATGTTTAAAAAGAATTTATAGATGGAAAAGTACCTGAATCTACTGCAGCTGTTTTTATAACGTTTATTCTTTGCCTTTTGAAACCTTTTACCACCCCAGTGACAGCTCTCGCACCTTTATTTCTGAGAATGTACTGTATATAAATTACTTTGAACCTACATGAGGAAGAGTAAATGATGACAGAGATTTATATTTTTGAGTGGACTTTAATATTATTGTTATATTTAAATGGGAATATTGACAATTAAACAATATATCAATGTAAACGGTCAGTTTTAGTTATTTTAGAGAGTATTATTTCACTACAAAATAATTGAACATTTCCAAATTAATAAAAAAAATATAAACTCTGTCATCATCTGATCATTTCATGCTGTTTCAAACCTATATGACTTTCTATTTTTAGAGAACATAATCATATTAAATAACGCTAATAATCAAGCAATTTTGGTTACATTTGACTTTCAATGTAATACTGAGGCACTTCTCAGATTGTGTTATATGTATATGAAGATGTATTTGAAGATTTTCTTATGCATTTTCATAAATCATGAGTTTATATGATGCACTGAAGAGTTCATTAGCAAAAACTTGATTTATTGAAATGAAAAGAAGCGTATCTGTTTATGCAAAAGAACTCTTCATTGCATAAAATAAATACATAATTTATTAAAAATGAAAATGTTTTTGCGAATTAACTTATTGCGTAATATAGAAGCATAATTTTATGAAATATAATAAGAAATCTATCTGTTTGTGCAAAAGAAGTCTTTATTGCATAATATAAAAGCATGATTTATACAAATTTATAAAAAAAAATCAGTTATGTTTTTGCAAATTAACCCTTCATTGCATAATATAAAAGCATAATTTATGTAAATTTATTAAAAATGAGTCATGTTTTTTTGCTAATTAACTTTTCATTGCATAATATAAAAGCATGATTTATGAAAATTAGTAAAAAAATCCATGTGTTTAGGCAAAATAACTTTTCATTGCATAATATTAAAACATAATTTATGTAAATTTATTCAAAAAATTAGTCATGTTTTTCACGAATTAACTTCATTGCATAACATAAAAAGCATAATTCATGAAAATTTATTCACAATTTTTGCAAATTAAATCTTCATTACAATATATAAAAGCATGATTTATGTAAATGTATTAAACTGAGTCATGTTTTTGTAAATTAACTCTTCATCGCATAATATAAAAGCATGATTTATGAAAATGAATAATAAAACTATCTGTTTGTGCAAAAGAACTCTTCATTACATAATATAAAAGCATAATTTATAAAAATGTATTAAAAACTGAGTCATGGTTTTGTAAATTAACTCTTTATTGCATAATATAAAAGCATAATTTATGAAGATTAGTAAATAATCTATGTGTTTAGGCAAAATAACTTTTCATTGCATAATATTAAAACATAATTTATGTAAATTAATTCAAAAAATGAGTCATGTTTTTCACGAATTAACTCTTCATTGCATAATATAAAAGCATGATTTATGAAAATGAATAATAAATCTTTCTGTTTTTGCAAAAGAACTCTTCATTACATAATATAAAAACATAATTTATGAAAATGTATAAAAACTGAGTCATGTTTTTGCAAATTAACTCTTCATTGCATAATATAAAAGCATGATTTATGAAAATGTATTAAAAACTGAGTCATGGTTTTTCAAATTAACTCTTCATTGCATAATATTAAAGCATAATTTTACAAAAATTATTAAAAAATATATGCGTTTATGCTAATTAACTCTTCATTGCATAACATAAAAGCATAAATTATGAGTTTATTAAAAGTGAGTCATGTTTTTCGCGAATTAACTCTTCTTTGCATAATATAAAAGCATCATTTATAAAAGTTTATTAAAAATGAGTCATGATTTTGCAAATTAAATCTTCATTGGATAATATAAAAGCATGATTTATGAAATTTAGTAAAAAATCTATGTGTTTAGGCAAAATAACTTTTCATTGCATATTAAAACATAATTTATGTAAATTTATTCAAAAAATGAGTCATGTTTTTCACGAATTAACTCTTCATCGCATAATATAAAAGCATGATTTATGTAAATGTATTAAAAACTGAGGCATGTTTTTGCAAATTAAATTTTCATTGCATAATATAAAAGGATAATTTTACAAAAATTTGTATAAAAAATATATGCGTTTATGCAAATTAACTCTTCATTGAATAACATAAAAGCATAATTTATGAAAGTTTATTAAATAAGAGTCATGTTTTTCACGAATTAACTCTTCATCGCATAATATAAAAGCATGATTTATGTAAATTTATTAAAAACTGAGTCACGGTTTTGTAAATTAACTCCATCACATAATATAAAAGCATGATTTATGTAAATTTATTAAAAACTGAGTCACGGTTTTGTAAATTAACTCCATCACATAATATAAAAGCATGATTTATGTAAATTTATTAAAAACTGAGTCACGGTTTTGTAAATTAACTCTTCATCGCATAATATAAAAGCATGATTTATGTAAATTTATTAAAAACTGAGTCACGGTTTTGTAAATTAACTCTTCATCGCATAATATAAAAGCATGATTTATGAAAATGAATAATAAATCTATCTGTGTGTGCAAAAGAACTCTTCATGTTCATAAATCATGCTTTTATATTATGCATTCAAAAAATTTCAGTTATGATTTTTCTTCATTTGCAGTTTGTCAGTGGTTTAGGGTTGGTCGTGATGCACTGGATTGAATATCTGAAATAAACATTTCATTCCAGCATATAGCGTTTATCGTGCTATTTGTCATATGTTATAATGCATTGCTGTTTTTCTACAATGTTGATTAAATCACTGAACTCACTGTTTCGATGTGCAAAAAACTGGAAGTAATCCACACATATTGCTTCCATCTGCTGCTCTCAGAAGATATCCTAACATGTTATCCATGCAGTCCAAAACTGTGGCTTCTCTTACATTCACTAGCATCTATATACTGATGAAACTCACTCCATCCAGTGTCAAAATGCGGGATTACAGCAGACATTCAGAGCACACACATTCACCAACTGGGCATCACAGCCACATATTACAATCAATGTGGACATAGTAACTAAGTATTTCTTACTTCAATACTGTACTTACGTCATATTTTATGTATTATATATACTTTATCAGAATAAAATACGTTATTTTTGTATTTTAGGAAACTTTTACTTTTATTTCACTATTCTACAACAAAATATTATACATTTTACACTTACATTTTCTTAAAGGTAGAAATTGTGACCTGCTCAGAGTTTTGTGACTTTTATCATTTAACCTGTTAAATCGGTTCAGAAATTGCACTGAACAATTAGTTCTGAATTGGATTGACATCTGTTTATGTGTCAACAACTCACTGATTCAAATGATCTGTTCAGAGTGAGTTTCCAGGTAACGATTCACTGATTCAAATGATCTGTTCAGAGTGAGTTTCCAGTTAATGATTCGCTGCTTTAAATGATCTGTTCAGAGTGACGCCCCATTCACACGAGGCTTCAGCTTCAACGCTTGACAGAGGGCGTGTCTGAAGTTGGGGCTGACGCGATCGTCATAGCAGCGTCAGCCAATGAAATTAGTCAGCAATAGGCCACTGTTGGAGCTAGTGTATTTGCATACAGCGATCTGATTGGCTGACGCTTCCGTCGGCGCTTGAAAAGTTGAGCATGTCCCAACTTCTGCAGCGAGCAACGCCTCTGAAGCGGCGCCGACGGATCCACAATGCAGTTCGGCAACGCCTGACGTCACCCATTCAAAGTGAATGGGAAGCGTTGAAGCTGACGCCTCGTGTGAATGGGGCTTGAGTCTGCAGTAATTAGGTGTGTTCGACATGAACCACAGCTGCAGACGGTGATCAACGATAATAAGTGATTTATGAATTAAATATATTACAAACGCATGAGAGAAAGGGGAAACGAGAGGGTAATATAAACACAAAAACGAACAGGCCTATTAAATACAAAGCACAAATTCTAGGAGTTTAAACATCACTCTAGGCTAATAGTTCTTGTTTAATATGCTAAAAAGGGGTTTACATTTATTTACATTTATAGATATAAAACTTTCCAATAGATAATTGTGTAAAACCCAAAACAAGGTGTTTTGATTAATTTGTACAATGATTAAGATTATTTTGGATAATAAAAGCATTTTCAAAGAAGCATTTTAATCCAAAAATATTGAACAAAAGGACATACCTAAAATAACTGAGCTACACTTTAAGTAGAGGTAAGAATAAGCAGGTACATCAGTGTCACTTTTAAAACTGAATAAACAGCTAGACAGGAAATAAAATATATATTTTATAATCCTAAAAATTATTTTATAATTATTTAATAAAATAGTTCTTTATTTGTTAAGAAACCTTTAGGGTGGCAGGATCAATGATGATAATTATTTTATTACAAGTCTGTAAGACTCTTGAGTTAATATTTAGGTTATTTACTAAAATATATCATTTAAATCGTTTATGGAGCTGAATACAGTAAATAGTCTGTACTGTATAAAAAAAGGTCGAAAATAAACCTGTGCAAACAATCTAGCCTTCATAACCAGATTATTTAACTAAAGATGATACTGCAGTAAAATATTTGTAGTCTTTTAATTAGCATGATGTGGACAAGATAGAGAGGGTATGAAAAGTTAAATGTTTGTTTTGAAATTTGTGAGACGGAATTTGTCCAATAATAAACCCAAAACACACGTGGTTGTTGTCATGCGGTGAACTCGGCCAATCGTGTAATATCGGTGTGCATCGGTGTGCGGTGTGCATATGCATGAAGTCGAACGCACCTAATGATTCACTGATTCAAATGATTTGTTCAGAGTGAGTTTCCAGTTAATGATTCACTGATTCAAATGATTTGTTCAGAGTGAGTTTCCAGTTAATGATTCACTGATTCAAATGATCTGTTCAGAGTGAGTTTCCAGGTAATGATTCACTGATTCAAATGATCTGTTCAGAGTGAGTTTCCAGGTATTAGGTGCGTTCGACTTCATGCAGCGATGCGCAGATCGATCGAAGTCTGTCTTAAAGCGGTGCATGCTGGTTAGAAATTTTGGCCGGATTGATGCTGCGCCGACATCATGTGACTGTCACATGTGGCATCAAAGTACTGCGACAGCGCTCCGAGATCAGACGACTGACTTAGCCCGCGCAGCAACTGAAGAGCGCCTCCATGAGCTCTGATGACGACACCAATATAATACGATTGGCCGAGTTCACCCCATGACAACAACCACGTGTGTTTCAGGTTTATTATTGGACAACATCCGTCTCACAAATTTCAAAACAAACAATTAACTGTTGTTCATACCCTCTCTATCTTGTACACATCATGCCTATTAAAAGACTACAAATATTTTACTGCAGCATCATCTTTTGTTAAATAATTTGTTCATACTGACTAGATTGTTTGCACAGGTTTATTCTGCCTTTTTTTATACAGACTACTGTATTCAGCTCCGTAAACGATATAAATGATATATTTTAGTAAATAACCTAAATATTAACTCAAATAAGTCTTACAGACTTGTAATACAATAATTATCATCATTGATCCTGACGATTTCTTAGCAAATTGAGTTATATAAAAATATGTAATATAAAAATATGATTCTAAAATATTTTATTTTCTGTCAAACCATATTACGCAGACATGTTAAAAGTGTCATTGATGTACCTGCTCTTTTTGGGAAATTTCTACTGAAAGTGTAGCTCATTTATTTTGGTCATTTTGTTCAATCTTTTTGGATTAAAGGGCTTTTTAAAAAATCCCTTCATTATCCAAAATAATCCTGTTTGTGGATATTTATTTCATTTTTATGTGCCCTTATTTTTCCCCTTATTTCTCATGCATTTGTATGTAGGCTACTTAATTTTAATTCATAATTCCCTTACTGTTTAAAAATGAAGTTTGTAGAGGCTGTATTCTGATTTTATTTGTACTTTATATCTTTTGTTGTTATTTCAATAAATAAATAAATGATCACGCCATGTGATCGGTAATCATGACTGCAGCAACTTGAGTCCCCGAAGTGTCAGGCTTGACGGCTCCGTTTTCAACTCCTCCCCCGCCTGCGCTCGGCTAATCTCGTTGATCACCGGCTGCAGCTGTGCTTCATGTCGAACGCACCTATTAACTGGAGACAACTCTGAATGGATTTTTTGAATCAGTGAATCATTTACTGGAGACTCACTCTGAATAGATCATTTGAATCAGTGAATCATTTACTGGAGACTCACTCTGAATAGATCATTTGAATCAGTGAATCATTTACTGGAGACTCACTCTGAAGGGATCATTTGAATCAGTGAATCATGTTGATAAATTTTCCAAATTTTTAGGTCATTAGGAAGTTATTTTGAGGTTCCCGCAGTGGCGGCTGGTGTTAAAAAATGTGAGGGGGGCGCATTTTAAAAGCCATTTTTGTACCAAAAAAACTAAAATATGACTAAAGCATACAATAAATGCATCACAAATCAGTTCATTTTAGTTCAATTTGGGTTTATCAGTAATGAAGTAATCAAGATAATCAGTAAACACACACACACACACATAAATGTTGCCTAATCACTGGCCAGTAGCACTACTTAAAAATTAATTTTGCTCTCCTTTCTTTCTGGCTTGCAAATTTCTTGATGAGCTTTTGGTTAACGTCAGTCATCTCAGTCACCAGTCTCTTCTCTATTGACAGCATGGCCAATGCATTCAGCCTCTCTTGCATCATGCTGTTTGAAACAGCAAACATGGAAAACAGTAAAAGGCATGACTTACATCACAACCTGCCAGCCAACTCCGTTTGTCATAACAAGTGCTGGAAAAGCCAAGGATGTACGCGCGCTCGCCATCACTTGACTGCTGGTGAATTTGTTTTCATTAGTTTTGCAAGGAAGGTCGATCTGGTCCAAGCTCCTTGATTGTTTTTTTCTTTTCTTCATCCAAACGCCTTGTGAACGGATATCTTTGCAAAGATACAACAGAATTTTCCTTAATCTTGCACTTGCTTTCACTATATGATTAAAGGTCAGCACAGCTAACTGACGAGCTGCTGCTGAGTGAACGGTCTAAGTGACATTAGTCCAATCACATAAGGCCAATCATATAAAAACAAACATTATTCGTTCTAACAACAAAATGGGAGGGTTCGGGACGCAGAGCGCTGCGCCCTAAGGACAATTTAAAACCGGCCAATTAGAGCTTATCGTCATATCACATGCTTTGCAAAAGTTCGTGTACCTACATAGACACCCATTAGTCCGGCGCCCCACACACATATGAAAAAATATTGTTCATACATTTTTTTTTTCAATAAATGTTAGTATGACAACAATAAATGTTAGAATGTTATAATTAAATCAGTTTATTTTGTTAATATTTGTGATAATAAACGTTAACATATTAAAGGAGTCTAACTTGACGGGGGTGGCGCCCCAGCGCCCTCTATTGACCAGCCGCCACTGGGTTCCCGTGTTGCTGCTTTTAGGTTCACAATAAAGCCGCGGTCACACTGGACTTTCCTCCCTATAGACTTCCATTCATACGCACTTGAATGCGTCAGACCGGAAACGCAGGGTCATTCGTCGAGTTTTGCATTTCGCTGCGGTGCAAGGTTCAAGCTTGGTGAACTCTGACCTGCGAAATCGCATCACTTGACTGCGTGAGACCAATCCAGGATCAAAACATGATCTCTCTGAACAGAAATTTAAAACATGGACCAATCGCTCGCTTTTTTAATGTCTAATTATCTTGTTTAATCCCGCCCCTTTTCGCAGCGCCCTACGACAGAATTTCGCAAGCTCAAACTCTAGCGTGACTGCGGCTTAAGGAGAAGCACAACTAGCAATCATCTATCTTAAATCTGCTTTTTAATGATTGGTTGCACCTGTGTTAGGACTGTTAAGGTTTACTGAGTTTACTACGAAAAGGGGCGGGATTAAACAAGATAATTAGACATTAAAAAAAGCGAGCGATTGGTCCATGTTTTAAATTTCTGTTCAGAGAGGTCATGTTTTGATCCTGGATTGGTCTCACGCAGTCAAGTGATGCGATTTTGCAGGTCAGAGTTCACCAAGCTTGAACTTTGCACCGCAGCGAAATGCGAAACCTGACGCATGACCCTGCGTTTACGGTCTGACGCATTCGCGTGCGTATGAATCCAGTGGCGTAGCGGACGGGCCCGCAGGGCACGCACCGCGGGGGGGGGGCGCGTGATAAGGGGCCCCCGCGGGATATTTTTGTGTCAAAACGTCACGGAGAAGTGATATCAGCCATTGGCGGCAAACTGCGAAGAAATGACTGGGGCCTCTTTCGCGCGCTCTAGGTGTCGCGCGCACTCGCTCTCACGTGCACTCTCTCTCCCTGCCTTCACGCGCGCTCTCTCTGTAACGGCGCTGTGCGCATTAGTTCCCCGCATTCAGAAGTTAACCCCCAAATTAACACAGGTAATAAAAAGATTCACTTGAGTCATGTTCATGTTGTGAAACACTATTAAAATGTCCACTGTTGATTATATTAGACTTTTGTTTTCAATAGCGATTTTAAACCTTTTAATAGAGGAATTCCTCGGCTCTGCATATTATTAATCAGAAGCTGAGTGTATGTAGTTTTACGTTAGGAAATGCAGTCTTGAACTTACAAACAGTCGGCAAGTACCGGAGAACAGATGCAACACATTGATCAAATTTAGTTTTCAGTCACGTTGAAAGTAATATTCTACTCGTTTAGTTTTGCCTTCATTCATTTTAGATGTCAGTACTGACATACGAGTCTTCAACACATAATTTTTTTACAACACGTTTTTTTAACATAATAGTTTAACTAACTAATTTCTAATAACTACTTTTTTATCTTTCCCATGGTGACAGTGCATAATATTTTACTAGTTATTTTGCAAGATAGTTGTATTTAAATTAAAGTGTAATTTAATGACTTCACTAGGTTATGTTAACTAGGAAAGTTAGAATAATTAGTCAAGCTATAGTATAACTGGTTTGTTGTGTAGACAATCAAAAATATACAGTAAATATTTCTTAAGGAGGCTAATAATACTGACCTAAAATTGTATTTTTAAAAATAAAAAAACTGCTTTTATTTAAGAAATAAACTATAAGAAAGAAAAATTATTTGTTATTATTACTTTTTTTTTTTTTACAGGAAATACTGTGAAAATGTCCTTGGTTTGTTAAAGATCACTTGGAAAACATTATTTTAAATTAATGGGAGGGCAAAAAAAAATGACTTTAAAGTTTACAGGTGTAAAAATGTGCCTTGATGTACTAGAATGTTAGAAATGTGTTATCCACTACAATACAAAGTTACTTGTCAAATAAATTAACTATTAATTATCTTGTTTATATATATACATTAATTATCTTGTTTATGAAGACTGCAGTCATGTATGAAAAAAATTTTGTGATAGTTCCAACAACATGACATTATCTAGCTTTCTCGAGAAACTGAATGGCATTTCATCGTGATCTTCTCTTATACAGAAAGAGCACAATATTATGCAGCCACAGCCTCTACCCCTACCCCTAGGGTATCTACTTTTTCGATCTGAATTAAGTGCTTAATATGCTTTACCACTGCACTCCACACTTTGCATTCCACTGTAGGGCTTGGATGCAGCTGGACAGCCATGGAAACCCATTCTATAACATAATATTGATATATTATATTATTAATATACTGGTGTATTGACATTGGTTTATTTTTTTACTTAGCCGAGTGCGCAGGTGCGGCCACCAGAGCGGCGCTGTGCTGTTTTCTTCCAGTCATCGGCAGGAGAAACACATCCGGGTATTTTTGGTCCACCGCTAAAGAAGCGAATGATTGAAGACGCTTTAAGAGTGCGACCACTAACTACAAATATACAGCTTCTGTTATTTATTTGTTGACATGGCGGTAAGTGCACATGTTTGACTATTACATTAGGCTATAATCATATGCGACAGAAGCGCATTGATAACGTAAGAGTAATTGATTTGCTGCATTCTCTATTTGGAAAATGGCGGACAGCGTATTCTGAGCTGCCCAGTAAATAACTAAATCTAAAGATTCAAAACAGTGCTGTTAACGTAAACGTCAAACTTCGGTTTTTATAATTACAGTGTATTTTAGATGTCAAATAATACAGTTTTGTAAGGATTTGTTGTCCACCATTGTTATTCATGCAAATGGGCGTCGATTAACTTAGCTCTTTCGCGGCTAACATAAACTAAGACAAGCCAGGCTAACACTCCCAACTGAATTTTTATGAAAGGATTCATTTTGATCATTTGTATTTCATAATCGAACGTTAACAAAACAATAAGGCTGTAGTGTTATGTTTTGGCTGTGTGGCTTGTTTTCTTTTAGGCAAATGACGCCGAGTCACACGACTCTTATTCCGGAAAATCGCAACCAGGTGAAGATCGTAAAGCCTCCAGGAGCTCGAAGCATTGTTCACGGTCCAGATCACGCTCAACCGACCGAAAACGCAAGTCAGGTAAACATGTATTACTTTATATTTTGTTAGAGCCACCTATAAGCTGTAACAAACGTCTATTATAACCAATACTGAAAGGTTTAAATGGATAATTCACCTTAACATGATCAGGGCTCGAAATTAACTTTTTTACTTGATAGCATCGGTGCTCCCAACTTCAAAAATTTAGGAGCCCCAGAAATAATTTAGGAGCACCCAACAAAAATGAATGAGCACCACTGCAAATTGTATATTAAGGGATTTATTGTATTTGAAAACAACATCAATCAGGACTAACAAAAACCAGAAACGGCTATCTAACTAATGCTGTGATGACTTATTAATATCTGTGCAATAATTCCAAAATGAATGTCTAATAATTATAAAATATTATTAATGATGACCATGATGTCAATAATACTTACAATGAATAACATTTCTCGTTATCATGGTGCCCTGAATATGCTTGAATGCGAGTTATGTACTGTAAAAGGTCCTGCTGTTACTTTATGAAAAATAAAATTATGGTTTGCACCAAACAAAAATGAAGCATTGCAGTAAGAAATATTTATTTTGCACTATTGTTTTCATATGCATGTCAATTTAATAAATAATATTTCTGCTACAAAAAAGTAAGATTATAATAAATCATTCAATCCAATGCTGAAAGCTGCAAAGCAGCCATCAGTAAATAGAAAAATATTCTACATCTCAAGAAAGAATGGACCAAAGAAAGTAAGAAGAGTCTCACTTCTGCTACTCTTTAAAAGTTTTGGTTTCGGTTTGTGTCATTTTAAATGCTCAGTCTCGTTATGCACTGATTTTCATTTTTTTGTGTTTGTGGAAAAGCAGGTGAGTCAGCCGACCCAATATAGGAGTGGGGCAGAGCAGGATTCTCGTGATGACCACCGGCGCAATACCGTTCTTTCTAATGAGCCGCAGATTCAGTTTAAACTGAGTAAAGGCGAACTACTTTGGCGATGATGTGTACAGTGTTACATTTAGCAGACATTTGCGCTGAACACGCAGTGAATGCAACGCATCGGATTAAATCGAATTAATTAATATAATTGTAGAGCAACCCATGTTCTGTTGTCATTAATATTTAACTTTAATAGGAAGAACTGTACGAGATATGAACAAAAGCAAGTGACGCATTAAAGTTTGATTTAAAAAAAATCTCGATTGGTTATAATCATTATAACAAAATTATAAAAAAATAAATAATAATAATAAGTTAAAAAAACTTGAACTATATTAATGATATGACATAGTTCCAGAAACTTCCTACTTCTCTATCTGTTTGACTTTACAGTGGGTTTCTTTTGACCTTCATCCTTAATTTATTCACTTGGGTAAGGAGAAAACTCCACTAAGTCAACTTAGAGTGAAAATGCACTTGCTATTGGCTGCAAAAATTCTAATCAGAGCATCCCTAATGAATTCATAAAAGTGGAAAACCATTGGAGTGCGAGAAAGCAATGAGAACATTCAAATGTTTAGGTGAACTATCTTTTAAAAGCTATATAATATTACATCTTATCCCATATATCCCAAAGAAAATAGTTAGTCAGACCCCTTTTTTTTTTTTAAGTTTCAAATGATATGAATCTGGCAATGTCCATTAAACATATTTATTTGTGTTTTTGTTTTTTTTGTCGTTTAGGAGACAAGAGGCACAAACGAAGCCACAGCAGAAGCAAAGAGGTAACTAATTTTAGCCCATTGATATCATGTAGACCTAAATTAAACTGGTCACATCATCAGTAGTTTTACAGCTGGCATTTCTAGCTTTAGCCCAGGGTAAGTATGAAGTTTAGACAAAAGAACGAAATGCCAGACTGAGAAAAAAAGAGCACTGAGATAATCACAAGTGCATGTAATCTTACATTCTTTTGTAAATATTAATTACAGATGAAGAGAAATGTCTGTTTGGGAGATTTTTGAACGTCCTGTATTTTAGATCATATGATAACATTTCTATAATAAATTATACTCAGCGTGCTAATGCACGAAGAGACACTCTGAACAGAAGACGCTGCTGACAGATAGCAAAATTATATGCCTACTACCTGGACAGGTAACTATCTGCCATTTAAACTTTTTTTTGCCTTTAAAAAGATCTCTTTTTGTCTCACAACCCCAGTTACTGCCTTTTTTTGTAGTCACAAGCTCAGAATTGCTATTGAAAAGTTGAGTGGATATTCCCCATGTGAATGCATGCAGATGTGCACATTTATTGAAATCATTTTTAAAGCCACTAAGCTGAATTTTTATTTGTTCAAATTGGCTTAAAAGTCTTAAGGGCATTTTATGCTGTACATAGCCACGAGTTAAATTCAGATGGGAGAACGGGAGAGTAAGCAGAACGGGATCATTCTTATGAATCATGCCACTTTGTTGTGTATGAACACCGCTTAAACATAGTAATAACACATTTGACTATGATGACCGGAATAAAAAATGTATTTAAAAAAAAAACCCAACCCAAACGTTAGTTTCTTATTTGTTTAATTTATTCAATTTGATCAAGTTAATGAGAAATAAATGCTGGTAAACCTATGCTTGGATACAGGGTGTCTGTGGAGTCTTAAATAAAAAAAACAAGGCCTTAAAGTCTTAAATTGACTGAAATATGAAGTTGTAGGTGTTAAAAAACTTAAACAGGTGTTAATTTGTCTTTTCCAGCCTCCATGTAAAGCAGTAGTTAACTTTTTTTTAAGTTATGCTGAAAGACGTATCCGTATATAACTAGAGTTTGCTTGTTTTGACACATTTAAAACGTGTGTAAGAAATAACTAAATTTTCATTTTAATAGGGCAATTAAAAATCTTTTCCAATGACCATTAGAAAAAAATCCTTAGGGTCTTGTCCCATATAAGTCTGAAATTTCCTCCTTAATGGTCTTATAAAGGTCTTAAATTTGACTTGATGAAACTTGCAGAAACACAAAAAAAAATTAAACCATAATCCACTCAGTGTTAAGGCATAATTTATTTGCCATTCATTAAATATTGTGCTTTTAACATTGATTATCATATGCGTGGAAATGTGCCTGTACACACAAAATGTGGCAAGATTGCAAAAAAGCAGTAAGCTATATCATGTAAAATGTCCTTTAAAGTCAACATGAAACTGTATTTTCAAACCATTGTACTTGCAGTATAAAACACATTTCTAGAAATCATTTTAGGAAATTATATTTCCATGTTTGTGTTGGTACTTTCATAGTTGTTTTAATAAAACCTATATGAACACTGCAAATAATCAATCATAGGTATCCTGAAAAAGGTGGTCTCTCAGCCCGAAGAAAGAATATTACATATTAATTAATGATATCAATTTATAATGAGAAATATTTCACAAAAAGCAACAGTGTCTTATTCTAAATGATTTTTTTTCAACCTAAACTGTTGTATAAACAGCTTCAATGTGTACTGCAAGAATACTAGCTAAGCCTTGATTCCCACTTTAACTATGTATAAATTAAATATATAAATAAAGTTAAGTAACATAATCAGGTAAAAGCATTACTGATGCTTATGTGTTTTATGATAGCTATAATGAACTTATTAATCCATCTTGATGGTTTTTCCCGACCATTGAGGACAACTATTCTTCTTGATGACTTGCATAACAATTTGGCACACTTAACATGTTGCAGCAAACCAAACCAAAAATAAAATGCAACTATAACAAATGAAGTCCCTGTTTCAGGTTACAGATCTCAATGAAGAATAGTACATTTGGTTAAATTCCCATCTTGAATGTACTCCATTTACGCAAGCTTGCTGCATTGACAACACCTACAGTGCATTTAGAAAGTATTTAGATTTTTGTTGTTGTTGTTTTTACACAAAAATGCCCTACATAAAGCACACTTTAGAGTTTCAGAGTTATTAGTTTTGATCAAAGATGAAATATTTCTTACATGCACAAGTGTTACCAAGTGAAAATGGTTTTTATTTCAGTTTCATGTTGACTTGTTTATCTAGTACAAAAACAACGCAAACAAGAAATCTAAAGGCCAATTCTAAGAAATGATGTGCTGCAGATTTTGAGTTGTTGTCGACCAATGGGAGTGTTGCATTTTTTCATACTGATCTAGGTGTAAATGTGCTGGGTATACACACTCAATTGTGCTTAATGGAAGTGTACATGCTGCACTCGGATGATGATGGTGGTGGAAGTTTGTAATTTAAATAAAAAAGTGTATTTCTTGTCAGATTTATATTGGCAAGTTTGTTCTTAGACCATTTTACTAACTCTCTTTGTTGCACTATTTTCCTGAAAGAGACCAATTCTTCTTAAAACAGGCACGAAAGAAGGACTCTGAGAAAGCTCTGAAATGTCAGAGCGGATCAGAGGAGCGGCTGGAGTTTTCAGACAAAGGCCGAGACCGGTTGTCTGAAGACATGGAGGAGAGACACCGCCGAAAAGACAAGAAGACCTCCAAACCGAGAAGCCAATCGAGATCACGCTCTAAAGAAAAGTATTTGCATTTCACCTGGCTAATTTTGAATTGTTTTAGCATAAGGCTGTGCAATATGACTATATACAGGTGAAGTTAAAATTATTAGCCCTCCTGTGAATATTCCAAATATTTCCCAAATGATTTTTAACAGAGCAAGAGAGTCTTATTTGTTTTATTTCAGCTAGAATAAAAGCATTTTTTTTTAAAGCCATTTTAAGGTCAATATTATTAGCCCTATTATAATTCAGGGTGGCTAATCATTATGACTTTAACTGTATATTGTATGGACTAAAAAAAAAAGTAAATCGTTACATATTATCGTTTATTTTTTGGTGTTAAAAAAATACATTGTTTACAGTATGAGCGAAATATTACATGACATAACAGGGATGCGGACAGAAACATGAACGTGCAAAACAAGGGGTAGGGGTAAGGAGAAGGGCTAAGGGGTAGAATTGGGATTGGGCCCTAAAGTAATATTATTATGTAACTCTTGTTTCTTGTAATGCAGTACTCCCAACACTGCTTATTAAAATGAATTTAGTTTTCCTTATTTTTAATTAAACATTTGACCTGATGTTCAACATCAAGTGGGAAATATGATGATATGATAAATGAGTATGTTTTAGAATATAGAAATATAAAAAAAAAAGTTCTTTACATTTGGTCTGTATATATATATATATATATATATATATATATATATATATATATATATATATATATATATATATATATATATATATATATATATATATATATATATCAGGGGTGTCTAAACTCCAGTGTCCTGCAGATTTTAGCTACAACTTGCCTCAATACAGCTGCATGGATGTTTCTAGAGCTTGATTAGCTAGCCCAGGTGTGTCTGATTGGAACTAAACTTTGCAAGACACTAGCCCTCCAAGACCAAGTTTGGGCACCCCTAATATATGTTTGAATTGAATTAATTGAATGCACAGAAGTGGTACTAATCTTGACGAGTATCATTATCAGGATGTGAAATGAGTATCATATGAGATTTTTTGTCATATCACACAGCCCTAATTTAGCAGTCTGAATTCATGTAAAAAGTATGCTAAGGTTAAATGTGCTTAAATGCCACCTCATATTTTACTGCAGGCGACACCATAATAAAAACTGGGACAAAAGAAGATCTCGCTCGCGATCAAGAAGTCGTGATAAGAAGAGACGGGCCAGGTCTCGGTCAAACTCCAGAAGCAAACACAGACATCGCAGCAGGAGCCGTAGCAAGAGCAGGTGCACTTAAATTGTGTTTGTGTGTATTTTGCGTAAAGCTGACTGAAAATTTGTTGTTAAACTATGAGATGGTCCAATTGTGTCTTAGGGAAAAGAAGAAGAGGACAGAGAAATCACGGAAGAAGAGTCGCAGTCCGTCAATCAGCCCAGTGACCTTCAGGGGCAGAAACACAGCTATGGATGCTCAAGAAGCATTAGCCAGGAGGTCTGTATCTCAAAAATACTGTATTTTTGTATTACTTCTAGTGTCCTATAAATCAATCAATCTTTATTTATTTTATTACTACAATTAAGGTTGACCAAAGTGCTTTACTCCAGTAAAAAACAATCATACGACACAACTAGAAAGCAAACGATGACAAAAAGTTGAAAATAAATAGCATTGTTTAATTGGTCTGTATTATGACTGTTATGAAATATGAAAAAACTCTTATAACATTAATGCTGTTATTTTCAGAAGCTGTTAACAAAACAATCAATTCAATTGTAATGGTAGAAATGAAATATTTTTTATGTAAATAGGGGTTTGTTTGTTTTTGTAAAGTGATTTACAAAAATTTTTGGGTCAAACAATCAAATGAATTTAAAAAAGCAACCTGTTAAAAATGTGTGTTTATTACAATATAAATGTGACAATGCGTATCACAGATACTGAGCTTGTTTCAGATATTGAAACAGGGGAACATTCTTGTCTTATCCAAGAATGAGCTTACTGTATTTATAAGGTAAATTCACTAAAAATGTAATTTGTCGTATTCTACTACATCGCATAATGACGTATTTGCATTTATGAAATCACACTTAAGCTGATGCATTTAATTATTATTCGACATCATTATTATTATTATTATTGTGTAATATGTAACTAATAATATTAGTAGTAAACCTTTTTTTTTTAAGCATACAATATCGAGATATCGGCTGTTTCTCAATATGCGTTCTTCAGTGGTCTTGCGTCCTCGTGTTCTCGTGTAACGTCATCATCAGCTGCCAAAGTTCAGTTCCAATATTTAAGACCGCAAGAACAAAGGATTCGTGAAACTTGCCGGATGTGTTCTTGATATCGAGGACGAACCGATGCAGACTTGAGCACCGAACTCGCTCTAGAAGTCCCAGAAGTCATTGCGACTGGAGGTGGGAAGCACAGCATTTTATATAGATTTATTATTATTAAAGTTCAGAGATTAAACTTATTTATCTCAGGAGTTTCCCTAAATAAGACTGTGAATTGTGAAGGAATAAACGCATTAAGGGTGTTTATTTGCTGAAATTCATATTAAAATCTGTTTTATTTATATTGTGCAACGTATATTTGTAAAGTCTTTATGCATAGTATATATTTTGAAAAGGGGCAAAACAATAAATCGTTGCTGTAATGTTTAAATAATTTTTGGTTAACGATGCGTGAAGGTCATGTGATCATCAGGAAGAACGCAGCATCTCACTTCTCACAGGACGCGTTCTCTGTTCTCGCGCTCTCCCGAGTTCATTCTTCCGAGGTGACCTGGCAAGACTGGTCTTCACAAGAACTCAAGTCCGTTCTCTGCGTTCTTGCAATTGAGAAACAGCCATCATATCGTCAGTATCCAGATGTGTATCAAATTTTGACATGTGTATTGTTACACCACTAGTGTTTATAGTACAAAATGAATGGGAATGCACCTGTGTTAATGTCGATAAGCCAACCTGGTGCATTCCCGGTAAACTGACTTGCCATTATAAACTCACCATGTTTAAGTTTTGCCTTGTTCAATTCAGCAAGCAACGCTGCTCGATTTAGATCACATTTAAAGTGAATCACACACCAGACAAGAAGCACTGCTTTAAATTGCATTGTGCTCTGCCACGTTTTTAAAATATTAACTTTTATTTTGCCACAGTATTCTCTATGGTTTTCCTGCTGCTCACTGTGCTTGCATTTAAATGTCCTTCCATCTTGTTTTAGGGTCGAACAAAGAAGTGAATGCTTAGGTCGGTTTATTAAACTATATTCTGTTTATTGTACTTTCAGTGCTGTTAAATGAAAGTGTTTTCTGTTGAACACAAAAGTCAATAAATATTAAGCTTTGGAACAATTAATTTCCATAGGAAAAAAAAAACTATGAAAGTTTAGTCTTGCTTAAACCACTCCAAGCGTAAGGTTTATTGATGGTTTAGTTATATTCTAATCTGCACGTTCTCTAAAAGGATTCTCTTTGCACTTCTAGGTTGGAGAGAGCAAAGAAGCTTCAGGAACAGAAAGAGAAAGACATGTTGGAAAAATGGCAGCATCAAGAGAAAGCAACAGGCAAGTAACCACTACAGAGAGTAGGGCCTGGATGCGGACTCCAAGACGGGGGCGTAACATGATGGGGTGTAACTTGTAGAGGCGTAACTTGAAATTATGGAGACACGCATGTCAAAACTATGTTGTCTGCAAGATGGCGCTGTACCCATGAGTTAATAACGTCTACACCTACTCCACACCTAAACCAAGCCATCATAGTTATTAACGTCTGTACTTACCACAACCCTAAACCCAACCATCATCGTTATTAGCGTCTATACTTACCACAACCCTAAACCCAACCATCACAGTTGGACATCTACACTTTTCCCAACCCTAAACCCAACCATCATCGTTATTAACGTCTACACCTTCCCCAACCCTAAACCCAACCATCATCGATATTAAAGTCTACACCTTCCCCAACCCTTAACCCAACCATTATAGTTATTAACATCTACACCTACCCCAACCCTAAACCCAACCATCATGGTTAGACGTCTACACCTTTCCCAACTCTAAACCCAACCATCATCGTTATTAATGTCTACACCTACCCCAAACCTAAACCCAACCATCACAGTTAATAACGTCTAAACCTACCCCAATTCTAAACCCAGCCATCATAGTTATTAATGTCTACGCCTTCCTCAACCCTAAACCCAACCATCACAGTTATTAACGTACAGTCATGAGTTGCGAAGTCTTTCATATTTGACTCGCTCGACATTGTACTGTTATTTGCAACCACAGGGGGTGACGCAGAGTAGGCTGTCATGAAAACACGGATGAAGTCAACGAGTTGCATGGTGGAGTTGCTAAATGAATGAATATAATAATATATCAAATGGATTGGTTGTGGGCAAATTTGGAGAAAACTCATGAAAACATTTGGTGAATATGTTCTCTAGTAAGTATTTCCGCCATCTTGCCAAAAACACCCTGTTGTGACATCTCACATGGTTCAATGGGATCTCGATAACTACAAGTTACGTCCCTTCATGTTACGCCCCTGTCTTGCAGTCTTACCACAGATCTTTTGGTTATTGCTTCAATATTTTCCTTGCATTAGCAAACCCATCTGATAGTTTTGCTGGTCATCTGTTTACAGCATCGACACCACAGTGTGATCCAGCAGCTGCAGCACCCAGTCCTGCCCTGAACGTGGCAGCGCTGTTGGCGTCCGGCACACAGGTCACACCACAGATTGCCATGGCCGCTCAGATGGCGGCACTTCAGGCCAAAACGCTGGCAGAGACTGGCATCGCTGTGCCAAGCTACTACAATCCCTCAGCAGTAAACCCAATGAAGTTTGCAGAGCAGGAAAAGAAGAGGAAGATGTTGTGGCAGGGGAAGAAAGAAGGGGTACAGACCAGTCACTATTATATAAACTTTAATAAGTCAACTAATATCACCATATACAGTTGAAGAAAGAATAATTAGCCTCCTTTTTTTTTCTTTCAAATATTTTTCCAAATGATGTTTAACAGAGCAAGGAATTTTTCACAGTATTTCCCATAATATTTTTTCTTCTGGAGAAAGTCTTGTTTTATTTCGGCTAGAATAAAAGCAGTTTAAATTTTTTTAAACAATTTTAAGGTCAGAATTATTAGCAATTACCTTGCGTAATTACCATATCTTGCCTAATTAACCTAATTAAGCCTTTAAATGTCACTTTAAGCTGAATACTAGTATCTAGAAAAATATCTAGTCAAATATTATGTGCTGTCATCATGACAAAGATAATCAGTCATTAGAAATGAGTTATTAAAACTATTATGTTTAGAAATGTATAAAAAAATCTTCTTTACATTAAACAGAAAATTGGGGAAAAATATAAAGGGGGCTAATAATTCTGACTTCAACTGTATATTGTTTGGATGAAAAATACAAAACCATAACATTCTAACATTAACATTTTTCCTACCGCTTTTGTGCAGTTGGAGATTAAATATGGTCATTTTCCTGGCAGAAATTAGCCTCTGTAGATGCGTTTTCATTGGCTTTGTATGTAATTTTACTTGTGAGAATACGCTTTTACTATGATTCAGGCAGGTCATTAGGTTATTCAGCTTTTTGACACCAAAAAAAAAAAGCTGCCTGTGATGGCCAATTGATTGTCATTTTATCATTCTACAATCTCATGCGAACTAAGTCAAGTTAAGCTTTATCAGGGTGTCCACTGAATCAAAAACAAAATTTCAGGTCTTAAATTCACTTAAGTATTGTCTTGTAGGTCTTAAATCCTTTTAAATTGGTCTTAATTTTCCATTGTTTATGTAAAGTTACCCAATCTATCCAACACGCATCCAATCACCAACAAATACATCTCAATAAAACGTTTAGCAAAACTCTATTCATAACTATATAATTTTTTTTAAGTTATATTAAAAAAATGTATGTAAACAACTAGGGTCTGCTTGTTTTGATACATTATTTAAAATATGTTGCTAAGAAATAACTAATTATTATAGTTTTTTGATGGGGCAAGTGCATTTTTTTTTCTCCTGGGCCATTAAAAAAAACCTTAGCGTTTAGCCCTATACAAGTCTGAAATGTCATTTGTGGTTTTAAAGAGTCTTAAATTTGACTTGGTGAAACCTGCAGAAACTCTGTTTACTGTCATTCCACTACATGTGCGGATGTGCAGTGGAAAGAAATGTCTCTCGCAGGATCAACATAAACACAACATTGGATGTAAAATCTACTTTATACATAACTAGCATAGCAAATCAGTAATCTAACTACACTAACTATACATGCTATATATAACCAGACTGACTGACAGACTGTATAAGTACTTTTACATAAGAGAGAAAAATATTGTGTGCAATAGTGTGCAAAAGAGGTATTTTAAGGTTGTAGAAAAAAAGTAGTTCAACATGGTTTGTGGTACATTCACAGGTAAACATTTTCATCCTTTAGTATTTGTAAATTGTGCAGTGCATATGGACAGAAGAGTGTTTTTACAGGTGGTTTGTCAAGCACACTCAGAATTGCACAATGTTTTGAGGTTTTTCTTTGGTGTGTAGAGGGTGTTCTGGATTGTGGATGATATTTCAGAGGTGTCTTTACTAATAAAAGTCTCTGTTGTAGGACAACAAGTCACAGACCGCTGAGCTTTGGGAAAAGCTGAATTTTGGCAATAAAGACCAAAATGTGAAGTTCCGGAAACTTATGGGCATCAAAGTAAGCATTCTCCTGTACTCAATATTCAAATATCTTCACTTTAAATTGTTCTTTTAACACTTATTAACCCTTGTGTACTGTTCAAATTTACTACCCTTTCATTATGTTTATGGCTGTTTTTGCCCTATTGACTTCCATTATAAAGACTTTTTTTTTTTTTTTTATTGCAAAGCCATGACAGCGTATAATTATGCATTCTTGATTTTTGGTGGTTTCCCTGTTGGGAAGAGGTCAATTTTTTACTGTTGATCTTCAGTTGGCAGCATTAACCCTTTTAGATAGGCCTGTGGAAAAAAGTTTCTGGCTTTTATATGGAGTAAAACAGCAGAGTATAGTGTGTGTGCATAAATACACTTACTATGTTTACTATGTTCTGAGGGCTGAGCTGCATATTTAGATTTTCTCAGACATATCAAGATAAGTGTGCGAAGTGCAACTGATGAGCAACAGTAAAATGACACATTTGACCTCTTCCCAACAGGGAAAACCACCAAGAATGCATGATTCTATGCTGTCAAATCTTTGCAATTGTTGGACTTTTCCTAGTCCTCCCAGGTTAAAACATCAGTCAGAGGCTTTAAATAAGTTCAATCAATTTTATTAATTAGATGAATAAAGCACTACAGAGCTCCAGGTGTCAAAGAACAGCAACACAGGCTTTCTGTGTCAGCTGAGCGCACACACACACCCCCCCCATATTTACCGTCGTCTCTTTTCAGCCCTGCCCGGGGGCGCTTCAGATCCTCCATCCATCCAGATCAGTTCAATCCTCAGTTGTTAGGCAGAACGGCTAATCTGCACAGAAAAGGTTACAAATACACATAACAGAGCCCACAAAAGAGTGAGCCTGCACCCCTCCCGTCCGTGATTCTTCCTGTAAATAAAAGTTGTAACATTTTGCTGATAACAAGTACCGAGGAGTTAACTTCTCAGTTATCAGTCACACAAAGCCACAGGTGTTATGGAGCATATGAGGTAAGCACAAATGGTTATATGAGGATACACACATTAGCATAAGTTCATGTAAATAGTTAAAAACAATTAAACTATTAATGCAAGGATTAGTCTATTAAGGCATAGGACAAAGTTAAAATCCTTAAAATTCCTTTACAATTAAAACATGCCTTTATAATGGAAGTCAATAGGGGCAAAAAACAGCCCCAATCTTAACAAAAGGGTAGTCCATTTGCCCAGAGTGTATTGATGAGATTTTGAAAAACTTCAAAGCATTTTCCCAAAATATATGTTAAAATAAGGTTTGTCACCAATAATCATTCCATCTGCTGAAACACAAAGAATGTTGTTGCCAAATTGCCTTAAAAATATTGCCTTAACAGCGCACAAGGGTTTATTACGTGTCTTCTGACTGACTGTAGGGTGAAGAAGAAGCCGCCACTTCAGCAGCGGTGAACGAAGACGGTCTGAAAACCTTGCAGCAGCAGGAGGAGATGTTTCGTAATCTGGACGTCCAGTATGAGATGGCCCGCTCACAGACGCACACACAGAGGGGAATGGGCCTTGGCTTCTCCTCCTCGTTTTCTTCAAGGGGCATGGATGCCGTCTGACCGGTGTGTGTGTTTGTGCTTCTCGTTTCTGTAAAACTGGTGTGTGTACGTGCTTGTAGAGAATGCTGGTGCATTAGCTTGCATGTATAATTCATCAGTTCTGTCGTTTTATTCATTTTTGAACATTCACGTGTAAATACAGTTTATTGCTCAAACATGTTGTCGTTTGGTCTCTGAATATATTGTGTTTAGGTTTTTGGGGTGTGGAATTTGTATATAAACGTGTCAATTCCTGATATTTCAACAAAAGCTTTGGGTACTCGGAGAGATGCTAATTTGCTTTTAATAAAATTGTTACTATGTAAATATATTAAGGGCACAAATTACAATGGCAAAACACCTAAAAAAAAAAAGACCAACGCCATTTTATATTTAAACAATATGATTTATCATACAGAATACATACCATCATCTTTTATTACATAAATATTAGTTTAGTTTTAAATATATTTTTGTAAAGGAAATAATCCATTCTGATTAAATGAGGAATGCAGTCTGTTTTCCAGCACGTCAACTATGCAAAAAAGTTGGATTGTTATATACTCAAATAGTTAAAAAGATTGCTCATTAAAGACACAAATTATTAGATTAAAGATAAAGTATTAATTTGGCCAAAAATGTAATCAAGTATCTGCATGTAATAAAGGGTCAATGGTAGTTTAAAAGCAGGGGCAGTGTAATGTGAAACCCTGGATCTGTATTCATGCATGCAGAACACACACAGTTGAAGACAACATTATTGTTAGTCCTCCTGCAAAATGTAATTGTTTATACTAGTATTTTTCCCAAATGCTGTTTAAAAAGCAAGGAAATTTAATTTATAACATATTATATATTTTTTCTTCTGCATAAAGTCTTATTTGCCTTTAGTCTGGAAGAGGGAAAAAGCAGTTGTTTTTTTTACATAAAAAAAAAAATATATATATATATATATACTGTATAGGATTAATATCATTAGCCGATATCATTGTTGATTAAACTACTTCTTTAAAATGAGCTGAACAACAATTCTTGAGATTTATTTTTTTTTTTTTTTTATGTTCAATCCGCTTAAGTTTGTTACGTTAACTTAATCAATTTGTGTTGGGACAAGATGAAGGAATTGTGTGGAACCCAGCATTTTACAATGTATTAAACAGTGTAATTAACCTAACTTGCCTATTTAACCTAATAAACCTAGTTAATCCTTTAAAGGCACTTTACTAATAATAAAGAGTACTAATATCTTGTATAATAAGTAATAAAACATGTTCTGTCGTCATGACAGAGATATTTAAATTATTAATTGGTTTAAAAAAATGTTGAAAACCAAATTAAACCGCACTTGGGAAATATTTAAATACATTTCAAGGGAATTGCATAACATCTATAAATGCATCTTAAATTTAACTCATTTGCACTTTATACAATTATTTTAGGACAAAAGGTTGTGCCCTCAATAGCAGGTTTCAGAAAAGATATTAAAAACATCTGCGCTTCAATGATAAGCTATTTGTAATTATGATCTTTATGGCTATGCACATATAAAACTCCTCATGACATGCCAACCCACATTTAAAGGGACAGTTCAACAAAACTGAAAATTTACACACTTTACTCTCAAGTGTTTTTTTTTTCCTATGTTGAAAAAAAAAAAATATATATATATATATATATTTTTTTTTATATCAGTAACCACTGACATCCATAGTAAAAAAAAACAACAACACAACATTGAAGTCGATAATGATTTTCAGTTGTTGCTAGAAGGGATACAGCTGTGGCTGGAAGTTAATGAGAATTATTATTTATATTATTTTAATTACCCATTAAGTGTATTTTATTCATGTCTACCCCCACCTCAACCCTCACGTAACAGTAAATATACTGAGTATTTTTCATGTTATTTATTAAATTATCCATGAAATTGTATTTTATTAAGCTCTACCCCCAGCCCAAACCTAAACCCAACCATCACAGTAATGTAAAAACAGTAATTATACCAAGATTTATTCATATTATTTATTAAATTACCCATGAATTCTATTTTATTAGGGTCTACCCCCAGCCCAAACCTAAACCCAACCATCACAGCAATGTAAAAACAGTAATTATACCAACTATTATTCATATTATTTATGAAATTACCCATTAATTGTATTTTATTAAGGTCTACCCCCAGCCCAAACCTAAACCCAACCATCACAGTAATGTAAAAACAGTAATTATACCAAGATTTATTCATATTATTTATTAAATTACCCATTAATTGTATTTTATTAAGGTCTACCCCTAGCCCAAACCTAAACCCAACCATCACAGCAATGTAAAAACAGTAATTATACCGACTATTATTCATATTATTTATTAAATTATCCATGAAATTGTATTTTATTAGGGTCTACCCCTAGCCCAAACCTAAACCCAACCATCACAGTAATGTAAAAACAGTAATTATACCGACTATTATTCATATTATTTATTAAATTACCCATTAATTGTATTTTATTAAGGTCTACCCCTAGCCCAAACCTAAACCCAACCATCACAGTAATGTAAAAACAGTAATTATACTGACTATTATTCAAATTATTTATGAAATTACCCATTAATTGTATTTTATTAAGGTCTACCCCCAGCCCAAACCTAAACCCAACCATCACAGTAAGGTCAAAATATTCGTTATTGTTGTACAGTGCTATATTGATGTGACTATCCACAGCTGTATCCCATATAGACTCTACAATGTCTTCAAAATATCTATTATTGGTGTTTATCAGCAGAAAGAAACAGGTTTGAGGTATTTTGACTTCAACTGTACACTCATTTGCATATCAGGCTGGAATACAATACATGGGCGACTCCCGTGACCAGATTGTGATTGGCGAATTCAAGTATAAGCAGCAAAATGGGGTATTCGCTGTGTCTTTTCCAGTCCTCGGCCTCGTCGCTCAGACCCATCCAGTGTGCAAGAAGATTCCTCATTGCTTCTGGGAAAAGCTGGGATGCCAGTTCCTCTGGAGGAGGCAGGTTTGTGATATGTTCAATGTGCTGGGCCTTAAAGCCTTCCACCCGCTGGCTAATAGTGCTGTTTGCGGAGTTAAACTGCTGACCGAGCCAACCTGCGACATCGTTCAACAGACTGCTGGAGTAAATGGAGAAGCTCTGAAGATGAGCCTGAAACAGAGCCATCACTGTATTTGTCAATATTTCCTCTTCAATCATCCCATTAATACTGTGTTCAACGTACTCCAACACCTTCATTGTAGTCTCCTCATCCATATTTGAACACGACTTCACTGTTTCTGCTAGATTGTGAAGCTTCTGTGTGAGTAAAGTGGACTGCTTTGGGTTTGCGTGCTCTGTTGAGGAACAGTAGTCGTGGTCTGTGGATGAGGACGTGTCTGGAGGGAAGTCTGTTTGCACTTGGTCATGGTGTAATGCACACGTGTGGTTGTTTGACACTATTGTTGGTGGCTCTTGATCATTTTGGGGTTGATAATCCTGAGCGCTGAGATGATAGCTCATGTTCAGGTTGTTGTCATTTATACGGGATTTCCAAAGATCCTTTAAAAGAAAATTGTGTTTTAATTAAAAACAAAAACAAATAAACAATTTATGAGAATTTTTGAGAATAGAAAGACAAATAGGAATTAGTGCTGTCAAATGATTAATGGCATAGAAAATAAAAGTATTTACATGATGTATCTGTCGTCAATGTTTATAAATATTGTGTATATATATAAACAAAAATATATAAATACAAAGCCAAAATATTTACATATATTTATATACAACTTGTATTTCATCTAAATATTTAATTTATACAGGCAGTGCAGAATTATTAGGCAAATGAGTATTTTGACCACATCATCCTCTTTATGCATGTTGTCTTACTCCAAGCTGTATAGGCTCGAAAGCCTACTACCAATTAAGCATATTAGGTGATGTGCATCTCTGTAATGAGAAGGGGTGTGGTCTAATGACATCAACACCCTATATCAGGTGTGCATAATTATTAGGCAACTTCCTTTCCTTTGGCAAAATGGGTCAAAAGAAGGACTTGACAGGCTCCGAAAAGTCAAAAATAGTGAGATATCTTGCAGAGGGATGCAGCACTCTTAAAATCGCCAAGCTTCTGAAGCGTGATCATCGAACAATCAAGCGTTTCATTCAAAATAGTCAACAGGGAAGAAGCGTCTGGAAAAACCAAACCAAAAACCAAGGCGCAAAATAACTGAACCATGAACTGAGAAAAGTCAAGCGTGCAGCTGCCAAGATGCCACTTGCCACCAGTTTTGCCATATTTCAGAGCTGCAACATCACTGGAGTGCCCAAAAGCACAAGGTGTGCAATACTCAGAGACATGGCCAAGGTAAGAAAGGCTGAAAAACGACCACCACTGAACAAGACACACAAGCTGAAACGTCAAGACTGGGCCAAGAAATATCTCAAGACTGATTTTTCTAAGGTTTTATGGACTGATGAAATGAGAGTGAGTCTTGATGGGCCCGTGGCTGGATCGGTAAAGGGCAGAGAGCTCCAGTCCGACTCAGACGCCAGCAAGGTGGAGGTGGAGTACTGGTTTGGGTTGGTATCATCAAAGATGAGCTTGTGGGGCCTTTTCGGGTTGAGGATGGAGTCAAGCTCAACTCCCAGTCCTACTGCCAGTTTCTGGAAGACACCTTCAAGCAGTGGTACAGGAAGAAGTCTGCATCCTTCAAGAAAAACATGATTTTCATGCAGGACAATGCTCATCACACGCGTCCAAGTACTCCACAGCGTGGCTGGCAAGAAAGGGTCTAAAAGAAGAAAAACTAATGACATGGCCTCCTTGTTCACCTGAGCTGAACCCCATAGAGAACCTGTGGTCCATCATCAAATGTGAGATTTACAAGGAGGGAAAACAGTACACCTCTCTGAACAGTGTCTGGGAGGCTGTGGTTGCTGCTGCACGCAATGTTGATGGTGAACAGATCAAAACACTGACAGAATCCATGGATGGCAGGCTTTTGAGTGTCCTTGCAAAGAAAGGTGGCTATATTGGTCACTGATTTGTTTTTGTTTTGTTTTTGAATGTCAGAAATGTATATTTGTGAATGTTGAGATGTTATATTGGTTTCACTGGTGAAAATAAATAATTGAAATGGGTATATATTTGTTTTTTGTTAAGTTGCCTAATAATTCTGCACAGTAATAGTCACCTGCACACACAGATATCCTCCTAAAATAGCTCAAACTAAAAACAAACTAAAAACTACTTCCAAAAATATTCAGCTTTGATAATGAGTTTTTTGGGTTCATTGAGAACATGGTTGTTGTTCAGTAATACAATTAATCCTGAAAAATACAACTTGCCTAATAATTCTGCACTCCCTGTGTGTGTGTATATATATATATATTACCCAACATGTCGTAAAGAAATGACTAGTGGATTCAGAGTTTGAACATTATTCTCCATAACAGTTATATTTATAAATGTTATTTATTTTTTTACTTTCTTTTATATAGAAAAAGTCTTGAAAGTGACCCTCTCTATGTTTACAGCACTTAACTGTACCTTCGGTTCATTCTGGTTTCTAATACGGGGACTAATAAACAGTTCAAACTCATGTCGAACTCATCATTTTCACCTGAAATGACTCCATAACTGAGAGCTGCTCTTGTCTGCTATACAGCTCAAATGCCACTCGAAAAACTCCTTGAACACTGTAAAACCACAGGCTGTTGTTGGAGATGGGAAGCCGCAGACCTTGAAATCTGCAGTCTAGACATCAACAAGCGGTATATTAATAATTACTGATTCATGAAAAAGTTGTTAATCTGATGCTTAATTCAAAAACAGATCTCCACGTATTGTACCTGAAGAGAAAACCAGTTTAGTCGCCAGTCCTCGTTTGGCATATTTGGCGTGGTATCTGGGCTGGTTTTCACCGCGAACATCTGTTTCAGAAAATAGATCAGCTCCAAGAAAGAGAGGGATCATCTGAGCCTACAAAAGAAAGAAATAAAAAATGATTATATAATATGGATATTATATTAAGTTCAAAAATCATCTGACTGTATGAAATAAATCAGCATTGCACTGAAAGATTTAATGAATGTATTCTTTTTGAATGAACTATTAGGTTATAAAAATGAGCATACTGCAGAAATCTTCACTTTTTATTAAAAATAAATATTACGAATATTCAGAAAAAAGAAAGAAGACAAATTCTAACAAATCATAGATTATTTTAAAGACATTAATTCTACAGGAAAGAGTTCAAATGAAGAGGATTAGACTAATTTAGATTAAAACTGAAGGTCATTATTTCGTTTTTATTGATTTTATTTTTTTGTATTTATATTATATACTTATTGTATTTATGTATTATTATTTTACTTTTGTACATATTGTTTGTAGCGACAGTAGCTCAGTGGTTAGAAGTGGTCATCTCACAGCAAGAAGGTCGCTGGTTCAAGCCCTGGCTGGGCCAGTTGGCATTACTGTGTGGAGTTTGCATGTTCTCCCCAGGGTTTCCTCTGGGTGCTCTGGTTTCCCCCACAGTCCAAAGACAAGCTATAGGTGAATTGAATAAACTAAATTGGTCGTAGTGTATGTGTGTGAATGTGAGTGTGTATGGATGTTTCCCAGTACCCCTATTTATCAGGGGTTGCTACAGCGGAATGAAACGCTGATGTGGCCAACTCGTACCAAAACTTTAGTGATACATTTTGCAAGTTTATGTATATATAAACCATTGTTGTCAAATGGGAAAACTGGTGGTCAAATTACACATTAACAACTATTTAATGGTTAATAAATAGCCATTAATGGTTCCATAAAGTGCGTTAAACATATATGGGTTGCCTCATTTTTAATATATAGCAGAAAAATATTCTTTACATGAATAAATGGATGACACCCAGCTCTACCTCTCTGGCAAGCCCTCTTCCTGTTTTCCACCTTCATCCCTTACAGTCTGCTTAGCAGAAATCAAATCTTGGCTCTCTCTTAATTTTCTCAAACTAAATAGTTCAAAAACTGAGGTTTTGCTTGTTGGTACCAAATCAACACTCTCCAAAACTGATAGCTTTTCTCTTTCTATTGATGATTGTTCCATTTATCCCTCTAAACAGGTCAAGACTCTGGGTGTCATCCTCGATAGCACCCTATCTTTTGATTCTCACATCAATAACATCACCCGGTTTGCTTACTTCCACCTACGCAACATTAACCGTCTCCGCCCTTCTCTTACCCCTCATGCCACTGCTGTTCCTGTCCATAGCCTTGTCACATCTTGTTTAGATTACTGCAACTCCCTTCTCTTTGGTCTCACTCATAAATCCCTCCATAAGCTACAGTTGGTCCAGAATTCAGCTGCCCGTATCATCACCAGAACCCCTTCTTCTCATCGCATTACCCCTGTCCTGCAGCAGCTTCACTGGTTACCCGTTCAATTTCGAATTGATTTTAAAATTTTGATGTTAACATTCAAAGCCATCCACAATCTCGCCCCTCCATATTTGTCTGCCCTCATCCACATTGCTGCTTCCTCTCGCACACTGAGATCTTCTTCCTCCCTCCACTTTTCTGTCCCCTCTGCTCGTCTATCGTCTATGGGCAATAGAGCATTTAGCCGCTCTGCTTCCCGGCTTTGGAACGCACTACCACCTGCTATCAGAAACATTGACTCTCTCACATTATTCAAATCAAAACTCAAAACCCACCTGTTTAAGATGGCTTTTAATACTTAATTTGTATCTGCACTATTGTTGTGTTTATTTTTTATATTATTTTTCTTGTTTTATTGCTCCTGTTTTACTGTTCGGTGTCCTTGAGTTGCCAGAAAGGCGCCTTTAAATAAAATGTATTATTATTATAAATGGATTTCAAACTAGGAAAAAATGTTTACTTATTTCAAGAATTGTTTACAAAAAAAAAGTGGTATTTGGGGCTGCACTATATCTTTGAATAGCTTTTTTGATACTGCATGTCGTCAAATGATTCTTTATTAATATGCCTGTTGGGCTGGTTCAAGCCTCGGCTGGGTCAGGTAGCGTTTCTGTGTGAAGTTTGCATGTTCTCTCCACGTTGGCGTGGGTTTCCCCCACAAGTCATGCGCTAGAGGTGATTTGGGTAAGCTAAATTGTCCGTTGTGTGTATGTGTGTCAATGGGAGTATATTGGTGTTTCTCAGTGATGGGTTGCAGCTGGAAGGGCATCCGCTGTGTAAAACATATGCTGGATACGTTGGCGGTTCATTCCGCTGTGGCAACCCCAGATTAATAAAGGGACTAAGCAGAAAAGAAAATGAATTAATGACAAGATTTATTGGAGTATAAAGTATTGTTAGACTGATATTATGGAGAATTTATATTGAGTGACAGTATAATGAATGTATGTTAGTCATAATTTTTACTCAGATAAAAAAACAAACAGGACTCTTTTTAATAATGTATAAGGGGAAACAATTAAAGGCTTATAACATTTTAGTTTCATATTTAAGCCCCCATTTATGTCTTTGACCCATATATATAACGCTAAAGTTACACTTACTTCATTTCTGCTTCCTTTTGTAACGTTAAACGAGTTATTATTTGTTAAATACAAGAATCGTATCCTCCTTTTGCCACTCTCCAAGTAGGACATATTGATGAGAGAAACTCCTCCAGATGACATGATGCGGTCAATAGTTCAGAAATTAAGGGTTTACTGAAACTATCTAACAAGACAGAGACATATTCAACGCGGTAAAAATACTGTACCAAAGCCACCTCTAATTTATAAAGACCAGAATTTCCAATCCGCCGTGTTATTTGAATGTTGTTGGAGTTTATTTACTTCCTGTTTGTTCCATATTAGCCAATCAGCTTTCGAGCCTCAAAACGGTTGTTTCTGGAAGGGATACAGCTGCGGTCGGAAGTTAGCGAGAAGTATTTATTATTATTCCTTACGCATTAATTGTATTTTATAAACGTCAACCCCAACCACAACTTCAAACCTAACCATCACACTAATGTAAAAACATTAATTCTACCGACCGTTATTCATATTACTTATTAAATTACTCGTTAAATTTTATTTTATTAACGTATACCCCTAAAGCCAGCACTCATGGTAATTTAAAAATATTAATTATTCTTATACATTGTCACAAAAAGTATGCTATATTGACGTGATTATCCGTAGCTGTATCCCATTTGGATTTTACACTTCGAACCGGACGCGCATTGTGTTCATCAAACATGGCTGCGGTGGAGTTCGGAGACACCGAATTATTCGAGCAGTTTGAAGATAAAGCTTCAGCTCGTATAACAGATGAAGGTGAGGATGAGGAGGGCGAGGGTTCAGACCGGCTTCATGAGCTTCGGCAGACATTAGGAGATTGCGAACAAACCATTGGCCGTCTAAACGCTGAGAATATCCTTATGGCTTATATCATGTGCCGCTGCTGCTTTCACATTTTACACTGAAACACAACAGTAGACTGATTTAGTCACTGCTCTTATTGGCATTTCTGAATATGTTCATTAGTTGGTAAGTGGCCGAGTGGAGAAATCAAACGTGAGATGTTTGTGTTGATCTACACCGATTTCTGCAGGATTGATTTGTTATGGTACAAAATCGATATGTAAACACTGGAGCTTTCTTTTATTGTTGCGAAAATCATACCAAAAATCTAGATTTTAACAATCTGCAAGTGACTCCAGGCATCAAGAGTAAGATTGTAACGTTATATGTACTATATTTTTAAAGAAAATATCAAAATAATACTGATTTTATTTGATTTCTTTTACATAATCGAGTTCTGACACTGGGCTAATCACACTCATGCTAAATGCTGTTCAATGTTAATATAAAATGAATGAGACCTATGATACAATACAGTCTGATATATATATATATACAGGGTTCATACGCTCCTGGAAAACCTGGAAAAGTCATGACATTTCGAAAAGGCATTTTCCAAGCCTGGAAAAGTTTTGGAAAAACAAATAAACCCAAAATGTTTTGGAAAAGTCATGACAATTTGTTAACCAATTATCTGTGTACTTGAATGTATTTAAGATGAGCTTGACTTATGCTTGACACTATGTTTGATGGGTAATTTAAAAAAAAAAATCAAAAACAATTTTAGCTTTGCCTCTCTTTCAATGTAATTCAAGATACAATGATTGTCATGTCCAGAAACAATATCTAACTGCAGAGATAAAGATACTGTGGGTGCTAAGGGCTAATTTGTACTAATCTTAAGTCTTGTGAAAACACAAGCCAACATTATAAAATTTTCACGCAAGCAGCAAGATACTTTCTAACAACTATTTTACAGATATAAAAAGAAATATAAACTACATTGTCATATATATGTGCATATATTTTCATATGTGCATTTTTTCTTATTTGCCAAGTGTATGTAGACTAGACATTACATGAAACACGAAACAAAATCATGAATATTTACCTTAAAGTTTAGGAAAAGTCATGGAATTTTAGTAGTAAAAATGTGTACCTGTACATATGAACCCTGTATATATATATTTTTGTATATATGGTGTCAGCAGGTCTTAAAGTATGAAAGTATATAAAGTATGGCTTACCCAAAAAAAAATAAATGTAAGGCCGCATTGGGTGTGTAGAAGCCACCATTTACTACTAAAATGAAATATTATTATTTATTAAATAAAAAAATCCTAACCAATTGCTCATACTCAAGAGTTTTTGATAAATACGTTATGTATTAGTGCTGCACGATATTGGAAGAATCGAACACTGTGACATTTTTTCTTTTGCAATATCTATTGTGATATGAATACACTTAGCAGTTGACTTAATATCTCTATTTGGAAAGAATTTATAATGTTAGATCGATTGGGATGATTCTGCAGTGGGAGTGAATCTTCATAAAATCTAATAAAGAATCTAAATACAATCAAGGAAACGATACAATTGAAATAAATTGTTTTATTGTTTTCTGAGTCTAACAGTATTCAAGCACAGTAACTAAACGATAAAAAATAATTCAATCAAATTAGTCTTTGTTAAAGTCCCAAATGCTACAATTTCTTATGTCTGAATGCTTGAAAATCCATCAAAAACATGATAAATTGTAATACAAACTCAACATTGCATATCCTGCGATGTGACTATTGCGAATGATCACATTGCGATATTGATGCTGAAATGATATATTGTGCAGCCCTATTATGTATTTTGTCTTTGTCTTTACATTGAATGTCATATTTTGTACCTTAACAATGATCCACATGAAGAACTGAAGAGAAAGTTAAACGTATTAAGTCGTCCTACGTGAGTAAATCTTTATTTATTTATTTTCGCTCCTTGTTTTAATGTATGACTAAACTAAATTTGTTGTTGTTACACTGATTATCAATGGTAATTTCCCATGCCAGGGGGATTAAAATAGAAGATTCTAAAACCAGCGGGCCAGTTTGTCAGATTAATTATGGAAACAATATCATATCCAGGTAGGTATTCTCTCCATCACCATTGATTATAATATTTAATAATTTATTTAAAATTTGTGCTGTCAAAAGATTAATCGCATCCAAAATAAAAGCTTGTATTTACAGAATGTATATGTGAACTGTGCATATTTATTTTGTGTGTGTGTGTTTGAGTGTATATATATATATATATATATATATATATATATATATATATATATATATATATATATATATGAGAGCAATATCACATGAGTAGCAGTGCGATATGGCTGTATATCGACTCTGGTGGGAGGCAAGCGTTGCTTTAGTGTCTCACAAGTGACAGCCATAACGCACTGCTACGAGTGTGATATTGTGTTTATACAACAGTTTGATGGCATAATCATGTATATAAAAATAACAATCAAACACAGAGAGTCTAAAACTCCTATTGTATAAGGAACTACTTCTGCCATTCATTCACATCTGTAGCTGACGTCAGAACAGCAGAAACCGTTGCTCATTCACCAACGTCACTTTAGAGCTAGTATTTGAATGATTCTCTAGCGTTATATCTAAAGTGATGACAAAACAGGTGATCTTGCTGACATTTTAAGATTATAAGGCTAAACGGCGTAAAATGCCATCAGTCTAGAGACATTTCTGAGTATTTCTCTGTTGCAATCGGAATATCCAAATAATTAATCCCAGAAAAGCTAAAGCAAACACTACCAGATTACTTTAGTATAAATACAGCACAAAAAAATACAAAAGAAAGATCAACTTAGAATGTCACTTGCCTGTTTTATAATGATTTTATCTGCTGTAGTTTGAAATTTATGCAGAGATTTTCTCCTCTAAGGGCTTATTATGCTGTCTCTGTTGCCATTTTGTGGCTAAGCGCCAACCGTCTTTGCTCTGCTCAGTATGACAGGCTGATGGCCGCCGATGCGCTGTCTCTCAGAAATGATAAACATTTAAAATAAGCACTATCCTTATAAATAAACTGCATAGCTGCAGTCTAAACAACTACATTCTCGCCTAAAAAACTCAAAAGTACATTGTTGTCCAACAGCTGCAATATTTGTCAAACTGTAGTGAGTTTATTGATCTGCTGTCACTCTATGCGGGCGGAGTAATACAGGAAGGTGAAGAGGCTGTACGAGTGCTGTTATTGCAGAAGATCACACGGCTATCAGCCAATCAGATTCAAGAACCAGACAGAACTGCTTTATAATTTTTTTTATGTAATTAGATAATGAAAAAATAGTATTATATTTATTTATTTATTTTTGGTGTGTATGTATACATGTATACATATTTCATTTTAAATGTGATTTTTGTGTTGTTTAGGCAGTGCCGGAATGAAATCGAAGACTTCATCTTCTCTCTTGTCCAGAAACAGCTACATAACAATGATCGAGAAGCCTCTACTCCTCATGTCGTCCCACATGTACATCTTTAATTTCCCTTGACAAGAGATTTGTTGAAATGGTTTAAAATCAGCAAGCATTAATACTGTTTCTTTGTTTTTTGTAATTTTGTTTAGCCCTCAAGTTTTGTCATGGCAGAGAGCTATAAAGTGAAGACTTCAAGTGACTCCAAACTTATTAAAAATGCTTTCAGTGTGAGTTTAAAAACCCAGCCGCATAACAAACATTGGGTCTCAATCACTAACAATTGCGCACGTTTTTCATATTTATACGCTTCTCATGAAAACTTTCCACCTAATTTACAACACATGAACATGTTTTTAAATGAATTCTTCTGTTATTGAATTTGGAGTCTTCTCTAAATGAGCAACTGCATGCACAAGGTTCATAATTTGCATAATACATAAGCAAACTAACTCCATATAATGGCTTTCTGCAGAGAAAGAGAAAGACAATTATGGCATTAAAACAAAACACACAGAAAAACATCTTTAACCATAATAATAAACGTGAGTTTTGCTGTTGGATGTGCAAGCCAGAGAAAATGTGCTTTAAAAAATAAAAAAAAACTTGCATAAATCAATAAGAAATTCTCTGGGCAAACTAAAGTGACTAAACGGCCTTTGGTGACTTTCAGCAAAATAAATACTCGCTCTCTAATTATGGTGCATTTGCATTGTCATGTTGCGAGCACAGCACATTCAATTTATTCATATAAATGTGTATGTGACTGTGTCAGTGGAAAGGCACTATTAGAGCTCGTGCCGCAGTGTTTTTCATCTATTAGGGTTGCTAATATACCAAATATGTGGAAATTATGGCTATTGCAATAATATATATGCAATATTCATATCGAAGAGAGATGCAATAATATATATAAATTTATTTATTTGTTTTTTTTAGGCATGCATTGTAATGAAAATTCTGGGCTGAAGTGCAATGTCGGCGCACTGCTCACAAGGGTATCGGCACTGACCTTTTATCTAAATTTGATTAATTAGATGGTCAAACTATCTTTATACCTATAAATAGGTGCTGTTCTGCTATTGGCAAGAAGCTAAAACATTAAAACACTAATGACGGGAGCAGAGACAAGATAACAAATAACAACAGCCAATAAGAGTCAGAATATCTGCCCAAGATTTCATTCGAAGTGTCAGAAAAATATCTATTTAAGTATGATCATGACATGCATAAATGATCAAAAATAGCAAATAAAAATAGCTTAAAGCTGCGGTCACACTGGACTTTTCTCCCCATAGACTTCCATTCATACGCACGCGGATGCGTCAGACCGGAAACGCAAGTTCATGCATCAAGTTTCGCAGTTCACTGCGTTGCAAAGTTCAAGCTTGGTGAACTCTGACCTGCGAAATCGCATTACTTGACTGTGTGAGACCAATCGAGGATGAAAACATGACCTCTCTCAACAGAAATTTAAAATATGGACCAATCGCTCGATGTTTAGTCATCTTGTTTAATCCCGCCCCTTTTCGCAGCGCCGTACGACAGAATTTCGCATGCTCAAACTCTAGTGTGATCGCAGCTTTACTCTGGGGAAATGTTATATCACAAAGAATATCACTATTGCAGTACTGAACAGCAATATCGCATATATTCCCAGTATTGTGCATCCTAACATTTTTTTTTCATATAATTGGACGTCTAATTATATTATATTATATTTTTTTCACGTCTACTTATAACATCTAATAATATGTAGGTTTTTTTAAAAAGATGATTATAAGGCCTAGGCATACATGATAATTGCGTACATGTTGTAAAAGTCATTCTTGATTTTTTTTTTTATACATTTAGAGTAAGTTTTAGCACAGACGCTTTTGATGAATCATGACTTATTCGTGAAAATGCACATTTTATATGCACATTTCACACAAAAATGAGTGCGTACATGTTTAGTGAATGAGACCCAATATTTGTATTCAGTTTCTAGACTGTTGACACCACTTTAAAATCAACCAGCACTTCTCGTTTTGTTCTGCAGGTAATCGGGAGTGTTTTATACTTCACCGACTTCTGTGTTGATAAACTCGGTCAACCGCTGATGAATGAAAACCCTCAACAGACCGAAGGATGGGAGGTTCCCAAGTATCCTAAACGTTGATACCTGGCTATGCATCTACACACACTTCTTCTTTATTATTTATAATTGTGTGCTCTTTAAGTCTGTTTTACTCTCATCTCTGTGCATCACTGCTCCTGAATCACTATTGCAAAGATACCAGCAGGTCTTTGGTCAGATCATTGCCCTTGAAGGCCAGGATGTGGAGATAAAGCAGAAAAGGTATGGCTAGAATTTACGGTAACACTTCAGGTTAAATAACAAATCTCTCTATTGATAGTTTTCAGTCACATAACCTGTGCGAAGGCTGGCGGGCTAAAAAACAATGGGCCATAATTGCAACTAAATTAGGATCTTCATAGAAATGCAGCAAAATCTGGTCACATTTACATATATGGATCACATATAAACAGAACAAAACAGTCAAATTACAAACTAAATGTTGTCACTTGTGATCCATATACATCACCCGCAGCCATTTTCAGTCATTTAAAGGGCATAAATGTTGCAAAATTCACTTTTGGAACACAATAAAACAAAACAATAAGTTTCTCTCTTTTTTTATTTTTATTTCCTGACGTTAAAATAGGATCCAAATCCCTGCAATTTTGAGGCCCACAGCAACGTGACGTAGGTCTGCGGTTTTCCCCACCCTCCGCATTGATTGACAGCCGCATATTAACATGTCTTATAAACACAACAAAGTTCTTAATGAAGTATTTCTCATAAACAGGAGATCTGCTTCCTTGTCTGTCACTGTGCTGTTTATCTATGTGAGATGCAGCAGGAGAAGGAGACACGCATCAAAGCTGTAGAGAGAGATCTCTATGGCTCTGACACGCACATGGGAATGTTGGGCGGGGAGAACTAACTCATTTGCATTAAAGGCACAGGCAACAAAAACAGCTGTAGCGTTCTCAGAGCTAAAAATTCCCAAATTCAGAAAGATATAATAAATAATCTGATGGGTATTTTAAAATAGGTGCCCTTTAAAACCCTCATGTCCCTGTCAGAACTCTAATTCGGCAATGTTTACATTTATTTTGTGGATATTCCTCAGCGATTTAGTCATTAGTAGGCCCACACGGAATCTGCTCGCGCAGATTTCCGCAGATTTTTAGCCCATCGTTGATTCTGTTTATTTACTTGTGTAAATGTGTGTAAATTTATATTTATTCAGTTTTTAAATTAATTTCAGTATGATTATTGACTCATTTGAAAAGTTCATATCATTTATTTACAATACAGTTTGTAAAGTAATATTTTCTGTCTTTTAGTAGATATATTATATAGAAGACTTGCTTTGTTTACCAAATAAAGTGGATCTAATTGGATTTGCATTATAAACATAGAATTCAAGTTAAAAAGGTATTACTTTTTAGTTCATATATTAAGGTTTTAGTTATGATATTCCCAAAAATCATTCCGCATTCTGCAGATTTTTTACATAATTCTGCGCAGAAATAGCAAAAAATGTCCGCAGATTCCGTCTGGGCCTAGTCATTAGTGATGGCGTTATAGCTTGTAAGTGTCTGCTTTTATATTTAGTGTCACTTTTTGCTGGTAGGGAAAATCTACTCGTACTCTTCTGACATGTTATTCCTCATCATTTAGTAACGCTACATTTAGTAAAACTATCAAATAACTAATGGCTTATTCCATGCATATTATTAAGATATCGTCTGTTTATTAGTACTTATAAAGTATATATTCTGCATGATCTTATTCTACATCCTAATACCTTAACCTAACTACTACCTAAACTGGTATTAAGCAGCAAATTAGGAGTTTATTGAGACAAAAAAAACACAGATAATGGTTTATTAGTAATGAGAATTGTACTTTTAAAATAAAGTGTGATCTAATTTACAATAGCAGCCATTGGAAACTGATACTTTTCTGGTGATGCAAGAGTAATACATGTCTTTTTTTGGTGTTTTACACCATTGTTGTAAAGAATGCTGTCCGTTAATCTAATTCCTATTATTTATTTGCTTTTCTGTTTTTTTTTTTTGTTTTTTTTTTCTTTTAAATATACTTTTTTTCTGAGGAATTGAAATCTGCTAATGTTGTCTTTTCAGACCGAAACCTTGCTGTTTTAACTGCTGTTCTGAGGACCATCAACTACGAGACTGTCCAAAGGTGTTTTTTTTTTTGCTTGTAGACCACACTTCTGTTAATGCAAGATCCATATTTCTAAATGCATATTTTTTGAAAATCACAATTGTAAATCAGAGCTTTTACATGTTTACACTTGCTGTTTTGTCATTTTTTAAGCCCAAAGATATGGCTCGAATCAATGAAAAGAGGAAGGAGTTTTCCCAGAACAATCAGAGCAACCAGCGCTACCATGCAGAAGAGGTGGAAGAGCGATTTGCAAAGTACAAACCCGGAATTATGAGGTCAGCCATTATACGAAGTATTAGTAACTGCACATTTGTTTTATTTTGTGTTCATAGATTTTTCTTTGATGCCAAAAATCATTAGAATGTTAAATTAAAATTGTTTTCCGTAAGTATATTTACTTTTCTCACTGAAGTCAAAATATTAATATACACTGAAGTTTCAAATATTTACCAAATTATGTTTAACAGAGCAAGAATTTATTTCCTATAATATTATTTCTTCTGGAGAAAGTCTTATTTGTTTTACTTTGGATAGAATAAAAGCAGTTTTTATTTTTTAAAAAGCATTTTAAGGTCAATATTATTAGCTTCCCTAAGCAATATTTTTTGGATTGTCTACAGAACAAACCATTGTTATACAATGACTTGCCTAATTATTCTAGTTAAGCCTTTAAATGTCACTTTAAGCTGAATACTAGTATCTTGAAAAATATCTAGTCAAATATTATGTGCTGTCATCATGGCTAAGAGAAAATAAATCAGCTAATTAAAACTATTATGTTTAGAAATGTGTTGAAGAAATCTTGCAGTCAAGCAGAAACTGGGGGAAAATAAACAGGGGGGACTAATAATTCAGGAGGGCTAATAATTCTTCATCTGTATATGTAATATGCCTTTCTAATAGCATAATATGTTCAACTTTAAATGTGATTTTTCTCAGTATTTTGACTTTTTTTTTAACCATACATCAGTTGAACACTTATCTTTTAATGTTACATATTGGAATTATTACATTTTTGAAACTATTTTTTAGTCAAGACCTTCTTGATGCTCTTGGTATGACTACAAACACCCTTCCTCCATTTATCTATCGCATGAGGGAGCTCGGTTACCCGCCTGGATGGCTCAAAGAGGCAGAATTGGAGAACTCAGGCCTGATGCTTTATGATGGTAAGAGTGAGTTTTGAGATTCACAAGGCTAGTGATTAACCATCCAACAAACACATCAGGTTTAGACTTTATTGTAAGGATTTGCTAATTATTCAGTTAAAGGTTTTCTTACATGAAGATTCTGTCGTAGCTTGCTTTATATACATGATTAAAAATGATGGTGTATTAAAAATAAAACTATATCACCATTGACTCTTTGACTCTACTTTGCAAGGATCTAATGATGGAGATGAAAATAACCACAGCCAAAAGATGTCCTATGATGTCTCAAAGCTGGTTGATTTTCCAGGCTTCAATGTCAACGCATCACCCAACATAAGAGACGTAAGTTTATAATCGCTCTCAAAACACACACACACACACACACACACACACACACACACACACACACACACACACACACACACACACACACACAAATAAAAAGAAACTCCTTAATGGTTTAAAGGTGCAGTATGTAAGATCGACACCCAGTGGTTGAACTAGGTATTGTATTCCTGGTTCAAAAGACATGCAATCGCAGGTTGCCAGATTAAGGACCAACAGGAGCGTGCCTGATTATCGAGCCTGAAGGCTGTTTTAAATCTTTTTCTAAATAAAATATTTATATTATTTACTAATTAATAATCTCCTCATGTGGAACTCTGAATCTGCATCTCATTACTGAGTCTGCTATGGTTCACCGGAGGTCACATTTCAGTCACGGGCATATGCTTTGAGAGCCTTAATGATTGAATGAATGAAATAGGCTGTTTTCCACCAAGGAAACTCTGGGTGCTGAAATTTAATTGGCTAAACTGGCAGTGGGTGGGTTAAATGACCAAAACGAAGGCAGATGTTCCGGCACGGAGCGCACATGTTCAAAGCAGAATATCTGACTTTATCGTTTTTTTTTTTCAGATAAACAAGAATGTTCACTTAGCATGTTTCTTAAATATCTGCAAACATATTATGCTATTTTTATTCTTTAGAAGAGTCGAAAACTTGCATACAACACCTTTAAATGGATTTATGTCAACATATCTGTATTCAAGATTATCTGAGCAAATATTTTTCTCTGTTTAGTGTCTCGATTTATTTATTTGTTTGTTTCTTAATATCCAGGATTACAGGTCTTTCGGCTCCATTCCAATGCAACCTCAACACTGGAAGCAAAACTTTGCGGCCTTTTTGAGCAATACTTTTCCAACGGTAAAAAAAATTCTGTATATCTCAGTCCAGAAATGCAGCTACATTTCAAGTATATTTCATTCATTTTTCTTGAACTGGAAAGGCATAGAACAAATGTATTAAATGTGCATTAGAATTAAATCTGTTATTAATGTATAATGCAAAATGCTGATAGGCAACATTTAGTTCTGTTACTAATTGTTTTTGTAATTATTGTTAAATGTTTTAAACCACAATAACAGAGTTGACATTTTCCACAATTTTCTGCTTTAGCTCCTGATGCTAACCTCAAACCAGATACCACATGGCATATCTAAAACAGAATTTTATGCAGTTTTGTTGTATTTAGATTTTTAGAAAGTCAATGAAAAATTCACTGATATATCACAATAACAGAGTTCACAAATAATTTATTTACTGTTCCTTTCCATAAACATTAATACATTCATTTTCCTTCAGCTTAGTCCCTTCATTTATCAGGGGTTGCCACAGTGGAATGAACCGACAACTAATCTGGCATATGTTTTACACAGTGGATGACCTTCCAGCCGCAACCCAGTACTGGGAAACACCCATACACTCACATTCTCACACACACACCCATACACTACGGCCAATTTAGTTTATTCAATTCACCTATAGCGCATGTCTTTGGACTGTGGGGGAAACCGGAGCACCCGGAGGAAACCCACGCCAACATAGGGAGAACATGTAAATTTCCACACAGAAATGCCAACTGGACTTGCCGGGACTCAAACCAGTGACCTTCTTGCTGTGGGTCGACAATGCTAACGACTGAGCCGCCCCTTTCCATAAACATTAATTCATTCATTTTCCTTCGGCTTAGTCCCTTCATTTATCAGGGGTTGCCACAGTGGAATGAACCGGCAACTATTCTGGCATATGTTTTACACAGTGGATGACCTTCCAGCTGCAACCCAGTACTGGGAAACACCCATACACTCTCACATTCACACACACTCATACACTATGGCCAATTTAGTTTATTCAATTCACCTATAGCGCATGTCTTTGGACTGTGGGGGAAACCCACGCCAACATGGGGAGAACATGTAAATTTCCACACAGAAATGCCAACTGGACTAGCCGGGACTCAAACCAGTGACCTTCTTGCTGTGGGGCGACAGTGTTAACCACTGAGCCGCCCACTTTCCATAAACATTTTTTACAAATTAATCAGGGCTCACGAAATCTAGTAGCGCGAAGTCCTGGGCTACTAAAATCTATCTACACCGTGCCCGATGGGTTATCTAGATAGCCTGTCGGGCACGGTGTAGATAGATTTTGGTAGTCTGACTGAAAAAACAATAGCCCCGGGACTTCAGGCTATCAGATTTTGTGAGCCCTGTTAATAATAGAACAATAGAAACATGGTTTTGTGCCTTCCAGAGTTTCCCGCCAGAGGAAGTGACATCACTTGGAGCAAGTCACATGCTTTATCTTTCAGTGCTTTACAGATTGTTCTGCCTTTTTTATAACCAATGTAATAGAGTTGACCAGAACGTAGAGACAGACATTAAATATATTTTTGAATTAATAAATAATTCAACAAAATAGACGTTTCATCAATTAACTTAAGCATAAACACAAAAAAAAGATAAAGGTTTAACTTGATTATTTCATGATAATTACAGCTAAATGTAAGATTTAGCTGCCAGACACAAAGGTATAGTGGGAGTCATTATTTTATAGACCAAATGACAACATTATTTTTTAGAGATGACTTGATGTAATTTGTGTTCTGATTCGAAATGGTTTCATTAAAGTTTTTAAAATAATAATAATAATAGAAGGTTTATCTTGCAGATGCAAAATGTACCCGCAATTCTAGAATCATCCATTTGTATATTTTCCTAGTGATTGTTTAACTCTCTGTATGTGCACAACAGGACAGCGGCTGCAGTAAGAGGCCTCATGAGTCTGATTCCACACCCCAGAAGACAAAGAAAAGGAAATCTGGCTCAGATCAGCCTCTCCACGCATCAGATATGGAGATTGAGTCAGGTACACAACTTTGCCTTGAAATTTAATTAAATATGCCGCGTTGGTGTTTGTCAGCCGTGATGCTAAAATGCTCACACTAGACCCAGAGATTGGTTAAATGGATTCAAAAGCACTGAACTATGGATCTTTTTCACAAGACTGTTCTGACTGATCGTCAGCATCTTAAATCTTTAAAGAGCCCCTATTTTGCATTATAAGGTCATATTTTGGTTTTGGGGGTCTCCAACAACAGGCTGATATGCATGCAAGGTCCAAAAACGCCTTCATTGTCTTAGAATATGCATTTATTTTTAGCTAATTATCCAAATGACTCCCATATGAATCGTTCAGCGATTCATTTGTTCCCAAACCCCTCCTTAGCGAGATGCTAATCTGCGCTGATTGATGCGATGACCCAGTCTGTTGTGATTGGTCGGCTGGGTTCAGAGCGAGACAGAGAGAAACACCCATCACGGTTATGAAATAGCAGAGTATGTGAGAGCCCAATGCAGGAGTGCAAAAAATGCAGTTAAACACAACAAATTACTCTACTCTTAACCCTAACCCCAAGTAATAACAACTACACACATTCAGTATTAATCCACACAGTGGCAAATGTTGAACTATTTTGACAATTGAGTGTGTTTGAGTAACAGCTGATGGTGGCCATAACAACAAACAACAGGAGATCGCAAACACAAAACCCATTTAAATCAGTAAAGGAAGAAGCATGCGTCACATTTTTAATGTGGTTTTGGATGCAATATGTGAACAGCCCCATAAAGATTTAACATGAGAGATACAGTACAAGCATTGATCTATAATGCTGTGTTCACACCAGACGCGGAACGCGCGGATAAACGCGATATTCACGCTTAAATAGACACGTGAACATTTGAGTTTACTCGGTTTATTTGCACGCAAAATCCGCTTCATTCACGCATCAAATTCACTTTTCCCCCAGGACACCAACAACAGGCGTTATGTCATAATCACGCCCCCAAAAGAGCAGGCTCCTGATTGGTTAACACTGCATGAATGTTCGCTGAAGTTCAGATTTTTGAACTCGAGCGATTCGCGCGTTAAGCGCATCAAACGTGCAAAATGCTCAATTCTCGCAGCACCATTACCGTGTATCGTGCAATTCGCCTCATTCGCGCCAAAGCCTGGTTTATACTTCTACGTCGAGTGATCGGCGTGACCCACAGCGCATGCCTTGCACGTTGCCGTGCATTTATAGTTCTGCGCACTGTTGTGTTGCTCTGCAATAACACTTCAGAAATGCTAGCTGGCAGTAGGTTTTTATGTTCCTCTGTGTCGTGTTTCTTCGCTGGTGTTTTGTTTTTTCTAAATGCTTCCTTGATGTAAAAGTGGCTCAAACTGAGACATTTTGAGATGGGAACCGGCGGACGTGCAGCAACTTTAACCATAAGGTAAACACAAAACAAAACTTTTCATCTGGAGCTCCTTCACGGGACTCAATACTTGTAAACACTCGCTCCAACTGGTTAGCTCGGCTCTCGGTCCCGCCCACACTCGTCAGCGATACCAAGCCAACCAATCACAGAGCTTGCGCTACGCGTCGTTGCGACGTGTAGTTACATTCTTTGAGAGGTGCGCGTCAGCGTTGCCGACGGCCACAGCGAGGGCTATGCGACCACGCGTAGGCTGCGCCGGACATACACGTGCGCTTGATGCAGAAGTATGAATCAGCCTAAAGTCTGCCAAAGTCCCATACATAATAGTCTCTGCTGCTCTTTCCTTTAATAGCAAACGGCCGACGAATCCCACGCTACAGCGTAGGTTATTGTATCAAAAATCAGAAAAATGACAGGAACAAACACAGCACTAGGTCGGCTATACAGTGGTATTGTTGTGAAAATGAATTTAACCCTTTATTCCCCGCAGCTGAATCTCCATCTGTCAGTGATCGCCATCTTCGTGTCATGATCAGTCCCATGGGCGTCACTAGGCCTATTTTAGGGGGGCTGTAGCCCCCCTCTATTTCTGCTCAGCCCCCCTTAAACTTTTCCGATTAGCTCATTATCTGTAGACCAATTTATCGTCTTTGTCCCCTTTAAATTTGAAATGAAGAGAGCTGCAGAATTCGGCTCCTCCCCGACTTTCGTTTTTCATTAGATAAGCAAACCACAGCTGTGCAGAGCGAGAGAACAAGGTTTGTGTTTATTGATAAATTGTTATAAAATATGCTTATTTGCAGTTCTTTGCTATGGATACACTTGTATCACTTGTACCCCAATGTCATACAGGAGCAATCGGGTATCCACTGTTTCCTCAGTGCTCACCCCATAATCACAGCTGTTTCCTCCAGCGAAAATCTAAATCTTGATAAATATTTTACTATTTTATGTTTCTTTATCAGAATTATATGTCATGCACAGAAAGGATTAAACACAGAACCACTTAATGATTGTACTCATTTTAACAGTCAGAGTCACTGACAGAGATAGAAACATCATGTGTTGTCTTGTATTAAAAATATTTCCTATTTTGATATTATGATTCAGTTCGTGAAATATGTGAATTAGTTAAAAATATATACAGTATATATATTATATGTATGCCATTTAAATAGAAAAGTGGCAGTTTTATTTATTAAATACATGGAAACAAAGATTGTATTCAACATATAAAGTTGCTTTTACTACAGTAAACAGGTTTGTTGAGCCTATTTGGCTCATTCAGAACTTAAATGACTATGCACGTCTATACAATACAGTGAAATACTGCTAGTTTAGCGTACAACCCTACCATATTAGTCAAACATTTTTAAGTCTGTTACTATTAAAATGATTACCTATTTAATGTGTGTGTGTGTATATATATATATATATATATATATATATATATATATATATATATATATATATATATATATATATATATATTTTATTATTATTATTATTATTATTATTATTATTATTATTATTATTTTTTTTTTTTTTTTTTTTTTTTTTTTTTTTTTTTTTTCCATAAGGAGCTGAGCCCCCCTAAAATAAAAAGTCTAAAATCGCCCCTGATCAGTCCCATGATCCCCCTGCGCTCTGCTAGTGTCTGAAGGGAAAGGCACGTTCACGTTTTTACCAGAACTGATACTACATATTTGGTGCCGTATTGACGTCGACACTTTTAAGCAAAAGATCTGAACCCAACACAATTCATTTATTCGACTCTGATCCGACTATTTCGTTAAAGAATCAATCGTTTTAACACTGTGCACTTTCAGATTTTAACCTCAGCTGGAGGTTTCCATTCACTTTGTGCTGTGTGACACACTGCATGGAAGCTCATTTTCGAAAACCCATAATAGCGGCTCTTTAAACACAAAATTATATTTAAAAAAACAACAACATATGAAAATTTATATGTATTATGTAATCTTTCCTTCAAATTACAAAAAACGAATTACCGCTTATGCGAGCCGTTTGTAACGCAGAGTCTATGGAGCAGGACAGTATCCGATCTAACGTTTGTTTGACGCTAACAGAGCTTTGATATATTTTATGCTAGCTAGCTGTCGCTTGGGGAAATGTATGTTATCGCAGACTTGGCTTGATGATTCGTCATTTAAAGATTGGCTTAAGCCGGTCATGGGGAGTTACAGACAGTGTCACACACATTTTAGTAAGTGGTTGATGGAATGGGCCATAACAATGCATGGGTAAGTGTTGTGCACCCACCCCCTTCTAAAAAGGAAGCTGATCAATGTTGTATTGGTAGTAAAAAAAATTGTGGAGGTAGTAAAAAAGGTAGTAAATTCAACTTTAGGATTCCTGCATATAACCTGATTAATGCTTTATTGTTAATTTTTGTCATTCTACAGATCACGACATGCCTCAAATGAGATCTGATGGTTTCCAGTTTCACCCGCCTCTCCCACCCGGCACTTCATCTTTGGGAACTCCTCCTCCTCTTCCATTGGGAACGCCTCCATCAACCCCTCCCATCCCTAAGGGAACTCCACCAGCAACTCCACCCACAAACGAAAACCCATCCACCCATGCCAGAGCTCAGACGGAGGGCGAAGAGTCCGAGGACGGGCTCACTTTGGAGGAACTAGAGGAGCAGCAGAGGCTTCTTTGGGCAGCGCTTGAAAAGGCCGACACCACGACCAACAGCGATTCTGAGACCCCCGTCCCAAGCTCCCCCAGTGTGGTCACTTCTCTTAAACTCGACACTGTAGATGAGTTAGAAAAGATGGAGGACTCCATCCATATGTTTGAAATCAAGAGCACACCCTCTTCACCTGCTGTGAGTAATGTTTGTGAGGATGAGATGACAGATAAAACCACCAGTGCTGAAAAACAGGAGATCGATTTGCAAGCAGAAATGAGCGATATTATTGTCCTGGATGAAGTTTATGGGGAAAACGGGAATCCTGATGCTTCAGACACTCCACAGAAAAATGTGCAAGAGTCCAGTTCTGAAGTGGCGGATGATATTGAGGAAGGCGGGGTAAATAAAGTAACTTTCGTTCCACACCGTAGTAGATTTGCAGCGGGGATAATCCCCTTCGAGGACACTCCTGAGTTTACGGAGGTTGCTGAGGCGACAGGGGTTTACCTTAAAATTCGAGATTTACTAAAAGGCTCGCCGAGAAATCAAGCCAAAAGCAAGAAATGATCTTGAGGTTGTCTGTTTTTACTTGCGCGTCTGTCGACAACATGCATTGTTTTCCTTCCTCTTATCGGAGTCCTTTTGTATGTAGTTTTACTTTTGGGTGCTTTGTATCTTTTTACTGCTGTCGTGCGATTTTTAAAGACGAAAAGCTTACGTTTGTTTTGTACATGAATATTAACGGATTGTGGTAATGCGTTCTGTGTACAGGCGTTTTTTATTCTTCCTGTTCCATCTTCTGTTATTACAGTTTGCGTACACTACACCTTGTGGCATGTAACTAAATGTGAATATTTTTTTCATTCAGATTTCTTAAGACGGAATTAAAAAGTTTTAACTTGAACTTAGTAGTAAAATTGAATCGTTGCTCTTTCGAGTCGTTTTTGGGATTCTTTGCTTTTTTTCTTTGGAAAGGTAGAGTTCGATAATTATTGTGGCTTAACAAAGCCAACATACTGTTATACTACATAAACTTCTTCTTCTTCTTAGACTATTTAATAACGCATCTCCTCCTAGACCATTCATACTACAACCACCAAACTAACTACAAACCTCCAAACTAAACTGAATTAAGTTGCTATGTCTTTACCAACTGATCCAACTTACGGTGTTCCGAAAACTGACCCAGAAAATTCGGTCCCATTGACTTAACATTGGACTAAACTTTGTGACCTCATAACTTTGCACCAGACTGTCATACCGATTTAAGGTTGGGCTAATTTAACCCAGACTACCAATCTGCCAGTCACTGATGACCTTTAAACTTTTTAGCCACACCCTAGCAACTGTCTATTGACTTCCATTATAAAAAACTGCCTTTTGACTATACAACTGCCTAGTAACACCTTAACAACTGCCATAGCAACCACTCAGAACACCCTAGCAACCACCTAGCAACACTTTAGCAGCCACTCAGAACTCCCTAGCAACACCTTAGCATCCACCTAGCAATGCCTTAGCAACCACCTAGCAACCATACAGAACCCCCTAGCAACCAGCTAGCAACACCTTAGCAACCGCCTAATAACCACTTAGAAGACCCTAGCAATCGCCGAGCAACACCTTAGCAACGGCCTAGCAAAACCTTATCAACCACCTAGAAACCATTCAGAACACTTTAGCAACCATTCAGAACACCCTAGCAACCACCTAGCTATGCATTAGCAACCACCTAGAACACCCTAGCAACCGCTTAGCAACGCCTTAGTAACCACCTAGAAGACCCTAGCAACTGCCTAGCATCCAATCAGAACACCTTAGCAACCACCTAGAACACCCTATCAATGCTTTAGTAACCACTCAGAACATCTTAGCAACGCCTTGTCAAGAAACATGCTAACATACATGTAGTTATCTGTGCCAACTGTTTCAAACTTTTTAAAAACTACTTCAATTATTTAAACTTTAAAACTACTTCGAACTTCCAGGCTCTGCTTTCTCAAGCCACCATAAAGTTTGTCTACGATCTTTACTATTCTAGTTCTTCTTCTTCAGTCTTCTTCTTCTTAGACTATTTTAAGAACGCATCTTCTCCTAGCCCGTTCATACTACAACAACCAAACTAACTCTAAACCTCCAAACTGGTCTGACTCTGGTTGCTATATCTTTTCCAACTGACCTGACTTACGGTTTTCCGAAAACTGACCCGGAAAACTCGGAAAAGTCCCATTGACTTAACATTGGACCAAACTTTGTGACCTCATAACTTTGTGCTAGACTGTCATACAGACTTAAGGTTGGGCTCATTTAACCCAGACTACCAATCTGCCAATCACTGATGACCTTTCAATTTATTAGCCACACCGTAGCAACCACTTACGGCACCCTAGTAACTGTCCCATAGACTTCCATTTTAAAAAACTGCCTTGGCTTTACATTGGACATACTAACAACATACCAATTCAAGCAAGAAACATACTAACAAACATACTAATCATACTAGCAACATGCTAACAACATACCAATTCATACTAGAAACATACTAACAAACATGCTAATCATACTAGCAACCTGCTAACAACATACCAATCCATACTAGAAATATACTAACAAACATACTAATCATACTAGCAACATGCTAACAACATACCAATCCATACTAGAAACATACTAATCATACTAGCAACATGCTAACAACATACTAATTCATATTAGAAACATACTAACAACCATACTAAGCATACTAGCAACATGCTAACAACATACCAATCCATACTAGAAACATACTAACAAACATACTAATCATACTAGCAACATGCTAACAACATACTAATTCATATTAGAAACATACTAACAACCATACTAATCATACTAGCAACCTGCTAACAACATACCAATCCATACTAGAAATATACTAACAAACATACTAATCATACTAGCAACATGCTAACAACATACTAATTCATATTAGAAACATACTAACAACCATACTAAGCATACTAGCAACATGCTAACAACATACCAATCCATACTAGAAACATACTAACAAACATACTAGCAACATGCTAACAACATGAAAATTCATACTAGAAACATACTAATCATATTAGCAACATGCTAACAACATACTAATTCATACTAGAAACATACTAACAAACATACTAATCATACTAGCAACATGCTAACAACATACCAATCCATATTAGAAACATACTAATCATACTAGTAAAACGCTAACATGCCAATTCATACTAACAATATACTGATCCATACTAACAATATACTAACAAACATACTAATTAACTAACATCATGCTAATTCATACTATAAACATACTAGTAACACGCTAATACATATTTAATTCATGCTAACAACATGCTAGTTTATACTAGAAACATGCTAGCCACATGTTAATTCATACTAGAACCATGCTAATTTATGCTAAAAACATGCTAGCAAAAGGCTACTTGCCTAGCAACTACTCAGAACACCTTAGCAGACATCCCAAGTCCGCATATGCATAGGGATTCCAGGATGCCCACAAATGAATGATAATCTGCCAGAAGACCCATCCCCCCACCCCCACCCCGGTCTTCAAATATGTTGCGCACACCTCTCCAATGCATCCCTCCCTGCTCTTCAGATACGTCGCGCACAACTCCATCAATTTAGTTTCTTCAATTCACCAATAGCACATGTGTTTGGACTGTGGGGGAAACCGGAGCACCCGCAGGAAACCCATGCCAACATGGGGAGAACATGCACACTCCACACAGAAATGCCAACTGGCTCTGCCGGGACTTGAACCAGCGACCTTCTTGCTGTGAGGTGACAGTGCTAACCACTACACACAGGTTTAATATTTTGTTTGTTTGGAATATTAAATAGGGGGATCATCTACATGCTTATTGGCTCATGCATATTTCGGTTGTTCAGATTCTTAATAAAAAATCACAGTTCATCCCTGGTAGTTTACCTTATAGGGGACCTATTGTGCAAAAATACATTTTTATAAGGTGATTAAACACAGTTGTGAGGCGCCAGTCTGTGAATATAACCAGCTGTTAAAGGTAAAAATCTAT
>LR812523.1:78056773-78494273 GCA_903798195.1 Danio kyathit | reverse complement strand
GGCATTTAATTTATCCAATGTTGATTCAGTACTATGTGTGACCATAAAATTGTAATATATAGAAACATGACCTCTTCCTTCTAAATTTTGGATAGTTATTTCCTCTAATTTTGATAGAGATGGTATACAACTAATGTGTTTTTCTTTTGATGACATGTAACTCTTCAACTGAAGGTGTTTTTTAGGAACCATATATTTTTTACATAAAAGCTCAAAGGAAAGTAAAATCCCATCTTCATACAAATCTCTTATACATCGAATGCTTAATCATTTAGTTAACAATAAAACATTTCAATGAGTAGTGACAGCAAGTGCAGTATTTTTATTAATTAATTTATTTTTAATACTGAAGAAGGGAGCTCGAGCACGTTTGCTTTTCTATCTGCCCGCCTCTAAGGCTTCCCGTTGGCCTGGGAGGAGCTACGAGCGCCTACGTCATTACGCCACTCGTGTCACTACAGAAGTGGGTGCTTGAACGCACCAGGTTAAATCCTTCGCCAACGCGGGCGTCAAGCTAAGTAGATTGAAGAGAATTCGGCACAGTTCATTTCTGACAGCAGCTTGCAGACAGGAGACCGCAGGTGAGCTTGCGATCGGCCTGTTGAAAGTGCTCGGTTCACCGGGTGTCGTGGATCCATCGCCTTTTCCATCGGAAGTTGCTAAGTCAGAATTTCCCATTAAAACAGGTTGCTTCTCGGCCTCGCTCAGCACTAGGTAACCTTAAACTCCTGCTTTAGGTTTGTCATCAGCTGTCCTTCTATATCATCAAAAGCTGTGGTTAAAATGCGTTGTTTGTGTATGTGCGAAGACTAGCACTGCTGCTGTATTATTACTGACTGAGGCTCTCTCTATTTTGGTTCGGTTAGTCAAGATGTGACATTGCGGAAAGTCGTCATACTGACTGTAACTTCGTGAACTTTCTCCATGTCCAACTTGTGTTTACTTGAAGGAGAAAGTCTTGTGAGGACGTTATATACCGCTTAATCTTTGCTACGTCATACGTGTTGTTTTCTGATAAACTTTTTTTTGTTGTTGAACTTTTTTATTAATGATATCGGATGATGAATAACTCTAAACTTGCTCATTTTTATTTTGAGTCTGTCAAATAGTCGTCGACAAACCTCTAGTTTATGTATGGGTTTTGTAAACGATATCCTGTGCTTCATATCGGGTCGTTGTTTTGGTTGGAAATCCTAAACCATGCTTAACTGGAAGCTGTAACGCGCAAATCGGCTCAGATTTTGAAGCCCCCAGATGTGGCGGCTGATTACATACAGGACTGCAGCATAAGTTTTATGCCAAAATAAAACAGCTCGTGTTTTTGATTGAAGCCTGTAAACTCTCAGCATGTGAAAATGGTCGTAGCTGGGTGGCTTTTGAAGATGCTAGTTGCTACTGTCGAAAATACGTTTGTTGGTTTTTCTGCAGGGTTGTCTTGTTTGTGTTTTCGGTCAGTTTGACAGGTAAATGTCATGTTGAGTAAAGTACATTTGTGTTTTGAACTGTTATCTTGTTTTAGTCACTAAAAGTTGTTTATAACTATAGCTAAAACATAGTTTGATGCAGTGTACTTTCAATACTCATCTTGTTGTCTCTTTGGCTGGTTTTGAGATAGAGGTAAAGTTGGTTTTATATTCGCACATTCGTTCATTTAGAAGTCTCTGTATTGTTTACCATGTTACTTTGAATATTCAATCGGAATTAGCATGCAAGTATGACTTCAAAACAACATTAACACACTGTTTACTTGACTGTGTTCAATGCTGTACTTTGATAGTCATTTGCTGCTAATATGATTTCCCTATCTAGAATTTGCAAAGAATACTTTTCTGAAATGATATTATTAAGGAGAATGTCTGAATATCCGAATATAAAACCAACTTTACCTCTATGGTTTTGAGGTGGGGTAATTAGAGGGTTAGTTCACTCAAAAATGAAAAATTCCTCACTATTATCTTTTACTTAATTGTTTTTTTTTATTTCTTTCTTCTGTTGAACACAATCCAAAGCATTCTGAAGAATGTTTGAGGTCAACAGCCATTGAGTACATTTACATGGACACCAATAATCCAATTTGAATATGATTAAGACAATACTCTGATTAAGAGTCTACCATGTAAACAGCTTTTTTATTTTTTTATTAATCCGATTAAGGTCATAATCGAACTAAACAGAAATGGAATTATAACATGTGGAGTGTGCCAATTTTAGCCACATTATTGAAGCGCAGTACAGACTAGGCATGGGCCGGTAAGAGATTCTGACGGTATGATAACCTTGAATAAAAATATCACGGTTTCATGGTATCACGGTATTGTGATTACTGCTCTAAAATATATATATTTTTAAATGTCTGTGTAAAAAACAAAACGTTTTTTCCCCTTTGAACACAATATATTTTATTTTGAGAAACATTTATAATATTTTGGAGCAGTAAATGTGCCAGGCTAAATAATCAAAATGAATCATTGACTTCTGCTCTCTTCATTAGTTTCAAAAACACAGATTTATTTACAATTTAAAATGGCATCTTTGGATATCCTTTCTGCTGGAGACACGGTTGTTTTAAAAAAAAATGTAAATAAAAAAGACTTACACATACCTTAGGAACGGTGTTAGAGAAAATTTTGGCGGTATGATAACCTTGACTTTTCCAAATCGCGGTATACCTTGAAAACGGCTATCGTCCCATGCCTAGTACAGACATGAAAACACCTTAATCAAACCATTACCGTCATGTAGGATTTTCACCACATTTTGCGTCAGGATATTTTATACAGACACGGCTGTTTTTTTAATGTATGTGCAACCCCTATTCAAAATTAACCTTGGTTTTAGTGTGGTAAATTTCAATAAGAATATTTTTGCTCATTGATTTATTAAGCCTTCAATTTGTAATCAATTATTGCTGGTTAAACTATGGCTACTAGTGTTGCAAAACCATGGTGGATTTGTTAAGATTTATTTCTACTTCTGCGTCAAGCACACATGTATGCTCCGGCACAGCCTTCACACTGTCGCATACCCCTCGCCGTGGCTAACGCTGACGCGCACCTCCCAAAAAATTTAACTACACGTTGCAACGATCCATAGCGCAAGCTCTGTGATTGGTCTGCTTTGTAGCGCCGACGAGTGTGGGTGGGACCGAGAGCCGAGTGAACCCGTTGGAGCGAGTGTTTACAAGTGTCGAGTCCTTTGAATGAGCTCCAGATGGAAACTATTGTTTTGTGTTTACCTTATATTTAAAGTTGTTGCACGTCTGCCGGTTCCCGCCTCAAAATGAGCGAGTTTGAGCCATTTGTACATTAAGGTAACGTTCACAAAAAACAAAACACCAGAGAAGAAACTCGACACATAAAAACCTTTTGGCAGTTAGCGTTTCTGAAGTGTTACTGCAGAGCAACACAAACAGCGCTCAGAAATATAAATGCACAGCTACGCGCATTGCATGCACCGTGGATCACGCCGATCACTTGACGCAGAAGTATAAACCAGCCTTTAATGGTATTATTGAAAGTAAATGTGGTGTTATTTGAAGTAAAACCGTGATTTGTTGTCGTTAGAGAATGTAAAACATGAATATGTGCACAATAATTCCCTCAAACGATGAATGTAAAGCTTAGTACATAGTTACGTGCGCATACAAGCAAAGTATGAAAAGCATTTTTTTGCATTGTGATTATTCAATTTCTGTACCTGAATCCTGTTAGACTCCCCAGGAAACCGTCAATTATAGAGCTATTCAAAAAGTGAAACTGTATTCATATCGCAATATTTATCGCAGAAAAATAAAATCTCGCCATATATCAGATTTCTCCAATATCGTGCAGCCCTATACAGGACACAATGCTTCAAAACAGCTCCTCATTTAATGAACAGGAAAGTGGCACTTCCAATGTTGGTAAATTCATCAATTATTTACCAAATTGAGTTCCAGCTGTAAAGCTGCTCTACAGACGATAATAGTGTCATCATTCAGCTCAAATTAGTTCAGCGTTATTTAATATTAATATTCAATTGTGTTGCGAAGGTGATTGCTTATGAAACAGCAACTCCACAGAAGGCAGTAGTGTTATTATTCCGCTCAAGTTAGTTCAGCGTTGATTCATTCTTATAACAGTGTTGTTGTAAAACTAGTGTCTATTTCAATTTAGTGTTTGGTGTTAATGCAGTCAAATCAACAATATTTTTTAATAATAAATCTATTTTGTACATGATAATATGAGCTGTATTGTTTAAACAATGTTTATAACAGATACAAATATGGGCACTGATATGCATTCAGTTTTTCTGAATTACAGTAATACCGTCTGGTTATTTTTCTGCAATGTACATAATAGGGTTGCACAACATATCGTAAATTATCGCGATAGTTGTATATGCAATATCCATTTTGCAGTAGGCATAGGACGATAACCGTTTTCAAGGTATACTGCGGTTTGGAAAAGCAGGGGTGTCCAAACTCGGTCCTGGAGGGCCAGTGTCCTGCATAGTTTAGCTCCAACTTCCTTCAACACACCTCCCTGGAAGTTTCTAGTATACCTAGAAAGAGCTTGATTAGCTGGTTCAGGTGTGTTTGATTGGGGTTGGAACTAAAATATGCGGGACACCGGCCCTTCAGGACCGAGTTTGGACACCCCTGCTCTAAAGTGACGTTGGTGAATTAGTTATGGTTTCTGCTGTTTTGACGTCAGCTGCAGATGTTAATGAATAGCAGAATAATGGAGGATAACAAAAGGATTTTTAGACTCTCCGTGTTTGATTTTCTTTGTTATATACACGATTATGCAGTCGAACTGTTGCATAAATGCAATATCACACGAGTAGCAGAGCAATATGGCTGTATATCATCATTGGTGGGACACCAAGGCACTCGGCCGCACTCCTCCCCTCCAGTGCCGATATAAAGCCACATCGCACTGAGTGTGATATTGCTCATATATCATGTAAGATACAAAACAGAAATATTGACATATTTATATGCGACAATATGTAAATATACATTTATTATATATACATATATTTAAATACAATAAATAGTTTTGGAAAAGTCAAGGTTTTAAAACCTCCAACATTTTCAGTAATACTGTTCCTACAGTATATGTAAGATTTTTTTGTTGTTGTTTTTTTAGGACAACAGTATCTCCAGCAGAAAAGATATCCAAAGATGCCATTTTAAATTGTAAAGAAATCAGTGTTTTTGAAACTAATGAAGACGGCAGAAGTCAATGATTCATTTGAATTATTTAGCCTGACATGTTTACTAGGGCTGTGCGATTAATCGAAATCGTATCGCAATCACCATTTGAAACTTTACAATTAGCTAATCGCAAGAGGCTGTGATATAAAATATATATTATTGAACTTCCCCCACACAGAGCAAATGCGTGACTGCCATCTGTGTGTGACAGTCTTACTAGCCAATTTCGTTCTGCCCAATCAGAATTGCGCAACTGAACTATGCGGAACGACCACAATAAAAAAAACAAACAAACAGGAAAGCGCGTACAAGTGGGATGATGGCATTTGCTGCTTCAGAAGCTTTAATAGTCGAATTCATGCCAAAGAAAAACAGCATGTCGGTAATATGGGAATACCTTGGTTTCAAAGTCACAGACACCAAACAAAACCAGATAATTTGTAAGAGCTGTCGCAGAATTGTTGCCACAGCACGAGGAAATACAACAACCAGCACCTAAAAAAGCACCACATGCATTTTAGCAGTAAGCTACAATACAGATTATTAAGCTGAAGCTTGACTTCAAATTTAAATCGCAAATCAAATCGAAATCGCAGTGTCTGTAAAAAACAAAATCGCAGTTAGATATTTTCCCCAAATCGCACAGCCCTATTCACCTTATTCTACGCGTACGAGCGGACGCAGCCATTTGAATCATTTTGGCTCGAGACTTCCAGTCTCATTCACTTCCATTCATTTTTAGACGTTAAAAACAGCTCGTTCTGCTGCTTGATGTTGCAAACTGAGGTTTTCTTATTATAATATTCTATTTTGTCTGTATAATCATGCAAACACTTGTTTGTAGAGCGAGTAGTTTGACCGTTTTTTAGCTGTTTATTATTCCTAGTCATTTCTCCTATAGGCAACTGAATCGGAAGTTCTAAAACAATCGCAAAAACGAGCGCACTTCCGCATCGAAGAATAAGGTCAATACTGTTCTAAAATATTTTAAATGTTTCTAAAAATAAAATATATTGGCTGCATGCGAAATTACTTACTACTCAGTAGGTGCTGCATTTGAATTGAAATTTACTACTCTATTGAAAGAAAAGTACGTTCTATACAGTATGAATGAAGCTCGGTCGTCTGCCATTTTATCATGATCACCTGAAACACCCGCTTCACTCCCATTCATGATTGCCCTTGGGGTGCATCATGAGATAGCGTAGCGTCCATCAGATACGCACTTCAGAATCTCACCGGAAGTAGTAGGTCATCCAAGTACTTCTCGCATACTGTTTTTCGATTTCTATGAATTCGGACATATTACTCAGCTCACATATTGTTTTTAGCGCACTATATAGTATGGAAGTATGCAATTTCGGATGAAGCCATTGTGTTCAAAGCGGAAAAAAGTTCTTGTTTTTTATCCAGACATTTAAAAAGAATATATTTTAGAGCTGTAATCACAATACCATGAAACCGAGATATTTTGGTCCAAGATCATCATACCGTTAGAATCTTATATCGACACATGCCTATTTTGCAAGTGCAATAAATGTCTTTTATGTGACAAGCATTTATTTGCTGCATGTATAGGTTATCCAAAATCTGACCAATCAGATGCAGCCTTTACTATCTAGAGCTGTAAATAAATACTAATGCAGGGAGACAAAAGAGAAGAATAACAACAGCCAATAAGAATCAGAATTTCCGCTGAGGTTTTTGGTCGTTTTTGGTGTTTTTTTTTAATCTAGTTTTTTTAATCTAGTTTTATTTATTTATTTAATTAGCTCAGAAAAATGTATATTACCTGTTTATTTTAGTATATTCATTACATTTTTGCTGATAAAATAGCGTTTTTTAAAGTTCGTTATATCATAAGAAATATCATTATCGCAACACTCAACAACAGTAGCGCATATTTTCCCATTATTGCGCATATATGTTTGTGGAGAACCTGTGATGCATCTCTAAACTATTATTTTTGCAAGACACAATGTTCCATTATGTTATATATCTTAAGAATTAAACAGAGGTAACACTTTATTTTGATGGTCCATTTGAATATTAGACTGTTTGCTTAATATCTGTTTATACTGCTGCTAAACAGACATTTAACTTGCTATAAGAAACTTTGCAAGAACATGTCAACTTACACTAACCGTAACCCCAACCTAGCAGTCTACTTATAATTTATTGAGAATTAGTTGGCATGTAGATGCAATGTAACTTAAATTCAACAAACGGACCATAAAAATTGTGTTAAAAAGTGTTACCAAAACAGAATTTAACATTTGATTTGTTTAATACCTTTAAAAGTTTGATTATTGGATTTTATGCGTAATATTTTCCATTAAAACATTTTTTACAGATCTGCAGTCCTTCCCAATATACCAGCAAGTTTATTAATCACATTAGTGGACTCTTGCCAGTACATGTATGATGGATTAGGCTTAGTGAATGTAGGATTAAGCTCTGTGCTAATTTGAGATCAGAGAAAAGGTTTTCTGGTCTCTTTTAAGGATCAAATCCAATTAGTTTACAAGTAACTTTTACTCAAATCTATTAATTTGCTCCCTGCATCCTGAGAAATATGACAGTTGTTTGGAAAAAAAAAAAAATCATGTGACTGAAATGTGATTAAATTTCTTTTTAAGCTCTTAAGATCAGATGAAAATCTGGGTTTTTAAACCAAAAGGGGTCATTTGTTTTGTGGCTGAGAAAGCTCAAACCCACTAGGGTTGTCACGATACTGGAATTCGATACTAATCGGTATTGAAATTTTAAAAACGTCTGTTTCCTGCTAACATTTGAGTGCTGTTGATCGCGTTCATAAACAGCGCTGATTTGCCATTGTGTTCACGTGCTCAACAGAAATGACTGTGATTGACTGAGAAGGTCATCAGTTCACCAAACTCACCGCTGTTTACTGATTGTAACAGATACAGGGACACTGGAGCGTTTTAAAGTCACGTTGATCTGCTGGTTTGTCTATAAGCTGACATACGAGCGATCGATCTGCTGATGAATCAGATGAGTAATTTATTTTATTTTTATTTTTTATAATTATTTTTTAGGGGTTTCCACCTTTATTGTGATAGGACAGTGGAGATTTAGAGACAGGAAAGTATGGGGAGCAGAGATAGGGGAAGGGTTGGCAAAGGACCTCGAGCCCGGAATCGAACTCGGGTCGGCGTGAACACCTCGGTGCCATGTGTCGACGCACTAACCACAAGGCTATTGGCGTCGACAGATGAGTAATTTTTATTATATAATATGTGGACTGGCTATAAATAAAAGATGACTTTCATTTTTCAGCTCATTTTATACAAGTAATTAAGAAGAATTAAATAAAGAAGCTAAAATATTATTTTTGAGTAGTTTTTTTTTCTTTGCCGTTTTAAATACTTACAGGAATTCATTCATTCATTTTTCCTTCGGCTTAGTCACTTTATTCATCTGGGGTCGCCACAGTGGAATGAACCGCCAACTTATCCAGCATATGTGTTACACAGCGGATGCCCTTCCAGCTGCAACCCAGTACTGGGAAACACACACTCATTCACACATACACTACGGCCAATTTAGTTTAGGAGAACTTGCAAACTCCACACAGAAATGCCAACTGACCCAGCTGGGACTCAAACCAGCGGCCTTCTTGCTGTTGGGCGACAGTGCTAACCACTGAGGCATCGCGTCGCCCCTATTTACAAGAATGATGAATGTAAAGCTGTTTGTAAGAGTAGAAAATAATTAGTTTACATTTTTTGAGCTTCCCAGATTTGTTTTAAATAGCTGTTGGTGTCAACTAACTTCTCAGTTGGTGTCATTAATGCTTGTCAAAGTCAAGCACAAAAGATAATTCTCCAGTTAGATGACTGTGTGCTACAGTTTAAAGTGGGAGACTGTGATCTCTAAAGTGCTGGTCAATGACTCACAAAACAATATAATTGATTCAAAGCATCATTGCTTTAATTCGGCACAAACTCATCGAATTAGGTTTATTTTCAGTGGGTAAATCCAAATAACTATTTATTATACAGTTGAAGTCTAAATTATATACATTTATTTATACATCAGTTCTGTCTGGTTCTTGAATCTGATTGGCTGATAGCCGTGAGATATTCTGCCAGTAACAGCACTCTTTACTCTTCACCCTGGTGTATTACTCTGCCCACATACAGCAACAAGCAGAGGACACTCTACAGTTTGACAAATACTGCTGCTGTTGGGCAACATAATGTACTATTGAGGCTTTTTTTTAGTTGAGAATGCAGTTGTTTAGATTGCAACTATGCAGTTTACTTATGAGTATAGTGCTTATTTTAAATATTTATAATTTCTGAGAGACAGCTCGTCGGCAGCCATTAGCCTGCCATACTGAGGAGACCAAAGACCGTTAATGTTGTCTATCCACAAGATGGCGACAGGACAGCATAATAAGCCCTTAGAAGATTAAAACAGCGTAAAAAATCATTATTAAACTGATAATTGATATTCCAAGTTAATCTCTCTTTTGTATGTTGTAGTGCTGCATTTATACCATATAATTGTAGTGTATTGAGTGTAAGATGGGACTCGCATATCAGGAATGTGTGTTGTGTTGGCAGAAAGAAAGAAGAAATGCCCACATGTGTTAAGCGTTTTTCCTTATCGCAAATGTAACAGCAATCTGGTAGTGATAGCGCTGCTTCTTTTCAGGGTTAATTATTGTGATGTCCCGATTGCAACAGAGAAATACTGTAGACTAATACTGTAAGGAGATATCTCTCTAGGCTGATGGCATTTTATGTCACGTTCAGCCTTATAATCTTAAAATGTCAGCAAAATCAGCTGTTTTGTCATCACTTTAGACATTACGCTAGAGAATCATTCAAATACTAGCTCTAAAGTGACGTTGGTGAATTAGTAATGGTTTCTGCTGTTTTGACGTCAGCTGCAGATGTGAATGAATGGCGGAAGAAAGTAGTTCCTCATACAAAAGGGTTGTTAGACTCTCCGTGTTTGATTTTCTTTTTTATATACATGATTGTGTCGTCAAACTGTTGTATAAATGCAATATCACACTTGTAGCAGTGCAATATGGCTAAATGTCAGCACTGGTGAGACACTAAGGCACTCTGCCTGTGGCGTCGTGTCAACGCACGCCTCCTACCAGTGCTGATGTACAGCCATATCGCACTGCTACTCGTGTGATATTGCTCATATACAGGGAGTGCAGAATTATTAGGCAAGTTGTATTTTTGAGGATTAATTTTATTATTGAACAACAATCATGTTCTCAATGAACCCAAAAAGCTGAATATTTTTGGAAGTAGTTTTTAGTTTGTTTTTAGTTTTAGCTATTTTAGGAGGATATCTGTGTGTGCAGGTGACTATTACTGTGCAGAATTATTAGGCAACTTAACAAAAAACAAATATACCCATTTCAATTATTTATTTTCACCAGTGAAACCAATATAACATCTCAACATTCACAAATATACATTTCTGACATTCAAAAACAAAAACAAATCAGTGACCAATATAGCCACCTTTCTTTGCAAGGACACTCAAAAGCCTGCCATCCACGGTGAACGGATCAAAACACTGACAGAATCCATCAACATTGCGTGCAGCAGCAACCACAGCCTCCCAGACACTGTTCAGAGAGGTGTACTGTTTTCCCTCCTTGTAAATCTCACATTTGATGATGGACCACAGGTTCTCTATGGGGTTCAGAACAGGTGAACAAGGAGGCCATGTCAATTGTTTTTCTTCTTTTAGACCCTTTCTTGCCAGCCAAGCTGTGGAGTACTTGGCCGCGTGTGATGGAGCATTGTCCTGCATAAAAATCATGTTTTTCTTGAAGGATGCAGACTTCTTCCTGTACCACTGCTTGAAGGTGTCTTCCAGAAACTGGCAGTAGGACTGGGAGTTGAGCTTGACTCCATCCTCAACCCGAAAAGGCCCCACAAGCTTTGATGATACCAACCCAAACCAGTACTCTACCTTCACCTTGCTAGCGTCTGAGTCGGACTGGAGCTCTCTGCCCTCTACCGATCTAGCCACGGGCACATCAAGACTCACTCTCATTTCATCAGTCCATAAAACCTTAGAAAAATCAGTCTTGAGATCTTTCTTGGCCCAGTCTTGACGTTTCAGCTTGTGTGTCTTGTTCAGTGGTGGTCGTTTTTCAGCCTTTCTTACCTTGGCCATGTCTCTGAGTATTGCACACCTTGTGCTTTTGGGCACTCCAGTGATGTTGCAGCTCTGAAATATGGCAGAACTGGTGGCATCTTGGCAGCTGTACGCTTGACTTTTCTCAGTTCATGGGCAGTTTATTTTGCGCCTTGGTTTTTCCACACGCTTCTTGCGACCCTGTTGACTATTTTGAATGAAACGCTTGATTGTTCGATGATCACGCTTCAGAAGCTTGGCGATTTTAAGAGTGCTGCATCCCTCTGCAAGATATCTCACTATTTTTGACTTTTCGGAGCCTGTCAAGTCCTTCTTTTGACCCATTTTGCCAAAGGAAAGGAAGTGGCCTAATAATTATGCACACCTGATATAGGGTGTTGATGTCATTAGACCACACCTCTTCTCATTACAGAGATGCACATCACCTAATATGCTTAATTGGTAGTAGGCTTTCGAGCCTATACAGCTTGGAGTAAGACAACATGCATAAAGAGGATGATGTGGGCAAAATACTCATTTGCCTAATAATTCTGCACTGCCTGTATTATATATATATATATATATATATATATATATATATATATATATATATATATATATATATATATATATAATTTATTTATTATTTCCCAAATGATGTTTAACAGAGCAAAGAATTTTTCACAGTCTTTCCTATAATATTTATTTTTTGGAGAAAGTCCTATTTGTTTTATTTCGGCTAGAATAAAAGCTGCTTTTAATTTTTTTAAAAACTATTTTACGATCAATATTATTAGTCCCTCCAGGGGCCGATCACACCACAGGTGCTTATTTGAATGATTTACTAGCGGCCGCGAGCGTTTTGCACGCTACTTATGTGCCCTGTGTGCCTCGCGTTTTACCGTCTTCTGCACCTTACATTTTTGCCGTTGCGCGCTGTGTTTACTGACACCTGCTGGAAAGAAATGAAATTGGTTCCAGTGTGCTGGAGCACTCAAGGCCTGAGTTACACATTTTTAAACTTCCGTTTATAAAAAATAAATAAAAAAATAAGCGTCTTTTTTGTGAGTTTATTATAACACAGACAATATATACAATAATTGTAATCACTTTCAACAGTATTATATGAAGTTTCAAAGGGTTTCCTTTAAAACGATACCAAAGTTTTGTATTTACTCCTCTGCATGTGGTTATGGGAAGCTTTTTAAATTGGAAGGCCAAACTCAGGCGGAAATACCCAAAATAGCCTAAAAGCTTAAAATTATTATGTTTAGAAAAGTGTTGAAAAAAAAACTCTTCTTTCTGTCAAAACAGAAATTGGGGAAAAAAAACAAGGGGGGCTAATAATTCTGACTTTAACTGTTATAGCTTTTATTGAAGAATTACTCATTGTAAAACCTCAAGAACTCTGAATAGATGAACAACTCTGTTACACAGCAGAAAACACTTGTCAGCACGTCTGTTACACATTGCTTATGTGTGCACTGTGAAATATGGTTTTACACTTTCAACTACTAGAGCAACATATGATAACACTTTAGTTTAGCTCACAATTCATACTATTAACTACTGGCTTGTTACTTGCCTATTATTAAGATACTAACTGTTCATTAATAATAGTAAAGTATGATCTCATTCTACATCCCTGATCCTACCCAAAATCTAAACCCAACCTCTACCTTACTGACTATTAATAAACAGCTTATTAGTAGTTTATTAAGCTTGTAGTGTTAGTTAATGGTTTGTTAATTGTGAACTAAACTAATGTTTTACCCAACAAACTAATAAAACAATGGTTCTGTTGCATGAGCACAGTTACATACCAAAAAGCTGACCAGTTTAGGTTTGGTGATCTATATCTCTTTTTTTTCTTTCTTCTGCAGAGTCATCGGTGCACAACTTTATCCCTCCTTTATTTTTTATTTATTTAATTTTTGTTTCAACACTGTTGCTCCAACCTTAACAGTCAATGTTTGCTGGAGAGGAAAAGTGCAAGTATAGACTGACAGCGATTTTAGAGGAACAATGAGCTCATCAAAGACCAGTGGACTAAAAGCACCCAGCAAAATTGGTCGACCAACCAATACTGGGCCAACGAAGACGTCACCTTCTGCTGGTAAGACCTTTTCATTAAACAATATGTACACTGCACAATATAAATAATACCTTTGTGAAATTTATATATAGTAGTCCAGTGTGTTTGAAGGGGTAGTTTGCTGTTAATTTATTATCCCCTTGGGGGTGGGTGATATTGCAAAAATATCGTATTACAATGTTTTCTCAATTCACATTTTGATCGTGACCTGCATGCTTCCATTTTTCTTTCAACGATTTACTTTAAATTTTGATTCAATTACTAAATGTGTTTTTATATGTACAGTTGCAAGCAGAAGTTTACATACACTGTATAAAAAGGCACATAACCATTTAAAAAAAAAAGTCAGATGAAAGAGGACCGGGAGGGGGTGGGTGTCGCGGATAAAAGTGAGAACCGGGGGGTTCTCGCTCACTATTCTGCCTAGGTCCTCTATGGATGCACCGGCCCTGAGTGTTAAGCTGGATTTATACTTTCGCCTGGCGCCGCATCGCACGCCTCCGCTGACTCCGCGCGCACCTCGCAACAATGGGCTAGCGCGCTTGCACTAAGCCAGCTGTTGTAGCTCATCAACAGAGCCGCGACGTCAACACACAGCACGTTTGTCTAACAGTTTAGAACGATTTGGCACGATAGTGGAAAAGCTGCTTGAATATTTTTTTTTAAAAAAATCGCGATTTCCCCGATTTTATAAAAAATTAAATCGTCTTAAAACGTAAATTCGATTAATCGAAAAAATCGCCCGGCCCTATTATCAAGTTTAGGAGTCTCTTTAACACTTGAGATCAGATATTTTGTTTAAATATTTTTTTGGACTATTTAAACTATTTGCCTTAGTAATGTTGGTAAAAAAAATATTAAAGAGCCCCTATTATATGTTTTTGAAAAAGACCTTCCATGTAGTGTGTAACACAGCTCTAAGTTAAGTGAAATATCCAGCTAAGGCTTAAATCTGAAAGTGGACAGTTTTTAAAACTATTGATTCATCTAAAAAAAGAGTCGACTCATAGTGGTTTAAATGAATCGTCTTGACAACGAGTCTTTAGCCATTTCAGCGTGACCTGGATACAGACCTTGTAACCGCTTGTACTGAATCAGGTTAACTCTTTATATTCTCATATCGCGTCTAATGCCACGTTTAAAATGCGACACGTGCTGCTTTGTTTACTGATTTAAATGCGTTTGTGAGCTCATTCCACTGCCGTTTGTCATTGCTATGGCCACCGTTAGTTGATCCTACACACGTGCAGCGGTCAAGGTTCACAATAGTTTAGCTTTTGCTGCTGTCTGGATTAATACTGAATGTATGTCATAGAGCAATATGCTGGTGTTTAACTGCACTGCTTTCGGCGCCGAGGTGTCTGAATAACACTGTTGAGAACCGGGTACTGTTTACTGTGGTGTTAGTAAGTTTACTATGCAGCGTGTTTCAGGCGTCCGCTGCGATCGGATCCTATACCAATGTTGGGGACCTGGGGGCTTGATAAACCGCGCTGGGCATTTTACTGTGTCGCGCTGAACGCTGTCGACCAATCGCAACAGGCTGTCATCGGTCCAGTCAGTGCAGATTAGCTTCGCGCTAAGGAGGGGTTTGGGAACAAATGAATCGCTGAACGATTCATATGGGAGTCGCTGGGATAATTAGGTAAAAATAACCTCATATTATAAGACCATGAAAGTGTTTTTTGACCTTGCACGCATATCAGTATGTTGTTGGAGACCCATAAAACCGAAATATGACCCTTTTTAATGTATAATAGGGGCTCTTAAATAATTATCGGTATTAAACGATGTAAAACATGATACCGTGATAATTTTTTTTTTTTTTTGCAATATCACCGAGCCCTAAGTGCTACTAATATGGTAGTCTGGGATTCTAAACAAGATCTATTTTTGATTTTAATATATTTTTAGTGTTATGTTATTTTTTGCATTTATTCTTTTTTCCCCTCATTTAGCTGGACTTAAAATTGTGATGTATTACTTTTAAAAGTTAATAATTATGAGCAAGGTCTATTTTTATTTACGTTTCTTTCTTTTTCCCCACGACAGGTGCTTCTAAAGCAGCTCAAAGTGACAAATCCTCAGCTGAAGCCTCAGATGCAGGAGAGCAGTTCAAGGTTGGGGATCGAGTCTGGGTTAACGGCAACAAACCTGGCGTTGTTCAGTTTTTAGGAGAGACGCAGTTTGCTCCGGGACAGTGGGCTGGCATTGTGCTGGATGAGCCGATCGGGAAAAATGACGGCTCTGTGTCAGGCGTGCGCTATTTTCAGTGTGAAGCGTTAAGGGGTATTTTCACACGTCCCTCCAAGCTTTCAAGCACAGAAGGTGAAGCGGACGGTACGACAACAGCTCCTCCGTCCCGTGCTGCGTCACCCACCCCATCCACCACATCAGTGTCCGCTTCATCTAAGAAACCAGCATCACCCACTAAAACAGCGGCACCCGCCTCAGATCTGGTGCGGTCCAAAAGTGAGTCGGTGTCCAATCTGTCCGAGAGCGGTTCTGTCAAGAAAGGTGAACGGGAGCTGAAGATCAACGATCGAGTGCTGGTGAGAGTGATGTGATCTTCATTAGTGCGTCAGACCATTCATTTTAATAATATGTCATTATTTTAATCATTCATTGTTTTAGGGATACATATAAAGACGATTACCTATTGCTCCTTTAGGTTCAAAATTTTTACTGCGAAAAAAAACACTGTTACAAAACAATTTGTTACATACAGTGCATCCGGAAAGTATTCATAGCGCTTCACATTTTTTAAAATTTTTTATGTTACAGTTTTATTCCAAAATTGATTAAATTCATTTATTTCCTCACAATTCTACACACAATCCCCCATAATGACAATGTGAAGAAAGAGTTTTTAAAATTGTTGCAAATTTATTAAAAATAAAAAACCTGAAAAATCACATGTACATCAGTATTCACAGCCTTTGCAGTGAAGTTCTAAATTGAGCTCAGGTACATTCTGTTTCCACTGATCATTCTTGAGATGTTTCAGCAGCTTCATTGGAGTTCATCTGTGGTAAATTCAGTTGATTGGACATGATTTGAAAAGACATAAACCTGTCTATATAAAGTCCCAGGGTTGACAGTGCATGTCAAAGCACAAACCAAGCATGAAGCTAAAAGAACTGTCTGTAGACCACGAGGCACAAGGCTGGGGAAGGTTACATAAAAATGTTTGCTGTTCTGAAGGTTCCAATGAGCACAGTGGCCTCCATCATCCGTAAGTGGAAGATGTTTGGAACCACCAGGACTCTTCCTAGAGCTGGCCGGCCATCTAAGCTGAGTGATCGGAGGAGAAGGGCCTTAGTCAGGGAGGTGATCAAAAACCCGATGGTCACTCTGTCTGAGCTCCACCGTTCTTCTGTGGAGAGAGGAGAACCTTACAGAAGGACAACCATCTGTGCAGCAATCCACCAATCAGGCCTGTATGGTAGAGTTGCCAGACGGAAGCCGCTCCCCGCCTGGAATTTGCCAAAAGGCATCTGAAGGACTCTCAGACCACAAGAAACTAAATTCTCTGGTCTGATGAGACTAAAATTGAACTCTTTGGAGTGAATGCCAGGCGTTGCGCTTGGAGAAAACCAGGCACCGCTCATCACCAGGCTAATACCATCCCTACAGTGAAGCATGGTGGTGGCAGCATCATGCTGTGGGGATGTTTTTCAGCAGCAGGAACTGGAAGACTAGTCAGGATAGAGGAAAAGATGAATGCAGCAATGTACAGAGACATCCTGAATGAAACCTGCTTCAGAGTGCTCTTGACCTCAGACTGAGGCGACGGTTCATCTTCTAGCAGGACAATGACCCAAAACACGCCGCCAAAATATCAATGGAGTGGCTTCACAACAACTCGGTGAAAGTCCTTGAGTGGCCCAGCCGGAGGCCAGACCTAAATCCTATTGAACATCTCTGGAGAGATCTGAAAATGGCTGTATACAGTCGCTTCCCATCCAACCTGATAGAGCTTGAGAGGTACAGCAAAAAGGAATGAGCAAAAATTCCCAAAGACAGGTTTGCCAAGCTTGTGGCATCATATTCAAAAAGACTTGAGGCTGTAATTGCTGCCAAAGCTGCATCAACAAAGTATTGAGGCTGTGAATACTGATGTACATGTGATTTTTCAGGTTTTTTATTTGTAATAAATTTGCAACAATTTCAAAAACTCTTTTTTCACATTGTCATTATGGAGTATTGTGTGTAGAATGTTGAGGAAATAAACTATTTAATCCATTTTGGAATAAGGCTGTAACATGAAAAATGTGGAAAAAGTGAAGCGCTATGAATACTTTCCAGATGCACTGTATTGTCATCTTTGTACTTGTTTTTTTTTAACAAAAGGGAAGGGGAAAAATGATAAAAATATGGGAAAGAAAAAAATGGAAATAAGAGTAAATGTACTTGCAACCAACTGAATGCAGTCATTCACCAACCACAATCAAATGTTCAGATACACGTCAATGTTGAATGTAAATATGTACAATTAAACAGTGTAAGATAATAATAGCTAAAAACAAATAAAAATTTAATTGCTAAGCCATAAAGGTAACACTTTGAATCATTTACTAAGCATTAGCAAATAGTGAATTCATTATCTGTTAAGCATTAACTCTACATTAACAGACGTTAGTAAGGAGTTTGTAACTGCAGATACAAATGCTCTATTCTTGACTTATACGCACGTATATAATGTGCTTAATGATTGTATTTTCATACTTTATTTTTTTTTTATTACTAAATTAGGTATCACATCATTTACAAACCAGTTATTTGAGAGAAGTTGCTGGTTTTTTTAAGATCATTCGAAATGCATAAGTAAATGATTAATAAACTATTCAAATCAACATTTATAATTCTTATTATCCAGGCATATATTAATAGTTACTTTGTATGTTAATAAATGCTTTATTAACTTAACTTCATCCAGCTTTGTTACCGTGAGGACTATTTATGCTTTTTAAATCCAATTAAGGCTCAGTTATATTCTAAACCGGAAAAAAGAAAACAAACAACTTGAAACTGCATCAAATGAAAAATAAGTCTTTGCAATCTTAATTAAAATGAAATTTCTATGCAGTTTAAACATTGCTAAATAGGGCTGTCATGGTATCTATTTTTTGCTGGGTGATATATTGCACCGAAATTAATTGCGATAAACGATATTATTGCCACTTTATAACTTATATCACTAATAAAAAAAAAAATTAATTTTTACAAATAATAGTGTAATAATTCAGGTAGACTGTTTTTAAAGAACATTTTATTTTTTAAAGTATATAGACGTTTGAAATTGAAACATGAAAAAAAAGATCTTAAAACAAATAAGTAATAATAAATAGTAGATGTAAACAAAAAAATGTAAGCCAAAAGTAGACTTTTAAAGCATCTCCGGTGTCATTTTTTTTAATAATCAGGCAGATTCCAAGACAGGACTGTTTGTTAAAGGTTTGCAGCATTTTTTTAAATGCTGGTTTTTCGAGCGCGTTTAACGGCTACATCTCGGCTACAACAAATTTGACATATCGGCTCGTTCGCATTAACAGGCTCTCCTTTTTCATTCAGCTTAATGCCAAAATGTTCCCACACCAGAGCTGAAGACTGTGACTTTGAAACAAAGTCCATCGCGACTTGTTTATCCTAACTGACTGCAGTTCCTAAACACGAATCAGTGGGTTCGTGTCTTGCCCTCTTCACCTCCACTATCTGCTCTCTCTCTCTCTCTCTGTGTGTGCGCACACAGAGTATGTGGAGATGCGGAACGGAAAAGATTTTTTTTTTTAACACATTTCTAAACATATTAGTATTTATAACTCATTTCTAATAACTGATTTATTTTATCTTTGTTATGATGACAGTAGAATTGGGTAGGCTAAATTGTCCGTAGTGAATGAGTGCGTGTGGATGTTTCCCAGAGATGGGTTGCGGCTGGAAGGGCATCCGCTGCGTAAAATCGTGCTGGATAAGTTGGCGGTTCATTCCGCTGTGGCAACCCCGGATTAATAAAAGCCGAAAAGAAAATGAGTGAATGAATGAATGATGACCGTAAATAATATTTTACTAGATGTTTTTCAAGACACTTCTATACAGCTTAAAGTGACATTTAAAGGCTTAACTAGGTTAATTAAGTTAACTAGGCAGGTTAGGGTAATTAGGCAAGTTATTGTATAATGATGGTTTGTTCTGTAGACTATTGAAAAAAAAAAAAATAGCTTAAAAGGGCTAATAATTTTGTCTCTAAAATGTTTTTAAAAAAATTAAAAACCGGTTTTATTCTAGCCGAAATAAAACAAATAAGACTTTCTCCAGAAGAAAAAATATTATCAGACATACTTTAACATAAATTTTTTTGCTCTGTTAAACATCATTTAGGAAATATTTAAAAAAGAAAACAAAAATCAAAAGGGGCCTAATAATTCTGACTTCAACTGTATATCGCGCATTAAGTCAATATATCGACAATCGCGTCAGGCCTATTGCTAAATAACATTGAAATGTTGTATCATAATATTGTTAAATGATTAGATTGTTGTTGTTTTATTCGATTATATGTTATATTTTGACACTCCTGTTATTTAGCAAGGTTTAAACTTTACAATAGTTTTACTTTTTAGAAAAGATTGCAAAGATGTGTGTTCATTTGATACCGAGCCTTTAATTGTCATTTATTAGAGTTTTATAAAGCATAAATAGTCCTCACTTTAGATTAGGTCACAAAACTGGATGAAGTTGATGAAGCATTTATTAACATGCAAATTAACTATTAGTATATGCCTGACTAATAATATGTAAATGTTCAATAGTTTAATAATGATTTTTAACTCATTCTGAATGATCTTTAAAACTCCCAACTACTCTTAAATACAAATGGTTTGTAAATAATGTGATACTTAAGTAATGAACAATTAATCAGTAACAAAGTATGAAAGTACAATCACTAAACAAATTTTAAATGTGCTTTTCAAAATAGAGCGTTTGTAGCTGCAGCTATAAACTGCTTAATAACATCTGTTAATGTAGAGTTAATGCTTAACAAATAATGAATTCACTATTTGCTAATGCTTAATAAATGATTGATAGTGTGTAGTTATTATAAAGTGATACCGTTAAACAATGACACTTTTTAAAGAAATCAGTTTTCCCAGAGCATTGCTACCCATTGCTCCTTTAAATTCTTTTCTCTACACATCTATATTATAGGTTGCTGGCTCAAAAGCTGGTGTGGTGCGTTTCTTAGGTGAAACTGATTTTGCCAAGGGTGAGTGGTGTGGAGTTGAGCTGGATGAGCCCTTGGGTAAGAACGATGGAGCTGTGGCTGGAACCAGGTACTGTGTCCTGTTCTTACATCACAATCTAATAGTAGATTGTCTATGAACAATTGCAAGACTTTTACATGAATGCATTTGTTTATCTTCAGGTATTTCCAGTGTCAGCCCAAGTATGGTCTCTTTGCACCAGTGCACAAGGTGACCCGTATAGGTTTTCCATCTACAACCCCAGCAAAGGCAAAAACCACGGTGCGGAAGACGACGACCACCACCACCACCACCGCCACTCCGTCAGGACTGAAACGCAGCCCGAGTGCCTCCTCCATTAGCTCCATGAGCTCTGTAGCCTCTTCTGCTAGTTGCAAGCCAAGCCGTACAGGACTGGTGAGTCCACATATGCATACATATTTTTTGGTTGCATGTTACGTCTAGATTTCAGGTCATATCGGTCTTCAAACGTATGTTGACGTATGTCTTTGTGGTTTCACAAAAAAGTAGGCAGAAGCATGCATTTGCTTTGAGCCCGTGTTGAACAAAGGCGTGTTTGCTAACAGCTTTGTACCTTGTTCAAATAGACTAAATGTTGAACTTGTTTTCAGTGAATATGTCAGATCTGAATAGTGGGGTCAAAAATTCCAGCATATTCCCTTTGGGTTGAGTTGACATGTAAAGCTCTTCTAAAGCCTTATTGGGCGTTCACTCCTTATGTGAGTAAATCATGTGAGAATATCCCACTAATCAAGTAAAATTAGACAGTTGAACATTTTGGGCCCTATCATACACCCGGCGCAAACAGATGCAAGACGCGTTTGGTGCGATTTGTTGCTATTTTCAGACCAGGGCAACCCTAATATTCCCGTTTTGCGCCACGTTGTTTAAATAGCAAATCCATTTGCGCCACTTTGTGGACTCATGGGTGTTCCGGTCTAGAAAGGAGATGTATTAAGGCGCATTGTTGGCGCGTTGCTATTTTGAGGAACTAAAATAGACTGCGCCATTGACCAACTGAAAGCTGCTCTAAAGTCCAGCGCAGAGCACATTAGTTGTGTGCCTCGCTTACACATTGCTTAATGCACACAGGATGTACAGCAATACACAAATATCTTTACAAATGAAAAAGAATTAAAGGATTAAAATGTTACAAAAATTATTATTTTCTACATAAATATAAAACCACTGCCTCCATGCCTTCATCATCTCGGGGGGCTTTTTTCAGTTTATTCATGACAATTTTGTTTTGTATAATGTTGTTATTATTATTATTATTATTATTATTATTATTATTATTATTATTATTATTATTTGTATTAGTATTATTTATAATATGCATATTTATATTGGTTTAAATAAAAACAGGTTTAGATTTGTCCACCTGTCGGGTTTTGGACCATATGGGGCATAGGACGTGTGTTTGGACAATTCATTTATTCGTTTGCTGGAAATTAGAACTGAATTTAGAAATAGTTTTGAAACAAATCTTTGCGCTTAACAAATAAAATTAAATATGTAGGCTAATGGAGGTCTTCATTGGAGTGCGTACAACACCGTTTCCTCATCCACGAAAGTAAAGGAGTAAAGTAAAGGAGTAAAGTAAAGAGACCGATTGGAGGAGGTTCGTTCTTTATTCTCGTGCTGTGTTTAACTGTTTTCTCGCTAGTGAAATGTTCAGTTTTTCCATTTACATTCTTCCCTAATTAATTAAATCACTTAGATTTTAATAATGGAGATCAAACTGTCATGTATTTGATTCCAATGAAGAATTGTTGAAATCTTTGAATACATAAAAATCTTTGATGGCATAAATTTGTCCACCTGTCGGGTTTTGGACCATATGGGTCATAGGACGTGTGTTTGGATATAATTCATTTATTCGTTTGCTAGAAATTAGAACTGAATTTAGAAATAGTTTTGAAACAAATCTTTGTGCTTAACAAATTAAATTAAATAAGTATACTAGGCTAATATGTACAACACAGTTTCCTTATCCACGAAAGTAAAGAGTAAAAGTAAAGTAAAGAGAAAGTAAAGAGGTCGAATGAAGAGGGCTTATTCTTTATCCTTTTGCTGCAGATAGTCTGTTTAAATGTTTTCTCGCTAGTGTAATGTTCAGTTTTTCCACTTACATTGTATTCTATTCAATTAAATCACTTAAATTTTAATAATGGAGATCAAACTGCTAGTATTTGATTCCAATGAAGAATCGTTGAAATCTTTGCTCTGTTAACTAAGGCAGTGGATTTCTCCTGTCGAATAATGTCTATAAAATAGGATAACCATTGCTGTATTGCAGAGTTCAAATTTTTAAACCGGAGCAATTCATGTGAATCACGTTTTATGTGCGGCAGATGGCCAAATTGCTCAATTTGCGCCATGTCATTCGCACAAACCGGGTCACAGGATGCCTATCACGTCTTTCTCAAAAAGTATTGAACACATGAAGAAAGGGAGGTGTAGAAAGGCAGTAAAAGCCCAGACAGCAACTGAAATCTCCCAGTATTTCTTCAGCAACCCTCTGCCCTTCCTCAGTGTGAATTACTATTAGCTGCTTCAGTCCAACATCTTCATTAGCAGAAGGATGAAGATGAAACCAGGGTGAACATTTCAGCAAGACAATAATCCAAAACACAGCCAAGAAAGCTCTTAAATGGTTTCAGAAAAAGAAAATAAAGCTGCTTGAATGGTCCAGCCAATCACCTGACTTGAATCCAATAGGAAATTCAAAATAATACAAATGAGGTACATCACGTCTTTGCATAGACTTAACATGTAAGTGACTTGTGTGCAACGCTTCATCCTCGTCTGGTGTGAACGCACCATAACAGTTATTAAGATTGTGTAAATTTTACACCCATGACACCTTTGTAAACATTTCACTTTTGGAAAAGAAATCTTACAGTAATGTGTAGCTAAGTTAAGTTTTACAGCAAAGGTCATCTCTGAAAAGCCGATATGGTTACTGAGGATATATTGTACTAGTAAAATTGGCCAGTGTGGTGTATATGTGTGTAGTTTTGAAGATCCTAAATGTGTTTCTCTCTGAAGCTGACAGAGACGTCCACGAGGTATTCGAGGAAGATCTCAGGCACTACAGCGCTTCAGGAGGCCTTGAAGGAGAAACAGCAGCACATCGAGCAGCTCCTGGCAGAGCGAGACCTGGAGAGAGCCGAGGTTGCCAAGGCAACAAACCATGTGGGCGAAGTGGAGCAGGAGCTTACATTACTGAGAGAAGGCCAGGAGCAGGTTAGGATTTTAATTTGTATTTAATTGAGAAAGAAATAATTTACAAAAGACTGTCGAGTTCTAAAGGAATAATGCACAGCTGAGGTGGTAATGCAGGCACATTGTAAAAAAAGTTCGCTTTTAGTTTTCTGTAACTAATCAGACTGTTTACGCTCACCATGCTTCAAGACATTTTTGTGTCTTTTTTTATTTTATTAGTCGTCGGTTATTTTGATACATCAGGACATACAAATACAGTCTTGCTCATAAAGTGGGACAGAAAAAAGGGGGAAATATACAAACAAGTAAACAGGATAATACAGTCAAGCTAGGAGCAAAAAATATATACCATAGAATAGAAAATCAGCCAGAAGTCATCTGACTTTTGACGTATATCATAGGTGAGTTTCTCAAGTGGAAATAAGGCACATACTTAAGACAATCACATTTTAAAGGAGGGTACTTGAGAAGATGACCATAATAAAAGTATACATTTCTTTTAGAGCTGTGAACCTAAACTGGTGTCACGGTTTGGTTCGGTTACGATTATCATGCCATCAATTCGGTTCAATTCGATATCACGGTGCATTGACGATGCTTTCCATACACAGTTTTATATTTTCTTCACAGTACAGCAATTCTTGTATTAAAATGTAAAAATATATTTATATTTATATACTATTTGTAATACAATTTTGTCATTTAATGCAAACAGTCATATAAACTGTACCTTTAAACAACACAAGCAAATAATATAAATAAATATGAATCTCCCGCTCGCTTTCTGATCCTTTTCTACCAAGTTCTCCTACACCCCTATGAATGGTCACACTCTCAACAGAAAGGGCTGCAATTGGCTCTTGCGCGCTGCGCTCTTCACAGATGAGTGACACTGATAAACTGCAGCGGCGATCACAGCTGATTCATGATAGACGCGGTGGAGAAAACTCTGCAGACACGCGCTCGTGTCTGTATCCAGAAGTATCGCTGTAAAACAGCCGAAAAGAGAGGAAAAGTCACACCAGCAGTTCAAATGGGCCGGAGAGAGAGAGAGAAAGAAAGAAAGAAATGGAGTTTACTTTCATTCTCTCAATCTGAGTGAAGTAGGGGCTTCTGCTGTAAGTGTCAATGAAAGACTGTCCAGCAAACACACACACAGTGAAATTGTGCACAGTTTCGGCGTTTTTAAGTAGTTAGAACGTTGTAAATACTCTCGCTCGCGGCTCGCCTCCCTCGCCATAGTAAGCTACGGCGACAGCGCATAAGAGATCAATGACGTCAGTACATAATAACTGGTTATGATTATTACTGAGCCGATACCGAATTGTCCGTGTCTGCATCGCAGTGCACCGAAGAAACAATTAATTTTGACACCCCTAATTTCTTTGCCAGATAGACCAAAATTAAAAACAAATGTTTGGTGTGGGAGTCCAACACATTCTCTACTCCACCATATAACATACAATTCTAGAGAAAAACTGAATTATATCTTAAAGAGTCCTTGTAGAAAATTATGTATTTTCTTCCAAAAAGAGATGATTTTGTCACAACACCTTTTTTGCAGTTAAAACAAAGATCAGAGGAGTTTCTATAAATCTTTTTCAGGCGCAAGGGTGTAAGATAAACTCTGTTAATGAATTTATAATTGAGCTCATGAACACATAATGAAGTACATTTAGAAAACAAATTGTTACATATTTCAGACCAATCTGTATCTTCAATTTCGTGACCTAAATCTTTTTCCCACACACACTTCAAACTCTCAAAGAAGAAGTACATGAGTTAGACAGAACTTTATATATTTTGGATATTAGCCCCTTGGAAAAACTGTTTGTTACAATTTGCTCTATGCCTACAACTTCAAATCCATATAAATGATAATAAAATGACGCAGCTGAAGGTATTTAAAAAAATTGAATTGTGGTATATCATATTGATTTGAAATTTCTTGGAAAGATTTAAGTGTTTTTATGGGTCTTTTTAAAAGTGGATGCTGTAAAGCACTCCAGAATCTGACAGATTGATTAGCTGTAGGCTCTAGTACAGTCGTCTGAAACGTTGTCATACAGTGTTATGCCTGGATTTCATCAATAGCCTTGCATTTACTAACACAGACTATATCTGAATGTTTTGAAGTAATTTGCGTTTTCCTCCTGTAGAAAAACGTCATAAGAACACTGTTTAGTGACTAAATGTGTTACAACAGTGTTTTGAAAGACTAAACACTTTATTGATATAGTGTACAACCAAGCACATGTGGTCAGAACACAAACGAGTCGCAGGTAATGAAGTATTAAGCGTTTCTCCCAAAGAAATGCCTGTCTAAGCAAAATGCTAGCAGGCGTTTGTAGCTCTGCTCACGCTCCGCCTCTTTGCCCTTATTTGGTTACCCCCGGTTGGAGCGATGACATGCGAACAAAATGGTGCCAGTTGGCCAAGCCCACTTGTAGCTTATTTTGCGCTCTTCAGAAACCTATGGGTGACGTCACGGATACTACGTCCATATCGTTTACATGTGTAAAACAAATGCCAAAGAAGTTGGTGGCTCATTCCATGATGACCCCTGATAAATCAGGGATTAAGCTGAAGGAAAATAAATGAATGTATATTAAATGATTATGACATATACATAGTGAACTTGATCAAAAACAGTGTAATTAACATATTTATATTTTAGATGGTGAATTCTTGCATGTGTACTCAATTCCATCATCGTATTTTTCACAAATAAAATAACACACTCCAAAAAAAGCAAGGAACAATTATAATCAGTGGCTGCTAGCTTAAAGCACTTAGACTGGTCTTACAGGTTACTCGTCTAATTATTTTTTCTTGCACAAGTCAGTTACATAAAAACACAGACTGGTCTTGGTCTAATATAAAAATGAAAAGTAACGCTGATTCAAGGACGTCACAGTGGCGCAGTGGGTAGAACGATCGCCTCACAGGAAGAAGGTCGGTGGTTTGAGCCCCGGCTGGGTCAGTTGGCATTTCTGTGCGGAGTTTGCATGTTCCCCCCGTGTTGACCTGGGATTCCTCCGGGTGCTCCGGTTTCCCCCACAGTGCAAACACATGCGCTATACGCGAATTGAGTAGACTAAATTGGCCGTAGTGTGTGTGTGTGAATGCAAGAGTGGATGGGTGTTTACCAAATGATGGGTTGCGGCTGGAAGGGCATCCGCTGCGTAAAACATATGCTGGATAAGTTGGCTGTTCATTCCGCTGTGGCAACCTCTGATTAATAAAGGGACTAAGCCGAAAAGTGAATGAATGAATGAACACTGATTCCCTCTTGGTGAAATGTGCTTAAAGGTCTTGTGAAGTGCTTAGAAATGTGCTTGACAGAATCTCAACCGAAACATGAAGAGAAGGTGGGACAGAGTAGCTCCTCCCCTTTTAAAAAAACTCTCTACCAAGTCCATCAAATGAAAAGCTAATGAGAAGGGGGCGGGGCATGTCAGATACTAGACAGCATTTGATTGGTTGTGATTTGACCGCTGATCCATTTAGGGGGAAGTGACTAACTGCAAACTTTACATGTATATACAGGGCTCGAAATTGCGACAGTTTTGATCGCATATGCGCCTGAAATTTTATCTATGCGACTTCAAAATATATTTGTGAGCATTTGTGTGAGTGCATAAAATTGTTGTCGTGCGACCAGTTTTCACAGCAAAATGTTCACCACATGCGCAGATTTAGGAGGCATTCACGCATTAAGCATCTTTGCACCTAAAAACACCAAACGCAGCGCACAGGAATGGTTTAAAACAGTTAACATGTCAACTTGCTGCAGTAAACAAAAGCCCGCAATGCTTGCCCGGCCTTCAAGCTCTTCTTATTGGCTCACTGCGCTAGAACACAACAAGAATGGATTGGTTAATATCAGCTGTCAATCACTCAATTCTGATGACAGGGAGCTACAGCCGCGAAAATGTAAAGGTCTGGATCCGAGAGAATGAAAACAACTCTGACAGATTTAGTTTTAGAAATCACCTAAAGTTACAAATAATGGCACATCTGATTAGTGATCATGTGCTGAATGTCAATCCAGCATTTACACTTTTCCAAGAGTGGATAAAAGACTTCCGGTGTTTAAAGTCCGCTATAAAAATGACTAAAGCATTCACCGTAAAGCCGGTGGGATGGAGTTTTCAGGTAAGAGTGTTTGCCACTGAATCTAAACATTTTAAGCACGAGATGTTCTAACGTTATTTAATCCTTCATTTAATCGTCACGATGCTGTCAGTCGTGCGACTGACACCGCGTTCACCATCGCTAAAGAGCATGCATTCACTGAGATGAAACTAATATTGCAGCTCATGAAAAGATCGTTATTGCTGTGACGTATGCAAATAATCAGCACTCGTGTGTACAGCACAGATATTATTGTTAATTCAGTTAATCTCATTCACGTCAAGCAGTGTGTGCGGGGCCGGTGAGCGCATGCAGATTTTTGTTTATTTGTTAGTTGTGATTAGAGTGTTAATATATAATAGAATCTGTTAATAGAAAACATGTAGTAACGGTGCTCATAATTTTTTGGTGGGTGCGTTTTGTCTGGTGCGCCTACATTTTTGAAGTTAGAAGCACCGGTGCTACCAAGAAAAAAGGTTAATTTCGAGCCCTGATGTATCAGTTTTATATTTTCTAAATGCGAATTTTGTCACTGTTTTGGTGCGCAATAGCTTATAGATATCCTAAAAACTAACAATACTGATACTAACATCTAAAAAAACTATTTTAATTTCATGGGGCCTTTAAGGCACTGTCTTAACAGTTTATAGTAACAATAGATACAGACAGTGCATAAAACAGAGGCAAATATATGTTCTGCAGAACATAAGTCATAATAATAATAATAATAATAATAATAAATAATAATAATAATAATGGTACATAGAGATTTTCTTTTTTTAATGGTGTAACCTTTGGCTTTTAAAAAACATTCTAGGCTAGAGCTTTTTGTTTTCATACAGAACTGTGATGAACTAATGAAGAGGAAATATCTGTGCTCAGGCACTGCGGTTCTAATTAAAGCCTCACTTCCTCTCCATGTTACTTCTGCTTGACACTTTTTCTTTTAGTTGTGTGTAGTGTGTTTATAGTGGTTGCTTTGCCTTGCAGTCTGGGCGGGAACTGAGTCAGTTTAACTTGCAGTATTACTGTCACGTTGTTATGGCCACAACATGTTAACATGTAGTAATGTTAAAGTAACAACATCTTTGACATGGGTAAACAATTCCATATTAAGGGAATGACTTAAAGAGCCCCTATTATACATTAAAAAGGGTCATATTTTGGTTTTGGGGGTCTCCAACAACAGGCTAATATGCATGCAAGGTTTCACTTCATGGTCTTTTAATATGCATTTATTTTTACCTAATTATGCCAGCGACTCCCATATGGTTCTTTCAGCGACTCATTTGTTCCCAAACCCCTCCTTTGCGCGAAGCTAGTCTGTCAGTCCACTGATTGGACTGATGACAGCCTGTTGCGATTGTTCAGCACGAGACAGAGTGAAATGCCCAGCACGGCTTATCAACAATATTGAAGTAGTCACAGTGCATAGTGTATGTGTGAGCATACCTGCCAACACTCCTGTTTTTCCCGAGAGTCTCCCGTATTTCAGACCCATCTCCAGCCACCCACCCATTTTGTTATTTATTCCGGAAAACTCCCATAATTTCAACCACCCCCCCCAGTCCTCAGCATTTTGGTACGGTCTGTGAAACGCCCGGGTCGCCAACATTGGTATAGGATCCGTTTTCAGCGGCCGCCCGAGACACGCTTCATAGTAGTTACTAACACCATAGTACAAAGTACCCGGTTCTTAGCGTTCATAAAGGCGACCTAGGCAGCTGCCTTGGGCGGCAGAATAGTGAGGGGGGCGTCCGCGAACCCCCCCGGTCCTCACTTTCATCTGCAACGCCCACCCCCTCCCGCCCGGTCCTCACTTTCATCCGTGAACTGGTCACTTTCTTCTTTTTCATGGAATGTCATTCTCAAAAACCCATAATAGGGGCTCTGTTATTCAGACACCTCACCCCGAACCTAACCCCCCCAGTCTCCCGGATTTTCAGGGACAGATGTTGGCAGCTATGTGTGTGCAGTTAAACACCAGCATATTGCTCTATTCTTAACCATGACACACATTCAGTATTAATTCACACAGCGGCAAAAGCTGAACTATTTTGAACCTTGACCGCTGCACGTGTGTAAGAACAGCTTAGCAATGACAGACGGCAGTGGAACGCGAGATAACAAACGCACTTAAATCCGTAAACAAAATGGCACGCGTTGTGTTTTCAACGTGGCATTAGACGCGATATAATAATAATAATAATAATTCCTTACATTTATATAGCGCTTTTCTGGGCACTCAAAGCGCTTTACACATAGGGGGGAATCTCCTCATCCACCACCAGAGTGCAGCATCCACCTGGATGATGCGACGGCAGCCATTTTGCGCCAGACCGCACACCACACACCAGCTGATTGGTGGAGAGGAGACAGAGTGATGAAGCCAATTATGATATGGGGATGGTTAGGAGCCCATGATGCAGAGGCCAGTGGGCAGATTTGGCCAGGATGCCGGGGTTAAACCCCTACTCTTTCTCGAAGGACATCCTGGGATTTTTAATGACCACAGAGAGTCAGGACCTCGGTTTAACGTCTCATCCGAAAGACGGCACTCACTGAGCAGTATAGAGTCCCCGTCACAATACTGGGGCATTAGGACCCACACAGGCCAGAGGTTGGGCGCCCCCTGCTGGCCTCACTAACACCACTTCCGGCAGCAACCTAGCTTTCCCATGTGGTCTCCCATCCAGGTACTGACCGGGCGCAGCCCTGCTTGAGAATATAAAGAGTTAACCTGATACAGTACAAGCGGTTACAAGTAACAAAACACAATTAAATACATAATTTGGAAGCTAGAGAAAACAAGGAGGCGACCATGGTAATGCACTTACTTAGACTTATGAAATTGAGAAAAAAACTGATCCATGATCCACTGATCCATATACTGATAAAGTTCCTGTCGAGCTCTGACAATGCACCTTACATTAATAGTATTTTCTGATCCTTCCTTTAACAAACGACCGACGAATGCCCCGTTGTAAGCGTGTAGATTCCAGAAGCACTCAAACTGCACAAGGCTGGGCTATACTATAATGTTGAGGTATTTTTGCAAAAATAAACCTCAACCACTGACTCTTGACCGTTTCATCATTGGGTAGAGAAAATAACACTAACTTTCCCCTCACACTTCCAATAATATCCAGCAGAATATCCCACAGCGTCTTCATGACTTAATTCAAACGGCGTCTGCTACAGTGCTTGTCTTCCTTTTATTTTTCTTTGCTACTGTTTGTGGGCGGGGCCGCAGGTTTCAATTTTCCCGGGTTTGCACGTGCAACAATTGGGCGGGGCTTAAGTTTTGTATCGACGTCAGACCAAAACGGCTAAAGACTCGTTATCAAGACTATTCATTTGAAGCACTATGAGTCGACTCTTATAAATGAATCAATAGTTTTAAACACTGTATTTTCAGATTTAAGCCCTAGCTGGATATTTAACTGTGTTACACACTACATGGAATGTCATTCTCAAAAACCCATAATAGGGGCTCTTTAATTTTATGTGGCCAAGGGTTTAAAAGGATACCCAAAATTGAAAATTATTTCAATCATTTACTTCCCTTGTTTCAAATCAGTATCTTTTTCTCTGTTGAACACAAAATAAGATACAGCGAGGAAAATAAGTATTGAACACGTCACTATTTTTCTCAGAAAACATATTCCTAAAGGTGCCGTTTACTTGAAATTTTTTCCAGATGTTGGTAACAACCAAAGAAATCCATATATGCAAACAAAACTAAATTAGTTAGTTTACAAATCAAGTTATGTGTATTACAATAAAATGACGCAGAGACCAAGTATTGAACACATGAAGAAAGGAAGGTGTAGAAAGGCAGTGAAAGCCCAGGCAGCAGCTGAAATCTCTCAGAAGTTCTTCAGCAACCCTCTGCCCTTCTTCAGTGTAAATGAATAATAGCTGCTTCAGTCCAACATCTACATTATCAGGATGAAACCAGGGTGGACATTTCAGCAAGACAATGATCCAAAACAGTCAAGGAAACTCTCAAATGCTTTCAGAGAAAGAAAATAAAGCTGCTGGAATGGTCTAGCCAATCACCTGATTTGAGTCCAATAGAAAATTCAAAATAATACACAGTAATACAAATCAGGCCAATTTACATTTGTACGCCGAACTAAACCCTTGCCATCCAGTTATATATACGAAGCTTCCAAATTATGGTATGAAGGACACCACATCTATTTTCCCTTCATTAGGTTATGAGGGTTACAAAAGTAGGTCAAATTGGATGTTTGGGTCCCTGTACTGAACGGCCCAATTACAGCACTGAGTTTTGAGTTCAGGTGGTGCAAATACAGACAAGCTGAAGCCTGTTGGGTAGCATAGATTTTGCCCAGTTGGTAACCTTCCAGTGCACTTGAAGTCTAATTTAAGAGAGTCATCTAAACAAACTAGGTATGCATGTTTCTAGGTAAGCCTTCACAGGCAGCTGCCTCAAGCCATTATGTGCAGTGTGGCAGTGGCCTGGACGTTGGGACGTGTAGTTAATTTTTTTTGAGGCATGCACCAGGGTATGTCTAAAGGTATGCTACTTTCCAGAGGCTACGTTGAAACTCAAATCATTTATTTGTAATATTGTTTCATATTTGTTACATTTATTATTGGGAATGTTCTTTCTTTATCTTATGGGTAGGCCCACAGATTTTTTTTTAGTCCATCATTTTTGAATCTATTGTGGCGCAGTGGGTAGCACTGTCGCCTCACAGGAAGAAGGTCGCTGGTTCGAGCCTCTGCTGGGTTAGTTGGCATTTCTGTGTGGAGTTTGCATGTGCTCCCCGTGTTGGCGTGGGTTTCCTCCGGGTGCTCCGGTTTCCCCCACAAGTCCAAAGACATGCGGTACAGGTGAATTGGGCAAGCTAAATTGTCCGTAGTGTATGTTTGTGAATGAGTGTATTAGATTAGATTAGATTAGATTCAACTTTATTGTCATTACACATGTACAAGTACAAGGAAACGAAATGCAGTTTAGGTGTAACCAGGAGTGCAATAGCAGCAAGTGCAGGATACAGGTATAAGTTATAAAGTGCAGTTATAGAAAAACTATGGTGATATTTACAAATGGATGTACTATGAACATTATATACAGGTTGTGTTAGCTATGAACAGAGATGTACAATAGATGGATAGATGTACAGGTTGCTATTAATAATCAGAAGTGTGCAGATAGAGAAACATATGGGTGTTGTCCAGTGATGTGTTGCAGATGTAAGGGCATCCGCTGCTTAAAACATGCTGGATAAGTTGGCGGTTCATTCCGCTGTGGCGACCAGATTAATAAAGGCACTAAGCCGAAAAGAAATTGAATATTTTTGTCTATTTATTTATGTATGTAAATATGCATTTATTTAGTTTTTATATTAATTTCAGTATTAATTTGGAATAATGTGCAAATGTTTATGATTTAATTTTATGATTAATACAGTTTGTAAAGTAATATTGTCTATTAATTAATATAGAATATAATTAATATATAGAATATAATATATAGAATATAATTCATATATAGAATATAATATATAGAATATACTTCATATATAGAATATAATATATAGAATATAATTAATATGTAGAATATAATATATAGAATATAATTAATATGTAGAACATAATTCATATATAGAATATAATATATAGAATATAATTAATATATAGAATATAATTCATTTATAGAATATAATATATAGAATATAATTCATATATAGAATATAATATATAGAATATAATTCATTTATAGAATATAATATATAGAATATAATTAATATATAGAATATAATTCATTTATAGAATATAATATATAGAATATAATTCATATATAGAATATAATATATAGAATATAATTCATATATAGAATATAATATATAGAATATAATTCATATATAGAATATAATATATAGAATATAATTCATATATAGAATATAATATATAGAATATAATTCATTTATAGAATATAATATATAGAATATAATATATAGAATATAATTCATTTATAGAATATAATATATAGAATATAATTCATTTATAGAATATAATATATAGAATATAATATATAGAATATAATTCATTTATAGAATATAATATATAGAATATAATTCATTTATAGAATATAATATATAGAATATAATATATAGAATATAATATATAGAATATAATATATAGAATATAATATATAGACTATAATTCATATATAGAATATAATATATAGAATATAATTCATATATAGAATATAATATATAGAATATAATTCATATATAGAATATAATATATAGAATATACTTCATATATAGAATATAATATATAGAATATAATTTATATATAGAATATAATATATAGAATATAATTCATATATAGAATATAATATATAGAATATAATTCATATATAGAATATAATATATAGAATATACTTCATATATAGAATATAATATATAGAATATAATATATAGACTATAATTCATATATAGAATATAATATATAGAATATAATTCATATATAGAATATAATATATAGAATATAATTCATATATAGAATATAATATATAGAATATAATTCATATATAGAATATAATATATAGAATATACTTCATATATAGAATATAATATATAGAATATAATTTATATATAGAATATAATATATAGAATATAATTCATATATAGAATATAATATATAGAATATAATTCATATATAGAATATAATATATAGAATATACTTCATGTATAGAATATAATATATAGAATATAGTTAATATAGAAATAGCAAAAAATGTGCAGATTCTGTATAAATAATCAAAAGCGGTTAATTGTTCATACGGCTCTGCATATCGCTGATACAATATGCATTTTATTCTATTAAATGTAATTGTATTGTTTTGTTCGTGCAGTATGTGTCGGAGGTCAACGACAAAATGGACCAGCTGCGAGCGCTGGTGGAGGCAGCAGACAGAGAGAAGGTGGAGCTGCTCAACCAGCTGGAGGAGGAGAAGAGGTGGAGTAGCATCACATCTCAACCTCATCAACCTCAATTACAATTTATGGCTTTTATGTTGTGTTTGCATAAAGATGACCTTAGACTTGAATATTTTTATGCAAATATTGATGCGCATCTTGCTGTTACCATCAAGCATTTTTTTTATGCGATAATCCAAAATGCATAAAAAATAGGTGGATGTAAACATAGCTGATGAGTACATGACGAAAGAATCTTTTTTTTATGGTAAATTATTTATTTGTTTATTCATTTTTCTTGGTGGCAGTAAATTTTTTTTACTGAATTTCATTCTCTTTTTCGTTCATTCTTTTTTTGTTTTTTTTTCATTCTTTTTTTGTTCTTTCTTTCGCTATTTTTCATGAGTTCTCTTTCGTTCTTTCACTTTTTTTCATTCGTTTTTTTGTTCTTCTCTCGTTCTTTTTTTCGTTCTATATTTCTTTTTCTTTTTTGTTCTTTTGTTCTTTTGTTCTTTTTCGTTAGTTCAATTTTTGTTCTTTCTTTTTTCTCGTTCTTTTTTGTTCTTTCTTTTGTTCTTTTTTATTAGTTCACTTTTGTTCTTTCACTTTTTTCATTGCTTTTTGTTCGTTCATATTTTCGTTCATCTTTTCTCGTTCTTTGGTTTTTCGTTTTTAGTAGTTCTCTTGTTTCATTATTTTTCTTTTTCGTTTGTTTTTTCCTTTCGTTCTTTTCTCATTCTTCATTTCTTTCTTTTGTTTTTGTTCTTTCTTTCGCTTTTTTTTTGTTAGTTCTCTTTCGTTCTTTCATTTTCTTTCTTTGGTTAATGTATTCCTTTTCTACTTCTCTTTATTTTTTCATTTAGATGTTCTTTTTCTTTTTTTATTCTTTCTTTTTTGTTTTCTTTCTTTCTTTTGTTCTTTCTTTAGTTTTTTGTACTTTAATTTTTTTGTTCTTTTCTTTCTTTTTTCTTTTCTTTTTTTTTGGAATTTCTTTCTTTTGTTCTTTCTTTTCTTTTTCATTTTTCCTTTTTGTTTTTTTCATTCTATTAATTTTGTTCTTTTATTTTTCCTTTTTGGTCTTTCTTTTTTCTTTTTCATTCTTTTCTTTCTTTCTTTCTTGCTTAAAAAACAAACAAGTTACAGTAAAAGTGATATAAGCATGTTGATGTAAATTGGACATTCAAACTGAAAATTATAAAGATTTATTGTCCTTAACAGGAGAGTGGAGGACTTGCAGTTTCGAGTGGAGGAGGCTTGCATTACCAAAGGAGATTTGGAGGTATTTGCAGATTTTTGCTCAGTTACAACATTTAGCCCTTAATCTGCAGTCATGCTAGACTTGAATTGAGCTTGCAGACAGGAGAGCAGAAATACAAGTTCACGCAAAGAAATGTTTCACTTTGCTGCATGTAAGAGTTCGGGTTTGGTATAAATTTAAGTTCTAAACATCACAGAATGAACTTTTCATGTTTCTTCAGACAACACAAAATTGAAATAGATTTGCATGTTCAAAAGTCTAGTGCGACCGCAGCTTACTGTAAGCCAACTATAGTGTCACATGATCAGTGTGACATCATCCTTCAGAAATGATTCTGATAAACTAATGTTGTGTGTGTGTGTGTGGTTTATTTTATTATTATTATTTTCAACCAGTGTTAAACTCTTGTGCTGCTACTTTTATATTTTGTGGAAATTCAATACCTTTCAAAAGTTTGGGGCAAAGCGATATTTAAATCATTTATTTACTTTTATTTGTGAAGGACATTTTAATTTTATCAAAATTGTCAGTAAAGACATTTATGGAGATTTATCAAACAAAGTACTATTCTTTTGAACTTGATATCAATTGAAAACTCCTGATCGAAATGTATGCAAGGTTTTCCACAAATATATTATCATCCACTGATAATAATAAGAATCATTATTAATAACTGAGCTCCAAATCAGCATATTAGAAGATGATAATATGGCACTGAAGACATTATGAATAAATTAAATTAAAAAATCTAAAAGCATAAGTGTTTTTACTGTTTGTTTCTTTTTATCCCAGCATCAAATATCTATGGTTGTTGCTAGATCAGATATGGTTGTGGCCGGAAGTTAACGAAAATGATTTACGTTATTTATTAAATTTCCCACTAATTGTATTTTATTAACGCCTATCCCCACCCCAACCCTAAACCCAACTGTCACAGTAACGTAAAAACAATAGTTGTACCGAGTATTATTTATGTTATCTATTAAATTACCCAATAAGTTGTATTTTTTAACGTCTACCCTAAACCCAACCGTCACAGTACTGTAAAAATATTAATTATTGTTATACAGTTTCATAAAAAAATTCTGCTATATTGATGTGTATATCGCATTTCCAGCCGGCCGTGTGATCGATCTAGACTTCACCAATATATATGGTGAGCATACAAAACATAAAACAAATCTTATCTATTTCAAATTGTAAATCAACTATTATCATTTAAAAAAAAAATCTAAATAAGCTTTATTAGCATGATTGTATAAGTGACGAGTTTATGCACAATCCATTATAGCGCAGCTTTGACTGTAAATCTTTAGTTTTGATTTAATGACATCTCCTTTTATATGGAGTTTGAGCCATTTTGCATTTCCCAAAATTATATGCAAGTAGGGCTGCGCCGATAAATGATATGATATTTTATAAGCTCTGGAGTTTTTTACTCTATATTGATCTAAGGGCTTACTCACACTATGCTATCCGAACCGTGCCCAGGCCCGTTTCCCGGATCGTTTGAGAAGTGTGAGTGCTCTGAATCGGGCTCAGGCACGGTACACTTGGGTGGCCCTGGCCCGGTTGGAAGAGGTGGGCCAGAGCGCGGTTCACTTGGGCTCAGGCGCGGTACGCTTACAGTGTGAGTGCAAGCGTGCCTAAGCCCGAAACTGAAAGCGAGACGTGACTTTTAAGGGACTGTTTGATATGGATTAATTAATCATTCGTGCTGTTCAATGAACGCAAACTGTCATAGATTATTAAAGACGCAAACCCCTCACTGCAGGACAGCTGCACCTTCAGCAAACTTCCTAATTCCTGCAGCAAGAGGACTTTATGATTGTTTATGAGCGTCAAAAGTGGCTGATCTGTTCGGCGAAATATTTGACTGCGTGTCACCGCATATCAAACGACTGAAACGATATAACTAAAGAAATCTCCACTGTGCTGAGCGAGAGCGCTTACTGAGCAGCACGTCATCGATGACGTAAGCGCGCCCAGGCCCGAATGTAATGTGAGTGCGGGCCGTCGGGGGAGACGGGAGGGGGGACAAGCGTGCTTTGGCCTGGTTCAAGGCAACTGTACATAGTGTGAGTACGGCCTAAGAGCCAAGCACACATCAGAAATGTGCAACAATGGGAATCTAGAAGTGTGTTAATATCGAATTTTCAGCCACTAAGATGTGGAGATTCAAGATGTATCGAATTTTCGAGATGTATCGAATTTGATGCATTCGAGATGCATCAAATTTTTGCCCACTGAGATGTAGAGATTCGAGATGTATCGAATTCAGTACATCCGAGATGTATAAAATTTTCGGCCACTGAGATGTATCGAATTTTCAAGATGTATCAAATTCAATACATTTGAGATGTATCAAATTTTCGGCCACCAAAAATGTATCGGCTGAAAATATGTTTTGCCATTTAATGGACCCTCTAATTTTTGTGGCTTCAGTCATTTTTGGGGTACTCTTTTAAATCTGGAAGCATTAACAACTTGTATCGAAATGTATATCGTTATCATTCAATATAGAAAAAATTATCAAGATTGCATTTTTGCCATATCGCCCAGCCCTATATGCAAGTCTTGTTTCCTGCGAATTTTAGTTTTTTCTTGTGCTCATTCGTTACAGGTTGAGCCATATCAGATTTTTCATATGTAAAAAAAAAATTACCATTATGAAGTGATTAACTTTGAGTGTAATGTGTAATAATTACATTCAAAGTAAGACTAAACATGACTACAAAGTTATATATATATAATTGCCATGAGTGTATTGTGATTAGAATTGCCATCAGTGTATTGTGATTAGAATGGCCATCAGTGTATTGTGATTACATTACATGTATTGTGATGCCCAAAGTTTTCTTGTTTTTAAAATCATATATTTACAAAAAAAGGTCTTGTTTTTTTTCTTTTAGTGAATCAAGCACTCATGATGGGTTTATTGATTGTTTCCACATCTCATTATCATGCGTTTGAGTTGCATTCATCCCCTGACCTACATTTCCAAAAATAACTCATAGACTATTTTTATCCATTCAAAGAAACTTTGAGAAGAATGTTTCAAGTTGCATCCTAGACGATGCATTTTAGTGCTTTAAATACAAATCATTTTCTGTGGCTCTTTAAAAGGGCCATATCATGCAAATATCACTTTTATAAGGGGTTTGAACAAAGTTGTAAGGCAACAGTGTGTGAATATAGCCAGCCTCTGATGGTAAAAATTAAATTATTATTTTTTTGTATTTTATCTAATTAAATTATAAATTTAAACTTAAATTTATGAATTGAAATTAATGTTGTCTTTCTAACCATACATTGCCTTCTGAAAGTATTCAGACTCTCTTATCCTCGCTTTTAAAGCCATAGTTCACCCAAGAATGAAAATTCTGTTATCGTTTACTCCATCGTTGTTAAACACAAAGAAAGATATACTGAAGAATGTTGGATAAAACTGCTATTAACTTTCACAGTATGTTATTGTTTTTACTATGAATGTCAATAGCACCCCCCCCCCCCCCCCCAACATTCTGCAGAATATCTTGTTTTGTGTTTTGCGACTTACAAACTATTTATTTTCTTCTCATCTACGCTCTTTTATCCAATATAGGTTTAAAAGTACATAAATATCTTAAAACACTGAAATGTCACATTTGCATAAGTATTCTAGCTGTGAAACATGAACTACACCTTTCTGTAGATCATTTAATCATAAGTGAATTTGCATTCAAGGCGCACATATTTACATTTTATCTGTTCTGGCTTGTAATTGAACTCATAACTACTGCGTTGTTCACGCCATGCTTTACTTTTTGAGCTAGAGGGATAAAAGTGATCCAATGACATTGTTTTTTCTAAATTGTTATTGTTGTGGTCTCATTTTGCTAGAAAATGTAAAAATATATGCTTATCATTATAGTTACCAGCTGGGTTTCCATCATAACCTGAACCAAATCTTTCAAAAAAATAAAAAAATAAATAAAATGGGCAAATGCGAATTAGGAGTCATGCTGTAATGTTTACTATGTCAAAGTTTATTTGGCAAATACATTTGCGTCTCTCATTATTCACTAAACATTTTTCTACCTCAAGCAAACGAACTGTAAAAACTAAGTCAATAATGTGATTTAATGAATCGACTTATTTGGATTTCCATGCTTTAAAATGCACAAGTCCAGCTATTTCCCTTCATGCAAATGGGCTTTAAGAATGCAACACCACAAAATGTGACACTATTAAAGGGTTTGAATACTTTCTGAATGCTCTGAATGGGCACACTTATCACAAATTGAGTGACTATTTTGAAGCCTATCATCAAGCCCACACAATGTACAACGTGGTGTTAAAGTTTGCTCTCTCACTTTGGGTTGTAATTTTACTTGTATTTATTTATTTTGTTTTTGTCCAGGTCCAATAAAAAGGCAAAAAGTTTAGTCATGGTTGACTATTTTATATCACAGAACCTAATGTATCAAAAAGGAGGAGGAAATGATACTGTTTCGACCTGATTGGACAACTTTGATGAACATCTACCTTGTTTAAACATTGTGATGTTTCTAAACTAAAGAGCTTAAACAATCTGCAGATGCATAAATGTGAGGGTATGAAACCCCCCCTAAAGGAACGCTCCACTTATTTTGAAAACAGGCTCATTTTACAACTCTTAAACGGTTGAGATTTACCATTTTTGCATCCATTCAGCTGATCTTCGGGTCTAGCAGGAGCACTTTTAGCTTAGCTTAGCATAGATCATTGAATCGGATTAGACCATTAGCATCTCACTCAAAAATGACCAAAGAGTTTTGATTATTTTCCTATTTAAGCTTGACTTTTCTGAAGTTACATTAAACACTAAGACTGACAAAAAAAAAAGATATTTTCTAGGCTGATATGACAAGGAACTATATTCTCATTCTGGCGTAATAATCAAGGAACTTTGCTGCCGTACCAAGACTGAAGCAGGCACAATGCTATTATGCAGATTCCAACTACTGGTGCAAGTGTAGGTCTTAAACATTTAGTGCTGGGGATTGTTTTAAGGCACTGCATATTATCATTGAGCGAGATTCTAATGGCGGGTGGCACAGTGGGTAGTGCTGTCGCCTCACAGCAAGAAGGTCGCTGGTTCAAGCCTAGGCTGGGTCAGTTGGCATATCTGTGTGGAGTTTGCACGTTCCCCCACAGTCCAAACACATGTTCTATAGGTGAATAAGGTAAGCTAAATTGTTCATAGTGTATGTGTGTGAACGAGTGTGTGGGTGTTTCCCAGTGATGGGTTGCAGCTGGAAGAGCATCCGCTGTGTAAAACATATGCTGGATAAGTTGGCGGTTCATTCCGCTGTGGCGACCTCTGATTAATAAAGGGACTAAGCCGAAAAGAAAATGAATGAATAAATGAGATGCTAATGGTCTAATCCGATTCCATGATCTATGCTAAGCTAAGCTAAAAGTGCTCCCGCTAGACCTAGAGATCGGCTGAATGGATTCTAAAATGATAAAACCCAACTGTTTACCTCTTGGCTGTTCCTTTAAAAGGCTTTTGTGGTATTTTGTAGGGAAAGAGATTATAAATATTCAAACAAATCAATAATGTGTAAAACTATCTTTTATTAAGATCAGTACAGTCGTGTTTTATTTGCGTTAGTTCTCTGTTTTCAAGAATAAATCAGTTCTCAGATTTCTCCTATTGTTCCTCTTTCTCTCTTTATGTGGTCAGTATTTTTTTAACCATTATTTTGTTACTGTTCCTAACCCTTATTCACAATTAATGCTGCATGGTGTCTGGTGTTTTTACTCGTTTGGCCAGCGTCAGCATGTTTATGCGCATTGACCCGGTGCTCTGCTACAAAATCCACACCTTTTCCCACCATTGATCTGACTAGCATTTTATCACAACGTTTTCCTTCTGCTTTTTTTTTTTATTTTGAATTCTGCGTTACGTTCCCACACCTTCCCCTGCTCACCCCTCATCTCTCTGCATCAGGCTGGCATGTGATGGTGGCACTGGTTGTGTTTTTTCCTCTACCCTTTCTGTACTAACAGACGCAGACGCAGCTGGAGCATGCCCTCCTTAAGGAGCTCGAACAGAGTCTTCTCTTTGAAAAGACCAAAGCTGAGAAGCTCCAGAGGGAGTTAGAAGACTCTAGGGTAATGGATCTTCACCTGGGCTACGGGTCAAGGGTCACTGGCGACGTGCCACAATGCTTTTTCTTGTCAGGGTGTTAGTGGGGGGTCTTCACTGCATGGTGTTCAATTATTACAATTAATAACTAATTTGACGAATGATTACTAACAAACACTAAATCATGTCTGTGTATCTTTATATACACGCTAAAAATGCTGGGTTCTGCACAATCGATTTGATGGAATTGAGTTAACATAGTAGTTTTTACAAATTTAAGTGGATTGAACATAAAACAATTAAGTTGTGCCTCAAAAAAAAAACCTTAAGAATTGTGTTGTTTCAGCTCATTTTAAATAAATAGAATGAACAAATGGCAAACATCAGTTTTTGAGTGCATACAGGAGTAGGAGACGACGTTTGTTTTTATACCAGGGTTCCCACTGTCATAGAAATCCTAAAATAAATAATTAGGTTTTGATGTTTTCATATAAAAATGAGTTAAACTTCTGTAGGAAATGTGTATGTTGTTCTACTTTTTCTTCTTCATTTTAAAGTATCTTGAAACTACTCTGTTCTTTAGTTTTTTTATGGGAAAAATGTGAGTGAACTATCCCTTTAAATGTGCTGTAAGTTTTTGACTCTTCTAAAGCATAAACATACCGTAATATGTTTGCAGATATTTAAGAAATATGCTAAGTGAACATTCTTGTTTATCTTTAAAACAGTGCTGAAGTCAGATATTCTGCTTTACAAATGTGCTTTCCGTGCTGGAACATCTGTTTTCGTTTTGGTTATTTTAACCCACCCACTGCCCCTTTAGGGGCCAATTACAACCAACACGCTTTTAGCGTTGAGAGCATAGACTGTAAAAGATATGGACGTAGTATCCGTGACGTCACCCATAGGTTTCTGAACACTGCAAAAGAAGCTACAAGTAGGCGCGGCCAACTGTCGCCATTTTGTTAGCGCGTCATCGCACCAAACGCGGGATACTAAATAAGGGCAAAGAGGCGGAGCGTGAGCGGAGCTACAGACGCATGCTTGATTCTCAGCATTTTGCTTAGACCTGGCTTAAAACAGACTTATTACTTTGGGAGAAATGCTTAATACTTCATTGCCTGTGACTCGTTTGTGTTCTGACCACACGTGCTTTGTTTTACACTATATTAATAAAGTGTTTAGACTTTTAAAAACACTGTTGTAATAAATTGAGCCACTAAACATTGTTCTTATGACGTTTTTGGACAGGAGGAAAACGCAAATTACTATCAAACACTTCAGATATAGTCTGTGTTAGTAAATACAAGGCTGTTTATCAAATCCAGCACTAACACTGTATGACAACGCTTCAGATGACTGTTTTATAGCCTACAGCTAATCAGTCTGTCAGACTCTGGAGTGCAATACTGGTCTAAAGAACATTTAAATGATAAATGATCTTAAATAAAACAAATACATTTATAGAGATGGTATATAAGTATATAATTTCACTCACCTGGGAAATGGAGGCAACTTGAACGGTTTGTAAGCACAATTAAATCCACATAGCATGCCATATCATCTGATAATTGCAGGAAATAATTCCAAAAGGCAAATGACTGTGTAAAGAAACATTAAACAAAACAAAAACACGATGTATATGCCGAGCTCAGCGTCTAATTAGCCAGAATCAGCTGAGGTGACGAGACAGCGAGCAGCGAGGGCTAGCTGTCACTCAAGTGGCCACGCCCTTAATTATGCAAACTTAATATAACTTAATAAAAAACGAAACGGATTAGTTATAAAAAAATTCACCCCCCTCACAGTTGTCATGAAGGGTAATCATAGCTATATGCACCAAAGCCATCGTTTGTACCAGGCTGTAAACATGTTTTTATCAGCTGTAAAAATGACCAATTTACCAATGCAGAAAGAAAGCACTTCGACTTCCTGGAGCCAGCCCCCCAAGGCGAGGCGATGAATTGCAGTTTTAGTTACTTCCGTATTGGCTTCCCGAGGGAGAGTGGGAGGTTGCCGCTTGGTTGAGAGGCGCCTTTTTTGAATGATGTACTATCAGCCGTGAGTTTTGCGTGCTGGTGATGCACCCTGCGCGCCTTGTGCTTTAGCCGCCTGTTGCGCCTCACGTTTTTGCCCTTGCACACCGTGCGCTCGCAGTTGAAAAAAGTCAACTCTAACTCTTGCGTCTTTTTCATTCTCCAATCAAATGAAAGCAGAGGCGGGGTTTCCGTTGAGGTGCCTGCCGTGTTTGTGTTGTTAAGACAACAACGGAGACTTTTGAAGATGGAGGAGAGACTTGTGGTTGCTGTTTTGAGTTATTCAAGATTTGTGAAGTCATACAGCTCTGGATATCACAATATTATTAAATATTAAAATTATATTATCAACAGCAACACTCTTGCACATTACGCAGCTAATTCAGTCGTTGTCTAGCTACATAAAAAAGCGCACTGCACTTCTTTTTTTTTCTTGTCAAAAGGCAGTGAGGTGCGCCTCATGTTTTTGGAATGTTAATGCGCGTTCGGTGTGATCGACCCCTTAGCCAATTATATTTCAGCACCCTGGGTTGCCTTATTGGAAAGCAGCATATTTCATTCATTCATTTAGAAAAGCTCCGGAAGTATGCGTCCATGACCGAAATGCGACCTCCGATGGACAGTAGCAGACTCCAAAGTTCCAGATGAGGTGGTTAATAATTAGCAAATAATATAAATATTATGAGCATAAATATTAGGTGAGCAGGTTACATTGTAACCCCGTGTCCTAACAACACACTACATCATGAGATTTGCAGTAATAAACAATTTGGCTGTTTGCACCAGACGAAACACGGCAGAAATTTAAATACAGCCTTTCAGAAGCGCAGAATATGCACTCACTCACGAAATGGTCAGGTGTATAATATTATTAATACATATTAAACCTCTTTAACATTATTAAATGTAGATGCTAAATCACTGATGTGTGTTGGTTTGCACTGAGTCACAGGTCTAAAGTTCAATTTTAAACGGTTTATTTTATTTTAAAGATCTGAGGTGAACTTTCTGCTACTGCTTTCAGTATATGGCAATAAATGTCATGTAAAATGACATTCAAACTCGCATTTTTAGCATTTAACACTGAATAAAGCACATGAGGTGTACCTGTGGTGATCATTGTCAGTTAATCATGTTGTTCAGCTGCAAGAAATAGAAGCCGTTTCTGAAATATCAATTCGAGGTGTTGGCTGGAACAAAACTCCTTTTAATATGGAGAATATTCCGTCTATCACGTGGCATTGCTTTTATATAGAACACTGTTTAAATCAGCCTTTAGGCTCGAGACTCGCTCCTGTTGGTCCTCAATCTGGCAACCTGTGCTTGCTTTTGTTTTGATGCCTAGTTCAACCACTGGATGTCAGGCTTACATACTGCACCTTTAAGGCCTTTTATGATTTAGGGGCTTAGTGATTTCTCAAACCCATACCCTAACAAAAATGCAAATTTGTAATCTTCTTCAAACAGAACAAAAATCTAAACATGCTTACATTTTAAGATTTATTTACTTGAGATGCAAAATAAAGAATTTTTGTCATATTTTCTGAGAAACTAAACCATTTTACATTTATGCCAAATACAAGGAAACATGAATATTACATTTCTGAGTGAAGATTAGTTTTAGGGATTTGTGCTTTTTAAAAAGTTAATATAAAAAAAGGAGAGTGGCTACACTATTTTTATTATTAATACAATTTTAAAGGTCACCTCCCCCCCCCTCCCCCAAATAAACATGCAAAATAATTTGTTAATATTTAGGTTATAATATTACTCATTTTGATTTCCAACACTTAACTGATTTAAATTTATTAAAAATCAGAACAGGTGGCGCAGTAGGTAGTGCTGTCGCCTCACAGCAAGAACGTCGCTGGGTCGCAGGTTCAAACCTCGGCTGGCCTGGGTCAGTTGGCGTTTCTGTGTGGAGTTTGCATGTTCTCCCTGCGTTCGCGTGGGTTTCCTCCGGGTGCTCCGGTTTCCCCCACAGTCCAAAGACATGCGGTACAGGTGAATTGGGTAGGCTAAATTGTCCATAGTGTATGAGTGTGAATGAGTGTGTGGATGTTTCCCAGAGATGGGTTGCGGCTGGAAGGGCATCCGCTGCGTAAAATCGTGCTGGATAAGTTGGCGGTTCATTCCGCTGTGGCGACCCCAGATAAATAAAGAGACTAAGCTGACAAGAAAATTAATGAATGAAAAATCAGAACACCATTTTTTAAAGCTCCTTACAATGCAATCTTTGAAATCCAGGTTACCAGTATTTTTAATGATTCATAAAAGTTGGCTCACCATCTTTGGTGTCCACTGATTTAGAGATGACATAAAGCTTTGAATCTATTTGTGTGCCGTTGTGTATGTTTATGATAAAGACCTTGGATCCAGAAACAGTTATGCGAGTCAATAATCAATGTGGGAACCCTGTTAAATGATCACTTCTGATTAGTAGTTGTTTCCCCTTTGGTAAAGTTGAAAGAACCATATTTAAATAAAACCTCTTTAGTTTACCAATCCCAACAAGCAATTTTTACATTTAAAATAGATCTAATAGATGTCTAAACATAGAAGAAGGATAAATTTGAACTGTCAGGTAAAATCTAATAGATGTCTAACTATAGTCCAAAAATAAGTCTAAAAAGTCATCAAACAGGCAGCTCAAGTGTAGTCATTAGTTTTCGTCTGTTTGATGAGTAGTTCAGTGGTTCTTAAGATCACTAAAAGAACAATTTTACAAGATGTTTGTGGGTTTTAACAGCAAAATGCAATAATTTAAACAAATGTCATAGATTTTAAGAAAAGCTGTATATTTAAAAACTAAATGTCCCTGCAAAATCCTGGAGGGACTGACTACTAGTCTATTTATGGACTATTGATAGATGTCTATTAGATTTTGACTGACAGACAAAATTTTGCCTTGTGTAGATGTCTATGAGACATCGTTTCAAGAGCCCCTATTATGCATTATAAGGTCATATTTTGGTTTTGGGGGTCTCCAACAACCGGCTGATATGCACGCAAAGCCCAAAAACACTTTCATTGTCTTATAATATGCATTTATTTTTACCTGATTATCCCAACGGCTCCCATATGATTTGTTCAGCGATTCATTGTTCCTAAACGTCTCCTTAGCGCGAAGCTAATCTGCACTGATTGGTCAGATGACCCAGTCTGTTGTGATTGGTCAACTGGGTTCAGCGCGTGACAGAGAGAAACGCCCACCACGGTTATTAAGTAGCACAGAGTGTGTGAGAGCCAGCATATTACTATAAACACCAGCATATTACTCTACTCTTAACCACAGCCCCAAATAATAACAACGACACGCGTTCAGTATTAATCCACAACAGTGGCAAATGTTGAACTATTTTGAAAATTGACCATTCGTGTGTATGAGCAGCTGATGGTGGCCATAGCAAAGACAAACGGCAGCTGATAGCGAGTTCAGAAACGCGCCTAAATTGTTAAAGGAAGAAGCACACATCACATTTTTAGCATGGTTTTGGACACAATATGTGAACAGCCCCAAAAGGATTTAACCTGAGAGATTCAGTACGAGCACTGATCTATAATAGATACCGGATTACAAGCCGCGCGGAGCGATTACAAGTTACAACACACTATTAAATACACATTTTGCAGACTACAGAAAACGAGGCAACAATTTTAATCACACTTGCATGTTATGATCCTGAGGAAGAAGAATCTGGTCCATATTTACTGTAACAGTTACTGACAAAGTCCCTGTCAATGTCTGCCAAAGTCCCATACATGATAGTCTCTGCTGCTCCTTCCTTGAATAGCAAACGGCAGGTGAATCCCACGTTGCAGTGTAGGCTAGTGTATCAAAAATCAGAAAAATGACAGGAACAAACACAGCACTACGTCGACAATACTGTGGTGTTATTGTGAAAATTAACTTTAACCCTTTATTCCCCGCAGCTGAATCTCCTGTGATCCCTAGCGCTCCGCTGGTGTCTGAAGGGAAAGGCGCGTTCACGTTTTACCGCATCCGGCACTACATATTTGGGGATGTACCGTATCAACAAAAGATCCGTCATGAACACGATTAATTTATTTGACTCTTAGTGGACTATTTCGTTAAAGAATCAATAGTTTTACAGGGTCCTTAAAGTCTTAAATTAAAATCCGGAAAATTAAGGTCTTAAATTGTCTTAAATTTACCGTAAACTTGCTGTAGGTATTAAATTTTTAGCCGGTGTGCTTAATGCCGATAGGGAAGCACAGTGGTCCACCGTAAAACATCTAATAGTTGATCAATGTAGTATGTGTGAAACAGGAGTGAAATGACAGTCTCTGTGATTTATTAGCTTATTACGGTAGGTTGGCTACAGACGCTGACGTCGGCTTGCGTCACCTGCGTGCTGCCATTAAGCCTAGCTGGCAGTAGGTGTTTATGTTTCTCTGTGTCGAGTTCCTTTGCTGGTGTTTTGTTTTTTCTGAACACTTCCTTAATGTACAAGTGGCTCAAATTCGCTCATTTTGAGGCGGGAACCGGCAGACGTGCAACAACTTTAATCATAAGGTAAATACAAAACAACAGAACTTCACGGGACTCCACACTTGTAAACACTCGCTGCATCGGGCGCGCGGCTCTCACCTCCACCCACACTTGTCAGCGCTACCAAGCTGACCAATCACAGAGCTTGCGCTACGCGTACCCGTTACATTTTTTGAGAGGTCAACGTCGATATATATATATATATATATATATATATATATATATATATATTATAGGTGGGCATAGATTAATTTTTTTAATCTAGATTAATCTAGATTAATTTCAAAATTAATCTAGATTAATCTAGATTAAAATGGCTCATTTGAATTCTGCCGAAGGTATTCAGAATATGTGTGTTACCCAAATAATAACTCTTTGAGAACGGGTTTCTCAAGCCGGGTGTCGCATTAGACCAGTGTCTCATCTCCAAAATGTTTCCAAAATGCATCACAAACTGCTTAAGAAACTGTTCTACTATGATAATTGGTGATGAAAATAAATGATGTTCAATAAGATGTGTTTACTTACTTGTGTTTACTAACTGTTTATTCAGTTAAACATAAATGTTGAACTGTAGGCCTACATAAGCTCCAAACAGCGAATTCTGATGAGCTTAATCAGACTAAAGTCAGCACTGAACTAAACAGAAATGGAATTAAGACGTGGAGTATGCAGATTTTAGTGGCACTATTGAAGTAAACACCGCGGTCTTTAGGACCTTTCGCCATATTTTCCGACAAGGTCCACACGCGGCTGTCAGAAAGGACTGCACACACACATACACAAACACACACACACACACATCGCGAAATGCGGAAGTTTTTTTTTTCTTACCATTTGGCATGCGTTATTAAACTCCATAACTCTCTCACCTGTCCTTACTCCGTATTTGCGTCTATATTACCCCAGTTTGTCACGAAGGAATAAATGAAAAGTGAAACTGCAGTTAGAGTCAGGCATCCTGCTGATTTGATTCAATAGAGCAGACGGCTCACCGGTCAGGTATACATCCGCGGTGCTATATCAAGGTGAAAGTCATCATAGCTTGCGTAGAATAGACCCAGCTCCCAACCCAACTTTGAGAATAGATTAACGGCGATATTTTTTTTTATCGCGCGATAAGAGTCTCGCGTTAACGCAGCACGTTAACGCCGTTAACGGCCCAGCACTAATATATATATATATATATATATATATATATATATATATATATATATATATATATATATATATATATATATATATATATATATATAAACACACACACACACACACACTGAGAATACAGCAGGGACCAAGATGGCAGAACTTATATGGTTCCTTCATACAAGGCATTGTGTTGTTTAGTGTAATCCACCTTATCTATGTTATGTTGGCTCTGTTCTACATCACAAAGGAACAAAAAAAAAAAAAAAAAGGAAAAGGTCACAAAGAAAAGTATTTTTGTTTTGTTTTTTTACTTGCCGAGTTTACACATTGCACATAATTGATACCAAATGGAAAACTTTAAAGTTTTGATTTCCATTGTAGGAGGCAATAAATTGAGTAACCTGTTCCAAAGAAATGAAATTTTTGGGTCTTAAATTATATTTGTTAAGGTCTTAAAAAGCATTAAATTTTACTTTTAAAATGATGCAAGAACCCTGTTTTAAACACGGTGCACTTTCAGATTTAACCCTCAGCTGGATGTTTCCATTCACTTAGTGCTGTGTTGCACACTGCATGGAAGCTCATTTTAAAAAAACCCATAATAGCGGCTCTTTAAACAAAATTGCTTGGTGGGATGTCTTTTTAGCCTGAAAAGATGATCATATCCATATTTGTTGTTCACACATCCATACAGCACATATAGTTTAGTCATTTATTTCTTCTTTCAGGTGGCCACAGTCTCAGAGAAGTCCCGCATCTTGGAGTTGGAGCGTGATCTTTCTATGAGGGACAAGGAGTCGACTGCTCTCCGCAAGTCCTTGGAAGCGTTATCAAGTCAGGATGGGGTTTGTGACTCTGCCGTGGCCGCTCTGCAGGAGCAGCTCAGTTTGATCCGTTCCCAGCAGGCCGAGCAAAGCCACAGTCACCAAGCAGAGCTGTCCTCCATGCGCGAGAAGCTTGAGGCGCAAGAAAAAGCACACAGCGAAGCCCTGATGCACCTCCAGTCCTCCTCAAGTCGCCTGTCCAAGGATAACGAGCAGCTATTAGCTCAGCTTGCAAAATCGAAAGAAGAAAACTCTAATGTTGTTGAGCAATGGAGCGATAAACTCAAATCCATTGAGGCTTTGCACCAACAAGTTCTAGAGGAGCTTAAAACCTCCCATGAAGCAAGCAAAACGGAATTGTCGGATGCTCTGGAACATCTGAAATCGACACACAAACTAGAGTTGGAAGAGCTCGCTAAGAAACATTCCTCCGAAGCAGCGGGATGGATGGGTGAAGGTATGGAGCATAAAGCACAGCTTCTGAAAGTTGCCGAAGAGAACGAGCAGCAGGTTGAAATGCTCCGCAGCGGTCTGGAGAAGGCCGAGGAGCAGCACCTAGTGGAGCTGGAGGACGCCATGGGGAAGCTTCACGCCGCGGAGCTCAGGGTGAAAGAGCTGGAGGACACCGGAGTCAAGATAAACGAGCAGTTAAAGGAAAAGGTGCAAGAAGCTCTGGAGCAAAGTACTGCTCTTCAGTCTCTGCAGACACAGCGCAGTCAAGGGAACGAGGAGATGCAGAGGTTATTGAGCCAAGTGGAGGAGGCGAAAAGCAAAGCCAGATCTCAGGAAGAAAAGGTAAGTCTGTTTAACATGGACAACATAGAAGGGTTTGAGACCTCCCTTAAAAAGATAATTCACCAAAACTAAAAATTAACTCATTTAGGCCCAATCCTAGTTCTACCTCTTAGCCCTTACCCCTACCCCTCATTTTGCGCGTTCCCGTGAAGGCGTAGGGGTGTCCCAATTCTCTTTAGCTTAAAGGCATAGGGCTAAGGGCAAGGGGTAGATAGCCCTTCGAACGATGATTTTTCAGGACCACACTCGAAACCAAAGGGTAAGAAAATTTCCCAGAATACACCAGCCACAGCTGCACCCAGAAGTAAGGAGATCCACAAATTTGTATTTTTTGTCATTATTACAAATTTTTACAACAAACAAGCACATGTTTTAATACATTCATAACCGCGTTCGTGTTTTACCGTCATGCTTAAACCCCAGCTAAAATAAAAACCACTAAATTTTGCGATCTATAATCCCTAATCATACCTCCCGTACAGCAGTCCCACAACATTCTGACACTCGATGACGCTCAAATACCCTGTCAGAAAAGTCTAGTGGCTGGGAATGAGCGTTTTACAGTGTCTGCTATAATGTTAATGTTGTTTTTGGTGTGTTTACATAGATGAATATGGCCACGGTGTAAATGCACAGTTACGATCTTATTGCCACATTAGATCATTATTAGATCAACTTCCATAACTATGGATGCCAATGGGTCTCAGCAAATATTTTTGAAAATGTCTTCACTATAACAGAAGAAAGAAACTTGAATAGATTTTGAACAAGTGAAGGCCGTGTAACTTATGACATAACTTTCAGTTTTAGGTGAACTATCTCTTTAACTCTTAGGCATTAATCTAAAATAAGCTACCCATAGGTCCTAAGAGGACAATAAAGTTGCCAGATGCCACTTTCACTGGTATAACCTCCTAGGGCCCGAGCGTCCACGTACGTGGACAGCACATTTTTAGCTCTTAAGTGGCTATTTAAAATACTTTGAATGTTTTATATTTTGTTACAGACATACAGTGTCATCCTGCAACTGTTTTGCAGCATATGAAATGTCCCAAATCTTATTTTTAACTTTCCAAAATGGGAAAAAATGTTGTTTTTACTCTCTGATAGTCAAAGCAAGTTCAAAAAAAATTCTATGTTAAATATGCATAAAAGAAAATTCAGGAAAAAGTGTTTTATGTAAATTCGGACCACATATATGAACATCATTTTTCTCTAAAAGTACATCATATCAAAGATGATACTTAGATTTGTATTCTAATTAGGTTCCAATAAGCCCAAATAGCAAAGAGAAATAAAAAGTGCATGTAAAAAAACATCTTGGGCCTTAAAAGGATATTGGTTTTTGCAGTTATCAGTCCTGTAAATAATTTATTCATTTTGATTATTTTAAATTACAGTTTGTTTACCTATTGCCACTGTTAAATAAAAAGTTAATTCTATAATTTTCCAAATGTTAAATGCTGAGCAGATATTATTTAATGTTGCAGAAAAAAAGCATTTCTTGGTATATACATACAAAACAAAAACTCTGACATTTATACCAACACAATCACGTTAATCTAGTCTGCAGTGCTCAAAAGTGGAAAACAGGAAAAAGAGAAAATGGTGCCAAAAAGTGCACATTTTAAATGTTTAATTGATTGATCAAATTTTGATGCTTTAGCAACTAAATTATTATAATTTTGTTTTGCTTAAATGTGACTATATCACAGTATTAAATGGGTTTTAATGGGGACATTTCTGTTATTAAAGTCCATGTTATGATTTAATAAGGCGTCTAGGGAGAGAAAATGTAACATTTAGAAAATTATATTATAACTGAAGAAAATGGGTGGAAATAAACAAGGACAAACAATCTTAAAGTTTAAAAGCCAACAAAAGAGCATGTATAAGCTTTGCACAGTGTATTTGAAAATGGAAACAATCACAGAAATATAACCACATCAAAAGTTACAGGGGGAAATAGAAACTAGAGTGGCGCCAAAGCAAAGAACTAAACAAAACCAACAGCCACATGAACTAGAAGACAAAATCCCCTCTAAACTTACTAAAGAAAATAAAAATGTGAAAAAGAAACCGAAATCTTTAGCGTATGCGACGCCAGTAAAGTGCACTCCCTAAAATAATAAACAAAAACACAAAAAGCGGCGCTCACCCACTTACCTAAGGTTTCTGAACACTTTAAATAACTAAGGGCAAAATGTATGTCGCGTGACTTAACCTATTCCTTTTCCCCTAAAAGAAATGATAAACTCTTTGTTTGTTGTCACTGTAAATATATTGCATATACACTGTTCAAAGCAGTAGGGGTTGGATTCCACACTTTTCTTTATTGTAAATATTTTCTCTTGTTTTTATATATACAATTGAAGTCAGAATTATTAGCCTCCCTTTAAATTTTTTTTTCTTTTTTAAATATTTCCCAAATGATGTTTTTTCTTCTGGAGAAAGTCTTATTTGTTTTATTTCGGCTAGAATAAAAGCAGTTTTTAAAATTATCAGCCCCTTTAAGCTAAATTTTTTTTGATAGTCTACAGAACAAACCATCGTTATACAATAACTTGCCTAATTACCCTAACCTGCCTAGTTAACCTAATTAACCTAGTTAAGCCTTTAAATGTCACTTTAAGCTGTATAGAAGTGTCTTGAAAATATCTAGTCAAATATTATTTACTGTCATCATGACAAAGATAAAATAAATCAGTTATTAGAAATGAGTTATTAAAACTATTATGATTAGAAATGTGTTGAAAAAAGCTTCTCTCCGTGAAACAGAAATTGGGGGAAAAATTTAACAGGGGGGGTAATAATTGGGGCTAATAATTCTGATTTCAACTGTAGGTAGGAAGTGAGGTGTAGTATTGTATTTTTATTTCTATTATTTTCTTTGTAAGGTGTAGGTAGTTTTATTGAGGGTGTTTAGGTAGAGTTTACTCTTTGTTTATTATTTTTGTGGGTCCTCTTCAAGGTATAGGCTTCACATTTTGGGTGTTTAAAAAAAAAAAAAAAAAAAGAGAGAGAAAAAACGACAAAAAAACAAAACAAATAAAAGTATCTGACTTTAAGGGTTCTTTAAAGTTATTTTGTTTGTCAAGTATTTTATTTGTTACATCATTGACCCTAGACCAGGGTCGTAACATAAATTGGGGGCTCGTCCGGGATATGAACCCGGGACCTTTTGCACCCAAAGCGAGAATCATACCCCTAGACCAATTGGATTTACAGATTTTTGGATTAGTTCAGAAACAAAAGGATCAAATCATAATACAAAAATAGCAGAAGCGAGCGACAGGCTCGGGATCCAATCAGCAGATACCTGTGAAGGCAAAGAACAAAAGGTGATAGGGCGAGACAAAGAGCGAATGACAGACAAAGACAGAGAGAGAGAGAGACAGAGAGGGAGAAAGCAACAAAAATCCAAACTTTCACGGACCGTAACAGTCCACTTTCTAAATTTTTGTTTGTACCTATTGTAAAATAGATTTATGAATCTACTAATGAAAAACATTGATTCACAAATATATGAAATATTAAAATATACCTACTTGGCTTATTTTTTTATTAACCAAAGTTATTTAACAAAGTAGTACCACATAATTAAATTAAGTATAGAACATATGATATCTGTGTTTCAAACTCATACATAGCATCTGCAAATAAATAATCATTTAATAAATCATAATAAAGAAGATTATTTAACTCCAGGTCTAGTCTTAAGAGTGAAAACTGAATACATTAATTTATTCTTATTGTTTGATCATTTCATTTGTGCATTATGCACACTTTAGGGCTGCATGACCTTAAAGTTTTAGTGTAGTTGTGAAATAGCAGACTGGCTTTTAATTAATTAAACTCATTTGTTGCAAATTTAGTGAATGCACTTTAATGTGCATTTGGGAAAGTGCCACATGGCAACTGCTTTACCATACTTGTAATTAAAAGCAGTTATCAATAAAAGAGAAAAGCACTTTATGATGATTTAACATTTTGTGAAGGAATAAACTAATTATTATTGTCAAGTCATGTAGCCCTAGTGCATAATACATCCACGTTACATTACCAGTGTTCTACCATTACCTTTCATTTAAGTTTCTTGTCTTTTTAGTGTCTTTTTGAGTTTTTGTGTGTGTAATCACTCATGTTTTTCCCCTGTCATTTCCCTCATTTATGGTGGTTCATCGTGTTTTAGGTCACCGAGTTGAATTCAGTACTAGAGGTTAAACAGCAGGAGTTGAGTGGTCTGTTGCAGGAAAAGAGCTCTTTGGAGCAAGAAGTTAGTGTGCTGGTAAGTAACTGTAATAGCTTTATTGAAACCATGAACTAGTTTAAAGTCTGCTTAAAATTGCTATGTTTATTTTACTAGCTTGCGTTGTTATTCCTAAAGTGAATAATTAATACGTGCAAGTTAATCCACTGAAATAAATAGCTTGTTTTGGTAATCTTCAATGAAAATCTGGTAATTCCTTCTTTCTGTTGACGTCAAACTAAGGGTTTTCTATTCTATACTGCTTATTAATATCCTCTTTTACCGTTAGTTTGCTATGAGGAAATAAAAAGAAGCTCCGCTACTTAATATTCTGTTTCAGTTAGAAGTACATCAACATTCGTTCATTCATTAATTTTCCTTCAGCTTAGTCTCTATTTCAGGGGTTGTCACAGCGGAATGAACCGCCAACTATTCCAGCATATGTTTTACGCAGCGGATGCCCTTCCAGCTGCAACCCAGTACTGGGAAACACCCATACACACTCATCCACACACACTCATACACTACGACCAATTCAGTTTATTCTATTTACCTATAGCGCATGTATTTGGACTGTGGGGGAAACCGGAGCACCCGGAGGAAACCCACGCCAACACGGGGAGAACATGCAAACTCCACAAAGAAATGCCAACTGGCCCAGCCGGGACTCGAACTAGCGACCTTCTTGCTGTGAGGCGACAGTGCTAACCACTGAGCAACCGTGCCACTCCTCACTTGATAACAGTTTGCATTATATAAGTTGCTTTATAATAAATTGATTAGAAACTATTTAAACTTATTTGTCTTCACATTATGAGTGTATTCTACAACTCACAGTTCACATTCTTCATTTTCCAGAAGCAGAATCTTGAAAAAACAACGAACGATCAAGCCAAATCATCTCAGACAAATCAAGGTATTATGTGTATGATTTACACTGATTGATCTGTTGTTCAGAGACTTGAAATATGACCATGAATATGAAATTTGTCTTTCTCAGAGTTACAAGAAGAGCTCAGGAATAAGGAGGACAAATGCACATCACTTTCTGCTGAATTACAGGACACGAAGAGTCAACTTGCTGGTCAGTTTCATGTTTTTTGACAAATGTGAATCAGGGATGAAAGTAAATGTTGTTGTTTTTTTCTTTCTTTTATACAGTGCATGCGGAAAGTATTCATAGTGCTTCACTTTTTCTACATTTGTTTATGTTACATCCTTATTCCTTATTTCATATATAAATGAATTAAATTCATTTATTTCCTCAACATTCTACACACAATCCCACATAATGACAATAAGAAAAAAAGAGTTTTTGAAATTGTTGCAAATTTATTAAAAATAAAAAACCTGGAAAATCACATGTACATCAGTATTCACAGCCTTTGCTCAATACTTTGTTGATGCACCTTTGGCAGCAATTACAGCCTCAAGTCTTTATGAATATGATGCCACAAGCTTGGCACACCTGTCTTTGGGAATTTTTGCCCATTCCTCTTTGCAGTACCTCTAAAGCTCTATCAGGTTGGATGGGAAGCGACTGTATACAGCCATTTTCAGATCTCTCCAGAGATGTTCAATAGGATTTAGGCCTGGGCTCTGGCTGGGCCACGCAAGGACATTCACCAAGTTGTTGTGAAGCCACTCCATTGATATTTTGGCGGTGTGCTTTGGGTCATTGTCCTGCTGGAAGATGAACCGTCGCCTCAGTCTGAGGTCAAGAGCACTCTTCAGCAGGTTTTCATTCAGGATGTCTCTGTACATTGCTGCATTCATCTTTCCCTCTATCCTGACTAGTCTTCCAGTTCCTGCTGCTGAAAAACATCCCCACAGCATCATGCTGCCACCACCATGCTTCACTGTAGTGATGGTATTAGCCTGGTGATAAGCAGTGCCTGGTTTTCTCCAAGTGTGACGCCTGGCATTCACTCCAAAAAGTTCAATTTTAGTCTCATCAGACCAGAGAATTTAGTTTCTTCTAATCTGAGAGTCCTTCAGATGCCTTTTGGCAAATTCCAAGCGGGGAATGGCTTCTGTCTGGCCACTCTACCATACAGTCCATCTGTAAGAATCTCCTCTCTCCACAGAAGAACGCTGGAGCTCAGACAGAGTGACCATCGGGTTATTGATCACCTCCCTGACTAAGGCCTCTTCTCCCCCGATCACTCAGCTTAGATGGCCGGCCAGCTCTAGGAAGAGTCCTGGTGGTTCCTAACATCTTCCACTTACGGATGATGGAGGCCACTGTGCTCATTGGAACTTTCAGAGCAGCAGACGTTTTACTGTAACCTTCCCCAGTCTTGTGCCTCAAGACGATCCTGTCTCTGAGGTCTACAGACAATTCCTTTGTCTTCATGCTTGGTTTCTGCTTTGACATACACTGTCAACTCTGGGACCTTATATAGACAGGTGTATGCCTTTTCAAATCATGTCCAATCAACTGAATTTACCACAGGTGAACTCCAATTAAGCTGCTGAACATCTCAATGATCAGTGGAAACAGAATGTACCTGAGCTCAATTTAGAGCTTTACGGCAAAGGCTGTGAATACTTCTGTACATGTGATTTTTCAGGTTTTTTATTTTTAATACATTTGCAACAATTTCAAAAACTCTTTTTCCACATTGTCATTATGGGGGATTGTGTGTAGAATTTTGAGGAAATAAATGAATTTAATCCGTTTTGGAATAAGGCTGTAACATAAAAAAATGTGGAAAAAGTGAAGATGCACTGTATGGATTTATGCATGATTAATGTGTTGTTGTTTTTTAAGGTTTACAAAGAAGTTTAAAAGCAAGTGAGGAGAGGTGTCTGCTGCTGACCAAAGACAAGACTAAACTTGAGAATGACATTATGGACATGACGAAGTCGTCAGGAGACAGTTCTACACTCATTACAAAGCTGAATGAGGAAAACAAGCGGAAAGAAGGGTCTGTACGAATACTTGTACATGTCTTACACCTCTTTTTATACGTCATTAGCTTGATTGGTTTTGTGAGGCATGAAATTGACACTATTTAATAATAATTGGTGTCTAAACTGCCAACGAACTCAAGCTTTATTTCAGGAAGTTTATTGATGAGCTAATCTGGCCTAATTTCAGGAGGCTCGAGGAGCTTCAGAAGCAGCTTGAAGAGGAGAGGGAGAAAACTGCTCAGACTGAGGAGAAACTGTCTCACATGCGAGTCCAGACTGAGAATGAAGCCAAAAGCCTCACTCAGAAACACCAGGCAGAGCTTGCCAACCTACAGGAGAAGATCAAACTGCTGGTAAGAACATCTGAATCTGTCCCATCCCACATTTATTGTTACCAACTGGAATAAAGGCACTTCTTCTGGTGTGGAAGAGTAACAAATTTAAAGAGATAGTTCACACAAAAATGTAATATAAAATTTATTCACTACTTACTCTCAAGTGTTTCTAAACCTTTGAGTTTCTTTCTTCTGTTAAACATAAAAGGAGATATTTTTAAGAATGCTGAAATCCTGTAACAACTGACTTCCATATTAGGAAAAACCGATGCTGAAGAAGTCAATGGTTACAGGATTTCAGCATACATCAAAAAATACTTGTCATCATTTACTAACCCTTTACTTGTTTTTATGAGTTTTATTGTGAGTTTTTTTTTATTCTGTTAAACACAAAAGAAGATATTTTGAAGAATGCTGAAATCCTGTAACCAGTGACTTCCATAGTAGGAAAAAACAAATACTGTGGTAGTGAATGGTTACAGGTTTTCAGCATTCTTCAAAAAATTATTTGTCATAATTTAATAACCCTTTAATTGTTTTTATGAGTTTTATTTTGAGTTTGTTTCTTCTGTTAGACACAAAAGAAGATATTTTGAGGAATGCTGAAATCCTTTAACCATTGTAATAATTTACTAATCCTTTACTTGTTGTTGTGAGTTTTATTTTGAGTTTCTTTCTTCTGTTAGACACAAAAGAAGATATTTTGAAGAAAGACGAAATCCTGTAACCATTGACTTCCATAGTAGGAAAAACAAAATTCTGTGGAAGTCAATAGTTACAGGATTTCAACATTCTTCAAAATATTAATTATCGTCATTTATTAACCGTTTACTTGTTTTTATGAGTTTTACTTGGAGTTTCTTTCTTCTGTTAGACACAAAAGAAGATATTTTGAAGTATGCTGAAATCCTGTAACCATTGACTTCCATAGTAGGAAAAACAAAATACTGTTAAAGTCAATGGTTACAGGGTTTCAACATTCTTCAAAATGTCTTCTTTTGTGTTTAATAGACGAAAGAAACTCAAAGTAAAACTCATAAAAACAACTAAAGGGTTAATAAATGATGACAATTGATTTTTTGGGGGCGTACTATTCCTTTAAAGTGATTTCAGAATTATTTAATCAATCTAAATGTACACTCTAAAAAAAAAAGACAGCTTGTAGTTTGGTGGTATCCTAAGTTTTAACAGCTAAAAGGAACTAATATGTAGAGCCAAGCATTAAATAGGTAAATAATCTAAACTCTTTAGTCATTTTTGAGTGAGATGCTAATGGTCTAATCCGATTTAATGATCTATGCTAAGCTAAAAGTGCTCTTCAATAATAGTAAAACTCAACTGTTTACCTCTAGTGGAGATGTAAAATGAGCCTATTTTATAAATAAAAAGTGAAATGTTCCTTTAACTGTACTTCTAGATGAATTGAACATTGTCATTTTCTTGTGTACTTCTCTTCAGGAGAAGAGCATCGAAGACAATCAGGCTAAAACCAAAGACCTGCACGCTTCAGGAGAGAAAGCGCTTACAGATGCTGCAGAGCTCCATTCAAAAGAAAAGCAGGAATTGCACAGCAAGTATAAAAAAGTGCAGCAGGAGCTCAGTGCCTCTCAGGATGAAAGCCTGGAGCTGAGGAAACAGATTGAGGAGCTGATGACCTTCAAAGAAAAGACTGTGGTGAGACAACAATGCTTCCTTTGTAGAAGAGCTTTATTCATTCATGCACTAGGTTGTAAATGTAGTTTATGAACTTTTAGAAGTCTTGAACTTTGTAGAGAAACTACACTTGCTCATATTTACATATTTATATTTGCTTTATTTATGATTTAGTTGTCTTTTACTTCTTTTGTGTTGATTTCCAAAATTAATACACACAGTAGTTAGCAAGTTTACTGTGATTATTAAAGCTTGTTTTGAATAAATGTGTTGCTTTTTTCCCCTTATGTACAGTGCATCCGGAAAGTATTCATAGTGCTTCACTTTTCACATTTTTTATGTTACAGCTTTATTCCAAAATGGATTAAATTCATTTATTACCTCAAAATTCAACACACAATACCCCATAATGACAATGTGAAAAAAGAGTTTTTGAGGCTCAACAGCCTCAAGTCTTTTTGATTATGATGCCACAAGCTTGGCACAGCTGTCTTTGGGAATTTTTGCCCATTCCTCTGCTGTACCTCTCAAGCTCTATCAGGTTGGATGGGAAGCGACTGTATACAGCCATTTTCAGATCTCTCCAGAGATGTTCAATAGGATTTAGGTCTGGGCTCTGGCTGGGCCACTCAAGGACATTCACAGAGTTGTTGTGAAGCCACTCCATTGATATTTTGGCGGTGCGCTTTGGGTCATTGTCCTGCTGGAAGATGAACCGTCGCCCCAGTCTGAGGTCAAGAGCACTCTGAAGCAGGTTTTCATTCAGGATGTCTCTGTACATTGCTGCATTCATCTTTCCCTCTATCCTGACTAGTCTTCCAGTTCCTGCTGCTGAAAAACATCCCCACAGCATGATGCTGCCACCACCATGCTTCACTGTAGGGATGGTATTAGCCTGGTGATGAGCGGTGCCTGGTTTTCTCCAAGCGCAACGCCTGGCATTCACTCCAAAGAGTTCAATTTTAGTCTCATCAGACCAGAGAATTTTGTTTCTTATGGTCTGAGAGTCCTTCAGATGCCTTTTAGCAAATTCCAGGTGGGGAGTGGCTTCCGTCTGGCCACTCTACCATTCAGGCCTGATTGGTGGATTGCTGCACAGATGGTTGTCCTTCTGTAAGGTTCTCCTCTCTCCACAGAAGAACGCTGGAGCTCAGACAGAGTGATCATCGGGTTATTGATCCCCTCCCTGACTAAGGTCCTTCTTCCACGATCACTCAACTTGGATGGCCTCAACTTAGTAACCTTCCCCAGCATTGTGCCTCAAGGTCTACAGACAATTCCTTTGTCTTCATGCTTGGTTTGTGCTTTGACATGCACCGTCAACCCTGGGACCTTATATAGACAGGTGTATGCCTTTTTAAAATCATGTCCAATCAACTGAATTTACCACAGATGAACGCTAATTAAGCTGCTGAAACATCTCAAGAATGATTAGTGGAAACAGAATGTACCTGAGCTCAACTTAGAGCTTCACGACAAAGGCTGTGAATTTTTTTTTTTTTTTTTTTTCAGGTTTTTTATTTTAATAAATTTGCAACAATTTCAAAAACTCTTTCTTCACATTGTCATTATGGGGTATTGTGTGTAGAATATTGAGGAAATAAATGAATTTAATCCATTTTGTATAAAGGCTGTAACATAAAAGAATTTGGAAAAAGTGAAGCGCTATGAATACTTTCTGGATGCACTGTACATTATAAAACAACAAGACTGTTCCTAAAAAATGTATGAAAAAGCTCACTATGCTTTAACTCTTAAACTCAAACTCATTACTATACACTTCTTATATTAACTGCTGGCTTATTACCTGCTTACTATTAGGATATTTACTGTTTATTAGTACTTACAAAGTATGATCTTTTGCTACATCCCTAATCCTACCCAATACCTAAACCCAACTACTACCTCACTAACTAGCTGTTAAAGGTCTTGTGAAATTAAAATACAGTATTTTAGATTGAGTACAGGTGTTGTTAGTATTAAGGATAGCTAGTGTGCTCCAAAACCATGACAAAGTTCATGTTTAGATGATATAAAACTAATATAAACATCAGCCGGCAGCTAGCTCTCTGCAACTCTCACATGGTCGCCCACTGAAGCTAAGCAGGGCTGCGCCCGGTCAGTACCTGGATGGGAGACCACATAGGAAAGCTGGGTTGCTGCCGGAAGTGGTGTTAGTGAGGCCAGCAGGGGGCGCCCAACCTGCGGTCTGTGTGGGTCCTAATGCCCCAGTATAGTGACGGGGACTCTATACTGCTCAGTGATCGCCGTCTTTCGGATGAGACGTTAAACCGAGGTCCTGACTCTCTGTGGTCATTAAAAATCCTAGGATGTCCTTCGAAAAAGAGTAGGGGTTTAACCCCGGCATCCTGGCCAAATCTGCCCACTGGCCTCTGTCCATCATGGCCTTCGAACCCTCCCCATATCATAATTGGCTTCATCACTCTGTCTCCTCTCCACCAATCAGCTGGTGTGTGGTGTGCGGTCTGGCGCAAAATGGCTGCCGTCGCGTCATCCAGGTGGATGCTGCACACTAGTGGTGGATGAGGAGATCCCCCCAATATGTAAAGCGCTTTGAGTGTCTAGAAAAGCGCTATATAAATGTAAGGAATTATTATTATTATTATTATTATTATTATAAAACCTTGCAGTTTGTGTCTTAAATATCACTTTGTCGCCTAAATGAATAAAAAATCTTTTCAGGTCACCTCATACTTCAGATTCTCATCAAATCTTCTGACCAGTCAAATGCTTTCTAATATCTAACATGCCCCGCCCCCTTCAAGACGCTTCTCATTTGCTTTTCAGTTGATGCACTTGAGCTGAACGGCTCTCACCGGCTGAGCTGTGATAACTTGAGATTACATCAAACATCGAATAAAACTTTTTGACCTTTAATAAGCATCTAATTAGTAGTGCATTGAGCTAAAAGTTTTAGTTAATGGTCTTAAATAGCAGGAATTGTTCATTAAAGTATAACATGGCCGTAAATTCTAATCTGCATTAATTACAGCAATCATGTTTTGTTTCCTGCATATTTTGAGTATTAACTATACAGAAATTAATCCCGTTTGTCATTGCATGATCTAGATTTTAACTTCAGAATTAACTGTGACCTCTGACACTGCTGTAAATTCGCACCCAGGTCTTAGAGAAAGCAGAAAAGGCTGCACAGGGCTCGCTGGAGAAGATGACCCAGGACAACCTTCAGCTTCAGAAAGACAAGTCTGACTCTGAGGCTCAGGTGACGGAGCTCAGGAACACAGTGCAGGAAATGCAGAGCCAGGTGAGAGCAGGACGAACACTGAGCAGAATTATTCCAATTTTTTTTTAAAGCATTCATTGCTCTATTCATAAATGTAGAAATAAACACTAATAATGATTATAAATCAGCCCCTCATTTATAAATCAGCCTCAACGTTGGCTGAATTATTGATATTGACTATTGCTCATTGTTTTGTGTGTTTTGTGCAGCTGGATGCTCTAAAACAGCAGAACTCTCAGTATGAGGAGAGTCTGAGTTCTGATGGTCAGAGGATCAGCAGCCTCAGTAAAGAGATGTGAGTGTCTGCGCGTCTGCACTGCTATTTTTTTATCAGCTGGAGTTATGAGGAATTTCAGTTTGGTGTAATTTCATGTGTTCAGTCGAAGAAATATTAGTAAAACAAATTCTCATGGGGATACGAATAAGCTCTTAATAGTTTGTGTTTTGTGTGAGCAAATGTTTTTCTGTGTGTTTTTCAGTGAGGATCTAAAACAAGCAGTCACTGAAAAATCACAAGCAGTAGATGATCTGAAGAATGAGAGGGAAAAGCTTGTGGTGGATCTTGCCAACAGTCACAAAGACAGCAACATAATACTAAATGTATGTCAACCAAAGTATTTTTTTCTTTATATATATATATATATACACAGTTGAAGTCAGAATTATTAGCCCCCCTGTTTATTTTTTCTGTTTAATGGAGAGAAGTTTTTTTTCAACACATTTCTAATCATAGTTTTATTTTATCTTTGTCATGATGACAGTAAATAATAGTTTACTACATATTTTTCAAGACACTTCTATACAGCTTAAAGTGACATTTAAAGGCTTAATTAGGTTAACTAGGCAGGTTAGGGTAATTAGGCAAGTTATTGTATAACGATGGTTTGTTCTGTAGACTATAATATTGACTTTAAAATGCTTTTAAAAAAATTCAAAACTGCTTTTATTCTAGCCGAAATAACAAATAAGACTTTCTCCAGAAGAAAAAATATTATCAGACACACTGTGAAAATTTTCCTGCTCTGTTAAAAATAATTTCTAAAAAAGAAAAAAAAAATTAAAAAGGGGGCTAATAATTCTGACTCCAATACATTGCATAAATGTGTACACACCTCACAGATCTCTCTTTTGAATTCATGTTTTCTACAGGATGCTTTACAATACTATAGTTGTGCTTATACATTACAGGGAGTGCAGAATTATTAGGCAAGTTGTATTTTTAAGGATTAATTTTTATTATTGAACAACAACCATGTTCTCAATGAACCCAAAAAACTCATTAATATCAAAGCTGAATATTTTTGGAAGTAGTTTTTAGTTTGTTTTTAGTTTGAGCTATTTTAGGAGGATATCTGTGTGTGCAGGTGACTATTACTGTGCATAATTATTAGGCAACTTAACAAAAAACAAATATATATATAAAATAATATTTTGTAGTTTGTACTTTTGTTTTTGCAATAACTTGAACTTAAATGTATTATCTTTCTATTTCTAAAGATGTTCGATGACCAAACTCTTATTTTAATGGATATAACTGTTTAATAACATAGTTTCGTTTAAATGCACCACAAATTATTGGCTGTATTCACTGAGAAATGGATATAAATATTAATTAAACACATTCATGCTGAGCACTGTATATATTGTGCACCAGAAAAAGACATTATGCATGCCACTCATGGTAAAATCATATATTAAAAAAATGAATGAACAATTGTGAGTATATTTATGAACTCTGTTGGCTAAAATGTTTAACTAAATATGATGTTATGTTAATTTAAGTACTGCATGTTTGTAAGAAGTTAATGATCTCTCTTCTGCAGCTCAAAAAGGAGTGTGACAGTCTAAATGAACAACTGAAGGAGGCGAAAACAAGGTAAAAAAAAACAACAAAAAAAAGCAGAAGACATGTTTAGAAGAATGTCCAAGCTGCTCTTTTCCATACGACAACACTTTCAAACTCAAAAGTTGCCAGAATTAATTATATTCAGAATATTCATTTCCAAATATTACATGCTTAACGTCAAAAAAGAAAACAAGACAGAGAAAATCAATCAATAAATAAATACTATGGCTAACCTTGCCTACCTGAGAAAGAAATAAAATAAGGAACAAGATAATCGTAGAGACAATATGCTTTACATTATTTATACTTCAATATAAATATACAGGCTTTCATATACAGGGTCTTAAAAAATCTAAATTGTAGGCCTTAAAGTCTTAAATTCGCTGTTCTAGGTCTTAAATATTTTTGCACAGGTCTTAATTTACCGATGTCAATGTAACGCTACATCTAATGCTCATTTAAATAATTTTTTGTTGCTGTTGCTTTGTTTTCGTGTTGTTGTAGTTCTTTATTTCACTAGTCCTAATGTATTTGCGGTATTACAACTACAAATGAGACCAGCATGCAATAGCCAATCAGCTTTCTGCTATGGAACTCCGTGTGCGTGGCGAATGTGACGTCATCGCTGTGTTTGCGGAGGTTCGCTTTGGGTGCGTGCGACATGAATTCGGCTGGCGGAGCCCAGGAAATGTTTTGAGAGTCTGGTGAACAGTTCGCGCGACGCCGCATTTGATTTGAGTTGAATATTAAACACTTTGAAGAGATTTTGTCTGAAACAGGCACGCCTGTACAGACATCTTTATGATCCGTCCATGCGTAATCATATAACCAGATGACCAATAGTTCTTGGCTAGAAATTGCAACAGCAGTGGGAAAGGAGAAACATTTTTGTAAAAGTTTGGAAAAACCTGAGGGATAAGTTTGTTAGAACCAAAAAGAGAGGCCATGCAAAAGGGGAGACCCAGGTGGTTTTAATATTACAGAATGTTTTTCCACCATTCATAGGTTTTACACTAATGTATATGTTTCAATTTTGAATTTAAAACAATTTAATAGCTACAAAAATAATATGAAGTAGCAAAATTATTTCTTTATGTTTGAAAGGAATATTTGAACCTGTCGGTTTACAATATACTGATGCCCTATTTTTCTGGGTGGTAATGGTCAGGAATGTTGGACCATTATTGCCTTTTTAGCTTATAAGAAGAGGACAGAAACTAGCCAGACAGTAATGTGTGAATTGTTCAGTTGGCAAAATAAAAAAACGTCAGTATTTTTAGTAAGTGTACTTTTTCTTTTTTTTTTTTTGTTGCTTTTATTCTTGCCATAATAAAAAAATCTATTTGTAGAGCAACCCATGTTCTGTTGTCATTAATATTTTAATAAACTTTAATAGGTAAAACTGTCCGAGATATGAACAAAAGCAAGTGATGAATCAAAGTTTGCTTTAAAAATCTTGAATGGTTATAAAAAGTATTAATAATCATTAAAATAATTTATAAAAAAAAAAAAAAAATTAGTTTAAAAATCTTGAACAGTATTAATGATAAGACGTAGTTCCAGAAATTTCCTACTTCACTGTTTATCTGTCTAACCCATGGTTTCTTTTGACCCCACCCTCGTCATTTTAAAGAATATCTGCGAAAAAACAGTGAACGCGGCAAGTAAAGCCACGTCCGTTTTGTGAGGTGCGAAAGTATAAATCAGCCTTAAGATGTTTGTTTGTTTTTTTCTGTAGTTCAATGGTGCATCTAACCTGTCTTTAGTACTGTTCAATTTGAATACATTTATTTTGCCTCTAATTTTGTATTTTCTTTTTATGTGTAGCGTGTTTTTGATATTGTGATATAGGTCTTAAATTTACTACTTAATGCTCTTAAAAGGTCTTAAAGTCTTAAATTTGACATTATGATATCTGCAGAAACCCTGATATATCACAAATTCAAATTTTATTAAACAAAGCCTCTGATAAGAATTGAGAATATATTTAAGGCCATATATATATTAAAAAGTATCCCCATCTTCTATTAACTATAACATTTTTGCTATAAGAAGCACGAGTAAAGTAATCTAATGATACATATTTAGGTATAATGCTCTACCATAGTGTCTTTTACAAGAGCTTTATTCATCATCCAGATCAGAAGACTACACTTTCTTGCACAAAATGTGCTTACTGAATCTGTCTTTTTCATTTTTGTTTAATAATAATAATAATAATAATAATTGTTTGGAATATTCTGTTTAAAAGTCTTCCAGAAAGCAGCTTTGTGAACTTTTTCTAAACCTTTATTTTCATTTTATGGACGAATAAAAGTTATAGATCAGTTCAGATAAGAGTTGGACATCATGAGGGCAAATAAAGAGTGGATGAAGTTATTTTTTTTAGTGAACACTTCCATCATATTAACTATCTTCTTTACAGGGAAAACAATTTCAGAAGTGAATCTGAAAGGGAGAAAGCAGCACTTCAGGAGACAGTGCAGACGCAGAGCGGCTTGGTCTCAGAAAAGGACACCGAATTAAACTCTCTGAGAAAAGAGGTAACATCTCCATCTGTATAAGTCCAATTCAACTAAAGTGAAAGTTAGACAATTTTGAGTTATAAGTAGGCCCACACATCTGCGGGCCCAGAAAGCTGCAGATTTTTAGCCAATCATTGAGTCTATTTATTTACTTGTGTAAATATACATTTATTCCGTCTTTAAATTAATTTCAGTAATAATATTGACTAATATGAACACTTTCCTTTGATTTATTAACAATACAGTTTGTCAAGGATTATTTTCTTTTAGTAGATATATTATATGAGAGACTTGCTTTGTTTACCAAATAAGCGGATCTATTTGGATTTACATTGTAAACATTAAAGTTAAATCTTGTTGTTTTTTATTTCATATATTAAGTGGTTAGCAATGCATATTACTAATTTAAATTTAAATTTAATTTAAAAAATACATTGACATATTAACAGCTGGAAATTTAATTAATTTAATTAATGTTACAAACATATTTTGGCATAAAGGAAAAATCAATCATTTTGACACGCATAGTGTGTTTTTGGTTATTGCTAAATATAATACCTGTGTCAAGTTTTGTTGTCCAGGATCACATTTTGGCCCATCTAAAATTGCATTGATTGTTGGTGTGAAACACATGGTAAACATAAGTTTGATTACTGATTTTAAATGTGCCGTTATAAATAAGTATTATCAGTATCAAGAATATTAGCAATAGACTGTTTACATGGGTAAAAAAAAATGTAACCAGTGCTTGACACCCCGCCAACCCGCCAAATGTGGGTAGATTTTACCTGTGGTGGGTTAGACCAGGGATGGGCAAACTTGATCCTGGTGGGCCGGTGTCCCTGCAGACTTTTGCTCCAACCCTAATCAAACACACCTGCCTGCAGCTTTCTAGTGATCTTGATGATACTGATTAGTGTGTTTAGGTGCGTTTGACTAGTTTTGGAGCAAAAGTCTGCAGGGACACCGGCCCTCCAGGATCAAGTTTGCCCATCCCTTGGTTAGACAGATACTCCCACTAGCCACTTTGGTTGGTTAGAAATCGTTTTAAATTGTAGTTTTCTTAAAAGCATGGTTCAACAATAAGCATGGCCCAATATTCGTGCAAATGTGACCTTAGAATCGAGAAGCAGCACGACTGACAAAAATAACTGTGTTTGCGTGAGCGAAAGAAAGCAGGTGAATGCCGAATGAGAGGATGAACACCCCCGCGCACGGGTGATGTGTTTGCTTAACTGTTAAAAAGCACGCGCGCTCCTGTTTACTTGCACCGTGCCTAGAGAAAATGCAACTGGTGAGATCAGATCTCTTTGACACAGCGATGATCGTGCACCCACAGTCCTGCTGCTTTTTAAGAGGTCAAGATTTTAAAATATATAGCCTATTTATATCCTTTTGTAAGCAGCAGCGGTCTCTGCTTTCATTTGAATTATTCTTTGAACAGATTATTAACAGGCCTAACATTAACCGTGTGCGTGATCATCTTTTCATTATCACTCGCGGTATGTTTTTCACCTGCTTTCTTTTGCTAAGTTATTTTTGTTAATATGGTTTAATTATCATTTTTTTTTACAATAACATTGCTTTAATATGAGATTAACTCACTGTTTATGCTGGTGATCTGGGACCTTCAGCCATATTTTAGATACATGACAATTCTTTTTTAAATGTCAATGTTTTGTGTATATGTAATGTTTTTAAAGAAAGGTTTTGTTGAATTAAAAAGTGCATGTATACAGCTTTTTGCTTATTTATTTTGCTTGTTTTGACACATTATTTAAAAATTGTGGCTAAGAAATAATAATTTATTTTTGGTGTGGTCAGAGGTAAATTTGGTAAATCCTTAATTTTGAGCCCTGAAAAGTCATGTGAAATAAAAACTGATTGCATTGCGACACAACACATTTGCTCATGCACACTGGGCAAGCTCATACACAACACACACAAAAGTGAAATGAATGAGGAGGCATGTGGTCATAACACATCTAAATCAAGTCATTTTAGCATGCCAAAATTCATGCATATAAAATATATTTTCCCAACAACAAAGTTGTGGCTAGTGAAAATGGCGAGTGGCTAGTAATGTTGGAAATCTACTAGCCACGCTGACCGGTAATCAAAAAAGTTCATGTCAAGCCCTGAATGTAACTACTGAAGCTATCAGTAAAACATACCTGGAAGATTCAGAGAATTTCTGTTTTCCCGCAACAAGATGAGATGGCAAAATGTTAAGCAAACCCTTGTGGATAGATGATTAGAAGATAGAGCACGTTTTTGAATGCTTTCTCTGTACTCTTTCAGCTGGATGCTCTAAAACAGCAGAACTCTCAGTATCAGGAGAGTCTGAGTTCTGAAAGTCAGAGGATCAGCAGTCTCAGTAAAGAGATGTGAGTGAAATCTGAATATTTTCACCTTGATATTTATTTGTCTAGAGGTTTTTTTGTCATGATTTTGTTTAGCTTAAATATCTTATTTGACTTTTTTACTATTTAATTTTTTGCTTTTTGCATTTGCACAATATTTGATAGTAAGTAATTACACAGATTGTGCAATTTCATGATTATAATAATGATAATATACAATAATATAACAAACAATATTTGTTTTTTGTTAATATATATTTGTTTATATATGTTTGTAAAACTTCTGATTCCTTTGAGACTGAGAAATTAGTTCATTAAATGTAAATGTTTGAGAAAATGAAAGTGATTTTGGAATTGGATGCATTTAAGCCTATTATAGGAGTCTTCCGAAAACAAAATCTGGAATATTTGCATTTAAAATCTATTATGTAATTACATCTTATTTCATGCATATGCAATACAGTCAGCCGCAATGTCTTTTTATTTGTAGCATTTAACTGTGGTTCTTTTTTTCAGAGGTTTGCTCTGAATCAGTTGTTGAATAAATGTTGGTTTTGCGTTTCAGTGAGGATTTGAAACAAGCAGCTGTCGAGAAAACCCAGGCAGTGGACGACCTGAAAAATGAGAAAGAAAAGCTAACCATGGATCTTGCTAACAGCCTCAAAGACAGCAACATACTACTAAATGTATGCTAAAATCGGATTTTTGTAGTATAGATTAGTACGTTTGTCTAATTGGTGTCAAGATGATTGAGCATAATCGTTAGTTCTGCTGTTTAGTAATCATTTTATAATATATATTCAAATATAATAATAATAATAATAAAATAATAATTATAACAATAATAATTATGACGATAATATTAAGTATTATTATTATGACAATAAAAATGATGATGATGATGATAATTATAATTATTATTTTTATTTTTATTTATTAAATATATAAAACTGTTCTGAAATGTATCATTATGTGTTATATGTATTTTATGTCTAAATTATTTGCTAAATTTGACATTTGTAAACATTAATATTCTGGTTTAAGAATTTAAGGCCCCATTACTATGACAATAATAATAATAATTATTATTATTTATTAAATGTATAAAACTGTTTAATTTTTATGTGTTTTATGTCTACATTATTTGCTAAATTTGACATTTGTGAACATTAATATTCTAGTTTAGGAATTTAAAGCCCTATTATTATGACAATAATAATAATAATTATTATTATTTATTAAATGTATAAAACTGTTTAATTTTTACGTATTTTATGTCTAAATTATTTGCTAAATTTGACATTTGTGAACATTTAATATTCTGGTTTAGGAATTTAAAGCCCTATTATTATGACAATAATAATAATAATAATAATAATAATTATTATTATTATTATTTATTAAATGTATAAAACTGTTTAATTTTTATGTGTTATGTATTTTATGTCTAAATTATTTGCTGAATTTGACATTTGTGAACATAAATATTCTAGTTTAGGAGTTGAAAGCCCTAAATGTTATTTGTTTATTTAATGCAGCTCAAAAAGGAGTGTGATAACCTCAACGATCAGCTGAAGGAGATGAAGAAGAGGTATGGGACAACAGACAAATGATTTATGAAATCATATGCACTAGTGTTTCCCAACCCTGTTCCTGAAGGCACACCAATTGTACACATTTTCAACCTCTCCCTAATCAAACACACCTGAATCAACTCATCAGAACATTAGAAGAGACTCCAAAACCTGAAGTTAATGGTTCAGATAAGGAAGACATCCAAAATATGTACAGTTGGTGTGCCTCCAGGAACAGGGTTGGGAAACAATGCTATATATAATACATGCACTTTAAGTAATTGTATCAGCTTTTTTGTGTGCTGACCCTGCTCAACTCAAATGAACGAGTACAATCTATCTTGTGTTCAGGGAAAGCACTTTAACAAGTGAATCCGAAAAGGAGAAAGCAGCGCTTCAGCAATCGCTTCAAACCCAGAGTGCCTTGATCTCAGAAAAAAACAACGAGTTAGACTCCATGAGAAACGAGGTACTACGACTGTTTATGAAATTATTTTCATGATGCTCAGTAGAATTGTCAAAGGTTACACAGTTGGATTGAGTCTCGTAACACTTTAAAGTACAAATGAAATCAAAACTAACCATATTGATTTTGTTAGCTCAAATTACTAGTTTTGTGGTGAGGAGTTCATCTGTGCATGTTTATTTAAGAACAAAAATATTTGTAAAAAAATTAAATCTGAAAATGCACTTTCTGTTTGTTTTCAGTTAAATTCCCAGATTATATCTGTCTGAGGTATTGGGGTGTGGCTAACATACTTAACCACGCCCCTCACAAACAGAAATGGTGAGGAGGAGGAGTCTGTTAGGTTGTAATAACTCTCCCCAAACCTTTTTCCCGATCTTTCTGAATGAAATGCCTACTTAAGTACATCCAATCAGCTCGCAGTAGAAACAAACAAGCCACGCCCACTGTTTTCTCATTTAATATTTCGTTTCTTTAAAAACTGCATCCTAATATGAAAAGAAAAAAGCGGTCGCAGCTTCCGGTTCATGCGTACTTTAATAAGTAGGGATGCACTGAATTTTTAGCCTTGGAAAATTGTCAGCTGAAAAATTTTCGTTTTTTTTTTTTTTTTTGAAAATATGAGCTGAAGAAAGGTTATGCTATGCCGTTGTTATTCCTCTTCATCCAGCCGTAGACACTCCATGCTGTGAATCGAAGTGGCTTTCACACTAGATGCGGAAAGTGCTGTGCTTTAAAACCCCTTCATTTCAATTGTTTGCGCATTGTTTACTAGTTTGCACCATGGTCAAAGTTCAAAATAGCTCAATATTCCCCTCTATGTATATTTCACACATGTACACACATACTTATCTATGCCTGAACTCCACATGCTTACCAAAAAATGTGAAGGCTGCACAAATATCGCACCGACTGGACATTTCTATCTAGTATATTTACTACTACTCCTTGCTATAATGCTGCTGTGCTGTCAGGGCAAGGCTGATGAAATGACACTTTTCCACTTGTTCACTGTCAATAAATTGTGTTTATTTTAATGGCTTGTGTTTTTAAAAAATCGGAATTATTTAAAGGGCACCTATTTTACCCCTTTTACAAGATACAAGATAAGCCTTTGTTGTCTACCCATCAGATTATTTATTATAGCCTCCAGAATCTGCCCATTGTGTAGCTGTTTTTGTAGCCTGTGGCTTTTAAATGCAAATAAGTTGCTTCTCCCCACCCACCATGTGGCCGTGGTGATTATAGCAGTTAAGAATTAGTGATTTTACTGTTTTAATTACAAACTTAAGCACTGTTTTTAAAACGTTTTAAACTTATAGAAATCATAGAGAGTTGGAAAAGATATTTCAATCATAGTTTCTTTGCAAAAAACTGTTCTGTGGACATGTGTATACATGTTATTATAGAAACATGGCACCTGTCAATCAATTCGGTGGGCGGGGGAAACCACACTCCTACGTCACATTGCAGTGGGCCTCAAAAGCACTGGGATTTGGATCCTATTTTAACGTCTGGAATTTTTAAACAAGAGACTTGTTGTGTTTATACAGTATCACTCCAATATGACTGTGCACACAGTTCTGTCCAAACAGCTTACAAAAGTTGATTTTCATCATAGGTGCCCTTTAAGTTATTTGGGTTAAATTTAAAAAGTTTTAAACTGACATTTTTTGTGTTTAAAAGAATGTTTCATAGATGTCTAATAGACCTCTAAACATAGGCTAAATCAAGGCTAAATTTGGACTATCTGTGAAAATTTAATAGACGTCTCAGAATAGTCTAAGCTACAGTAACCATCAAATATACAGGAATGATTGACTACACGTTAAGCCGGTCTAATTTGATGACTATTCTGGTTTTGGGCCATTCTTACTAGTTCATTAGATTTTCACAGTCAGCCCAAATTTAGGCCCAATCTCAATTCTATTTTTGTTCCCCTTCTCCTTGGCCCTTGAAACAGAGTGTGAAGGGGAAGGGCTTCAAAATGTACCCCTAAGAAATGGGACACCACTACAGCACCTGCACATGTCATCATATGTCATCGCGATCTCTTGCTTCATATGAGATCAGACGATCGCGACTGCTGTAGTTATTCCAGTCGTGTTATTTTTTGGTATTTATCTTCAGGAAATCACTGAAGGCATTGATATCATGTAATCATAATGATCTAATGTGGCAATAAGCTCATAACTGTATTGTGTGTTTACACCGTGGCCATATTCATCTATGTAAACACACCAATAACAACATTAACATTACAGTATAGCAGATGCTGTAAAAAGCTCATCCACAGCCACTAGACTTTTCTGACAGGGTATTCAAGCGTCAGATGTGAAAGTATGTTGTGGGACTGCTATACAGGAGTTATTATTAGGAATTTTAGATTTTAGCGGTTTTTATTTTAGGTTTTTTTTTTTTTTTTTTTTTTTTTTTAAGCATGATGGTAAAACACGAATGCTGTTATGAATATATTAAAACGTATGCTTGTTTGTTGTAAAAATTCATAATAATGACAAAAAATACAAATTTGTGCATCTCCTGACCATGCTGCCGTTGTGGCTGGTGTATTCTGGGAAATTTTCATACCCTTGGTTTCGAGTGTGGTCCTGAAAAATCTCAGTTTCGAGGGCTATCTAGCCCTTCCTTTTAGTCCTACACCTTCAAGCTAAAGAGAATTGTTAAGGGCAAGGGGCTAAGGGGTAGAATTGGGATTGGGCCTTAGCCTTGTTTTAGACTAGTTTTGTTTAGATGTATATTAGACGTCTATTAGACATCTATTAAACACAAAATTGCTGGGTTTGATATTATAGAATAAATGAAATAATCAATAAGTACTACAAAGCAGTTTCAGTATTCGGCCAAGTGCATCCATAATTTTTGTTTTCAGCCCAGAATTTTCATTACGGTGCATCCCTATTAATACAGTCTGATTATGTCATCTAATTATTATTATTATTGGGTCACAGGATAGGCATACTATAGGCACTTGTCATTTTACTTCATATTTATTCACTTTTGAGCCTAATAAGGCAGCCTACTAAATGGCTCACAGGAAGGTTATTAACTTGATTGTAATTTGATTAGTCACTCATTCTAAAATCTTCAAATATATTTAATTATAGCACATCAAAATGGACATAATGCTACTACATATGTATAACACAATTATTTATAGAAGTATTTTGAGAATAAATTTAGTTTTTTAATAACCATGACCTGTGTTATTGGGACTTATACATTGGCCATTATGGATTTCAATGCATGCTTTTTCTAAATTCCTGTTTTAATAAGTCTTAAAAAAGCTTAAAATATGTTTTTTTCCTTTCCACACTAAATGCAGCTCAAAAAGGAGCGTGACAGCCTCAACAGTCAGTTGAAGAAGATAGAAATGAGGTGAGCAGCTTCTAGAAATTTGATGTCATTTTTTACTGTATTTGAAGTGCTTGCTTTGTTGTTGCTGAGACATTCTGACTGTACATCCCTGCATTAATAAATATAGAATACACCCAACTTGTGTTTATTTATTTAGTTTTTTTTTGTAATTCTAGTTTTTCTTATGTACATTGTTCAGTCTTGTTTTAAACGTGTGGGGAACATGGAAATAAGTATTGAACATGTCAGGTTTTTTTTTTCCTGGGAATATTTCTAAAGGAGCTGTTGACATGGAATTAAAGCAGATTTTGATAAAAACCCAAACAATACAAACGTAAACAAAACAAAAAAATCTGAGTTATGTGTAATAACAGTGGAATGACACAAGGAGAAAGTACTGAACTACTGAAATGTATTTATTACTTTATATAAAAGACTTTTTTGGTGTCGGCAGCTTAAAGACGACTCTCATATGGAGAATGAAGTCACATGCATTGCTCACGTGTGACTTCAACAGAATGTAGAAATGTTGATGGTTCTGTGGGTCTCGTCGATCAAATCTGAGCTTTATTTTGTATTTTAGTCAGGTGATTGGCTGGGCCATTCTACAGCTTGATTATCTTTCTCTGAAAGCATTTGAGAGTTTTCTTGGCTGTGTTTTGGATCATTGTCTTGCTGAAATGTCCACCCTGGTTTCATCTTCATTCTCCTGCTAATGTAGATGTTGGACTGAAGCAGCTGATATTCATTTACACTGATGAAGGGCAGAGGGTTGCTGAAGAACTACTGAGAGATTTCAGCTGCTGTCTGGGCTTTCACTGCTGAACTACACCTCTCTTTCTTCATGTGTTCAATACGTTTCCCAATTTCATTTCATTTTATTACACATAACTTCATTTCTAAACTAATTAGTTTAGTTTTCTTTGCATATATGGATTAGTTTGGTTGTTACCAACATCTGGCGACAATTTCAAGTCAACAGCACCTTTAAAAATATGTTTTCAGAGAAAAATGGTGATGTGTTCAATACTTATTTCCCACACTGTACCTAAACTTGACAAACCTGCGGTCTGTCTTCTGCACAGGGAAAGCACTTTAACAAAAGAAACGGAAAAGGAGAAAGCAGCGCTTCAGCAATCTCTTCAAACCCAGAGTGCCTTGATCTCAGAAAAGGACAAAGAGTTAGACTCCATGAGAAATGAGGTAACAGTCGGTTTGGTTTTTTTGAGTGTGTTTGTGCACATGACAGTTTTTTTGCTTAGTTCTTCTTGTGTTTGTTGCGTGCAGATTGGTGGTCTGCGGGATCAGACACAGGCGCTGCAGTCCAGTCTCAAATCTCAGAAGAGTGAGAATATTCAGCTTCATGAGCGGCTGAAGGGTCTGGAGAGGAGTTTAGCTGACGCTCCGATCACCAGCAAAGGAGATAATGCCTCAGGTACAGCACTACACATGATTTTATAGCTTATATTAAATGGTTCACCCAAAAATGAACATTTACTCATTATTTATTTACCAACAAGTGGTTCTGAACCAGTTTGAGTTTCTTTATTCTGTTGAACACAAAAGAAGATATTTTGAAGAATGGTAAAAACCCAACAACTGACTTCCATAGTAGGAAAACAAATATTAAGGATGCCACTGGTTACAGGTTTTCAGCCTTCTTCAAGTTATCTTTTCTTGCGTTCAACAGAAGAAAGAAACTCAGAAAGGTTTGGAACAAGTCAAGTGAAGTGAAATTATGATAGAATTGCAATTTTTGGGTGAACCCCTTTAAAGAAGTTTATATTAAGGGGTCTTTTAATAAGATTTAATGTGTTTACATTTTTAAATGTGGTTATATGAAAGTCAATATTTTAAAAACATTGTCTTGACTATTTCATTAGGAGAACGCACAGTACATTCATTTTTGTTTAAATCTTTGTGCTTGCATATAAGCAAGTGTCTCTTACCTTAAAAGTCTCTCTTTAACGTTTAATCCTAATTCATGTTTAATATGCATGACATATTTGCTTGTTTATGTGCCATTCAGATGATTCTGCCTTAAGAATGTGGAAGGAGGCGAAGCAGAATGCTGAGCATCAGGTACGCCGAGTGTTTTTCCATCTGTAAACTTTTCCTAATTTATAAAAAGCCTCATTTAAAGTGTCAGTGTAAAACATTGTAGAAATGTATTCTGTTGTCTTAAAATACATTACAAAGTACAAAAAATGTTTTACTTTTTTTTTTTTTGTTAACTTTTTTGAGTTTTCAAGTATTCAACACTTAAAAATTGAAAATGTTTTCAAGAGCACATATGATAAAAATCATCTTTTGTAAGCTGTTTGGACCGATCTGTGTGTAGGTATAGCGTGTCCACAGTCATGCTGGGGTAATATAAACACAATAAGACTCCCATTTTGAGGCCCACCTCAACGTGATGTAGGAGTACGGTTTCCCCGCCCACTGAATTGATTGACAGCAGTGTATTAACATGTCTCCATAGTAACGCTTATAATCATATAAACAAGACAGGATATGCGCAAAGCAACCGGGATTAAAAGATCTGTTCACTGCTCTGTGATCATCAGTCATCATCAAATGTGATCAAGAATGAGTTTTACAAATTTAAAACGGTGCATGTTTGTAATGAATTTTACCGATTTTACCGTATTTACTTTATCACAACAGCCGCATGTCAGTACAATTATAAAAGAAGATGCTTCAATCCCGGTTTGTGGACGTTAAATCAGGTTTATTTTGTACATTAACATAACGGATGTCCATACAGCAGTGGATATTAATGTGCATCCTGTCACATTTGCCGTGCAAAAACAGTGCAAAGTTAAACGCACGCTGTGTGTGTCTGCTGTGTGTCTGTGTGTGCGTGTGAACTTTGTAACGACATTGTGTGTGACTCATCGTTGTAGAAAGGCTTGAATTAACTTCACAACAAATACGTCAAATCATCATTGGGAAAGTTCTTACTGTAGTATTTCTCACAAATGTTACGTGAGATCTGCTTCCTTCATGTCTGTCACTGTGCTGTTTATCTGACGGAGACGGAGATGGAAACACTGACTCTGACAGGCTCATGTTAACGGTGGGCGGGGAGAAAAAGCATTAAAGGCACAGGCCACAAAAACAGCTACATAGAGCAAAAAAATCTCTTCTAAAAGCTATAATAAATAATCTGATGGGTGTTTTGAGCTGAAACTTTACAGACACGTTCTGGAGACACAAAAGACGCATCTTAAATCTTGAAAAAGGGGTAAAAAAGATGCCCTTTAACTGAGATCATGATACTTAGTTAATTTTACAATGCAGTTCAACGGCTACCAACACTAAGTAAAAAAAAAAAAAATACGTATACAGGCCAAACTAATATAATACCTTGTTTTATGCACCGACTGATGATTTTGTCTTGTATGTATCGTCAGTAAAGGTATTGTCTAGAGTTATTGGTGCCTACTGTACATAATGTGTAAAATAATTCCTAAAACATAATGTGTACAATAATTCAAAGTTAAAAATAGCTCAATATTCTGACCTGTGGATATTCCGCTCATGTACACATCTACTTATCTATGCATGAATTGCACATGCTCACTGGAAAAAAAGAGTCTTCTCAAATATTGTGCTGACAGGACAATTTGTATGTAGCATACTTGTTCTTGCTGCTTGCAGTAGATCAACTGTGCTGTCATGGTAGCGCTGGTAAAATAACGCCACTCGCTGTCACACATTTCAAACACTTAAATGCTAATTAACCACATTATTATTAATATTATTTATTTATTTTTTATTTTTGGGTGAAGGTTGAGTTCCTGAACTCGGTCATTGTGGAACTGCAACGGAAGAATGAAGACCTAAAATCTAAGCTGGAGAAAATGGCCGAAGCAGCTCTCAATGGAAACGGTGCAGCTGAAATGGACAGCCGTAACAACAGGTGTTTGTCTGTTTGTTTTTATTTAACTCTCATTCATTTTAATTTTACAAACTTTCTCTTAACACGTTTTATTAAACTTTCACATGAGTATTTTTGTAAGTCGGGTGTTGCTTATTTCACATCTATCAGTTTGAATGAGTTTATTTCAGCTAGGGTTATCCCACATGCAATGCACTGTAGTCATTTATACCATTTATTGATGATTCTAATTGCGTCATAACATTTGTAAACACCAACGGTTTCAAACTATTTTATATAAAATACTTGCTTGGTGGGGTGGCGCAGTGGGTAGCATGATCATCTCACAGTAAGAATGTCGCTGGATCGAGCCTCGGCTGGGTCAGTTGGCATTTCTGTGTGGAGTTTGCATGTACTCCCCTTGTTCACGTGGGTTTCCTTAGGGTGCTCCGGTTTCCCCCCACAAGTCCAAAGACACGTGCTGTAGGTGAATTTGGGTGAGCTAAAATTGTAGTGTATGTGTGTGAATGAGTGTGTATGGATGTTTCCCAGTGATAGCCTCATTAAGCTACAGTATATGTATATGTATGTCATACAATGTACTTTTGGCTTTTCCCACAAATATACCAGTGCAACATTAATCTGTTTATTATTATTATTTTTAATATTTCCAAAATTATGTTTAACAGGATTTTTTCACAGTATGTCTGATAATATTTTTTCTTCTGGAGAAAGTCTTATTTGTTTTATTTCGGCTAGAATAAAAGCAGTTTTTAATTTTTAAATGCCATTTTAAGGTTCATATTATTAGCCCCCTTAAGCAATATTTTTTTGATTTACAGAACGAACCATCGTTATACAATGACTTGCCCAATTACCCTAATGCCGAGTTCAGACTGCATGATTTTCAAAGTAGTCGTGTCACGGATGTTTTCACACTGCATGACTATCTGGGGTAGCGTTCCGTCGCTGCTGTGTTTACACTGTAGGATGGATCGGCGACGGGGTTTCACACTACATGACTTTACATTAGAAAGAATCTCTGACAACTTTGTCCAAACTACGTCTCACAACCAAACACATGTGAGAAGTGACATGGAAAATATGGGAGGACACATAATAAAACTTTCGTTATTAACTACATAATGGATAAAGAAGCCTTTAGTGGGGTAGAAAATGTACTTATTTTGTCCATCTGGCTTTTGAAAGAAATGAGCAATTTCTCCTCAACTTTTTTTTTTTTTCGGACGACACTTCAAACAGACACGGGTGCTCCTTCCAAATTTACACTAGTTTTTCCTCCATTTCTTGGGTCCAAATAAACTGAAAATGAGTCCTTTTAACTTCTCCCCCAAACTCCTGCTCGCCTGCAGATACCCATAGTAGTGGATGCTGCTTTCTCATTGGCTGTAGGTAATCGGAGATGTTATTTTCAATCAGAACACATTTCACACGGCGTGATTTTGAATCTCTGACAGCTCCAGATATTTAGCATGCCAAATATCTTGACGGGTGTCGGCGACTCATCTGCAATTGTCTCAGATCGCGTCTTGGATAGTTCACACTGTGTGATTGTTACTCACATTAACGAGCACCGATTTGCCTGTGATTTCAGGCATCTGTGGGCAATTTCTCAACCTGTCAGCGAGTCAAAATTGGGGCTAAAATCATGCAGTCTGAACTCGGCATAACTTGCCTAATTAACCTAGTTAAGCCTTTTTAATGTCACTTTAAGCTGAATACTAGTATCTTGAAAAATATCTAGTAAAATATTATGTGCTGTCATCATGGCAAAGATAAAAGAAATCAGAAACTATTAAAAGAAACTATTGTTTAGAAATGTTGATTTATTTTTTTTATTTTTTTATTTTTTTTGTTTTACCAAAATTGGGGAAAATATATAAGACAGGAGTGCTAATAATTCTGACCTCACCTGTATGAATAATAAGGATATTAAATACTAACCCCTTGTCTTTTCTTACCTAGTCACACCGAGCCGGCGATTAAAAAGAAGCCTCCTCCCCGTCTCTTCTGTGACATTTGCGACTGCTTCGACCTGCACGACACCGAAGACTGTCCCACCCAAGACCAGATGGAGGATTCGCCGCCACACACCGCCTACCACGGCAGTCCCAATGACGAAAGACCGTACTGCGACATCTGTGAGGTGTTCGGCCACTGGACAGACTCCTGCAACGACGATCAAACTTTCTAGGGTCGCTTCCATGATCCCGCAGCATTTACACATGCAATACTATGCCTTCAATCAAAGAGTGCACAAAAAAAGACTATTGTGAGTGTTTTTTTTTTTTTGGGGTGTGGTTTTTCACTTCGCCATATAAGCCTAAACCTTTCGGTCACTTTAAAGCAAGCATCAGTGGGCGATTTTTACCTGCCTTTATTGCACCGAATGACTGTTAAGAGGAAAAGGGGGTTCATGCTGTACAAATATTAATGTTTTTGACTTGTTTCTAGTCAAAATATCTCAAAATTCTTAAATTAAGAAGCAAAATTGAGTCAAAATTAAGCAAGTTTTTCCTTAAAACAAGCAAAATAATCTACTAAAATAATGTTGTTTTCAATTTGAAGTCTGATTATTTGACTTGCCACACACATTGGCAGATTATTTAGCATGTTTAAAGGGAAAAACTCACTTGATTGTGACTTAATATTTCTGAAAATATAACTATTTCGTTATATATCAAGAAAATGCTTCTTGATTTAAGAATTTTGAGATATTTAGATATAAACAGGACACTTTAAGTGAAAAAAAAAGCATTTTCTTGCAGTGTATGTTCACTTGAAAATTACCTTTGTGAATGCTCTTTTATTCTTTATATCAGTGTTTCTCAACCACGTTCCTGGAAAACCACCAACACTGCATGTTTTGGATGTCTCTGTTGTCTGTCACACCCATTACAGGTCTTTCAGCCTCGGCTAATGAGCTCATGATCTGAATCAGGTGTGTTTGATTAAGGAGACACGGAAAATGAGCTTATCCGGTGGTCTTTGAAGAACGTGGTTGAGAAACACTGCTTTATATGGTGGTTATAAGCTGAAAACGTCCCATGTAGGCTTGATTTTAGATCTTTGGGCTTCTGACCTCTAGTGGATTAAAGGATGGACTTCTCAAGCCCTTAAAAAAGCCTTTCGTACATCAAACAGTTTGAATACTGTTAGAAAAGTATTAATATAAGGAGTAAGTTATTCTACGGTTGTGAAAATTTCATCATTTCCCAACAACAACAAGAAAAAGATCATAATAAGCATATTTTGATCATTATCTATTCAGAAATGTTGGCCCAAATACAGAATTGCGGGACAGAAAGAAACCTCATCTTACTGTTTTTGTTTGGAGATCAGGTATGTATGAAGTTGTTCAGTAATGTTTCAATGGTTGTTTGTGAGACATTTATTTGTATAAAGGTCAAATGGGGTAAATCTTATGGAAATAAACTTCATAAACTCTTTTAAGTGCATAAAGAAAACATTTGTTGTACATTAATGCTAATGTGCTGCTCTATCAATGTGTATGGGCCTGAAGAGCATCCTTAACTGTCTGTAGGAAACGTACCAGGGCTATTTTGCTCTTCTCAAAGCCAGACATTGTTTTTGAAAATGAAACTTTCTAATAAATGAAGCAGTGATTCACAATAAACTTTGTTTTCCAAAAAGTTGTGATATAGTGTTTACTGTTCCTTTTAACTAACCTACGGTACTGTTCATAGATAAAAATCATAAATCTTCCCACATAGCAAAATATCTCTGGTCCAGCTCTGGCCCACACAATCAGGTTTTGCTTGGCCCACATGCCGCAGTGAATTACGGTACATAACTGGACCAAGTCTGGCTTACATACAAGGGCCAACCATGGACTATATCTGGGCCAAGTCTCAGCCACTGGGCCAGATAGGTTGGTGTGTCATGATTGCAATGAAATTGCTAAACCCATGAAGCATTGTGCTTAAAGCACACTATGGGCATGCTTTTTCTCAAAGCGACCTGATTGGTAGAATTTTTTTCTTTACTCAAAAATTATTTTAATGTATTTTAAATGTGGGTCAATACAGGCCAAACTTACGTGGCCCACATATACATTTTTAACATCTGGGCCAAATATTACATTTTACATCTGGCCCAAGTACTGTTTGCCGACTTAAAGACGGTGCCACTTCTGCCAAACCCGCGCCATGTTTGGCCCACATGCTCTGTGCCAGTGGCAAATGAATGCCTGCTGTGCCAGCTTTATGCCAAATCTGGGCCAGAATTCTTGCTACCTGGGTCACTAAGGTTACTGCAAAAGATATATAATAATAAAATATTTCGAGCCTAGTAACATATTCTTTATTTCCGCAACGTACATATTCCAAAAACGTTGTTTTAAAAGTAGTAGCACTGCTAAAAACAACTTCAGGGTAACACTGTTTCAAAGGGATAGTTCACCCAAAAGTCAAAATTGCCATCATTTCTTCATCCTCCACTTGTTCACAACATATACGAGTTTCTTTCTTCTGCTGTACTGAATAATATTGGGGAAAAACAGCCACTGACTTCCATAGCATTTTTGTTCCTACTAAATGCTTTTTTTAGGAACAAAATTTGACACCTCTGACCAGACACCTCACACCCGCCCGGACCATCTCCCTACACAGCCATCAACACCTCCAGCCATCTCCCTCTCCCCCCCTGCACTTCAGATCAGTGAGGATAATGTGCGTCAGATCCTCAGTAAACAGAAGAGACGGAAAGCACTAGGTCCAGACGGTGTTTCACCAGCCTGTCTGAAAACCTGCGCCGACCAGCTGGCTCCTATTTTCACACAGATCTTCAACAGATCACTGGAACAGCGCAAAGTTCCATCCTGCTTCAAATGCTCCACCATCATCCCAATAGCAAAGAAACCAAAGATCACAGGACTCAATGACTACAGACCTGTTGCCCTAACATCTGTGGCCATGAAGTCATTCGAAAAACTGGTGCTAGCATATCTGAAGGACATCACTGGACCTCTGCTGGACCCCCTGCAGTTTGCCTATAGAACAAACCGGTCTGTGGATGATGCAGTCAACATGGGACTGCATTATACCCTACAACATCTGGACAAACCAGGGAACTACGCAAGGATACTGTTTGTGGACTTCAGTTCTGCCTTTAACACCATCGTCCCATCACTGCTTGAGAACAAACTGACCCAGCTGTCTGTCTCTAGCTCTGTCAATGGATCACCAGCTTTCTGACAGATAGACAACAGCTAGTCAGAATGGGCAAAATCACATCCGACAGCCGCACCATCAGCACTGGTGCCCCCCAGGGATGTGTTCTCTCCCCGCTGCTCTTCTGCCTGTACACCAACGACTGCACCGCAAAAGACCTCTCCATCAAGCTCTTGAAGTTTCCTGATGACACTACTGTTATCGGCCTCATCCGGAACAGTGACGAGTCTGCGTACAGACAGGAGGTGGAGCGACTGGCTTTATGGTGCAGATACAACAACCTGGAGCTGAATACGCTCAAAACTGTGGAGATGATAGTGGACTTTAGGAGAAACCCCCCTGCACTCCCCCCACTCACCATCATGAACAGCACTGTGGCTGCAGTAGAGTCATTCAGGTTCCTGGGCACCACCATCTCTCAGGATCTGAAGTGGGACATTCACATAGACTCTATTGTGAAGAAAGCCCAGCAGAGACTGTACTTTCTTTGTCAGCTGAGGAAGTTCAACCTACCACAGGAGCTGCTCGTACAGTTCTACTCAGCTGTCATCCAATCCATCCTCTGCACTTCAATCACCATCTGGTTCAGCTCAGCTGCCAAAACTGACCTCCGTAGACTACAGCGAATAGTCCGGACTGCTGAACGAATCACTGGCACTGCTCTTCCTACACTTCAAGAACTGTACTCTTCCAGAGTGAGTAAAAGGGCTCGCAAAATCACTCTGGACGCCTCGCACCCAGCACACTACCTGTTCGAACTGTTGCCGTCTGGTCGGCGCTACAGAGCACCAAGCACAAAAACAGCCAGACATAGGAAAAGTTTCTTTCCTCAGGCCATCTACCTCATGAACAGTTAAATATTCCCCTACTGTGCAATAAACTAGCAACACTTTCTCATACGCACTTGTACACAGCACCTTATTACAATATACAATGCAATACTTTCTCCATTCGCATTGGTACACAGCACCTTATAATCTGTATATTTACAACATATCTGTACATACAATTTAACATTCAGATATTTTTTACTTACTGCATCTCTGTTTAATGTCTAATGTTTATCGCCTTTTTCTTTTCTTATATTTAATTTTGTGTTGTCACTTTATGTACACTGGAAGCTTCTGTAGCCAAAACAAATTCCTTGTGTGTGTGAAGCACACTTGGCAATAAAACTGATTCTGATTCTATGGATGCTAACGGCTACTTCCAACATACTTCAGAAAAAATCTTGAGTACAACAGAGGAAAAAAATTCGTAAAAGCTTAGAACCAATTGAGTGTGAGTAAACGATGAGGATCTTGGATTTTTTAACGACAATAATGGGACAAAGGTGAGTGATCGTCTCTAAAGCTTAATTGTCTCTAAAGCTTAATCAAATCACTTTTTATTGTCACATCATCAGCAGCACGTGTGCTATGATGAGTGAAAAGCTTAGGTGCTGGCTCCAGACAGTGCAAAATACAGACAGTGCAAATACAACGACAGTGCAAAATACAGACAGTGGAAAATAAAGATAGTGCAAATATAGCGACAGTGCAAATATAACGACAGTGCAAAATACAGACAGTGGAAAATAAAGATAGTGCAAATATAGCGACAGTGCAAAATACAGACAGTGGAAAATAAAGATAGTGCAAATATATAGCGACAGTGCAAAATACAGACAGTGGAAAATAAAGATAATGCAAATATAGCGACAGTGCAAATATAGCGACAGTGCAAAATACAGACAGTGGAAAATAAAGATAGTGCAAATATAGCGACAGTGCAAATATAGCGACAGTGGAAAATACAGAAAGTGGAAAATAAAGATAGTGCAAATATAGCGACAGTGCAAAATACAGACAGTGGAAAATAAAGATAGTGCAAATATAGTGACAGTGCAAAATACAGACAGTGGAAAATAAAGATAGTGCAAATATAGCGACAGTGCAAATATAACGACAGTGCAAAATACAGACAGTGGAAAATAAAGATAGTGCAAATATAGCGACAGTGCAAATATAACGACAGTGCAAAATACAACAACATACTCACAAAAAAACAAGACAATGTAATTGCAAACTATACACGTTTTGAATACACACTATATTTAATTACGCTTGAGTTATTTGTTTATTACATGTAATAGATCTGAAATAAATACATGTAATATGTTGTTTGCGCATGATGTCATTGCTTTCTTTCTTCTAGGTGCTTTTTTTCACACCATTAAATTATAATTAATAAATATAAGCGTTATTGTATTTTATATCAGTGAAAATGGCAGCTCCTTTAGTTGTGTCTGTTTATAGCACACTGATAGCCGGTTTAAGATGGTGGCCACGTTGACGTATCCGAGCATCGGACTGAAGTGGATCATGAGGCGTCTAATCGCTATCAGAACGTGGATGTTTATGTTTTGTGTTGTCTATAATTGTTCAAATTATTCAAACTGAGAAATGACGAAGAGCTTGTGTAGAGCTCCAAATGTTTTTGCTCATAAAGGGAACGTTTTCCACCACAAGTCCAAAGACGTGTGGTATATGTGAATTGGGTAGGCTAAATTGGCCGTAGTGTATGAATGGGAATTTGTGTGTGTGATGGGTTGCAGCTGGAAGGGACTAAGCTCTTTACACAGGTTCGACCAGCAGGTGTCGCCAGCGTGTAGTGTTTTGTTTTGTTCGCGTGGGTTTCCTCCGGGTGCTCCGGTTTCCCCCACAATCCAAAGACATGCAATATAGGTGAATTGGGTATGTTAAATTGTCTGTAGTGTATGTGTGTAAATGAGTGTATGCATGTTTCCCAGTGATGGGTTGCGGCTGGAAGGACATCCGCTGCGTAAAAACATGTGCTGGATAAGTTGGCGGTTCATTCCGTTGTGGCGACCCCAGATTAATAAAGGGACTAAGCCAAAAAGGAAATGAATGAATGAATACATTTCAGGATTATGTTTAATTAGACTACTACTTTTATACTGCTCAAGAACTGTCCTTGAGGAGATTTTACAATGATTTTGGTTTATTAAAATAATATTTATTTAATTAGGAGTTCGTTTAAATTGTAATATATTGCAATATTTGTACTTTAGGCCAATTTGTGTTCAAATAAATGAATCTTTGGTGTGCAAAAACACTTTAAACAGAAAACTGTGTACATAACGTTATATTAGAAATTACAACAATGGCGAAGTACATAACCCAATGAACTTACCTTACTTTAATAATATGACAATGTAGCCTTAACTACTTGTTATATAATTGTGTTATACACTGCTTATAAAACAAGGGGAACACTTAAACAAAACAATTCGACTCCAAGTGTATACCGCCTCCCTGAGGAAAAACAAGTTTACTCACCGGAAGTTGCGTTGGCTCCTCCCTGCATCCGCCATGTTTGTCACTACCAATGAGAAGGCGGGCGAATTTAAAAAGTAGAGTCGGTCCATGTTTACCCGAAGAGGCTAAATGTATCTGTTAGTTGGTTATTAATTCACATAACAAAGTGTAAACGAAGCAAAGGCGCGGCTCTGATTGTATGCGTGCTGCGATCGTCGCGTTGTAAATTTCTCGAGTGTTTATTGTGTTAGCTTGTTAGCTAGCAGCTGTCTGTTGTATTCTGGATCGGTGACGTTTTGCAAGATGAGCACCAAAACCCCACGATTAACGTCGAGGAAAAGCAGTGATCAAATCATAAGTGAGTGTTATTATTGTGAACATAACACTTTTTAGTTTTGTAACAGGGAATAATCTGCAGTTACCATATGCTAGTATACAATGAATAATGGCTGGGAATGAACGCTTTATAATGCTAACGTTAGTGTACTCCGTTTTGTCTTTTTTCATTTCTAAACACAAAGTTTGTTGTTTGTACATAGAGTCAAATGGAAAGAGTCCAGCACGAAGGAGGTCCAGCAGATTGTCTGCAAATGATGAGAATCTGCCATCTAAAGTTGTGGTGAGTTTACTAGAAATTCACTGATGAAACATTGACACATCGGGTGTTCACGTCTATGTATGTTTAAATGCAATCTGAGTGTTGTTAGTTGACAAAGTAAGGTTATTTTGCACATCGCGTGTTTTAAAATTGTTATTTTTGCTCTCTGATAAATCTGTGGTGCTAATTAATCTATAATCCCAATCTATATTTTAATGCCACTTTAAATATGTTCCCTAAGAAATAGCCTATTGGTTGACAGAAATGTATTATATACACATTATTAGCTTCTTTTGTTATTAAAGTTATCTTATCATCTGACTGTTGCTGCTGGTATTCAAGGTAGTCTGTGTGTGTGTGTGTGTATATATATATATATATATATATATATATATATATATATATATATATATATATATATATATATATATATATATATATATATATATATATAAATTAATAAAAGTGCAATTCCAGCGTTATGGATGTGACATTTGCAGTAAAATCTCAATAAATTTACAGAAAAAGTCTATGTTAACATTATGTTGAAACATCTGTTTATATTTTCCTAAACAACTAACCACAGAGTTATAGGATCAGAAAAATATTAGTCTGTAAAAATTTTTTATACTTTTAAATGAAGAAAATAAACATGCGTTATGGATGTGCTGAAAAAGTTAGCTAGTTTACAGTACACAACACATTGCAGACATTCTGTGAGTTAAACTGCACAACCCAAAATAAATAATACTAATCAAAAGGATAAGTGTTGACTCACAATAGAACAAAAATCATTGATTTTACTTTATTTGACTTTTTTTTTTTTTTGCATTTTTGAGGAAAAAGCTTTGTTATGGATGTGACAGATGTGAAATTGCCACTAGTGTGATTTTGGTAAATCATATATAATTGTTTGAAAACATTAACACATACATATTTGAGCATTTTAAAGCACTGTAAAATACTTGCTTACACAAAAAACTCGGTTTTTCCGGAAAAAAAGGGTTTTCGATATATTAATTTTATTATCTTGACATTTGCATGGAATTGCTCATATATATATATATGTGTGTGTGTATATATATATATATATGTGTGTGTGTGTGTGTGTGTCTAATATCACATTATCTCATCTTGAAAGTTTGCTGGTTTCACATTGGTTATTGTATTGTTTTATGTTCTCATAAATCTAAAGAATTACTAACTCTGGCATTGTCCGTAATGCCAAAAACTGAGCATTAGGGGGAGCATATAAAGCCGCATATTTAAAAATAAACCACATCAAATCTTAGTATTAGCATACTTTTTTTAGTTGTAATCCAAGTTGAAGGTACATCAGAAAAGTATTTTTCTGAATAATATTTAGCTTTTTTAAAAGTCAAACATCTAATATTGGTCATCAATAGATACAACATTAATTTAAACTCTAAAAAGATGTCTGACTTTCACATGTGACATGTTGTTGTCATATTCAGAAATAAAGAGTTCACAAATAATTAGTGAAAATTGTTCAGAATTGTAAATCATTAATAATTAGGTTGTAGGTTTTATTAGGATTTTGTTGTTAATTTTCAGAAACAAGGTGCTTCCAAGTTAGGCATGGGACAATATAAGTTTCCTGGATAAAAATACCACAGTATCACAGTATTGTGATTACTGCTCTAAAATATGTTCTTTTTAAATGTCTGGGTAAATAAACTAAAACTTTTACCCCATTGAACACAATATATTTTATTTTAGAAAACATTTATAATATTTTGGAACAGTGAACATGTGCTGCTAAATAATTCAAACGTCTGCTGTTTTCATTAGTTTCAAAACCACAGATTTCTTGACAACACATAAAAAAACCTTACATATACTGTAGGAATGGCATAACAGAAAATTTAGCGATTTTAAAACCTTGACTTTTCCAAACCACAATTAACCTTGAAACCAGTTATCATCCCATGCCCATTCCAAGTTACCCCTTGTCAGCATTATTTATTAATGCATCATACAACAGTTAAACCCAGGTTAATTGATGTATAATATAATAATATTACTTTTATTAAAGGCTCCACCAGTGGCCATGAAGCGGTCGATCACTGTACGGAAAATTGCACCCAGGAAAACCCAGGTAATTTAACCAATTTAATGCTCATGTTAATGTTTAAGACCTTAAAGGGACAGTTCACCCAAAAATGAAAATTCTTCCATCGTTTACTTACCCTTCACTTGTTCACTTTGTGTTTACTTGAACACTAAGGAAGACGGAAGAATGCTGGTAGCTTCCACCCATTGACTTCCATAAAAATGTTTTCCTACTATGAAAGTCGATGAGACCCAGCAACCAGCATTCTTCAAAATATCTTCTTTTGCGTTCAACGGAAGAAAGAAACCTAAATGACAGTAAATGATGAGGTAATGAACTCTCCCTTTAACACGAACTCATTTTTCTCTGTGTGTGGTGTTGTGTTTACTCTCTATGTTTTTATTTATGGTATGCTATTGGGTGACTGGATTTTCTTCAGAATCGATAAAATATCTAACTAATGATTTAAATTAGTAATGATGATCATAAATCTCCTGCTAGGCCTTGTCTAACAGCAACAAGGAGAATGTGGAGAAAATATCTGAAGTGTCAACAAAGCGATCCAAAGTCTTGACATCTTCGCCGGCCATAACAGCAGAGCCCAAGACATCTGTCCTGTCTCCAATCCTCCCGTCTTCATCTCCTCCTCCTCAGTCCACAGAATTAGAACAGGACTCGGTTTGGTCCCAGAAAGTGCGACGCTCCTACAGTCGCCTCAGTATGGGGGACAAATCCTTCGAAAGTCCCAGACCTGCCCGTTCCTCTTCTCCACACGACAGAGAGTCCCTGTTTGGCTTTGAGCGTCTTCAGACCCCAGAAGTGATGAAGAAGACTGAAAGGTCTCGAACAGCTCCTCTGGGCTCCATGTCCCTCTCTGTGGGTTCTTTTAACCTCTCTGCTGCTGATGAAAGCGCTTCTAACCCTCCAGAGGTTGATCCAAACATCCCCGGTGTGTGTCTGGGGAAAAAGACCACCAGGAGGAAGCGTGTTCAACAGATAAAGGTGAGAGCGAGTTGGGGAACACAAACAACACTGTACAAGTTTTTTTTTTCTGACATGAAATCAAAATATAAAGGTATTTGTGACTAGGGTCGCAGAATTTTGGGAATTTTCTAGGCTGGAAATTTCCATGGGAATATACAGTTGAAGTCAAAATTATTAGCCATGAATTTGAATTTAATTTAATTGATTTTTTTAAATATTTCCCAAATAATGTTTAACAGAGCAAGAATTTTTTTTACAGTATTTCCGGTAATATTTCTTCTTCTGCAAAAAGTCTTATTTGTTTTACTTTAAAGTCCCCTTACTTCACAGGACTCGACACTTGTAAAACCTTGCTGCAGCGGGTTCGCACTACTCTCGGTCCCGCCCACACTGGTCACAGCTACCAAGCTGACCAATCACAGAGCTTGCGATACATGTCAATGCGACGTATAGTAACATTTTTTGAAAGGTGCGCGACAGCCATGGCGAGGGGTCTGCGACCACGCGAAGGCTGCGCCAGAGGATACGCGTGCGCTTGACACAGAAGTATAAATCAGCCTTTAAAGTCACTTAAGGGGCGAATTGCCCCCCACCCCAAGCCTGATCTCACGAGGAAACATAATTATTTTACGTTTGTCAGTTTTGTGGCCAATTCGTACGAATTCGAACAAGTTCAGTTGTACGGAAATGTACGATTTTTAAAAGGATGCATGGCACCAAACACCACCCCTAAATCCAACCGTCATTGGGGAATGAGCAAATTGTGCTAAATTGTACTGTATAAATGAGATCGTACAAATTCATGTGAATTAGCCACTAAATAAAAAAGTTACGAATTGCAGTGAGATTGCATTGGAATATAACAAGAATATTGAAGCCATATTTCTGTATTTTAACCCAAATACTACATCGATTACATTTAAGTAATTTTAATAATATCTTTTGAAGTGTAGGGAATTTTTTCATTTCAAAGCAAACGTAAGAGAATATGTTGTTACATTCAACACTTTTGCTTTTGTGTTGCTCAATGAAAGAATTCAAATCAGTCAAAAATGTCATTTTTAATATGCATTAGTTTGTGTGCATGTCAGATTATGAACAATATGTTTGTATACTGGATAGAGTTTTCTTAGTAATTTAAATTAATAAATGGGGAAAATATATTAAAAAAACATCAATCACAAAACACAGAAAACGGCAAATGTACTGATATTTTCAGATACTCGACTGGGCTTCATTATTAAACATGTCATGTTTATTACTGTTTTGTGTAATGTTTTCCTGCTTTTTTAGATGTCAGAGTTGGACGTTCTTGCTGCCAAGATGAACGCTGAGTTCGAGGAAGCTGAAAGTTTTGAACTGTTTGTTGAATGAAATTTCAGAAGAGCCATCAATTGTGCTCAGGACATTGTTCGTTATTCTTACATCCCGCCAAGTCTTGACGATTTAACAAGCATGGTTTAAGAGATCAAACTGTTGCAGTTCTGCTCTGATAGAATTCATTTCACAATGATACAAGCATCATTCAGCCATTTCACTTCCTGAAAAAGAACAATTCTTTCAATGTTTTACATATCTGCTGGATCAGTTTAGTTAAAATCATTCAGCCAAAAGTCTTTTTTTAATGTCTTCTGTTTCTCATATGTGCATATTGTAGTAGGATGATGTCTTAATAAATATCATTCTCTCAAGAGTAAACTCTTATCAGATTTAACAGTATGTTTTGCCCTATGAAAAGTTTTTGAGATACTTTTTAAAAATGGCAGCAGAAGAGATGATCACACGATGTCACTCTCATGCATATTCAATTAAAATTAAATTTCCTGGCTAAATTATGTAGTTTAATTAAAAAAAAGTATATATTTTAAGACGCATTAACCATTGTGTGCTGTTGGGGATGTTTTCATCCACACTGGGGTGATTTTGAGTCTTAATTTGGCCACAAATTTCTCTCCGTTTCAGCAAATGGAATGATTTTTGGTGACATCTTATTTAGACGCATATTTTGGGGAAATGCTTTGAAAGTTTTCAAAAACTCAAGACACTTTGGGTAAATTGACTACCCTGTCATTATGTTGGTGGCTGTTTTTGCCCCATTGACGTTTGTTATTTATGTGTGTAGTTTTCCATGTTGGGAAGAGGTAAAATTTGCATGCTTTACTGTTGATTATCAGTTTCAGTGCAAGAAAGCTTAATTTCTGGCTTTTAAATGGAATATAGTAAGAGATACCTTTGCACACTTGATATGTCAGATAAACTTTAAATAATCACCTCAGCTCTTAGAGCATAGTGTGTTTAAGCACGCACATTATAATTTGCTGTTATTCTCTGTAGAACTCCATATAAAAGCCAGGAACTTTGTTTGCACAGGCCTGTCTAAAGGGTTAATGCTGCCAACTCGTGATCAACAGTAAAAGTTACACATTTTGCCTCCTCCCAACAGGGAAAACGAGCAACAATCAAGAATGCATGATCATAAACTACCTGACAAAAGTCTTGTTGTTGATGCCAGTTGTAAGAGCAACAAATAATAACTTAACTTCTAGTTGATCATTTGGAAAAGTGGCAGAAGGTCGATTTTTCCGATGAATCATCTTTTGAACTGCATCCCAATCATCACAAATACTGCAGAAGACCTACTGGAACCCGCATGGAGCCAAGATTTTCACAGAAATCTGTCAAGTTTAGTGAAGGAAAAATCATGGTTTGGGGTTACATTCAGTATGAAGGCGAGCGAGAGATATGCAGAGTGGATGGCAACATCAAATTCTTCAGCAGGATAGCGCTCCTTCTCATACTTCAGCCTCCACATCAAAGTTCCTGAAAGCAAAGAAGGTCAAGGTGCTCCAGGATTGGCCAGCCCAGTCACCAGACATGAACATTATTGAGCATTATTGAGGTAAGCTGGAGAAGGGATTGAAGATGAATCCAAAGAATCTTGATGAACTCTGGGAGTCCTGCAAGAACGCTTTCTTTGCCATTCCAGATGACTTTATTAATAAGTTATTTGAGTCACTGCAATGATGTATGGATGCAGTTTTCCAAGCTCATGGGAGTCAGACACAATATTCTTTTTCCACTGCAGTATGACTTTATATTCTATACTGGACATTAAGTGGCAAGACTTTTGTCTAAGCAAAGTCAGACCTTACTGTCCTAATTAAATAATTAAAATCATGATCGTATTTTATTTTGGTAAAATAAGCGTAACCTAGAGGCCTTTGCCTTTCATATAAGCCACTTCTGATACCAAACTTGGATAGTCAACAAGACTTTTGTCAGGTAGTGCAGGTGCAGCCAAGGCTTTGCAATCAAAAATGGGTCAAAAACAGCCACCAACATATCAAAAGGCTGGTTAATTTGGTCAGCATATAAGGGTTAAAAAATAAGCTACAGATATATTATTATTTAGACGTACACACAGAAAGGAAAAATGAATCAATCACCATGCTGAGTGTTTTTTAAGCCATCATTGGTGCATGCTGTAGTTTTACTCTGCTTCACCACTAGGGTGAGCACTTGATCTTTGACAATTTTGGTTATTGATATTTTTCCGTCTGTTGTTTTTTGATTCAACATGTCTTTAGAGTGTGTTGGAGTTTCTTTAAATCAATCATTTCAACACACGGGCCATCCAACAGTTATCTAATCTGGCAAAAAGTACAGTTGAATGAATCAGTTCGTGTTAAGGATCCAGTTTTTCAAGTGAAATATGCTAATATGCTGCAGTTCTATTGGTTGAGCTTCCTAATAATTATTATTATTTCATTCTTTACTTGTATTTTGCCTTAGTTTATGTAGTCTTTTGTTGTCCTGTACAAACTTTTGGCTTTTTAAATAAACTACACTGTAAAAAAAATACTGCCTTAAATGTTTTTAATTGAATCATTTGAACTTCTATTATACTTAAAACAGCTTGTGTAACTCATAAAATTAAAGGTGGAATATGATTAACTTAGTTTAATAAGTTACAATTAGCTAAAACATATGTTGTCATGACTTACTGATCATATATTTTTGTACAGTGTAATAAAAATAAGTTTTATAAACTTATTTATGCCTAATTTTGGACTCATCCCCCTTTTTAAAGTAGGTTTTAAATACATCATTGTTTAGAAATCTGATATGGTAATATATGCAAATCACACATATGACATACAGGTTCATTTTGAATTTCAAATATACATGAAATATACAGTATGCAACAAATAGACTAAATATTGGCTGTTTGCATATATATACTTTTTCAAAATGTGTTCAGACATTAGATAGAATTTTATTGCATAACGCATAAAACTAAAGCTAATATATAATAAAATGATAGCTAATACATTTGAACATATGTACATATTTGTAATTGCAATAATTGAAAAAAAAAAGCTGACATTTTTACAATATTTCAAAATATATGTTGCATATTGGCGGCATGGTGCAGTGGTTAGCACTGTCGCCTCACAGCAAGAAGGTGGTTTGAGTCCTGGCTGGGTCAGTTGGCATTTCTGTGTGGAGTCTGCATGTTCTCCCTGTGTTGGTGTGGGTTTCCTCCGGATGCTCTGGTTTCCCCCACAGTCCAAACACATGCACTGTAGGTGAATTGAATAAGCTAAATTGGCCGTAGTGTGTGTGAATGTGTTTCCTAGTGCTGAGTATGGCATCCGCTGTGTAAAACATATGCTGGATAAGTTGGCGGTTCATTCTGCTGTTGCAACCCCTGATAAATAAAGGGACTAAGCCGAAGGAAAATGATTGAATGTTGCATATAACATTATTTATACAGTTGAAGTCAGAATTATTAGCCCCCCCTGTATTATTAGCCCCTCTGTTTATTTTTTCCTTAATTTCTGTTTAACGGAGAGAATATTTCTTTCAACACATTTCTAAACATAATAGTTTTAATAACTCATTTCTAATAACTGATTTATTTTATCTTTGCCATGATGACAGTAAATAATATTTGACTAGATATTTTTCAAGAGACTTCTATACAGCTTAAAGTGACATTTAAAGGCTTAATTAGGTTAACTAGGCAGGTTAGGGTAATTAGGCAAGTTATTGTATAATGATGGTTTGTTCTGTAGACTGAGAAAAAAAAATAGCTTAAAGGGGCTAATAATATTGACCCTAAAATGGTTTTTAAAAAATTAAAAACTGCTTTTTTTTTCTAGCTTAAATAAAACAAATAAGACTTTCTCCAGAAGAAAAAATATTATCAGACATACTGTGAAAATTTCCTTGCTCTAAAAATTTCCTTCCTTTCCTTGCTCATCATTTCGAATATAATGAAAAAATAAAATAAAAGGGGGGCTAATAATTCTGACTTCAACTTTATGTAAAATCCAAATATGAACATGTATATTATATGTAAGTGGATCTAAAGACTTTAACTGTAAGTAACATTGCAACTCACTACAATTAGAGTATTAGAGGATAGTTAAGTAAAATAAGTTCAGTTATAGTCAGTCAGAATTTCAAAAAGTGTTTTTAAGGTTTTTCTCAGTATTGTATACTGTAGGGCTGGGCCGATATCGGTATTTGTTGACCGTACAGTGGGGCTGGGTGATTTTGCGGAACAAAATTTATCACGATATCATGTTTCATATAATTCGATATCGATAAATAATACATTTAGGAATATTAGTTTTTTTTTTTTTTGTATTTAACCACTTTATTTTAATTTACCAACATTACTAAGGCAAATAGTTGTAATAGTCAAAAACAACAATATCTGATCTCTTTAATGTTAATAAAATAAACATAAGTGTTAATGAAACTCTTAAACTTGATAAATAAAATGTTACAAAGTGTGTGCAACGGTAAAGGTAGAACAACATCTGTAAGGTGTGAATATTAATGATACAGTAAACCTCAAACTCTGTGAACAAAACAAATTATGATAATCAAATCTGACCGTAAAGAAACCAACCATCATTAATCAAATACGTACTGCAACATTACAAGTTGTAAAGTTGAATGACTATAATACCCCCTATGCTAAAAACTTTTTCAGATGGGAAGTTAGTGGCTGGGATGCACAAGAAAAGAAACCAAAAAGGCGACATCCTTGCATTGTTTTTAATTACAAATTTCCTCACTGCTGCTATATGGCACACATTTTCGCATGTGTTGTTATTCTGACCTGAAGTGCCAAGCGCGAGCGTATGGTTTTCTTCACCATTTTCTATAGCGTCTCTCGTAGCTAATCGACCGTTCTCTCAGAGGATGACAAACGGACAAATCATTGCTGCAGCTCCGATACAAGTTTATGGTGAAATGTAAAAAGCACTGCAGTGTTTGCGTGTGCTGTGTTTGTCTGAGGTAATTAGTCTGCCGTTATTACTGAAATGTGAATATTCCATACAAAGTGTGAAGCAGATTGGTTAGTTCTATTTACATGATCGGGGCATTTGGAAAAGAGATGTTTTTCAACTAGGTGTTCCTGGAAAATGTGCATGTGCCATGTGCACACTGCTTGCACACCATGTGCGTGTCGCTCCCATGTGCACATCGTGCAAGTCGCGCACCTCCATTGGAAATGACAAACTTACACCCTAAGTGTAACTGCTTCTATGGCGCACGCTCAGCAGCCACATTTTATTATTTATTAAAACTATAGTGCTTCATACCAAACTTTCTTTATTTAAAATTGTTATTGACAATGATGTTCGGTCGATAAATATCGATACCAATTTTATCGCCCAACCCTACCGTACACGGTATGAAGCCGTTCAAACTGTTAGTTTAGTTTTATTAAAATGTGTCTGCTAAGTGCGCGCCTTGGAGGTAATGATAATAAGCCTAGGGTTATTTCTAATCGAGGCGCACGGCTTGTGCGCGCAAATAGGGAGTGACATGCACATGATGCGCTCGCATATTTTTGTTTGTTTTTTACTATTAAAACTATTTGCCTTAAGCAGTGGCGGCTGGTGTTAAAAAATTTGGGGGGGGGGGGGGGGGGGGGGGGGGGTTGCGCAAACACCAGAAAAAAATCTAACTGTTGGTAAAGTAAGAGTGTAAAAGCCATTTTTCAGGTGATGTATCAAAAAACTAAACTATGACTAAAGCATATAATAACTGCATCACAAATCAGTTCATTTTAGTTCAATTTGGGTTTATTATCAGTAATGAAGTAATCAAGATAATCAGTAAACACACACACACACACACACACACACACACACACACACACACACACACAAACAAATGTTGCCTAATCACTGGCCAGTAGCACTACTTGAAAATAAATTATGCTCTCCTTTTTTATTTCTGGCTTGCAAATTTCTCAATAACCGTTAAAGTCAGTCATCTCAGTCACCAGTGTCTTCTCTATTGACAGCATAGCCAATGCATTCAGCCTCTCTTGCGTCATGCTGTTTGAAACAGCAAACACGGAAATAGTAAAAGGTATGACTTACATGAACCTGCCGGTCCTAAGCGGACTCGATTGCAGGGGGGACCCGATTTCTCATGACACCGGCCAACTCCGTTTGTCATAACAAGTGCTGGAAAAGCCCCGAATATTCGCGCGCTCGCCATCACTTGACTACTGGTGAATTTGCAAAGACGGTCGATCTGGTCCAAGCTTTTTGATTCTTTTTTTTTTTCTTCATCCAAACACCTTGTGAACGGATATCTTTGCAAAGATACAACGTCATTTTCCTTCATCTCGAGAAATTGCATTCTAAGCTCTTTGGTGAGAATGGTCCAATCACATAAGGCCAATCATATAAAAACAAATATGATTCGTTCTAACAACTAAAATGGGAGGTTTCGGGGCGCAGAGCGCTGCGCCCCAGGGACAATTTAAAACAGGCCAATTAGAGCTCATCCTCATATCACGTGCATTGCAAAAGTTTGTGTACCTACATAGACACCCATTAGTCCGGCGCCCCGCACACATATGAAAACATATTGTTCATACTTTTTTTTTCAATAAATGTTAGTATGACAACAATAAATGTTAGAATGTTATAATTAAATCAATTTATTTTGTTAATATTTGTGATAATAAGCATTAACATATTAAAGGGGTCTAACTTGAAGGGGGGGCGGCGCCCCAGCGCCCTCTATTGACCAGCCGCCACTGGCCTTAAGCCTCATTCACACTACGAGCGACTCGCATCGGACAAGCGACCACTCATTTCGACGGAGAGTGAGCAACGTCCGGCGACCTCCGTCTACGCTAGCGACAACGACCCTTGGTGACCAGGTGGGCGTGTTGAGCGACGCGACAAAGTTGAGAATCCTTCAACTTTATGCAAATGAAGAGCGACAGCCAATAGGAGCACCAGTAGAGCTCACATGATCCTCTCTCAGCTTGTTTAGAGGCTGGTGGTATTCTCCGTGCTGTAGACCTACACAGACCTGCGTTTGCAGCCACCCAGAGCGATAGGCAGTCGCTGCTAGTGTGAATGAGGCATCAGTAATGCTGGTAAATTAAAATAAAGGGGTTAAATAAATAAATAAAATCCCAATATTCCTAAATAGATTGTAAAAAAATATTCAATAATTATCGATACCGAATGATATGAAAGATTATATCGTGATCGTTTATTTCACCCAGCCCTAGTAAACTATAAAAAATGCTGGGTTTCACACAATTCCTTCATGTTATCCCAAGGAGTTAACCTAATTATTTTTACGAATTTAAGTGGATTGAACATAAAACCATTAAGTTGTCACAAAAAACTTAACAAGTGTGTCATTTCAGCTCATTTTGCATTAGTTTGAACAAGCAGCAAAGTCACTTGGTGATTGTAAGACTGACTGTACTCTATTACTAGTACTGCTGGTAGTAGGCATGTAACTGCAAATGAACATATAAGCACCTTGATGTCAACACATGTATTTTTTTATAGTTGGCAAAGTTAGTGTGAATCCTCTCAAATCAGACTTTACCAAGCGATGGGATGAATTATTTGATATTTGTATTACACTGGGACAGAGAAATCCAATAAGGCTGTACAACGTGGCGGTACAGCAATAATCAATGCGGGGCGAACAGATCCTGAAGACATGTTGGCAATGAATTCGGCTGCTGTAATGTCCTTGTGTGCATGCTGCTATTATGTAATAAGAGGAAATGATCGTCCCTGTCTGGCTTTTCATTTGGGGCTGTGATTGGGTCTGTGTCCGTTTGTTCTTTTCCTGAAGGTTGAATTTCATTTGCAGTTTGACATTGATTACGGTTGGGTGCCTGACCAGTGTTATATAATTTAGCATTGATTGTTTCTGGCACGGAATGGAACGAACAAACTGGAAACGCATCAAACCCGCAAACCCTGGAAATCTGCCCAGAGATTTGTATATCTGTGGCAGGTGTTGTGGTAATTATATTCAAGCATGAAACAAAACATGAAACACAAAAAGATACTATATGAATACATAAAAACAGTCAGCTTTTAGTTTACATTTTACACACACAAACACGAATTTGTAGGATTTACTTCTTGTCAATGTTTGAAAATTGCTAGTAATTTTCTACAAATATTCAGCAAGAAACATCAAGTAATCACAGTGGCCGAGAAAGCTCAAACACATTGCAAGTTAAGAAAAACATGCACATAGAAACAACTAACAGCTTATTAAAACTAGTTATTTTTTTTTGTTTGTTTTTTGTTGTTGTGTGCTTACAGCAACATTGTAGTACCTTCTCGCCCAGGACAAATTTCCTCTTGGGGACAAATAAAGTTTACCCCTTACCCTTATCTACATAATATCGTTTCATTAAAATAAATGATCAACAAATTAATCTGTCTTTACAAGTGAAGGCATCATCTACACAATATAAATCCCCAATTAGAAAAATACTACAAACAATAAAATACTACTCATGAAAATACTTTAATCACAGACAAATCCAAACGCCCAACACAAGCGAACTGTGTTCCAGGCCAGATCAGCTCGATGACGTATAATGTCTCCGACACCGCCTGTAGTCCCATTTAGCAACTTGTTAGCAACCGTCGTTTTAAAGGTGCAGTATGTAAGTTTGACACCCAGTGGTTGAACTAGGTATTGCAGTCCTGAATCATAATAAAGGTACGCCGGGTTGCCAGTTTGAGGGATTTTAAACTGTGTTCTAAATAAAAGCAACGACACGCGATTGAGGGAATATTCTCCATATTAAAAGGAGTTTTGGTTCTAACCAACACCTCGAATTGATTTATTAGAAGCGGCTTCTATTTCTCACAGCTGAACAACAGAAACCTATGACAGATCACCTTAGGTAAGCCTCGTGTGCTTTATTCAGTGCTAAATGCTAACAATGCGAGTTTGAATGCATTTTACATGACGTGTATTACCATATACTGAAAGCAGAAAGTTCACTTCACCTTTAATGATGTTAAAGAGGGTTAACATGTATTAAATGGATTCTAAACCTTACCGTTTTGTGAGTGAGTGTATATTCTGTGCGTCTGAAAGGCTGTATTTAAATTTCTGCCGTGTTTTGTGGTGCAAACAGCCAAATGGCTCATCACTCATAACAATCTCGTCACAGCGTGTTGTTAGGACACGCGATGTAACCTGCTCACGTTCCTAATATTTATGTCATTTGCTAATTAACGTCATGTGGAACTGAATCTGTCTCATTTTGACATCTGATACTTTCCACTACACTGTAGCATTTCGCTCATGGACGCATGCTTTCAGAGTCTTTCTGAATGAATGAATGAATGAATGAAATATGCTGTTTTCCAACAAGGCAACCCGGGGTGCTGAATTATAATTGGTTAAACTGGCATGTGCATGTGAAAATTACCTAAACAAAGACAGCGTTCCGGCACGGAAAAAAACATTTTCAAAGCAGAATATCTGACTTCAGCATTGTTTTTCAGTTAAACAAGTATGTTCACTTGGGATGTTTCTTAAATATCTGCACACATATTATTGTATTTTTATGCTTTAGAAGAGTCAAAAACTTACATACAGCACCTTTAAAGAAGCGTAACCGATTAAAAAAATCATGAGTGTGCTGTAACTGATGTGTTTTATGTCGTAGAATAAACCGTGGAAGTATCTTGAGTTTGTGTTAGCCACGGACCTTATTTAAGTGATTTAACTGAAATCCCATTGAAAAAACCCACTGACTTGATTGACGCTTCCGGGTTTTTGCATACAAATTGACGTCATAGTTCCTCCACTCTATTAAATAATAAAATTAAAGCCTGGGTGTGGTCCGCAGAGGGCTCTTATTTTAAGGGCTATGTTACGAGCTCATATTTGGGTGATATTCCTCTGACATTATCAGAGGAATATGTGCGTTTCAGCACCGCCTACATGTGTATAATGAATTTTGAAGTTGTTTATCCGTTTTCCTACCCTAAATTAAAACAACGAAAATCGAGCCAAAATCTCGTTTTTTGTGAGCAAAAGAAAAACGGAAAAACGGCCGTTGACATATCCCTCAAAATAAGAGCCCTCTGCGAACCATACCCAGGCTTTTAATTAATATTATTTAATTACATATAAACTAAGTTTACATATTCTGTCATTTGATCAGTTAGCAGCCTTCATTGCGTATGCATAAATAAATAAAAACCTAAATTAGCAGTATTATTAGACATTTGTCATTAAAATAAGGTAGTTCGCTGCCAAACGTCTTACAGCTGTGCACCTGATGCTGAGCAAAGCAATAATATCCAGCTGCAGGCCCGCAGCACACACGTTTCAGGCACACACAATCCAGCACACACGTTCTAGGCAAGACATATATGGTTACTAACTAACTCCTTAGGAGCGTTATCGCCACCTAGTGCATTTCACAAGTACGGCGATCGAGAACGCCCGTGCTACGATTGCCATTCATTAGACTATCAACAGTTTATGGTTTCCCATTTCAGTCATTATTTCATTATTGTAAAGATCATTTTAACATCGCTACAGTTTCTGAACTCAAATTATGTAAATAAAAGTAATTGGTTAAACACTTAAGACTTTATTCAAGTATCCACATACACAAAAAACATAACAGACCGTCTAATTGTATTAATTGTAATAAACTAATTCAGGATCTTAACGTTGTCATACTTGGTTAAAATCGTTTTGTTGTAAAATATAAAAAAAAAAATATTATTATATTATAAATGAATTACTATAGATAATAATATAAAATTAATATAGGTATAAACTGATTTAAACTACTATCTTTTACTAAACTGTAGCAACTGTTAGTAATATATATATATATATAATTTATTTTAATTCATTATTAATAGTTAATTTGTTTGTATTGCTAAATTTGTTGCAGCTACAATAGCCACAATTACCAGTACTTTATGGTTTAAAAACAATATATTACTTACTATAAATTACTATAGTATTTAATGTGGAAAATCATTAATAAAAAAGTTATTAGAAAATTAAGCAAATAAATACTATTAAATCGCTTGAGCAAAATATAGTGTTCACATTTATTAAATGTAAAAAGATTTTTATTATTACATATAAAGACGTTATTGCCTATGAATATTAACTTGCTATTATTTCCTTCAACCATTATATAAATTAAAACTGTCCAATTTAGATAGTTCAGCAAGGCGCCAGCAAACGAGTATCTGCTATAATGACTCTGTCAGATAATAATGACTGATCATGATGACGGATAGAAAACTATTTAGTCTATTATATTGAATGGCGATCGGAAACAATGTTCATCATTTGCCCGCCTCGATCGCAATATTTGTAAAACAGTAAACACTATTGTTTATTGTGTACAATATTTATCAACAATACTGTATATATAAAAATATATTGGTGACGATGTCCGAGAAGACGTTAATAACATTAACTTCCGTCGTAACCATATATGGTTTGCCTAGAACGTGTGTGCTGGATTGTGTGTGCCTGAAACGTGTGTGGTTCTGCGGGCCTGCAGCTGGATATATCTTGAGCAAAGAGAGCCATTTTCGAGCAGCACCTGGTTTGCATGATTGTTTCCGAGCTACTAGGCCTAAATAATAATAATAATCATAGTAATAATAATATTTAATATTTTTCACTTAGTGGTTTTTTTTTGTTTAGTTTTTTTAATAGTTGTTAGAAGGGCCAGAATAATAACATATTGGGCCCAGTTGCTATAACAAAGGGAACCATTTTTATGAGGTTATTATATTTTGGAAACATATAGTCCTAAAATAAATGGCATTGTTAGGCACAGTGTACTGTGCAGCAGAGCTTATATTTGTATGGACAATGTAATTCATAGCTGAATAGTTCAACAACACAGCCTAATGAAACTTTAGAAAGTATCAGAAAGCTGCTCTGATGAACACGCTGAAGAACCAGACGGGTTCAATCAGTTACAGGACATGTTTCAGTTATTATAGCATGGTTGAAGGAATATTCCAGCATCATGAATCTTTTAAGACTGCCAGAGGACTCCTCTGAGGTGAACATATCTGTAGTTTTGTCCCCAGGCCTTCAAGGAAAGTGCTCAAGAAATAGAAAATTGTAAAAATCAGAGTAATGATTTGAAGAGGTGTGATTTTTGCACCATAAACAGTCAATTTCAGGTGAGCTGTATATTGTTTTAAAGATATTTGTGTAGTTTCAAGAGTTCACACTTAGCTGATGATTGATAATAAAGCTTGTTTGGCATGCTGTCCTGGGAGAGAGCCCTGAGCTTATGAGATGCTCGAGCCCTGGGCTCCCTCCTGTTTGCAGGGTGAGAGGGGAGTTTGAGCTCAGGCAGATCTTGATGAACTTCCCCGACTTATTTCAGGCTAATGACAGATATAGCTGTGGCTATAAATATAGATATGGCTAAGGAGAGATGTACGCTTGCTAAGAGCTTGGCTATGGTATCAATTTGGTATGTTTAATTTACTTAGGTTGCGTGTTTTTTGGCTGTGGGAGGAAATCGAAGAACCCGGGGAAAACCCACGTGAGCACAGGGAGAACTCCACACAGAAATGTCGACTGGTTTAATAGGGACTTTAACCAGAGACATTCGATAATCACTGAGCCGCCGTGTCGCCTATCTGGAAAGGAGGGAGAGTAGGGGTGGGTAGGGGGCGGATTCTTCAAGACGAAGATACTGAGATAAGAAAACTCTGGTTATTTATAGTGAGTTAGGAATCATCTGATTGGTGAATCAATTGTGAGTTGATGCAGGACCGGCTGTGATCAATCATAAGCATGTGATCGTCTCAAAATTAGTTTATAAACTTCAACTTAGAAAACTTAAAAAACTTCATGAATAAAAAAAACTTCAACTTAGAAAACTTTACTTAAGTGACAAAATACAAAAAATGATAAATAACATTGTTTGGATTGCCTGTAATTATACAAAATACAGTGCAAATAATGTAAAATACTGTTTTTGTAGCCGTACCGTATTGTTCGGAAGAGTGCAAATATCTAAATTGTCTGAATACTTGCTGGAAACTGTAATCACTGTCAGCTACTGTAAACAAATAGAAATTTCTTACAGTTTGTGGAAATGCATGACTGATTATTAGCATGCTGTCATCTAAAAAACAAAAAGATTCATGCTAAAGACATCACATAATGAAAAAAGATTTTGAAATTATATGAAAATATATGGGCAGCACTGTTGCTTCACAACAAGAAGGTCGCTGGTTCGAGTCCCGGCTGGGCCAGCTGGAATTTCTGTGTGGAGTTTGCATGTTCTTCCCGTGTAGGCGTGGGTTTTCCTCAGGGTGCTCCGGTTTCCCCCACAGTCCAAATACATGAGCTATTGACCTTATTCTTCAATGCGGAAGTGCGCTTGTTTTTGCGATTGTTTTAGAACTTCCAATCAGCTGCCTATGGGAGAAATGACTTGGAATAATAATCCGCAGAAAACGGTCAAACTACTTGGTCTACAAACAAGTGTTTGCATGATTATACAGACAAAGCAGAATCATATAATAACAAAATATCTGTTTGCAAAATCAAGCAGCAGAACGAGCTGTTTTTAACGTCTAAAAATTAATGGAAGTGAATGAGATCGGAAGTCTCGAGCCAAAAAGATTCAAATGGCTGCGCCCACTCATATGCTAAGAATAAGGTGAATTCGTGAATTGAAGAAACTAAATTGGCCGTAGTGTATGAGTGTAAGTGAATGAGTGTGTATGGGTGTTTCCAAACAATGGGTTGCAGCTTTAAGGGTATCTGCTGCATAAAACCTATGCTAGAATAGACGGCGGTTCATTTCGCTGTGGCGACCTTTGAAATAGAGACTAAGCCGAAGAAAAATGAATGAATGAATAAACTTTTTTCACACTCTGCTTCTAAACTTTTATGAATTTCTTTTTTTCTGTTGCACACAAAGGAAAATATACTGAAGAATACTGTGAAAAAAAACAGCCATTGACATCTGTACTAGGAATAAAAATGCTCTGGAAGTCAATGGCTGTTTTTCCCCGAACATTTTTCAGAATATCTTCTTTTGTGTTCAACAGTAGAAAGAAACTCAAACAGGTTTGGAACAAGTGTACGGAAATTATGAGTTAAAAATAAGTGAATAATAAGAGTTTTTTTGTGTGTGAACTATCTCTCTAAATCATTGTTTCGTAAGCCTTCATGATCAATATTGTTTTTTCATTTATGTCATCAGTGCTGCGATCAGCTGATGTTTCACATTGTTAAATGGTGGCATGAATGGTGAGGCCAAACATGTGCCTGTAAACGTGTATTACGATTAATATTGTACATTCAGATTGATTCCCAATAACTTCATCCTGAATGAATCCTCATCCCTCGTACACTATCAATGGTGATGACAGACCAAAGCCCATGAAGCAAAGAATTGTATTATTTATTAAGTGTTCATCAAAAAACAAATAAATAAATAAGATGGACAAATAATATGCATGAAATTTCCTATATGTGACCCTGAACCACAGAAAAAGTCAAAGTGTCGTTTTTTTTTGGGAAATTGAAATTTATGCATCTCCTGAAAGCTGAATAAATAAGATTTCTTTTGATGTAGTTTTAAGATATACACTCAAAGAATAACTTTTGCTGCTTGTTCAAACTACTTATTTAAAATGAGCTGAAACAACACAATTCTTGAGGTTTTTGAGGGGGGACAACTCAATTGTTTTATGTTCAGTCTACTTAAATTTGTAAAAACTAATAAGTTACCTTAATTCCTTGATGTTGTCTCAACACAAACAGATTGTGTGGAACCCAGCATTTTTTTTTTACAGTGAACATCTTCCGAAAGCTGAATAAATAAGATTTTGCTTGATGTAGTTTTAAGTTATACACTATAAAAAAATCCATAATTGTAAGTTTTTTTTCCAGCAGTTTTTTTTTTGGGTGCTGGGAAAAAATATAAAACAACAACTGTTAAATTTCAGAAATTTACCGTAAAATAACGGCCATTAAATTATAGAAATTTACAGTAAAATAACACCTCTTAAATTTCTGAAATTTACCGTTAAATAATGGCCATTAAATACAGAAATTTACCATAAGATAACGGACATTAAATTTCAGAAATTTACCGTAAAATGACGGCCATTAAATTACTGAAATTTACTATTAAATAGCGGCCATTAAATTACAGAAATTTACCATAAAATAACGGCTATTAAATTACAGAAATTTACTGTAAAATAACGCCCCTTACATTTCTGAAATTTACTATTAAATAGCGGCCATTAAATTACAGAAATTTACCATAAAATAACGGTCATTAAATTTCAGAAATTTACCGTAAAATAACGGCTATTAAATTACAGAAATTTACTGTAAAATAACACCTCTTAAATTTCAGAAATTTACCGTTAAATAATGGCCATTAAATACAGAAATTTACAGTAAAATAATGGGCATTAAATTTTAGAAATTTACCGTAAAATAACGAGCATTAAATTTCAGAAATTTACTGTAAAATAATGGCCATTAAATTACAGAAATTTACCATGAAATAACACCTCTTAAATTTCAGAAATTTACCGTTAAATAATAGCCATTAAATACAAAAAATTACCGTAAAATAACGGACATTAAATTTCAGAAATTTACCGTAAAATAACGGCCATTAAATTACAGAAATTTACTGTAAAATAACACCCCTTAAATTTCTGAAATTTACTATTAAATAGCGGCCATTAAATTACAGAAATTTACCATAAAATAACGGCCATTAAATTACAGAAATTTACAATAAAATAACGGGCGTTAACTTTCAGAAATTTCCTTAAATTTCTGGTCATTTTCTGTAATTTAACGTCTGTTATTTTACGGTAAATTTCTGTAATTTAACAGCCATATTTTACTTTTTTTTTTCTTTTCAGCACCCCAGCTGAAAAACAAATTATGGATTTTTTTTTTTTTTACAGTGTAGGTCAATTTTTGGACAATATATGACAAGTTTTGCCTGACAACTACACTCAAAAAAGGATGTTTGATGTTTATTCAAACTACTTATTTAAAAATGAGCTGAAACAACACAATTCTTGAGTTTTTTGGGACAACTTAAATGTTATATGTTCAGTCCACCTTAATTTGTAAACTAATAAGTAAACTTAATTCCTTCTTGTTGTCCCAACATAAATCCATTGTGTGGAACCCTGCATTTTTAACAGTGTACTATAAAAAGTGAAAACTTAAACAAATGACTTCAGCTTGTTACAACTGCATGAATTAATTAGTGTCCAGTTAATTTATTACGATTTTCAGTAATAAATGAGTTGGAAAAACTTCATTCTTTTAGGTGTAAGATGTTGAAATCCTTAGTTTAAATTGATCCAATGAGGCTTTTTTCAGTGTACTTACCGAAAATTAAGTTTTGATATAATTACAGTTGGAAATGTACAAAATATCTCCATGAAACACACTCTTAACTTAGTATTCTAAAGATTTTTGGCATAAAAGAGAAACCAATCATTTTGACCCATGCAATGTATGATTTGGCTACTGACAAAAATATATCAATGCAACATAAGACAACAAGCACCACCAGTAAATATAAAATTATCCACTATCATCCATGGAAAATAATCTCCCTTTCAAAAGCTGTTTTAGCTCTGAATTGATGTTGTTGCCATTGCGCTTTTGCCACGGGCGCTTCAGACAATGAGATAGGAATTATTGACATCTGGTGCTCACACTGTGCTGATGGCTGTTGGAAAATCAGCCGTGTCAAATAAAGGGGCCGGACGGACACGCATAGAAAAGCTGAAAATACCAGAGCTCTCATCATCATTATCACTCCTGAACCCTTCAAGCCTGCAGCTCTTGTCTGGTTTGTTTTATAATACAGTTGGGAGTAAAGCGATTTTTAATCCTTTTAAGGTAAGATTCCGCAGTATTACCTAGCTATCTTGCAACAGATTTTATTTTATGGTAGTTAAATATGCAGGAGAAATGTATTGCATGCATTATTATGTTTATTTGACTATTAATTATTCAATAAAGATTGATGTACACTGTAAAAAGCAATTACTCGACTTAAATAAGCGACTTAACTTAAAAAGATTTGTAAACTCGTTACTTTTAAAGCGATTAGTTGACTTTACTTAAGAAAAGTGAGCAAACCTGTTGCTTTTAAAGCAGTCAGTAGACTTTACTTTAACAAATGGGTAAATCTGCCATCAGTTATTAGGTAAATAGCTATGTGCATAATTCTAAAAATTAACCTAAATTAAAATAACAGTGGCAACGCAGTGGCGCAGTAGGTAGTGCTGTTGCCTCACAGCAAGAACGTCGCTGGGTCGCAGGTTCGAACCTCGGCTGGGCTGGGCCAGTTGGCGTTTCTGTGTGGAGTTTGCATGTTCTCCCTGCGTTTGCGTGGGTTTCCTCCGGGTGCTCCGGTTTCCCCCACAGTCCAAAGACATGCAGTACAGGTGAATTGGGTAAGCTAAATTGTCCGTAGTGTATGAGTGTGAATGTGTGTGTGTGGAAATTCCCAGAGATGGGTTGCGGCTGGAGGGGCATCCGCTGCGTAAAATCGTGCTGGATAAGTTGGTGGTTCATTCCACTGTGGCGACCCCGCAAGGGACAAAGCCGACAAGAAGAAGAAGAAAATAACAGTTCCAACACTGTAAAACCCAACAGTCAACTTTATCAAATGAAATGAGTGTAGTTAACTCAAAATTTACTGAAAGTTCATTCTACTCATTTGAAAATAGTTTTGAACTCAGTGTTGAAGGTAATGGGTTAATTAAATACTTCATTACTTCAACTTAAATGGAGTAAGTTCACAGTACTCATATAGATTAGTTTTTTTTAAAACTCAAATAGTGTGTAGCAATTGGTTTCCTCAAACGGTTTGAGTTGTCTTAACTTATTGAGTTTTACAGTACTCAGTTGGTTTGAGTTCTCTTCATTTTTTGGGTTTTACAGTGCTCAAATTGCTTCGTTTACTCAAATGGATTAAGCTCACAGTACTCATTAGGATTAGTTTTTGAACTTAAATGGTTTGTTGCAATCGGTTTCCTCAAATGGTTTGAGTAACCTTAACGTATTGGGTTTTACAGTGAAGTTACAACAGGTTTTCTCACTTTTTAAAAGTAAAGTCAAACAGTCGCATTTAAGGCAACTTGTTTACTGATTTTTATAACTAACTGCTTTTTTATTACATATATTAAGTATTATTTATGTGTATTATATATATATATATATATATATATATATATATATATATATATATATATATATATATATATATATATATATATATATATATATAATTGTCAATCATAAATTCAGATATTTAAAGGGATAGTTCACCCAAAAATTTAAATGTGCTCAATTTTTACTCTTCTTTTTCAGTTGAACACAAAAGAGGATATTTTGGAAAAAGCTGAAAACTTGTAACCATTGACTTCCATAGTAGGAAAAACAAATACAAGTCAATGGTTACAGGTTTCCACAACATAGACTCATTCTGAAAACGTAGCCCTGTATACATTTCTGGAGATTGCGAATTATGTATCCAGAGGAACGTATGGCTGCATTTCGTCTTTAAAACGAACGCTACGGGGCGGTATGACATTCCTTTAAGCACTACCAGACTGCTTACTTCCGTGTGGACGGATTTCCTGCTGTTACCAGTTTGCCTAGTGGCTCGCTGTGTACGTCGGAAGATTTGAGACACAAAGTGTAATTGACCGTGATGACGATGTTCAAGTCCGTTAAAGTATTGTTCCAGAATGCAAGTAAGACAAAAGCCAAAAAACAAAACAAGTAAATAACAGAGTGAGAATGTGGTAAAATCTGAAAACGTGGTAAAAATCAGGTGAGGACTTTTCTTTTTCTAGATTGCTTTTAAAACTGTCGGCTGGGTTTAGGGAAGTGGGTGGACGGGTCAATCGGTGGTTTTGAAAACACTGTCGGTTGGGATTAGGTAAGTGGGTGGTTGGGTCAATCTGTGCTTTTGAAAACACTGTCGGTTGGGTTTGGGGAAGGAGTAGGGTGGGTCAGTCGATCAGTCAGTCAGTCGACAGCGGCCTCTAGTGGATTTACACGAGAAAAGCAGGTGCAAATGGCACTCGCGAGAGAAGTTTGAGATCTCAAAAAGCGTACAAAGTGGCCTCTGGCGGATTCGCAAAAACAACTGCAAAAAAATGTAGCTCCTGGGACGTATTTAGCACTCTCCAGAAATGTATAGGTACATAATCAGAATGATAATCATAATACAAAATATCTTCATTTGTGTTCATCAGAAGAAAGAAAATCATAAAAGTTTGAACCAAGTAAAGGGTGAGTAAATGTTGACCGAATTTTCATTTTTGGGGGTGAACTATCCCTTTAAATTTTATCAGTCAGCCTTGCTTTTCCATGGGCTCAACATTTGTGGATTTGCAACTGACAATGTATATGTGTAATATCTCATTTCTACCATTACATTTTTTTTTTTGCAGAGGGTGATTTGTAGCTTGGAAATCAACAAAAACGGCACACAACTGAATTTAATTGTGTTTTTGAGAAGCGAGAACACAGGCAATGGCTCACCATCAGATACATCACCACAGTCAACACCATAATCATCATCCTCACCATCAGCGCCGGCACTCATCTCAACGCCACCACCACCATCATCATCACGACACACACCATCAGGAGGACCACGAGGAGAAGAGGTGATTCAGTTATATTACATTATATATATTACTCAAGCCATTGAGTTATCATTCAGTACAAATGGTGTAAAATGAGTTGAAGTAATTTTTTTCTTCACTTTTTATAAAGCATTTCAGATGTCATCAGCGGTGGTCATCATATTCAGGAACATTATAACCATCATCACTCCAAAGCTGACAGCCATCATCATCATCATCATCATCACCACCATCACCAGCATCCACAACGCCAGGATAAACGACACACACCGAGAAAAAAATCTCACTCCAAAGCTTCAGTGACTTCTTCAAACTCTTCTGGGTCTTCTTCTAGTTCCTTGTCAAAGACTTCAAGCTCATCCAGTTCTGATTCCTCTTCTTCTGAATCCTCTTCCTCCTCCAGTTCCACTTCCTCTTCCTCCTCTAAATCCTATTTTTCCAATTCTAGCTTTTCGTCCTCCACTTCCTCTGGTTCAGGTTCTTCTTGGTCATCTGAAACCAGTCTCGAAAATGTCCCCTTGCCTTCTGGGTCCAAGCGAGATATCCGGCGTCCGCAACACTCACAATCCTGTATGGATATCAGCAGAGGAAGGAAAGCCTTTGAGGATGATGAAGATGATGTAGATACGATGCCTTTACTGGATGTTGATGCTGATGACCATCTCAAGAAGCCTACAAGCCTGGAAAAGAACATGACTGTCAATGAGAAAAGTGGAGGGACTCTGAAGAAGCGTTCTCAACTACAGAATGAAAAGGAGAATAAGGGGCAAAAACAGACTCATGCTAAAGGAAATCCAAACATAAGAAAGACCAAATCAATGGAGGTTCTGTCAAGGCGACTAGATCATTCTGGTGTTGGAGACTTGGATGAAAAAGAGCGGGAGAAAAGGAAACAAGAAGCCCATAAGACCTTTGTGAAGGAGAAGATGAAATTTTCAGCCTTTTTGAATGAAATCACCAGGCAGGTGCTTAGCCCATCAAGACTTACATCTCTTGGGGTAACAGATGTTCATAGGCCCTCAAGCCCTGGGCAGACTTCAACATCTCCAAAAGTATTGTCTCCAAAGCCTGAACATAAAAGAGAAAAGAAGTCAAAGATTACCAGAAGTCGCCCGGGAAGCAGTGCCAGCTCCAAAACATCGACTGCCCACTCCCATGTCAGCAAGCATTCACACATCAGTAGGCATTCTCACTCCAGCAAGCATTCTCACTCCAGTAAACACTCCCATTCCAAAAAGCACTCACATTCAAGAAAAAACTCCCACTCCAACAAGCACTGTTATCCCGAACAGGACCTAATTCATCAGCAGAAGCACCAGTCTGCTTCCAGGCATCGTCACAGCAGTACAAAAAGTGATACAAGCAATGCTAGCTCTTCCTCAAAGGGTCTTTCATCTGGGACTGAACGTGGCCATGAAGGTCAGAAGAAGCACCAAACTTCCCCCAAAGAGCAGCATCTCAATTCATTTAATCATCGACATTCACCCCACAAATCGTCTCCATCTCACCATCATCGCAATAAAGATTGTCATAGCTCACCTTCATGTCCTTGTTCTCCAGAATCAGAAAACCATCACCATCATTCCCATCCAGCGTCTCATCATCATCATTCCCATCCAGACTCTCATCATCATCATTCCCATCCAGAATCTCATCACCATCATGCTCATCAAGACTCTCATCATCATCATACCCATCCAGACACTAATCACCATCATACCCATCCAGACTCTCATCCCCATCATACCCCTCCAGATTCAGACCTCCATCATTCCCGTCCAGACTCTCAACACCATCCTTCCCATCCAGACTCTCATCACCCTCATACCTATCCAGACTCTCATCACCATCATACCCGTCCAGACTCTCAACACCATCCTTCCCATCCAGACTCTCATCACCCTCATACCTATCCAGACTCTCATCACCATCATACCCCTCCAGATTCAGACCACCATCATTCCCGTCCAGACTCTCAACACCATCCTTCCCATCCAGACTCTCATCACCCTCATACCTATCCAGACTCTCATCACCATCATACCCCTCCAGATTCAGACCACCATCATTCCCGTCCAGACTCTCAACACCATCCTTCCCATCCAGACTCTCATCACCCTCATACCTATCCAGACTCTCATCACCATCATACCCATCCAGACTCTCATCACCATCATTCCCATCCAGATTCAGACCACCATCATTCCCATCCAGACTCCCATCACCATCATTCCCATCTAGACTCTAATCACCATCATTCCCATTCAGACTCTCATCACCATCACTCACCATCATCACATCACCACCATGAAACTCATCATGACCCATCACCTCACTCTCATTCTCCTCATTCAGATCCCCATCATCATTTACATTCTCCATCACATTACCATCAGGGAGCTCAGCACAGCCCAACACACACCTCTAATTCAGAATTACACCATTATCATCATCACTCACCTTCACCTCCACATCACCACCATGAAGGTCACCATACCTCAGCTTCACACCATAGTTCCACCCATTTAGAAACTACCCCCCATCATTCCCATCCAAAATCTCACCATCCTTATTCACCACCCCCTCCTCTCCACCACCACAGATTGCATGGAAGTATATCTCAACTCTCTACCAACTCAGAAACTCACCATCAGTCTGATTACGAGTCCACTCATCTCAAATCTCAACCCCATCACCATCATCATGCTCATCCTAATCACTCATCCAACCCTGATTACCATCATCGCACTTCAATTTCAGAACCCGAGCTCCATCATTTCCACAATGATCCCCCCTCTGAAACTCACCAACATTCTCATAGCGCTTTACCAGTACACCATTACCATTCCTCTCATACAGACCCTCACCATAATCTGCACCACCACCACTTGTCTGACGGTTATCTAAAAAGCCCTGCTCACTCTAATTCGCACCATCATTATGAAAATCATCCTAACACACATTTAGAGTTCCAAGATCACAGCCCAACACAATCTAAAGGACATGTTTCCCATTTGGAATTCCACCACAGTGATAATAATCCTCCAGAGTCTCACCATTTTCACTCAGAAAGTCACGATAAATCCCAAGTGGATTCTGATCATTACACAAATCACCACAAATCTCAAGATTCTCACCATCATTCCTTTTCTCATCACCACTCTAGTACAGATTCCAACCATCCTCAACATCACAAGTATTCGGAAACTCATAATTCCCAATTAGAATCCCACCATCACAATTCCCACAATCACAACACATCACTCTCTAAAGGACACCTTTCCCATTTGGAGTTTCATCAACACCACAGTGATCATAACCCTTCGGAATCTCATCCTCAGGTTTTTCACTGGGCAAGTCATGATAACCCCTCTGATGAATCTGATCATTACCATCACCTCAAATCTCAGGACTCCCATAATCATTCCCATTCCAATTCCCATCAAATTTCCAACAGCCATCCAGAACACCACAAGCATTCAGAATCTCATCACCATACCCAAGCAGAGACCCAACATCATCATCACGATGATGATCACCAAAGCCATCTTCGCCACTCTCCAGTTGGCCAGCGGTCTACTTCTCCACATTCTACTAAGTCAGATTCTTCCACCAGCTCCACTATCCAGGATGACCAGTCCATAGTGAGCTACCAAGAGTCATCCTCATTCCCAAAGGTAAGTTGTTTTCAGTACAATGAATCTTTGGCCCAATCCCAGTACTTTTTTTCTTCCTTAAACCTATGCCTTCTCCTTGGCCCTTGAAACAGGAAAGTAAGGGGTAGGGCTGAAAATACCCACATAGCAAAATATCTCTGGCCCAGCTCTGGCCCACACAATCAGCTTTTGCTTGGCCACATGCCGCAGTGAATTATGGTACATGACTGGACTAAGTCTGGCTTCCAGACAAGGGCCAAACATGGACCATACGTAGATCAAGTCTCAGTCAAGTTGAAAACCCATAACTGAGCCTGAACTGGGCCAGATATGATGGTGTGTCATGACTGCAATGAAATTGATAAACTTATGAATCATTGTACTTTAGGCGTGCTTTGGGCGTGCTTTTTCTCAAAGCGACCTGATTGGTAGATATTTTTTTTTTTGAAAATAATAAAAATAATGTATTTTAAATGTGGGTCAAGATAGGCCAAACTTACATGCCCCAAACATTAATTAATAACATCTGGGCCAAATACTACATTTTACATCTGGCCCAAGTATTGTGTGGCCCTTAAAGATGGTGCCACCTCTGCCAAGCCAGGGCCATGTTTGGCCCACATGCTGTATGCCAGTGCCGGATGGATGCCTGCTTCGGCAAATCTGGGTCAGAATTCTTTGCTACCTGGGTAGTTAAGGGGTAGGGCTGAAAATATTCCTCTAAGAAATGGGACACCACTACTACACCTGCACATATTATAATATGTAATCACTAGCTCATACAAGATGTTGTCTGCAATAGTCAATACAAAAGGCACAAGCACAGTTTAAAGTCTTGGATATAAGAATTAAAAAAATAGGGGGACTATCTTTAGCTTAATTTAATGTTTTTTAAAGCAACTATTTGAAAACCTGTAAATAAACGTTTATATGAATGTAATAAAACAAATGCTTGGTTGTAGTGAAGTGTTGTAGTTGTAAATGACAGTGTAAAGCCTGGTTTATACTTCTGCGTCAAGTGATCGCCGTAGCCCACGGCGCAAGCCTCGCGCGTAGCCGTACATTTATACTTTTGCGCGATGTTTCTGTTTCTCTGCAATACACTTCCGAAATGCTAGCTGGCAGTAGGTGTTTATGTTCCTCTGTGTCGAGTTTCTTCGCTGGTTTTTTTGTTTTTCCTGAACACTACCTTAATGTACAAGTGGCTCAAACTCGCTCATTTTGAGGCGGGAACCGGCGGACTTCGAACAAATTAATCATGAGGTAAACACAAAACAACAGTCTCCATCCGGAGCTCCTTCACGGGACTCCACACTTGTAAACACTCGCTGCTTCGGGCGCGCGGCTCTCACCTCCGCCCACACTCGTCAGCGCTACCAAGCCGACCAATCACAGAGCTTGCGCTACGCGTACACGCTACATTTTTTGAGAGGTGCACGTCAACGACGCCAACGGCCACGGCGAGGGACTATGCGTCCAAGCGTAGGCTTCGCCGTAGCATACGCGTGCGCTTGACGCAGAAGTATAAATCGGCCTTAAGACTGGTGGGGTGGGTGGGGGTGTGGCATTGCAGATGAACGTGAAGGGATGGGGAGAGGGGTCGCGGACAAAAGTGGAAAGTGAGGTGGCGGGGTGGGGTTGGGGGGGGGGGGGTAATTCTGGTGGGCCCCTAATAGTGTCTCTGCGGGCCGCAAAACAACATGGGCCCTTAGAATCTTCCTAACTTTTCTCCCTCTAGTGACGCCTCTGACCCCTTCTCGCAATTGTGGGAAATGGGAAGAAATGGGATTGGGTCTATTTACACTACTGATTTTAATTTGAAAAGATACATATAAAGTTCATATTATTGACCAAATCTCATCTGCTTTCATCTCTGCACAGGGAACCCACCCAGAACTGGAGAAGTTAATGTGAGTCCCTTGTTTACTTTTACATTCTTTAGTTTGCATGCTCTTTGCAAAGGTGTTACCTTGCTTTTTTTTGGATCTGGAAAGATTTTCAGCTTCATTTTGGATGATTTAAAGCAAAACAGTTTGCTTTAAGAAATTCTCAGATATAATTGAACAGCTCTTTTCCATCTGTCACTATCAACACTATCAACCTTACACTCAATAGCTATATTTCCATCCAAAGATGCAAATTAGTTTAATGCACAAACTGGAATATCATATAAAACATTTGCAAATAAAGCACTGTGAATCAAAGAGGATGAAATCGTCACTTCCTAATAAAATGGCAGCAAATATTAAGAAGAAAATGGAATTTGCTACAGTTGGAGAAGCCACTGTGGGCCTTTTTTCTTATACAATACATTACTTTCGACCTCAGTAGATGAAACGCAATGACCACTCAGGGGTTTTTTCTTTGGGAGCGAATACTGAACCACTTTGAAGACACTTTGGCTGAGGCATTTTAGAATGTCCAATAATACCATCCCACTAGGGTTGGGCGATGTTGACCAATTTGGCATCGTACCATGCATACCTGCCAACATTTGGTTCGTAAATTCCGGGAGACCGTAAATTACCAGAAGGGGTAAATTACGTCATACGCTAATTTGCATAGTACTGACGTCATCGCGTTCTACCATTTCTGTTTGTTTAACAGCCTATGGTAAATAAATGGGGTATTTTATATTCGCACTACGCTTTATGTAAGCTTGTCAATTTAACTAAATTTATTGCTGTTTGAATACAGTATATCATTATAGATGAGTAGGGAATTTGCAGTAATCTCTCAGACGTAATATACTCAGACAAGTTCTGAAACTCTCCCTTAAAACATCTCTGATTGTGCAACAAGAATAAACGGTCAAATTAAATTGTTAAAATAAAGGAGAAGCAGATCGGGTTGACTGTACAAGGGAAATACCTTCAAACTGCCACCTGTTCTGAATCATTTGCCGTCGGTACGCAGAGAGGTGCTCTGCTCTCAGGCTGCAGCGGAGGCTCGTTGAGAATAGTAGGGACGGTACAGTAATGGACAAACGACAGTCTATAAAAATCGCCAGTAACACACAAAAAAGTCGCTAGATTTGTCGCTAGTCGCTTTTTTGAAAATTTGTCGCTAAGTTGGCAACACTGGCGCAAACTGAAGAGCGGGGAGCGGGAGGAGTGAGAGGTTTAGGGAGATGGGGGCGCGCGAACTATAGCGCGCGACCGTCACCGGAAGAGCACAAGCGCCAAATTTCAGCCCGGACTGTACCAAAATGCTGAGGAGCGAGGGGCGGGGGAATTCCGGGAGTTTACCGGGAGACAGAACAATACGGGAGACGGGTCTGAAATACGGGAGACTCCCGGGAAAAACGGGAGTGTTGGCAGGTATGGTACCATGTCTAATGTGAAACATCGTGATGGACGATGGCATCGTCGTCGTAGGCGGGGTAGGGGTGGTTGTTGTTAAATATCAATTATTCATAACGAATTAATTAATTTTATGTGACTTAAAAATATATTTGGAAGCATTTGTGCTAGTTTATAAATTGTTGCCGTGCGACCTGTTTTCACTGCAAAATCCTCACCGTGTGCGCGGATTTAGGAGACATTTATGCAGAATGCATCTTTGCACCAAAAAACGCCAACCGCAGCGCTCAGGAACAGATTAAAACAGTTGTTATGTGAACTTGCTGAAGGAAAAAAAATGTCTGCAATGCTTGCCCCGCCTTTGTGCTCTTCTTATTAGCTCACTGCTCTAGAACTGAACGTGAATGAATTGGTTAATATCAGCTGTCAATCACTCAGTCAACGCCTTCTACATTCAGATGACAGCGAGCTACAACAGCGGAAATGTGAAGCGCTGAAGATGAGAGAATGAAAATAACACTGACAGATTTTGTTTTAGAAACCACCTAAAGTTACTAATAATGGCACATCTTATTAGCGATCATGTGCTGAATGTTAATCCACCATTTACACTTTTCCAAGAGTGGATAAAAGACTTCCAGTGGCTTCAAGTCCGCTATGAAAATCACTAAAGCCATTCACTGTAAAGTCTGTGGGACGGGGTTTGCAGGTAACAGCGTTTGCCACTGAATCTGCACATTAAGTGCGAGAGGTACTGTATAGTCCTTCATTTAATCCTCACGATGCTGTCAGTCATGCAAGCTATATGTAAAATTTAACACAGCTCATGAAAAGACCGTTATTGCTATTAAGATGACATGCAAATAATAAGTTATATATCAATATAAATGTGGGCGATGGATCACGATGCCGGCTCAGCATCGTGAAGTTTATCGGCCATCAGCGATGGGCGATGGCATCGTCTGTCGGCCCAACCCTACATCCCACTAGACCCATTTTCATCATCACATGATCTGTTAAAACAAAATCACATGACTTTTTTTTGATTCCATCTTTTCAATTTATTCCATCATAGATTATGCACATGGTTTCTTATTGCATAAAAAGTTTATTCTACGCATATGTTTTTACATGCATTTACAAAATGTATGCACGTCTCAATGCTTCCATTAAGCATTTTTCATGTGATATTCCAAAATTAGCATACAATTAGGTGGATGGAAACGTAGAGTAGAAGCCTCAAGGAGAAGTGCTTATTTGACTGTCAATCTATTGCATCTGTCTAGGGTGTTACAGGAGCAGAATGAGGTTCTCCACCACAGCTTGCTGCAGACCACTGTACGCATGGAATGTATGGGAGCTGAGTTCAAAACTGGTCACCAGCTCCTTGAGTCTGAGTTACAGAGAACTCGCATTGAGCTTACTAGCCTAATGGATCGGTTCACAAGGTGAGACACGACTCTGAACTCTAATACAGTGTATGTACATCAAATGCTGTTTTTAGGATTACTGTTTTTCTTTTTCATCAGACTTCACGACAGCTACTCCTGCACACAACAAACCAACCACCTGCTGGAGAAAAAACTGCATTGTGTGGTATTGCCCAGTTTAACGCTTCCGTCTCTTGATTTACAGAAACCCAAACTATTTCAAATGCGGCTTTATTGTTAATCTGTCTGTTTTCAATGAAGGCACAGAGTATGGATGGAGAGCGCGAGCGACTGAACCAGCGAATCTCAGAGCTCACAGATCAACTGTCTACAGCAAAGACCACCATCCAGGGTCTAGAGACCATTAATGTGAGTTATGAATTATATTTATATTTACATGCTACATATACAGCAGCAATGTCATGTCCTTAGATATGTAGACATACCTTCATAGTACTTATTTATTACCATTCAAATATACTATAGCTCAGGCAAAATATAATATGTGTAAATATGAAATTCATTTATTAGAATATTCAGTATCGGGGCCTTAGTTTCCAAGTGCTTTTTGTTATTGTTTTATAAGGATCTATTCTATAAATTCAGACAAAAAAAAAGCTCAAATTGAGAGATTTTATGTGACTCCAATTAATAATTTAATAATATTATAAATACAAAATGTATATAAAATACATTCATTCATTCATTTTCTTGTCGGCTTTGTCGGCCACAGCGGAATGAACCGCCAACTTATCCAGCACGATTTTACGCAGCGGATGCCCCTCCAGCCGCAACCCATCTCTGGGAACTTCCACACACACATTCACACTCATACACTATGGACAATTTAGCCTACCCAATTCACCTGTACTGCATGTCTTTGGACTGTGGGGGAAACCGGAGCACCCGGAGGAAACCCACGCAAACGCAGGGAGAACATGCAAACTCCACACAGAAATGTCAACTGACCCAGCCCAGCCGAGGTTCGAACCTGCGACCCAGCGACCTTCTTGCTGTGAGGCAACAGCACTACCTACTGCGCCACTGCGTTGCCTATATAAAATACAATAAAATAAATAAAATAAAAGGTATGCCGTGTGTGATTGTACGATATTTTATTATTTAATTTTAATCTAAATGCAGGCTGAATATGAATTCATATTTTATTTAAATCCTTCATATAGTGTAAATTTAATATAATATTGATTTATGTTCATTTCTAATACAAAAAGGTCTTTAAAATAATAGGAATATTTTATTAGGGAGGTTTACCTTCTTTTAGATGCGGAATTTCAAAATAGGAAACTTGTCTAAGGCCATGTCCACACATACACTGGCATTTTCGTAAGAGTTTTTCCTCCTTCGGTTTAAATAAAATGTCCGTCCACATGAAAATGCCAAAATGCCTTATGAAGTGCTGTCAAGAGCATGCCAAAGCAACAGGTGGCGATATACTCCTAACCGTAATGTTGGCCAATCAGAAGTCTCAAGAGAGGATTATTATTGCTTCCAGTTGGCTGTGAACATGGAGCACCTGCCATTTCACAGACACACGTCTTGTAAACAACAGAGATTGTGGCTCACAATCTGAAAAACCCAAAGGAAATCATGACACGGATAAGCCAAAAACTCCAGTTGCACCGTATACATGTAAACACAGACACCAGCGTTTTAGAAAATCTTCACCCTGACAGGAGTTTAAAAAAAATTGGGTTTCAGTAACCCGATATTGCATTTGAACAAATGGCCAAACCCCATAGAAAAAGCTGCTATTTGGAAAATACACACGTTTGTGTGGACAGGGGCTAAGATAGGCCAGGGCTATTCAATCAGTTTGTCATGGGGGCCAGTTCATGAAAAGCATCCCAAATGAGGGGCCGGACTCCGAAGAGATATGACTTACAAAATAAGTGATGACACAACAGCATATAAGAGCCCATATGTTGTATTTTTGCTCCTTAAGACACCCACTTTGGCTTTTTCTACATTAAAATGTTAATATATTGTATTTTGAAACTACATAATATCAGTGCAAGCAGCACGGTGGTGCAGTGGGTAGCACAATCGCCTCACAGCAAGAAGGTCGCTGGTTCAAGCCTCGGCTGGGTCAGTTGGCATTTCTGTGTGGAGTTTGCATGTTTTCCGTGTTCACGTGGGTTTCCTCCGGGTGCTCCGGTTTCCCCCACAAGTCCAAAAACATGTGGTATAGGTGACTTGGGTTAGCTAAATTGGCCGTAGTGTATGTCTGTGAATGAGTGTGTATGGATGTTTCCCAGTGGTGGGTTGCAGCTGCAAGGGCATCCGCTGCGTAAACATATGCTGGATAAGTTGGCGGTTCATTCCGCTGTGGCGACCCCAGATTAATAAAGGGACTAAGCCGAAAATAAAATAAAAGAATGAATGAATAATATCACTGCATTGTACAATAGGCTTTTTTTTTTTTTTACAAACATTCAAATGTTGTATTTCAAAGCACAACAAAAGCAGTGCATTGCTTGAGTAGGCTTCTTCTACATTCAGACACATTCATATGTTATGTTTTGAACTGCATTACAATTATGGATGCAACAATTATAGATTTTGGTTGTGCGATTATATAGTCTGAAGAATAATCATGGTTTCACGGTTATCACGTCTAATGTAAATTTAAGCTTTATATTAGGGTAGTATTTAAATGAACCGTTGCTATCATCTGCGTTCTTACATGCATAATCATTTTAATAATTTGTAATAATTCGTCTAACGTATCTTTCGTTTACATTGCACTGAAAGCCACGCACAACTCTCATCGCTACGGCGTAAGATGTTTTCTACTTGGCGCGTCTGCTTGCTTGCGCATATTGGCATATATGCTTACATTGGAAATAGTGAACTTGTGCACGGAAAAGATGCGATATGTGAATGACCCGCTGCTGCTATAGTTAATCCAGTGTGCGTGCGTATTAGCCTTGGTGTATAAGCTCGGAACTTTAAACTAGCGCACAGGTGGCATAACTTTGTTTAGTTGCAGCAGTTTCGTTCCATGCAACAGAAACGTGGCGTTGAGAAACCTTTAAGCTTAAGTATCCAAATGTTTTCGGCTGCTCACGCCACTCACACGCTTAATGTCAGGTGACTCACGCTCTGCGCAGCTTTCAACTTTAGCTCGTGCTGTATTGAACAGACGCATGTCACTTTATAACTATAGAGGACATTTTTCGACTGAACTAAATTTATTTTTAATGTCTTGGTCATAACAATGACTTGTCGGCAGCTAGCTCTCTGCAACTCTCACATGGTCGCCCACTGAAGCTAAGCAGGGCTGCGCTCGGTCAGTACCTGGATGGGAGACCACATGGGAAAGCTAGGTTGCTGCCGGAAGTGGTGTTAGCGAGACCAGCAGGCTCATTCTGAAAACGTAGCCCTATATACATTTCTGGAGTTTGCAGAATAATGAGAGAGATATTTTTTGAGAAATTGTTATAACTTTTCTTGAAAGTCAAGTTTACATACAATAAGATTATTATGCCTCTGACAAAGCTCAGATGATGGTGTCAAGGTTTTGAAAGTTTCTGATTGGCTAATTGACAACATTTGAGTTAATTGGAGGCACAACTGTAGAATAGTATTTAAGGAAAACCTCAAACACACTGCTTCCTTGTGTGACAACATGGGAAAATCAACAAGCCAGAATCAACAAAAAAGCCAGAATACAATTTGCTAAATTACACTGGGAAAAAGACAAATTTTTGGAGACATGTCCTGTGGTCTGATGGACCTAAGATTGAACTGTTTGGCCATAATGACCAGTGTTACATTTGGAGGACAAAGGGGAAAGCTTACAAGCCTAGGAACACCATCCCAACTGTGAAGTATGGGGGTGGCAGCATTATGTTGTGGGGCTGTTTTGCTGCAGGAGGGACTGGTCCACTTCACAGCATAGATGGCATCATGAAGAAAGAACATTATGTAGAAATACTGAAGCAACATCTCAAGACATCAGCCAGGAAATTGAAACTTGGCCACAAATGGGTCTTCCAAACAGACCATGACCCTAAGCATACTGCCAAATTAGTTAAAATGTGCTTTAAGGACAACAGAGTGACTGTTTTGAAGTGTCCATCACAAAGCCCTGAACTCAATCCTATTTGAAAAATTGAGGGCAGAGTTGAAAAAGCTTGTGCGAGCAAGAAAGCCTACAAATCTGACTCAGTTACACCAATTCTGTCAGGAGGAATGAGCCAAAATTCCTTCAAACTATTGTGAGAAGCTTGTGGAAGGATCCCCAAAACATTTGACCAAAGTTGTACAGTTTAAAAGCAAAGCTAAAAAAAAATACCAAGGAAATGTGTGTAAACTTTTGACTGTCTAGAAATTAATAAAAAAAAATTATCTTGTTATTCTGGCATTTAGCAAATGTAAATGATTTAGGTAATTCTAACAGACCTAAAATAGTAAATGTTTAGTATGATTTACCATCAGACATTTTTAAAAAAAAATGGTTATGTTCCTTTTATTAGAGTGTATGTAAACTTCTGGTTTCAACTGTACATAAATACATATAAATATACATAAAAAATTTTAAAAATCTCAATATTACAAACTTTCAAGTGTTTAAGATGCTGTTGACCGTTAAACGTGCCATAACAGTCTTGTTAAAAAGGTCTATTGTCCTAAAATTAATTATTTTTGAAATCTTATTCCTAGCCCTATCATTATTTTACTGTTCTTTCGAACAATACTTAGCTCACACTTATACCAAATATGGGTCCCTTCATAATAACCGCCCCAATTTTCATGTCCATCTATCGTAGGTGACATCAGCGCTACAGTCTGACGATGCCAAAATTCCACTTCCAGTCGCACCACCTCCAGCTCAGTTCATGGACGCTGACCACTATGACAAAGTCTCCATGCGCCCCGATGACGGCCAATCACTGGGAACACTTCCAGAGGAGGAGGAATCCGATTGGTCAGAAATGGGAGAAGAGGCAGTCCTGAGGAATCTGCCGGGAAGTCATGCAAACTCCTCCTATTTCCAATGGCAGCAGAGGCAAGGTGGATGGGACGGGGTGAATCAGTACTCCAAGGGCATTATTGTGGATACTGAGAGCGAATCTGGTGGAGAGGAAAGCAAATGTCCTCCTGCTCACGGCCTACAGATACCACATCTCAAGTTCACTGTACACCCCGAAACCTTACCGGTTCCCATCACTGATGCCAGCCTGGCCCGCTTCAAGCAGAATCCAGATGGTCCAGCGTTTGAGATCACTGAAGTGCGGAGTCTGGGATCTCCCATTCGTGTACTTTCCGCTAGTCTGGAGGAGATCCACTCGATTGGGCGTCTGGAGCAGCAGCAGCAGGATCATATTGTCCAGCTGAGGAGCAATAAATCCATGATGGATCTCCACCACTCGCAGGTTGGCATCAGACAGGTTTTGTATGAGGATGAGATTGTCAGTAATTGGAGAGACGCAAACAGCCGTGCTGTAGGAGAGGATATTAATGGGTTGGTTGGTCTAGAGTCTGCTCAAAAAATGCTCAACCACTTTATTCACGATGGGGAGAGCACTCACCTGTGATTAAAGGGACTTTTACCACTGGAAAATGGTATGTTAGCATTCATGGTGGAAAATATGGTGGCGTCAAGTATGGACAAACCTAACATTGGGTTGATTTTTTAAAAATAGATTTACATTACACTTTAAACACACATTTTACACCCAATGGTTGTGTTTGTCCATATTTTACCCAATGCTGGGTTATAAGTTAAAAACAGCAGTTTTTAGAGTTCATACTGGAGTTGTTGTTGTTTTTTTTAAAGTTAATTCTCATTTTATGTTAGTTCTAACAGGTTAGTAGGGTCAAACCCAATGTTGGGTTGAATTTTTCAATTGAATTTAACGTATACTTGGTAAACCCAATGGTTGGGTTTGTCCATATTTCACCAAATGTTGGGTTAGAAGTTAAAAATCCAGACTTTTTTTAGATTAAGCCTGGATTTGTTGTTTTTTTTTTAAAGTAATTTCTCATTTTATTTTAGTTCTAACAGGTTAGTTCACTCCAGAATGAAAACTCTGTACTAAAATGTGTTCATCTTTGCAACACAAATTAAAATAATTTGAATAATAATTCAGCAACACTCTACAATAACATGAACAAACAATAAACAATACATTTATTACAGTATTTATTAATCTCTGTTAATGTTAGTTAATGGAAAAAAAGTTGTTCGTTGAAATTATTACACTTTTTTTTTAACCCAATGTTTGCCAAGTATGGACAAACCCAAAGTTGGGTTGAGTTTTTCAATTAAATTTAAATGACACGTTTTAACCCAATGTTTGTTTTTGTCCATATTTGATGGAAACCCAACCCAAAGTTGGGTTGAGTTTTTCAATTAAATTTAAATGACACGTTTTAACCCAATGTTTGTTTTTTTCCATATTTGAATGCTAACCAACCCACCTTACCAACCCAGCATTTTATACTGGTGTTTTTTATTTTATTTTTTTAAGTTAAATTCTCATATTATTGTTGTTCTGACAGGTTAGTTCACTCCAGAACGAAAACTCTGTAGTAATGTGTTCATATTTGCAACACAAATTAGGATATTTTGAATAATAATTGGTTAACACTCTAAAATAACATGAACAAGCAATGAACAATACATTTATTACAGTATTTATTCAGCATTTGTTAATGTTAGTTATTGGAAATAAAGTCGATCATTGAAAATCTGACGTTTTTGTAACCCAATGATTGTCAAGCATGAGCAAACCCAACGCTGGGTTGAGTTTTTCAATTAGATTTAAATTACACCTTTTAACCCAATGATTGTGCTTGTCCATATTTGACCCATTGCTGGGTTATAAGTTAAAAACCCAGCATGTTTTAGACTTTATACTGGAGTTATTGGTTTTTTTTTTGAGTAAATTCTCATTTTATTTTAATTCTAATGGGTTAGTTCACTCCACAAGGAAAACTAAAAATGGTTCATCTTTGCAACACAAATAAAGATATTTTTAACAATAATTCAGTAACACTGAAATAACATGAACAAACAATGAACAATACATTTATTACAGTATTTATTCATCTCTGTTAATGTTAGTTAATTGAAATAAAGTTGTTCATTGAAAATATTACACTTTTTTTTAACCCAACGTTTGTCAAGTACTGATAAACCCAATATTGGGTCGAATTTTTCAATTGAATTTAAATGACACTTTTTAAACTCATTAGTTCTGTTTGTCCATGTTTGACCCAATGCTGGGTTAACTTAAAAACTCAGCATTTTTTAGAGTTTATACTGGAGCTGTTGTTGTTGTTGTTGTTTTTTAAAGTAATTTCTCATTTTATTTTAATTCTAGCAGTATAGTTCACTGAATAATTATTTTGAATAATAATTCGGTAATACTTTTCAATAATAAGAACAAACAATGAAGAATACATTTATTACAGTAGTTAATCATCTTTGTTAATGTTAGTTAATGGAAATAAAGTCGATCATTGAAAATATTACACTTTTTTATATTGCAATGTTTGTCAAGTATGAACAAACCCAATGTTGGGTTGAATTTTTCAATTAAATTTAAATGACTCTTTTTAACCCAATGGTTCTGTTTGTCCATATTTGACCCAATGTTGGATTAAAACCCATTTTATTTTAAATTTAGACTGGAGTTGTTTTTTTTTTTTGGTAAATTCTCATTTTATTTTAGTTCAGGTTAGTTCACTCCACAAGGAAAACTCTCTACTGAAAATTGTTCATCTTTGGAACACAAACTAAGATAAATTTAACAATAATTCGGTAACACTTTGCAATAATAAAAACAAACAATGAGAATACATTTATTACAGTATTTATTCATGTTTGTTAATGTTAGTTAATTAAAAAAAAAGTTGTTCATTGAAAATATTACACTTTTTTTGTAACCCAACGTTTGTCAAGTACGGACAAACCCAATGTGGGGTTGAACTTTTCAATTCAGTTTAAATGACCCTTTTTAACTCAGTGGTTGTGTTTGTTCATATTTGTACGTTTTAATAATAATTTGGTAACACTTTACAATATCATAAACAAAAAACAATACATTTTATTACAGTATTTATTCACCTTTGCTAACATTAGTTAACGGAAATCAAGTCATTCATGATTAGTTCGTGTTAACTCACAATGCATTAACCAATATTAACAAACATGAATTAGGATTTTACTAATGAGTTAGCAAATGTTGAACTATGATAAATAAATGCTGTACAAGTATAGTTTGCTCTTAGTTCATGTTAGTAAATAAGTTAACTAATATTAACTAATGAAACCTTATTGTAAAGTGTGGCCAATAATTGTATCGTGACAAGCCAATAGGGCTAATGAGAACCACTTTTGGTTCTCACGTTTGAGAATATGGTATATAAATATCTTGTAAGTAGTTAATGCAGTAATTCGGTGTGGGTTTGTCTTTATTAAGAGTAAAGAAGTCAAGATAAATAAACAAGTATTAGCAATAGGATTCAAGTGAGATTTTTTAGCCTAGTTGAAATAAATAAGGATTAACTGCACTCATTTTAATCTCTGCTTGCATCCTTTTAACCTTCAAATGAATTTCTAATGGATAAAACCGAAAAGTCTCTGCCTGAATATCTTGTTTGAGTTGGAAACGTTTCTCATTAGAGAAGTGAAATGGGTTGTAAATGTTTCACAACGACTTTAAAGTTGGTTGAGCGCTGAATATCCAATATTCCGTCTTGATTTTCTCTGTGTTGTTGATGTATTCGCCTATAGGAAGCTCAAGGCTCTTCTGACACAATCATGTATAATGGAGAGATATTCTGCGCCCACAGGAGGATCTCATATGTTTCTTTCTTATTCTAGTTAAAGCAATACTTCTTGACTTTGGTGTATATATTGAAGAAATGCTAGAAAAAGCTGCTCATTAGGAATTCATTTATTCAATATTAACTTTACTGTACTAGTGCATGTGCTAATGTACTTATAATACGCTTACATCTAAAGCTTTGTGTATGATAACCGTTAAAGAAATATGAAAATATATAAATATATAGAACAATGCTGAATGCTTAAAGGAGATGGTGCCATTATATGATATACACATGGGCTTTTTATAATAAAAAATGAAAATAAATCATAAAAACTTAGGTGATAGGAAGAAATGTTTATATATTTCATCATTTAAATTTTGCCATTAGAAAAAATATTTACCATTTAATAGACGTCTGTACTTTTTGTCTCTGTATAGTATTTCTATTAGTTATATTAATGCGATATAATAGAAGACGAAACTCTTAATTTTGACGATTCTTAGTGTTGTATTACAATTCTTGTAATTTTGAATTGACATTAGTGTGTTGAAATAGTAAATGGTACACCAGCTTGTATAAATGTATCATTATGTAGAGTCTAGATGTTGATGTTTGTAACAATAATATCTATAATTGCATGTTGATCTAAATAAAAGTAGAAGAAACGTTAATGTTGAGGGCATTCATTCATTTTCCTTCTGCTTAGTCTCTTATTTATCAGGGGTCACCACAGCGGAATGAACTGCCAACTATTCTAGCATATGTTTTATGCAGTGGATGCCCTTCCAGCCGCAACCCAGTACTGGGAAACACCTAAACACACTCATTCTCACACACACACACACTTATCCACAACGGCCAATTTAGTTTTCCCAATTCACTTGTACTGCATGTCTTTGGACTGTGGGGGAAACCGGAGCACCCGAAAGGAAACCCACGCCAACACGGGGAGAACATGCAAACTCCGCATAGAAATGCCAACTGGCCCAGCTGGTACTCGAACCAGTGATTTTCTTGCTGTGAGGCGACAGTGCTAATCACCGTGCCGCCCCTTAAAACAAGACCACCTATTTGGACTAGAAACAAAAAAGTGCAGTGTATGAGTTATATATTCTCTTGAACACCAAAGAAGGTATTTTGAAGAAAGCTGAAAACATGTAACCATCGACTTTCATTGTAGGAAAAAAAGTCAAGATTTCCAACATTTTTCAAAGTATCTTTTTTTGTGTGTTTTAAAACAAGTTTCAAGAGTTCACACTTAGCTGATGATTGACTCTGAAGCTTGTTTGGCCTGCTGTCCTGAGAGAGAGCCCTAAGCTCATAAGATCCTCGAGCCCGGGGCTCCCTCCCATTTGCAAGGCGAGAGGGGAGTTTGAGCTCAGGTAGATCTCGAGAACTCCCCTGCTGTAGTAGCTAATGAACAGATAGTGATTGCTCTTAAGAGATGAGTACTTACTAGGAGCATGTCTATAGTGAATTAGTCAATTAACTTAAGTTGCATGTTATTGGACGATGGGAGGAAACCGGGGAACCCGGGGGAAACCCACTTGAGCACGGGGAGAACGTGTAAACTCCGCACAGAAACGTCGGCTGGCTTGGTAAGGACTAGAACCAGTGACATTCTTGCTGTGAGGCAACAGTGCTAACCACTGGGCCACCGTGCCACCCATCTATGAAAGGATAGGGGAGTAGGGGTGGAAGGGGGGATTCTTCAAAATGAAGATGGCTGTTATATGGAACTTAGGGTATTTATAGTGGTTTAGGAATCGTCTGATTGGTGAATCATAAATTGGATAATGCGGGACCAGCCGCAAGCACATGATCCTCTCAAAATTAGTTTATAAATAAACTTCACTTAAAACAAAACGCCTGGTGTGGAACATCAAGAGAAGACTCTGAAATAAAGAATGGAAAAATGATTTACTCAAGTTAGTTTGCAGGTTTATGGCAGACGAGCTTCACACTCTCGTAAAGCCCGCTGGCCAATCTTCTGCCTTGCAATACAACGACGCAGCAATTAGCAAGTCTTATAGAAAACCAGAAATGGTGTCGACTCAGGTAAGTTTCCTATTGGTTAAAGCAAAGTCATTAGTCAAAATCATTTCAAAGATTAAATACTGATTCAAATAATCATATTAATAAAGTCATGAGAAAAAGGATAAACGATTACAGACTCTGAGGTGCGAAAGGGTGAAAGGGAAACGAAACGGTAAAGTCTAGATTGGATATGCGGCCGGCCGGAAGTGCGATATGCACATTAATATAATTTTTATGACACTCTATAACAATAATTAATATTTTACAGTACTGTGACGGTTGGGTTTAGGGTTGGGGTGGGGGGTAGGCGTTAAAAAAATACAATTTATTGGGTAATTTAATAGATAACAGAAAAAATACTCTACAACTACTGTTTTTAAGTTACTGTGACGGTTGGGTTTTGGGTTAGGGAGGGGGTAGACGATAATAAAATACATTAAACAGGAAATTTTATAAATAACGTAAATAATTCTTTTTAACTTCCGGCCGCAAACGTATCTGTTCTAGCAACAACCGTCAAACGTCTGCAGCGCGAATTAGATTTACTTCTAAACAGTTTACAGTAAGATTATGTAATACATACATTTACAAATACGAAAATGAAGGAGGTTTTTGCTATAATTTTAGTTAGTTTCAGTTAGTTTTGTATGTACACAACAGAGTTTCAGTTAGTTCTAGTATTTTTTAAAACTCTTGTTTTTATTTTTAAGTTAACGACAATTATTTTACATTTTAGTTTTAGTTTTTTCATTAGTTTTCGATAACTATAATAACCTTGCAGCGGGAAAGCCATACATATGAAGGTCATACCTGCCAACACTCCCGTTTTTCCCGGGAGTCTCCCGTATTTCAGACCCGTCTCCCGTATTGTTCTGTCTCCCGGTAAACTCCCGGTAAACTGTGTGCGTGCTTTTCCGGTCGCGCGCCTCCATCTCCCCAAATCTCTCACCCCTCCCACTCCCCGCTCTTCAGTTCGCGCCAGTGTTGCCAACTTAGCGACTTTTCAGACCCCCCTAGCGACAAATTTACAAAAAAGCGACAAACCTACCGACTTTTTTGTGTGTTACTGGAGATTTTTATAGACTGTAGTTTGTCCATTACTGTACCGTCCCTACCTACTCTTCTCAACGAGCTGCGAGTGATGCCGCCGGACCCTCCCTCGCATCAGAGCATTGACAGGCGGCCCAGTCCTCGTACAGCAGCCTCTCCCACCTGCAGCCTGACAGCAGATCACCCCTCTGCGTACCGACGGCAAATGATTTAGCACCGGGAGTGTGAAGGTATTTCCCTTGTACAGTCAAACTGATCTGCTTCTCCTTTATTTTAACAATTTGATTTGACCGTTTATTGTTCACAATCAGAGATGTTTTAAGTGAGAGTTTCAGAACTTGTCTGAGTTTATTACTTCTGAGAGATTACTGCAAATTCACTACACATCTATAGTGATATACTGTATTCAAACAGCAATAGATTTAGTTAAATTGACAAGCTTACATAAAGCGTAGTGCGAATATAATACCCCATTTATTTACCACAGGCTGTTAAACAAACAGAAAAGGTAGAACGTGATGACGTCAGTAATATCCCCCCCCCCCCCCCCCCCCCCCCCCCATCTCCCGGAATTTACAAACCAAATGTTGGCAGGTATGATGGTGGTAAGCGGTCAGCTGGTAAGCGTGAACAGGAACGGTGTGTCATACCGCCACATAGCACTCGTTTTAAAGACAAAATGCAGTCATACGTACTTCTGGCTACATAATTCGCGATCTCCAGAAATGTATATAGGGCTACGTTTTTAGAATGAGCCTATGTTGTAACCAGTGCTTGATTGGATTTACTACTTTTTTTTTAAGGTAAGTGGTTGCAAACAATTCTTATGGGCTGAACGTAAACAAACAAATGTAGTTGAAAATTACTAAATTGAATTTGTTTATTTTCAGCCCATATTAATTGGGCTGAAAATACCACTTAAAAAAATGAGTAAATCCAATGAATAATTTTTTCAGTGTATTCATTTTAAGTGAACTATCCCTTTAAGCACTATGGCTGCCATCTTTCTTCATGCACTTGCAATCTCTTCCTTGTCATTATTCATCATCTTTATCCTCATGTGACGCGGGCCAGAGATGCACCACTGGCTTTGCTGAGCAGACAGTGGCCTTGTTTCCCATTGGAGAGGGCCGTTGTAATAGGATAGTTTAGGGATTACAGGTAAGACGCCCAAGACCTCTAACTTTGTCCAAATCCAGTGTGTCTCACCCAACCATGGGCATGGAGGTGCAAGGGCACTGAGTGGGCATCTCAGGGGGGATCACCATACAACACATCTGGTCTGACCTTTGCTAACGGATTAATTGACGACGGCATACAGAATAGCGGCTGAATTGTTTGGATAAAACTGAATTTATTGAACAACTGAAGGATTACAACGAGTACTTATCTACCTTTTTTATTTTATTTCTGCAGCTTCAGCTCAATTCGCAGGAACTTCTTCCCATTTTTAATAATTTTTTTCAACACCCTTCCTTTTTTTCGCTCAAGTTTACACCATTATAATCTTTCACAATGGTTGTGGGTAAGATGAAGTTCACTTTTCAGAAAAGGGTGAAGTTGGCCCAGGGTTTATGGATGCTGTCGTGGTTGGCGACGGTGGGTGGAGCGATTACCTTCACTTTAGGATGCTTCCTAAAGACTGAGCTACGAAGGAGGGGAGAGGTATCCATAAAACACTCATATTTGTATTTTATTTTATTTTATTTTTGCTAATTTAATGCATCACGTGCAATATTCTAAATATTTCATGCAGTCCCAATTATTATTCCTTTATCATTTATTTTTTTGATTAAATATATATTTTATTTTATTATTTATTGATTGATTTTATTTTATTTTTGCTAACAATTAAATGCATTGTGTAATATTCTAAATGTTTCATGCAATCATATTTATTATTCCCTTATTATTTATTTTGTTGATCGAAAATATTTTTAATTTTATTATTTATTGATTGAATATATATTTATTTTATTATTTATTAATTGAAAATGTATTTTATTTTATTTTTGCTAACAATTAAATGCATTGTGTAATATTCTAAATGTTTCATGCAATCACATTTATTTTTCCCTATGTATTTATTTTGTTGATTGAAAATATATTTTATTTTATTTTATTATTTATTTGATTGAAAATATATTTTATTTATTTCATTCTAATATATTTTGATTGAAATATGTTTTTTTTTTAATTTTTTATTGTTGATTGATTTAAATATATTTATTTTATTTTATTATTTATTGAGTGAAAATATATTTTATTTTATTATTTATTATTATTTATTGATTAAAATTTAATTTAATTTAATTATTTATTGATTGAAATATATTTTATTTTATTTATTTTATTATTTATTGATCCAAAAAATATATATTTTAAAAAAATTATTGATTAAAAACATATTTTATTTAATATTTATATTTTTATTTATTGGTTGAAAATATATTTTATTTATTTTATTTTATTATTTATTGACTGAAAATATGTTTTATTTTATATTTATATTATTATTTATTGATTGAAAATATAATTTATTTATTTTATTTTATTATTTATTATTATTTATTGATTGAAAATATATTTTATTTTATTATTTATTATTGTTTATTGATTGAAATATATTTTATTTTATTTTATAATATTATTTATTGATTGAAAATATGTTTTATTTATTTTATTTTATTATTTATTAATTTAAATTAATTTTATTTTATTTTTGCTAACAATTTAATGCCTTCTGTGCAATAATCAAAATATTTTATGCAATCACAATTATTATTTCTGAATTTCAAAAGAAACATTGACATTGAGTGTTAAGCTAATAATTCCACTTTAAATTTTCTAACTTTTGTGAGATATTGCTTTGTGCGATAACTTAATTTGGGGCCCTTATTAAGTTTACAGAAGGCTATAGAACAGGGTTGCCCAAACTTAGTTCTGGAGAGCCGGTGTCCTGCAGATTTCTAACTTGCCTCAACACACCTGCATGGATGTTTCTAGAAAGCCTAGTAAGACCTTGATTAGCTAGCCAGGACAGAGTTTGCTTTATTTTAGTTGACCAGCTAAAACCAGCTTGACCAGCCAAAACCAGCTATGTCCAGCTTAAACCAGGGTGGTCAAGTTGGGTTTAGTTGGTTTAAGCTGGTCATTTTCCAGCCTGACCAGCTAAGACCAGGCTGGAAATGGCTGGAAACCAGCCTGGAAATGGCCAAAACCCCTCCAAAATTAGGCTGGTTGACCAGCTAAAACCAGCCAACCAGCTTAGGCTGGTTTAAGCTCTATTTTTCAGCAGGGTGGGCACCCCTGTTATAGAATCTCTATTGCAATTTGCCAAATGTCTTGATAAAAAAAAAAAAAAAAAGATTTTAAAGGGATTGTTCACCCAAAAATAAAAATTATGTCATTATTTACTCAACCTTTGCTTGTTGAACACCTGTTTGAATTTCTTTCCTCTGTTAAACACACACACACAAAAAGATATTTTGAAAAATGCTGGTCTCTATTGCCCATTGAATTTCATAGTATTTTTTCTCTACTATGGAAGTTGATTAGTGCCAGCAACTAGCATTCTTCAAAATATCTTTTTTTTTGTGTGTTTAACAGAAGAAAGAAACATTTATAGCCACATGAAGGATGGTAAATGATGAGGTAATTTTCATTGTTGGTTGAACTGTCTCTTTAAGGGCTCAAACGGTTCACAAGTGTCTGGCAGGGATTAACCCATGTGAATATAAATATTATCTAAGCCAGTCATAATAGGCTTAAGGAGCTGTCCTTTACAAATGAGCTCCTCCACAGTCTATGGGTCATAGAAACAATGGCATCTGTCTTAAGCTGGCCATACTTAATTATACTGCACAGATTTTCACAACAGTGATTTTATATTTACATATAGATACAGTGTTAATGTGGTGTAGTGGTGGTGTGGCGAGACCAGGGGTGGATTGTGAAGCGCTTTGGGTGTATGGCCATACACAATAAATGCGTTATATAAATACACTACGCACTACACTACACTACTTAATATTTAAAAAAATCAGCACAGACTTCATTATCATTTAATAAATGACCACTCTAAAAATAAGAATGGTATTATGCGTACTAGAATTTGTATTTATAAATTTATAACTCTAAATCAGAAAAAGTTGGGAGAGTATGGGAAACGCAAATAAAGGAGAAAGTAGTGATTTCTAAATTTACTTTGACTTGTATTTCATTGCAGACAATAAAACAAACATTATTTAACGTGTTGCTCATCATTTTTATTGTTTTTTTTTTTCAAAATATGTACAAAAATTATATTTCAATTTCGGTTCTTGCAACACTTTTCAAAAAAAAGCTGGATTTTAAAGCATTTACTAGGGGTGTGAACCTACACTGGTCACGGTTCAGTTCGGTTACGATTATCATGCCATCGATTCGGTTCAATTCGATATCTCGGTGCATCACGGTGCATTGACGATGCTTTCCATACATAATTAGATTTTTTTCTTTACAACACAAGAATTTTTTTTTATTAAAATCTATAAATACTGTATGTGTATATTTATAAATTACTTGTAATACAATTTTGTCCTTTAATACAAGCAGTCAGATACATGAACTGTACCTTTAATTTTACCTGCTCAAAAAAAAACACTCTGTGAATGTTTGACAAAACTCCAATTCATGCACAGAAGACAGCACGAGCATTCATAACAAATAAACTCATGTAAATATTATCCCGCTTGCTTTATGAGCGCTGGCAAGTTCTTACACCCCTATGACTGGTCATTGTCTTTACCCGCTCAACAGAAAAGGCTGCGCTTGGCTTTAGAAACGAAAGCGCAGCAAATCCGGCATTTTGTGAAGTCCAAAATTTCTAACTTCGAACTCAGTCCAGAAAAACATGTGTTTTATGACATCTTTACAACCCCCCCTAATTCCAGACATCTTATTTCTAAATTTGTGTGTTTATTTGAAAGTTTTGTTACAGTATCCTCTATGAGATTTAAAGTTGCCTGGGAAAAAGATTTGGGAATCGAACTCTCCGCAGACACATAGGACAATTGTTTGACTTCAATACAGTCATGCTCAGTCAACAGCAGACACCAACTAATTCAGTTTAAGGTCATACATCGTCTACACTACACTAAAGCCAAGCTCCATAAAATCTTTCCTTCTTTCTCACCAATGTGCGATAGATGTAAGACAGCAGAGGACACGGTTGCTCATGCCTTTTGGCTCTGTCCCTTACTGAACAGTTTCTGGACCAACATATTTGACTGGTACTCCAAGGCTTACAGTACACTTTTTCTACCAGATGCTGAACTTGCCATCTTTGGATTTTCACAAAACACATCTTCTCTCCCTCAAACAGTGCAAGAATCTTTAATGCAAGGCATGGTGGTGGCTAAAAGACTATTGCTTAATAATTGGAAATCACCTTTACCCCCCTCATTCCAGAACTGGATTTCTGATATGATGTCTGTTATTCAGATGGAAAGACTCCAATTTTTGCGGACCAGTTCCACGAGAATTTTTTTGGCTACTTGGGGTCAATTTCTTGATTTATTTGAAAAACTTACATCTCAAGAGCAATTCAGTGACCCCTCTGAGGTTTAAGCTATACACCCTCTCTAATTTTGATTGTATGTTTTGTGACTATGATGTGTTTTTTGTCTTTTTTTTTTCTTTTATATTGTCTTTTGTATGTCTAAAGTACGAGCCAATGTTTGTTCTTGCCCTGTGTGTGTGTGTATATATATATATAAAAACAGCCGTGGGTCAGTCTATACGCGCATAATACGCGCACCACAGGCACACTTGTGTCTGGATCCACAAGTATTGCTTTAACAGTCGAGAGGAGAGGAAAATTTACCTCACGAACATGCCAACGGGTCAAATCAATGCCCAAAGTGTGTGTGTGTGTGGGGGAGAGAGAGAGAGAGAGAGAGAGAGAGAGAGAGAGAGGCATAGATGGAGTATACAGCATTTCTCCCTAGTAGTGAAATAGCGGCTCGTGCTTTACCATTCCTCAGTGTCAGTGAAAGATCTGCTTTTTAAGTAGTAAGAGTGTTTTATTTACTCACACTCGCCTCCGTCCCCATAGTATTTTACCGCGACATCGCGCATAGGGGATAAAGGATGTCAGTGCGTAATAACCGGTTATGATCTATTACTGAACCGATATCGAATTGTCCCCATCTGCATCGCGGTGCACAGAGGAAACGATTAATTTTGACACCCCTAGCATTTACCACTTTTTATTGGTGTGAAGTGATTAATAGTTTCAAGTGTAATTTTGTACCATACTTCCTGCAAACAAGTCTTAAGAGGGTCTTCGTTGTCGCATTTTGCACTTCAAAATGCGCCACACATTCTCTATTGGCGAAAAGTCGGTACTGCAGACAGGCCAGCCAAGTACCTAAATCCTCTCCCTCCTCAGCCAAGACTTGTGTGTGTGCAGAATGTGGTTTTGCATTGTCTTGTTGAAATATCCATGGGTGTCCCTGAAAAAGAAGGCAGCATATTGTGCTCCAAAATCTACGTACTTTAGATACGTATGGTATGTAGTATGTAGTAGTATGAATGGTGCCATCACAGAAGTGCAAGTTACAAGGGCACTAACACAACCTAATACCATGACAGACCCTGGCTTTTGGACTTGTTGGTAACAGTCTGGATGATCCTCTTCTTGGAGCACACGGCGTCCATTTCTCCCAAAAAATTCCTGAAATACTAATTCATCTGACCACAGTACATGTTTCCACTGTGTGAAGGTCCATCCCAGATGCCTCCGAGCCCAGAGAAGTTGACTGCGGTTCTGGACACTGTTAACATATGGCTTCCTTTTGGCACAGTACAGTTTTAACTGGCATTTGTGGATGTAACTTCGTATTGTGGTACTTGATAAAGGTTTGCCAAAGTAGTCTTGAGCCCATGTGAGGATATTGCTTATAGATGAATGAGGATTCTTGATGCAGTGCCGCCTGAGGGATCAGAGATCACGGTTGTTCAGCTTTGGCATCCGCTCTTGTTCTTTATGCACTGAAGTTCCTCCAGATTGCTTGAATCTTTTAATAATGTTATGCACTGTTGTAGATAAAATATCCAAATGTCTTCATATCTTTCTTTGAGGAATATTGTTTTTAAACATTCCAATCATTTTCTCATGTTTTTGTTGTCAAACTGGTGATCCTCGGCCCATTTTTGCTCCTAAAGGACTAGACCTTTTTTGGATGCCGCTTTTGTACCAAATAGTAATTACATCACCTGTCGACATCACCTGTCTTAAATCACATCATCATTTAACCAATTTGCCTGATTACTAGCCCTAAATTGCTCCTGTCCCAACTAGGGTTGGGCTGATAGACGATGCCATCGTCCATCGCAGATGGCTGATAGACATCACGATGCTGAGGCGGCATCGCCGATCCTCCGTCCCGCCCCCGTCGCAAACCCGCTTGTGAAAAATACACACTCAGGCCCTGTTTACACTAATACAGCTTTGTTTTAAAATGGCATTTTAGAACGAAAATGATCCACATCCACACTGCCGTTTCATCTAGCATTTCTGAACAGCCCTCCGTCCACTGAAAACGCACATCACGTGACCACACCCACACACACACTGCCACACACAGACAGCCACAGCCACACACACTGTCATGCGCTCGTCTGAGCTCCAGAGAACAGTGTACGTCAGACACTTTATCAAGGGTTTATCGCTGGATTGTGTCTCACTATAGTTGTTAAACGTGATATTTAATTAATCTTGTCTCTATCCAGGGCTTAATTTGTGCCGGAACACGCCAGATCCGGATGCGGCACCTCATTTTACAGATCCCCCTCCTCAACCGCCCTCCTCCCCTGTCCGCTGTTCATTTTCACTTTCTTCCGCGAATCCCCAACCCTCTTCACTTTCGTCCGCGACACCACTCCGCCATCCACCACGGTGGTGGATGAAACGGTAGGCTACAAATAATTAATTCGTTATGAATTTGTGAATTATTCATAAATAATTAATTCACCTCTGCCTATGAAGACGATGCCATCGTCCATCGCGAAGTTTCACATTAGACATCGTACGATGCTAAATTGGTCAACATCGCCCAACCCTAGTACCAACTTTTTTGGGAATGTGTTGCAGGTCTGTATGACAGGAAAGGATGTATATTAACAAATGAAATTAAGCTGACCAGACAAAACAAGAAATATTTTGTGTTCATATTGTCTGCAATGAAATACAAGTCAAAGTAAATATGGAAATCACTATTTTCTTTTTTATTGGCGTTTTCCATACTGTCATACTGATTTGGGGTTGATATTAATACAGTCCCAACACAACAAATTCACCCAAGCAGAAAATAATTAGACTAAATTTTTTTTTCCTGCTGTGTGATGTTATCTTGAAAGATCAACTCTCAAAAAGTCAACAACTCGATGTACACAAGTGCAATGCAATCTATCTGACATTAACATCCACCTTTTCTTCAGGTAATGGACAACACAGACATCCATTGTGTGCCCAACACCTTGATGATTGTGGGTCTGGCTTCGATGGGCGGCAATTACTTTGCCAGTCGAATCTGCCAGGACGCCCTGGATGCCGGGCGTTTCCCACGGTGGAAGACCTACATGAAGCCCTTTTTTGGCTGCTCCATTTTCTTCACCACCCTCATGCTGATTTCAGTCATCCTGAGTTACATCATGAAGGGCAGCCTGGAGACCTCATTGAAAATCGGCCTGAAGAACGGCATCCGCTTCTACAAAGACACCGATATCCCGGGCCGCTGCTTCCAGAAGCAGACCATCGACCGGCTTCAGATGGAGTTCCAGTGCTGCGGAAACACCGACTACAGGGATTGGTTCGAGGTGCAGTGGATCAGCAACCGCTACCTGGATTTCAGCTCTAAGGAAGTTAAGGAGTGAGTGAAACAGAATGTTATTCACAGGGATAGCTCACCCTAAAAAGGAAAATTCTGCCATCCTGTACACTGTTAACAATTTTCTGCAGTATTACAGTAACTTACTGGCAACAGTTCGCCAGTAACTTACTGTAAATCAATTACAGCAAAAATACTGTACTCTATATGTATTTACAGTATTGTATAGGTTTACTGTAAAACATAGTTATTTCCACAACGCAACTTTAAAATACAGTAACATACTGCATAACTGTCCTACAGTAAAATACAGTTCACATAAGATCAATTACAGCAAAAGTACTGTATTTACATTTACTTCACTATTTACCTTGTTGTGTATGTATTTACAGTATTGTATGTCTTTACTGTAAAATATAGTAATTTTCACAATGCAACTTTAAAATACAGTAAGGTATGGATAGCTGTAAAATTTAGTTAATATTACATTTCATTTCGCCAGTAACTTACTGTAAATCAATTACAGCAAAAGTACTGTATTTACATTTACAGCACCATTTATCTTGCTGTACATGTATATGTGATTACAGTATTGTATATATTTACTGTAAAATATACAGTCTTTCCATTATTCAACTTTAAAATACAGTAAGATACTGGATAACTGTCCTACAGTAAAATTTTGTTAATATTACAGTTCAGTTCCCCAGTAACTTACTGTAGACCAATTACAGCAAAAGTACTGTATTTACATTTACAGCACCATTTATCTTGCTGTACATGTATATGTAATTACAGTATTGTATATCTTTACTGTCTGTAAATATACAGTTATTTCCACAACGCAACTTTAAATTACAGCAACATGCTGCATAACTGTCCTACTGTAAAATTTAGTTCATATTACAGTTCAGTTCACCAGTAACTTACTGTAAATCAGTTACAGCAAAAGTACTGTATTTACATTTACAGCACTATTTACCTTGTTGTGTATGTATTTACAGTATTGCATATCTTTACTGTAAAATATAGTCATTTTCACAATGCAACTTTAAAATACAGCAAGATATTGGATAACTGTCCTACAGTAACATTTTGTTCATGTTACAGTTCAGTTCGCCAGTACCTTACTGTAAATCAATTACAGCAAAAGTACTATGTTTACATTTACAACACCATTATTCTTGCTGTATATCAATTTACAGTGTTGTATACCTTTACTGTAAAACATAGAGTCATTTCCACAATGCAACTTTAAAATACAGTAAGTTACTGGATAACTGTCCTACAGTAAATTTTAATTAATATTACAGTTCAGTTCACCAGTAACTTCCTGTAAATCAATTACAGCAAAAGTACTGTATTTACATTTACAACACCATTTATCTTGTTGTGTATGTATTTACAGTATTGTATATCTTTACTGTAAATATACAGTAATTTCCACAACTCAACTTTAAAATACAGTAACATGCTGCATAACTGTCCTACAGTGAAATTTAGTTCATATTACAGTTCAGTTCACCAGTAACTTACTGTAAATCAATTACAGCAAAAGTACTGTATTTACATTTACAGCACTATTTACCTTGTTGTGAATGTATTTACAGTATTGTATATCTTTACTGTAAAATATAGTCATTTTCACAATGCAACTTTAAAATACAGTAACATACTCCATAACTATCCTACAGTAAAATACAGTTCTTATTACAGGTAAATACTGTGTAATTTACAAAAATCTTTAACAGTGTGAGGTTCTTTCTTATGTTAAACACAAAGGAAGTTATACTGTAGAATGTTGCAAAAAAAGCAGCCATTGACTTCCATGGTGTTTATAGTTCCTACTATTGATGTCAATTACTGTTTTTTCTCTCAACATTTTTCAGTATATCTAGTTTTCTGTTCAACAGAAGAAGAAACTCATACAGGTTTAGAAGAGGAATAAGTAAAGTTTCACAAACTAATTTCGAGAGAGGAGCATGTGATATGATTAAGCACATCTGCCTTCTCATCTGTAATCAGTAATAGTCCAATCAGAGTGATGCAAGCTTACTATAAATTGATAATTTTCTCCCTACTGCTCTATCTTCGTTTTGGAAGAATCCCCCCTTCCACCCCATCTCCTCCTTTTCCTCCCTTTACTAGGGGGAGCTCTCGAGACCTACCTGATCTCGGATCCCCTGATATGCTTATTGACCGGGCGGGAGCCTTGGGCTCAAGTATCTCAGAGCTCAGGGTTCTCTCCCGGGACAGCATGCCAAACCTGCTTAAATGCTAAGCATATCTAAATGGGAACTCTTGAAATAATAACAGTATCATTTACATCTTCAAGTGCACTATTTGAGGGAGCAACCATTTGTAGTGGTGTCTGAAACATTTGGACATTCTGAGGTGCACTCAATCAATCCCACAGTGCACCACAATAACAATATTTACACAACCAGAGATTAAGTCATCTTTACACAGCTGATTTAAAGCGGCCCTAAAGCAGCTCTGCGTTTGCTGCTTCAAGTTTGGTTTCTGTGCCACATTTGCTGTGTAAGGGGCTGTTCACATATCACGTCTAAAAGCGAATGGACAGTGAGAGGCGCATCGCTTCCTTCAGCATTTTCAATGCGATTTGCACGTGCACTCCTTTGTTGTTTGTAGTTGCCAGGGGACCATCAACTGTTTTCTCAGAGGATGACAAACTAACAAAACATTACTGCAGCTCTGATACAAGTTTTATTTATGGAGAAAATTTTAAAACACTGCCGTGTTAGGGTGTTCTGTGTTTGTCTGAGGTAATTAGTCTACTGAAATGTGTATATTCCATAGAAAATATGAAACTGATTGGTCAGTTTTGGTCATGTGACTCAGATTCGGAAATGAGATGTTTTCAACTAGGTACGCAAGTGCCCAATATGTGCGTGCAAGTCACGCACCACCATTGGAAATAACGAACTTACACCAAGTGTGCCGCACGCCTGCTCTTGAGTGAAGGTCTCGGCCGTTAGATCGCCCCCTGGGGGCTGGCTGCAGTACAAGTCATAAAGCCCGCCTCCTCCGTGTTAATGAAGGAGACATGAGACCAAATAAAAAAAATTATTACACTTGCAATAAAATGTTCCGAAAGATGGTTCTGCTCAGTTAAGGCACTAGTTATCGTGCTGATATTGGTGCAGATCTTCATTTTTGTAAAGAGTATGTTGAGCAGTAATTTAATGCTGGGCGTGTCATCGTGATTGACAGCTGTGATTGACAGTTTCTCAAAGCAGACGTCGGAGCTTCGGCAGGAGACTGAAGTGTTATTATTCGATTTCTGTGTTATTTTACCATGATAAAATGAGTTGCTCAGCAGTAAACTATAGTTTCTGACATACAGGATCTGGTGGAACACTGTTTATTCGGTAAGGTCAGGGCTTTATCGGTTTGTTGATACACTCCTAAGCACCCAGATAGCAAAATACACTCGGGCCAGTTCCGGCTAGACTCTCGCCTGCCGGAGACTTACCCCTCGGCCCGACTCCGTCCGCTGTACCTACTTGCGCACATTACTCGCGGGCCGATCCGGCTCAGATGCGTCAGCGTCGGCTCGCTAACGGCCGCCGCATCTGGCCCGATTGACTCGGGCAGTCAGTCCATAATCATCCGGTCAGATGCGGCGGCCGTTAGCGAGCCGACGCTGCCGCATCCGAGCCGGATCGGCCCGCGAGTAATGTGCGCTGCAACCCGGAGCTGGCGCGATTGAATCTTCATTATATAAACCTCAACTTTGTTAACATTATTACAACCATTTGTGTTGATAAAACAGCAAACGCAGGTTACTATGTAAACGCAAAGTGTATTAGCATTAGCAAGCCTTTGTTATGGTGCAGACACCGGCGGTCAAGTGAGAAGTTCGAGGGGCGTGGTTGAATTGATGTACAAGTGTTTGGTTGGAAGTTCGATTCCGCAGCTCCTCCTCTGGCTCCATCAGGCAGTCCTACTGCGCATGTCCAGGCTTCAATTTCAGCAGTCTTTTGCGACAGTTTGTGCCCGTCACGAGGCGTTTTTTCCTTCACAGCGTTTAATGGAAAATGGCGCTGTCGCGTCGTCCATATTTTATACAGTCATTGACTTACACGCACAAAAGATACATAAAGTGAACGGCCAACCTGATCTCACGAGAGAACGTAAGTATTTTACGTCTTGTCAGTTTAGTGGCTAATTCATACAACTTCGTTCAGTCGTACTATGGAAAATGTACGATTTAAAAAAGGAGGTGTGGCACCCAACCCCGCCCCTAAACCCAATTGTCATTGGGTGATGAGCAAATCGTACTAAATTGTACGAATTAGATCGTACAAATTCATACGAATTAGCCACTAAATCAAAAAGTTACGAATTGCCATGAGATTGTTGGAACAGCCCATAAAGATGCATTTCCTTACCACTGGAAAACCTGTAAAGCTAACTTGGTCACGTGAAGCACATCTGTGGCTTTTACACATAGTGGCTTTCCCTGCCAAAGAGACAGTGTTAGCATTAGCCGTTATGCTTTTAAGGCTAATAATTTCAGACTTGCCTTTAATAGGCTTTGACTCAACGGCTACCCATACCCAGAATACCATAATGCACTGAATGAATTCATGTGTATTACAAGATGGCGTCCAAAGCGGAATCCTATCCATGTAGGTTTCTAAATAAATAATTATTTAATTTGTAAATCGACTTTGTTTATATGACAGTAATTAAAATACTTCATTACTAATAGACTGTTAGCTCATCTTAAATTATCACTATCACAATGTCTTACCAAATCTAATCCATCTGAGGGATTTATTAACCAGCAAAACACAAACAAAATGGCATCCCCTCAGTGCACGCAATGCTGCAATTCACTCACTCCTTTACATGGGATATATTAGTGGACTAATGTAGGGAAAAGTGTATGCGGGTATAGGGGGAGATTTCAGATGAAGCGCAGGTCTTTATAATCCCTGTTTATGGGATTAACCTGGATGTGTTTTTAGTGATCCTGTTATAAGTGATCAGACAAGATGCATTACATTACTATTACCAAGCATTCATTCCATTGAGAGCCTTTTGTCGTATACTCAACATCACGTTCACTGCAGTACTCGGTGTGAAGCACAAGTAATACTGAATGAAGGAAAGTGAATGAAAACAATGTTGATGGCAACTATGATGAGTTTTTTTGGAGCTTTTGTATGATTACAGTTGAACCACTGAAGTCACATGAACTGTTTTGACAAGGTTTGTGGTCCTTTTTTGAACGTCTCAGGACCATCGCTGCCTATGGAGGATGAGAGAGCTCCTGGATTTCATCTAAAATATCTTAATTTGTGTTCTTAAGCTGAACAAATGTCTCAGGGGATTGAAATGAGATGAGGGGGAGTAATAATTAAAGAGTTGTCCATTTTGGGTGAACTAACCCTTTAAGTCAAGTAGTCACTTTTTACCAAAGACATGCGTTATAGGCAGTGTTTGGAGCAAGACCTGGCACTCTAGGAAAATGACGATCATGCAGCCCTCACGTGATTCATGCTGCCCCGCCCCTTTGTGTATTTGTCATGTACGAAAGTGAAGGGGGGTGGGGGGCGGGTATTTTGGACGAAAATGAAGAGGGGGGTGGTGGAGATATGTCGCGGACTAAAGTAAAAAGCAGGTGAGGGGTGATGGTGGTGTTGCGGACGTAAGTGAAGACCGAGGGTGGGTGGAGGTTGCGTGTTGCGGATGATAGTGAAGAGTGGGGGGGGGGGGGGGGGGGGGGGGGGGAGTACCTGGGGGGATGGGTCTCGGTGACATGCGAGTGAATTGGGTAAACAAAATTGTCCATAGTGTGTGACTGTGAAAGTGTATGGGTGCTTCCCTACTGGGTTGCGGCTGGAAGGGCTTCCGCTGTGTAAAACATATGCTGGAATAGTTGGTGGTTCATTCCACTGTGGCGACCCCTGATAAATAAGGAACTAAACCAATGGAAAATGAATGAATAAAAACCTGTAACCACTGACTTCCATATTAGGAAAAAACAAATACTATGGAAGTCAGTGGTTACAGATTTCCAGCATTCTTCAAAATATCTTTTTTTTTGTGTTCGTTCAACAAAAGAAAGAAACTCAAACAGGCTTGAAACAGGTGGAGGGAGAGTAAATTAATTTTCATTTTTGTTATTACTGTTTATAAAAGGCCATTATAAATGTGTCATAAATATTTTCTGATCACATTTTAAGTGGAATAAACTGTATTTGTCATTAAAATGTCTCATTAAAAGTGACATTACTTATATTACTAATATTTAATGATATTTTAATGACAAATTCAGGTTGTACCAGTAGTTGAGGTAAAACTAAAAATTATTAATGACTGTGTAATAAAAGTCATGACACATTATTAATGTTTTCATGACAATCATGTTTATGACATATTTATGACAACAAAACTTGTCATAAATCTTTCATAAACACAGGCTGATTGTGAATATGTACCCCTATCTACATTTAAGGGGAGCACAAATTATGTAGAGGTACGTCTGGCTGCATTTTGTCTTTAAAGCGATCGCTAAGGGGTGATATGATGCAGCCAACGGCTTCTGTTCCTTTTCTTGCTATTAGCTGACCTCCATGTGGATGGCTTTTCCGCTGTTACTAGTTTGCCCAGTGGCTCGCTGCGTACGTTGGCGGAATGGGCTGGGACGATGGGGTTTGAGTCAGGGGAAGAACGGTTCCAGAAAGCAGTTAAGACAAAAACAAAAGGCAAAAAATAAAATAAACAAGTAAATAATAATGTGGTAAGATCTAAAAACGTGGTAAAAATCAGGTGGCCGCAAAGGCTTTTCTTTTCTGGTTTGCATTTGAAAACACTATCGGTTGGGTTTAGGGAAGGGGGTGGTTGGGAAAATCGGTTGTTCAGTCAGTCGACAGCGGCCTCTGGTGGATTTACACAAGAAGAGTATGCGCGACTGGCACTCGCTAGAGAAATTTGAGATCTGAAAAACATACACAGCACCCTCTGGTGGATTCACAAAAACAAAAACGCCAAAAACAAAACACCTCCTGGGACATATTTCGTAATCTACAGAAATGTATACAGACCAGCTCGAACCAGCTACCTTCTTGCTGTGAGGCGATCGTGCTACCCATTGCGCAACCGCGTTGCCGTAATTAAAGATGTAGTTATAAAATGAATTACAGATTTAATTACATTTATGTATTTAATCAATCATAAGCACAATGTAAAACATGTATTTACACAATAAGTACATTGTAACAAATGATTAATTTTGGTGTGAGTTCATATTAGTTAATGCCACTTAACATAAAGTGAGACCCTTTTTTAACTCTCTTCTCCATGGTCAATCCTCCAGCCGCATTAGGAGCAATGTGGACGGCCGCTATTTGGTGGACGGTGTGCCCTTCAGCTGCTGTAACCCCAGCTCTCCCAGACCCTGCATCCAGTACAAAATCACCAACGACTCTGCCCACTACAACTACGAGCACGAGACGGAGGAGATCAACCTCTTCATCCACGGCTGCAGGGAAGCTCTGGTCAACTACTTCATGGGGCTGATGAACACCATTGGAGCCGTCGTTCTGTCCGTCTTTCTCATTCAGGTACGGTAAAAGATCGAACTGCACATTATTGAAATCATGTGACGATTTTAAAACAAGACATCATGAACACTTTGAAAAGAAGATAATGCCCAAAAAACAGTATATACAATATATACAGACATACAGTTGAAGTCAGAATTATTAACCCCCTTTTAAACTTTGTTTTCTTTTTTAAATATTTCCCAAATGATGTTTAACAGATTAAGAAAATTTTCACAGTATGTCTGATAATATTTTTTCTTCTGGAGAAAGTCTTATTTGTTTTATTTCGGCTAGAATAAAAGCAGTTTTTAATTTTTTAAACACCATTTTAAGGTCAATATTATTAGCCCCTTTAAACTATATTTTTTTCGTCTACAGAACAAACTATTGTTATACAATAACTTGCCTAATTACCCTAACCTGCCTAGTAAACATAATTAACCTAGTTAAGCTTTTAAATGTCACTTTAAGCTGTATAGAAGTGTCTTGAAAAATATCTAGTAAAATATTGTGTACTGTCATCATGGCAAAGATAAAATAAATTATTAGAAATGAGTTATTAAAACTATTATGTTTAGAAAAATGTTAAAAAAATCTTCTCTCTGTTAAACAGAAATTGGGGAAAAAATAAACAGGGGAGCTAATAATTCAGGAGGGCTAATAATTCTGACTTCAACTGGGTATATAAATATGAAAAATAACCAATAAACAGAGTAATAGGATTCACCCAAAAAGATGTTTGCTGTTTGTTCAAAATGCTTATTTAAAATGAGATGAAACAACACAATTCTTGAGTTTGTTTGGGACAACTTAATTGTTTTATGTTCAATCCACTTAAATTTGCAAAAACTAAGTTAACTTAATTCCTTAATGTGTTGTCCCAACACAAAACAAATGCGTGGAACCCAGTGAATGTGTGTTTTTAACAGTGAATAACCATAAAATTAAAAGAAAAAAAAGAAAGAAAAAAATAAAGAAAGAGAGAACCATTGGGGGTTTTACATAATACAAATTGAACATACAAAATTCATTCCTTCATTTTAGCATACCCAATTCACCTATACCACATGTCTTTGGACTTGTGGGGGAAACCGAAGCACCCGGAGGAAACCCACGCGAACACGGGGAGAACATGCAAACTCACATAGAAATGCCAACTGACCCAGTCGGCACTCGAACCAGCAACCTTCTTACTGTACTGTAAAAAAATAAAAAGTTGAGTTTACTTAAAATTTTAAAGCAACCAGCTGCAAATAAATTTTGAGTTTATTAAACTTCAGTGGTTGAAGTTGTGCCAAATTATTTTTTTAAGTTGAACGAAAAGGCTGGTTTAAGTCAAGTATACTTTATGGAAAAATTTGGCACAACTTCAAACACTCAAGATTAATAAACTCAAATTTCTTTGCAGCCGGTTGCTTTAAAATTTTAAGTTAACTCAACTTTTTATTTTTTGTAGATATGGAGAAATAAAAATTTAAAGTCTCCTCAACTGAATATTTTATTTTCATTGAACAAACAGTTCCAAACATGCAGTTAAATCATTTTTATGAGTAAATTCAACTCTGAGCTCAAAAATATGTCCACCTAACTTACAATTTTAAACTGAGTTAACTATTTGTAAGTTGTATTTCTTACAGTGTGTGAGGTGACACTGCTAACCACTGAGCCATTGGGTCACCCATATACAAAATTTCGATTTACAAATGATTAATTTCTGAAAAAGGGCAACGGGGTGGCGCAGTAGGCAGTGCTGTCACTTCACAGCAAGAAGGTCGCAGGTTCGAGCTGGTTCCACCTCGGCTGGGTCAGTTGGCGTTTCTGTGTGGAGTTTACATGTTCTCCCCGCGTTCGTGTGGGTTTGCTCCGGTTTCCCCCACAGTCCAAAGACATGCGGTAGGTGAATTGGGTAAGCTAAATTGTCTGTAGTGTATGTGTGTGAATGAGTGTGTATGGATGTTTCCCAGAGATGGGTTGCAGCTGTAAGCGCATCCGCTGCGTAAAACATATGCTGGATAAGTTGGCGGTTCATTCCGCTGTGGCGACCCCAGATTAATAAAGGGACTAAGCCGAAAGAAAATGAATGAATGAATAAATAAAATATGAAAAAGGAAAAATATTAATAAGCATTTTTGTTTTTAGACAATTGGATGAATGAAGAGCTCAATCCAAAAACCACAACTCAATGAATAAACAAGTCATTGGAAATAAACAAGTCATTATGTGTTTCCACACCTGCCCTATTTAGTTCTGTTGAATCGCACTAGAGTTTGTTTTCACTCTTGGTGCGGTTCGTTTTGGCAGGTGTGAATGTAGCAGTCACACTCGAGTGTGCACTAAAAGCGGACCAAAAAAAGCGTACCCAGACCTCCTTGAAGAGGTGGTCTCGGTACGCTTTCAAACGAACCCTGGAGCAGTTAGTTTGTGGTGAGAACATGATCTGAACTAAAACAAACCCAACCACAAAAAGTACTGCGCCTTTTTGGACTAATCCAGCTGCCGTATTCTGATGCGCTGTCCCATCTTATGGGATGTTGAGGAAAAATATTTGTTGACAGCGCTTTACCAACAATCTTAAACAAAGAGAGAGAGAGAGGGAAAAACATTACCTGATGGATCATTGGTAATATTTCCGGAATGTCGCAGTTTTGATAAGTTAATTCACACCTCCTCCTCCCTGTGTTTCGCGTGGGTTTTTCCCAGGTTCTCCGGTTTCCTCACACCGTCTAAAGACATACACCATAACTAAATTGACTACTTCAAAATAGCATCCTAAGGCAACTCTTAATCAGCTATATCTCAGTAGTTCACAAGTAGGGGAGTTCTCGAGACCCATTTGAGCTCAAACTCTCCTCTCGCCCTTTAAATGGGAGGGAGCCCCGGACTCAAGGATATTCTGAGCTCCGGGCTCTCTCCCGGGACAGCATGCCAAACACGGTTTATTATCAATCATAAGCTAAGTGTGAACTCTTGAACTGTATAGTTTATCTAAAGTGATGTATACTAACTGTATACTATGACCAGGGATACAATCAGCCAGGAGTGCGTTTCCCAAACAACGACGTAACTCGCGGCTGAACTATCATAGTGCGATGCATCGTTTGGCAAAAGAACGATGTAGTGACGAGTGTTTCCCAAAACCCATAGTTTCTCTGTCGCAGATCCATCGCTTGAACCTCGTTAGTTATAACGTAAAACGCCCATAATGATGCTCTAAACGGGGTGGAGTAACTTCTTTAGAGAACAACCCCATCATTTCTTTGTGCAAATTATATTGTTTTACACAAACACGCATTTAAAATAAAATCCAATACTAGTTTTGGTTAAAACATGCACTCGTTTTCCATATTAATTAAAATAAATGTAAATGGCACATATAGGGCCAATGTTTGCTTTACTAATATTATTGAGAAGTTGAACATTACATATTCTATTCTATAACATAAAATCACTTACAAAAGCTAACACTATTCTAATATCACATATAAATCATATAAATAAATAAATAATGAGGCGATTTATTAGGAATATATTTACTTTAATAATAATATTAATGATGATGATGATGATTATTATTATTATTATTATTATTTATTTTTTTTTTTTATTATTATTATCATTATTATTATTTAGGATATTGTTTACAGCAGACTTAATGAATAACCCACTATAAAATAAAACAATTAACGTATGCTATGTTTTTTATTTTCACAAGCTTTGGAGACGTAACATAATTTCCATTTTTAAATATACCTATAGCTTTCGCCATGAGGCTGTGTTCAAAATGATATCAATGTTTTCAAAGTGCACTGCAAAGGGAGCACAATTGTAAGCATGAAGATCGCTAAAACTAAACTGTAAAAATACTTTGAAAGCAAATTACACCTAAGAGAGATTACCTTAATGCTTTTTTATTTTTAATAATTCCAACTTTGAATGTTAGAATGTTCTTAATGAATAGGGCATAGGGGGGATAAGTGGGAATAGAACACAGCCAGGAACTGTGCTTCTAACTACAGCTCCAGAGGTGTCGTTTCAAGTGCTCAAGTTTGCGACGCAGTTTGCGAATGTTCATTGGAGCGATGGATTTGGGAAACAGCAAATCAATGAACTATGTTTGTAACGACAGAACTTGCGACCTTAGTTGGCTAACGATGGTTTTGGGAAACGCACCCCAGTGCAGTCGTCCCTCCATAGTAAAAAGCAACATTTTGTGTCTGCCGGTTACTTGCGGGAGATTCATTGGCATTTTCCCACACATTAATTCTGACCAATCGAAAAGCAGTTTAGGAAATACTTTCAATAACATCTGGCCAATGAGTGATGTGGGTTTTGTGTGATGACTGCGTTTTGGTTCTTTTCAACTGGCTCGGACCAAAGCAATCAGTGTGGTGTGAAAAGGACCCAAAAACGGCAGAAAAATGCTACAATGTATTATTTGTTGCCCTTGGTCTGGACCAAATGAACCGCACCACAGATGTGAAAGCACCCATAAACACTGAAAGTACTGCCAATTTGTTTTCATTCACATCAAATCAAATTCGTTTTTTACCCTAAATTCACTCAAATGACTTTTGCTGCTTGTTTATAGCTCCGCCCTCTTTTGAAAAGGACTTTGAATTTAAAGCGACAGTCACCAAAACACCACAATTAGGATCAAAGCCCAAAAGGGGCATTTTAAAAGAGTTATAAAACAATATTTGTTGGGTATTTAGAGTTGAAACAGCATTTATTACAGTGTAAGATTGGTTATTTTATGGATGAGGCCTTGGGTGATTTAATTCTTACAGTTAATTTAACTGAATTTAATGTTTATGTATACACATTTTTTTTCATATTTAGTTTCAGATAGTATATTATATATTAAGTATAAAGTATATTTGCTTGTACCAACCAGCCATATCTACCAATTCCCTCATGCAACATCCCTTAAATCTTCATCCAGTGCTCGGTGTTGTCCAGCGTGCGCCTCCTGCAAACATCCATGGAGGCCGTAGCCGGACAGGAGAACGTAGAGATCGACACCGAAGGCTACTTGCTGGAGAAAGCACTGAAGGAGACCATCATGGAGTACGTGGATCCTGTGATGAAGCTCCTTTTGCTGAATCAAGTTGGTTCTTCTGAAGCTAAAGCAGAAGCAGGAGCCGCAACCAGTTAAAACCATCTTTATCCCACATCTGAAACCTTTCCAGCTGGAGGCTGAGAGTGCTGACAAATCATCATCGGTCCAATAATTAATTAATTCATTTTCCTTCGGCTTAAGACTGATTTATACTTCTGCATCAAGCGTACGCGTTTGCTCCGGTGCAGCCTTCGGGTGGTCGCAGACCCCTTGCTGTGGCCGACGCTGATGCGCACCTCTTGAAAATTGTAACTACACGTCGTAACGGCGCATAGCGCAAGCTCTGTGATTGGTCGGCTTGGTAGCAGTGACGAGTGTGGGCGGTGCTGAGAGCCGCGTGAGCCTGATGGAGCGAGTGTTTACAAGTGTCGAGTTTACATTATGATTAAAGTTGTTGCATGTCCGCCGGTTCCCGCCTCTGAATGAGCGAGTTTTAGCTACTTGTACATTAAGGTAGCGTTCAGATAAAATAAAACAACCGTGAAGAAACTCGACACAGAGGAACATAAAAACCTCCTGCCAGCTAGCGCTTCGGAAGAGTTATTGCAGAGCAACACAAACAGCGTGCAGAAGTATAAATGCACAACGCACAACGCGCAAGGCAGGCGCCATAGGTCACGGCAATCACTTGACGCAGAAGTATAAATCAGCTTTTAATCCTTCGTTTATGAGGGGTCACCACAGCGGAATGAACCACCGATCCAATAATTCATCTGGTATTTTTAAATCTCCACTCAATGACTAAAATGAATGAATGGTAACACTTTACTTGAAGGGGAGTTTATAAGACTGTCGTGAAACCTTTATAATCATGTTATGACACACGTAAAGTTGAATGGGTTTTTATTTTCATGCTTACGACAACTGTTAAGTGTCATTTGCTCATTTTAAATGCAAAGATGATATTGTTTGTTATGACAACTTGACTATCACTACCAGTCTTCATCTTTGTCAGCAATTTGTCGACATTACCAAGAAAACATAACTTGTCATAAATCTGTCATAAACATGATTGTCATAATGTGTCATGAATATTTTTCGGATCACGTTTTCAGTGGAACAAACTGTATTTGTCATTAAAATGTCTCATTAAAGGTGTCATTACTCTGTCAAATCCTTTTAACAACGTCATTAATATTTAACAAAATTTTAATTACAAATTCATCTAGTGCCACTGTTATTGAGGTCAAAATATATTAATTATGCTGTTATAAAATTCATGACACATTTATAATGGCTTCATGACAGTCATGTTTATGACAGATTTATGACAGGCTTTGTAATGTCAAGTTGTCATCATGACAAAGACAAAAACAGGTTGTGATGTATTTGTTTGTCAAATTGTCATAACAAACAAAATGTCATCTTTGCATTTAAAAGGTCACAACGGAGCAAATGACACTTAATATCAGTTGTTATAAGCATGCATAAAATCTCATTCACATTCATATGTCATGACTATAAAGGTTTGGTCTTATGAACACCCCTTCAAGTAAAGTACTACCAAATAAATGTACAAACACTAGCATTTCACCCGATTTCATTATTGTTATTTTTTTAAACAAATCTGTCAATTTCTTCAGCATTTATGATTAAATATGTGATATTGCTTACCTTCGGGTGAGTAAACAAATGTTCATTCCTGTGAGGAGAAACTTGGAAATGATTACCAACGTGACTCTACAACATACCTGCTCGTGTTTTTACCTGGGAGTCTCCCGTATTTCAGACCCATCTCCCGCCACCCTTCCATTTTGTTATTTCTCCCGGAAAACTCCCGTAATTTCAATTCCTCAGCTTTTTGGTACAGTCTATAACACCCCCAGATCGCCGACTTTGGTGTAGTATCCGATCGCAGCGGGTGCCCGAAACTCGGTGCATAGTACAGTTACTTAGCTGTGTTATTCAGACACCTCACCCCTAACACCTAGACGTTCCCACCACTCCCCCCTCGGTCTCCCGGATTTTCAGAGACATGTTGGCAGGTATGCTCTACAAGTGGGTCAAAATGATTGCATTTAATATATATTTTAGCTACAGATAGTTTCTATTTAATTGGAAATAACATTCTTACTATCAAGTGTTTAAAACTTTCAGTTGCATACTATAAAGTATAAAATACAGAATGTAATGCACTCCTTTTTGCAACATAGGCTCATTCTGAAAACGTAGCCTTATATACGTTTCTGGAGATCGCGAATTATGTAGCCAGAAGTACGTATGGCTGCATTTCGTCTTTAAAACGAACGATACGGGGCGGTATGACACCGTTCTTTTTCGCGCTTACCAGCTGACCGCTTACCTCCATATGGACGGCTTTCCCGCTGTTTGTCGGGTTAGCTCGCCATGTACTTCGGTAGACTTGAGACGCAGAGAGGAATTGACCACGGGGTTCAAGTCCAGTGAAGAACGGTTCCAGAAAGCGGGTAAGACAACAACAGAATCCAAAAAATAAAATAAACAAGTAAATAACAGAGTGAGAATGTGGTAAAATCTAAAAATGTGGTAAAAATCAGGCGAGGGCTCTTCTTTTTCTGGATTGCTTTTTAAATTTGTCGGTTGGGTTTAGGGAAGGCGGTGGGCGGGTCAATCTGTGCTTTGGAAAACACAATTGGTTGGGTTTAAAGAAGGAGGAGGGTGGGTCAGTCAATCGGTCAGTCAGTCAGTCAAACAGTCAGTCGACAGCGGCCTCTGGTGGGCCAGCAGGCGTGAATGACACTCACGAGAGAAATTTGAGATCTCAAAAAGCATACACAGCGGCCTCTGGTGGATTTGCGAAAACAAAAACTGCAAAATGTAGCTCCTTGGACGTATTTGGCGCTCTCCAGAAATGTATGTAGAGGTACATTTTTAGAATGAGCCTTTTTCACAAGTGTAAAATCTAAAACTTACACAGTCATGATAAAATTTGTTCAAACAATCCTCAATCTTTAAAAATTCTATAATTTCAATAATAAAAATAATAAAATCTATCTGAATTATCACAATTTCATAGCTTTCTCCAAGCATTAATTTTCTCATTCAGCATTAACGGCATGTTGTAAACATAAATACGTACCTGTCATTAAGTCATCTTTGTTTTGCATTCAGCATGGAATTAAATGCATTGTAAGTGTTAAAAGATGGTGTAGATGATGCTCAGTGCTCTGCTATGAAACACTGTACACGCAGAAAACTGTCAGGTCTAATAAAATCTGACGTTTTGAACTGCTTTGTTGTGTAGTGATGTTTTATGGAAATACAGTGCTCAGCATAAATGTGTATCTCTCTTTTAAAGTCATATTTTCTTTATTATATTTGTGTATATACTAGGGCTGCACAATATGTCATTTCAGCATTGATATCGCAATGTGATCATTCGCAATAGTCACATCGCAGGAAATGCAATGTTGAGTCTGTATTATAATCTATCATTTGCATAATTTTGAGGCATGTGACATGTGAAATTGTATTTATATTGCAATATACACTCACCGGCCACTTTATTAGATACACATTACTAGTACTGGGTTGGACCCCCGTTTGTCTTCAGAACTGCCTTAATCCTTTGTGGCATAGATTCAACAAGCTACTGGAAATATTCCTCAGAGATTTTGGTCCATATTGACATGATAGCGTCACGCAGTTGCTGCAGATTTGTCGGCTGCACATCCATAATGCGAATCTCCCGTTCCAACACATTCCAAAGGTGCTCTATTGGATTGAGATATGGCCGTTTTAGTACAGTGAACTCATTGTCATGTTCAAGAAACCAGTCTGAGATGATTCGTGCTTTATCCTGCTGGAAGTAGCCATCAGAAGATGGGTACACTACGGTCATAAAGGGATGGACATGGTCAGCAACAATACTCAGGTAGGCTGTGGTGTTGACACAATTTTCAATTGGTACTAATGGGCCCAAAGTGTGCCAAGAAAATATCCCCCACACCATTACACCACCAGCATTTGCACCCACAGAACTGCCGCTCCCTTGATATTTTCTCTTTTTCAGACTATTATCTGTAAACCTTATAGATGGTTGTGCGTGAAAATCCCAGTAGATCAGCAGTTTCTGAAATACTCAGACCAGCCCGTCTGGCACCAACAACCATGCCATGTTCAAAGTCACTTAAATCACCTTTCTTCCCCATTTTGATGCTCGGTTTAAACTGAAGCAGATCGTCTTGACCATGTCTACATGCCTAAATGCATTGAGTTGCTGCCATGTGATTGGCTGATTAGAAATTTGCGTTAACGAACAGTTAGACAGGTGTACCTAATAAAGTGGCCGGTATATTGCAGAATAACAAAATGTTGCAAGGTTTCTCCAATACTGTGCACCCCTAGTACCAAAGCCAAAAAAAAAAAAAAATACTATTCCAAAAAATAGTACACCCAAATTAATATGTTAGGGAAAAATATTAAATAAAATGTAAATAAACAGAAAAAAAAATCAAGTAAAACAAAAAAAATTAAATTAAATAATTTTTTTTTTTTTGCAATAACTCATTCATAACTCATTTCTATTCCTAAAGATGTTAGGCGACCAAACCTTTATTTTAATAGCTCTAACTGTTTGATTTAACAGTTTTGTTTAAGTGCACCAACATATATTGGCTATAGTCACTGAGAAATGGATAAAAATATTACTATTGAAAAGGGGGCATACTAATTATTGCTGTATATACAGTATTACCCCATGCATCATGTCTTTTACATCAGCATACAGGTGAATAGAACAAACAGATGAGCCATGCAAACATATAAATAGCTGGATGTCAGAGACAGGTTCAGGATAATGCAGGATGATGATTGATGGCAGCATATATAGTGAAAGCCCAGCGTGTCTGCGTCCTTTATCCCTTAACCTGTACTAATCTGTTAATACGCAAACTGCTGCACAAGCACTCGCACTCACCCAATCCGATTACACAGTGTGTTCATACAAGAGGGAAGATGAAATTATGCATTCATGTCAAGCGCTCCATGTTGTCAATTATATTTTAGCAGCCTAAATTAAATAGATACTGTCATTCACAGTGTAACCCTCCTGTTAGAATTCTGTAGTCTTTCAGGGTCGAAAATGTTCACTAAACCTCTAAAATAAAGCAGCAAAATTTAAGTTCAATCCTCAAATGTATTTAGCATGAAGATACAACCTCATCTTCATCACAAACTCGGTGAATGTCTTGGTTTTCTATTATCTGTGTGCAGTATATCAATGTTTAATCAGTGGACAACATTCATTCATTTATTTTCCTTTAGCTTAGTCCTTTATTTTGGACAACACTTGTTTTTCACTAGAGTAAAGGGTAGCCTATATTTTTATATAATATATTATATACCATATATTATTTTAATTCAACAGAATGGGTACTGTCACGATCACCAGCGATCTAACCCTTCTAGATTGCTGGAGAACATTCATTATCACCCGGACTACAATCCTGTCATGCACCACACACACACACACCTGTTCCGGTTCTCCTTTGATTACACATACAGCTGGGAGCTGATCAAAGAATGATTACACAGAATCTGTCACGATCACCAGTGATCTAACCATTATAGATTGCTGGAGAACATTCATTATCACCTGGACTACAATCCTGTCATGCACCACACACACACACCTGTTCCGGTTCTCCTTTGATTACACATACAGCTGGGAGCTGATCAAAGAATGATTACACAGAGTCTGTCACGATCACCACAATCTAACCCTTATAGATTGCTGGAGAACAATTATTATCACCCGGACTACAATCCTGTCATGCACCACACACACACCTGTTCCGGTTCTCCTTTGATTACACATACAGCTGAGAGCTGATCAAAGAATGATTACACAGAATCTGTCACGATCACCAGTGATCTAACCCTTATAGATTGCTGGAGATCATTCATTATCACCCGGACTACAATCCTGTCATGCACCACACACACACACACCTGTTCCAGTTCTCCTTTGATTACACATACAGCTGGGAGCTGATCAAAGAATGATTACACAGAGTCTGTCATGATCACCAGTGATCTAACCCTTATAGATTGCTGGAGAACATTCATTATCACCCGTACTACAATCCTGTCATGCACCACACACACCTGTTCCGGTTCTCCTTTGATTACACATACAGCTGGGAGCTGATCAAAGAATGATTACACAGGGTCTGTCACGATCACCAGTGATCTAACCTTTATAGATTGCTGGAGAACATTCATTATCACCCGGACTACAATTCTGTCACAATATGGACTACAAATTCTGTCATGTGTGTGTGTGTGTGTGGTGCATGACAGGATTTGTAATGATAATGAATATTCGAGATCGTGACAGGTACTAAGGAAGGGTACTAGTTTTTACAACACTTAAAAAAATGTAATGGCAAAAAGTCATGACAAGAAATATTTTTATGTTGATTTAACTTATTTTAATACGTTTATCAGGTTTCAACTAAGATGTTTCAGTTATACAACGTTTAACTTAATATTTTTAGTCAGATAGATTGATAACTAGTTGAGATGACTAGAAAACAATTGTTTTACAGTGAAGGGCTGTGTCTCAAATGCTAGAACTTTTTGAGTTTTTACAGAAATGTGTTGTTGTTGTTTGTGTGTCTATTTGTGTACTTGTTTATGTGGTTTACAAGGACAAAATTGTATAATGACAGGTTATTAGGGTGGCAAAGGTATTAGGCTCTATTAAGGTGGCCTTGTGTCCTCGTAATTCAAAACACTTAAAATCATATTGAAGTTTGGGTTTAGGGTAAGGTAAGTCTATAATACATGGTTTTTACTGTTTAAAATATATTACGCGTATGGAGAGTCCTCCTAAATAATTTATACAAGTATGTGTGTGTGTGACTAGACCACAAAGCCACTTTTAAGCTGCATAGGTCAATTTTTAGTAAAGTAATATATTTTATGAGTCAAAATGATTGATTTTTCTTTTACACCAAACATCATTAGAATATTAAGTAAAGATCATGATCCACAAAGACATTTTGTAAATTTCCTCTAGTGTCAAAACATCAAAACTTAATTTTTGATTTGTTATATATTCATGTAAGAACTTAATTTAGACAGATTATATGGTGATTTTTAAAGCATTTTGATTTGAAACCTTATGATTGATTTTGAGGTTCAAGGTCTCTCTCTCTGTCTCTCTCTCTCTCACACACACACACACACACTGTTTATATACACTCACCGACCACTTTATTAGGTACACCTTACTAGTACCGGGTTGGACCCTCTTTTGCCTTCAGAACTGCCTTAATCCTTCGTGGCATAGATTCAACAAGGTACTAGAAATATTCCTCAGAGATTTTGGTCCATGTTGACATGACCTTCTGGTCGACGCTACAGAGAACTGCGCACCAGAACAGCCCGACACAGAAAGAGTTTCTTCCCTCAGGCAATCCATCTCATGAACACTTGATGATAATAATTGTGGAACCAACATTACAACTTGCTATACATTTTTTATACACATATGCACTTATTTAACAGCACACTTTACATGCCAATTTGCACATAACAGCTGTACATATAATGTTGTATATAGTAATATACCTGTACATACACTAGTCAATTTGTATGCAGCTATTTGCATTCACTACTTACTTTTATTTTTAAAATATATTTATTATCTGTTTTTTGTTCTGTCTTTGTAATTCTGTTGCACTGTAGAAGCTCTGTCCTGAAAAAAAAATCCTCGTATGTGTGATACCTGGCAATAAAGCTCTTTCTGATTCTGATTCTGACATGATAGCATCACGCAGTTGCTGCAGATTTGTCAGCTGCACATCCATGATGCGAATCTCCCGTTCCACCACATACCAAAGGTGCTCCATTGGATTGAGATCTGGTGACTGGAGGCCATTTGAGTACAGTGAACTCATTGCCATGTTCAAGAAACCAGTCTGAGATGATTCGCGCTTTATGACATGGTGCGTTATCCTGCTGGAAGTAGCCATCAGAAGATGGGTACATTGTGGTCATAAAGGCATGGACATGGTCAGCAACAATACTCAGGTAGGCTGTGCTGTTAACACGATGCTCAATTGGTACTAATGGGCCCAAAGTGTGCTAAGAATGGATATCTTCTCTACCTAATAAAGTGGCTGGTGAGTGTACAGTATATTACCTGTTGTAACTTTCCATGTTGTCCCTTTATGACCAACAGAGCACCTCAGTGATGTGGCATCATGGATGTGCAGGTGATAAATCACAATGAACATGGACCAAAAGCTTTGAGAAATGTTTTTAACACCTATAAAAGACCAGGCAGTTGTATTTTCAGTGGTTCAACACGGTACTAGAAAGGTGTACCTAATAATACAGTAAAGCTGTGACTTCATATGCAATTTCTGAGAGATATGAGAGTTTAATAACAACAGGACTGCTAGTATTTAACATTTAAACACCATGTCATGGTGCATGTCATAATAGTGGAAACGTCAAACATATCAAAATCAAAATTATATTTCAAATATATGGTTTTATACATGTTTTATTAGCTTATAAAATATGCTAAGCTTTATAAGTAGGCTCCCTCTGTCAATTTACCTCATAGGGCCAACTGCTATTATTAGTGGTAAACAAACTAATAATAAAAAAAGCAAACACACCTTTTTTATAAAAATAACTATATTATCGCTCTCAGCAAACAAGCTTAATCAAAACTGTAGTGATAACAGGTCAAGATGGACCTTTCATGGGTTGAATTACACATGTAAATACAGCTTGCGATCCAAAAAGGGAGTGCAAGATAAAGCCCTGTTGTCGTTAGAGGGAGAGGCTGTCCTTTAGCCAGGGAGTTGGCAAGTTGGATTGCAGCAGCTTTTCTCTTTCGCCACCTACACAGAGAACCAACCCAGCCAACCACACGTCTGAAACCGATCCCAGTAGCGGCACTTCGACTTACCGTAGGAAAGTCAGAATCACTTTAGCGAATCGGTTCGTTCGAACAGTTAATTTGAACGAACCAGCTCATAAAACATTTAAGTCGCAGCTTAAATTCGCATTTACATAGTGATTTTAACTACATAAGCATAGCCAAATAAAAACAATCGCTTTTATGTTTTAAACTCCGCTCGACACATTTTGAAAACAAAACGCCAAGTACAATGTCCAGTGATTTAAGAAGCGAGTCAACTCGCACGAATCAACAAAAAGAACCGGTTCAAAAACACAATTGATTCGCGAATCATATAGCGTCGGCTTCCGTAGCTGAAATGATCCTTACTACACTTTCTCCTAGGCATTTGTCTTACAGTTAATTTCATTTCCACAACAAACCCATCATTTAATCCGAGCTAGACATAACTTCAAACGGAAACACAGAGCAATGGACTGAAACACGACAGATTAGTTTGAGCGAATCCGCTGTTAGGGACATTTAACGAACGTTAATCTGTCATGGTTGATAGTTAGCACGTACGCTATCAGGGTATAGCTCGTTAGCGCAGCAAATATCGCTTTATTTTGAAGTGTGTTTCAGGTCAATTCAGCGATAGCGATATCAGCTACAATGTGAAAACTCGCTCACGAAGGACTGCGATCTTCACTGCAGCCGCAGACGAGCTCACGACAGTTGTGTCGAAGTTGGAAATACGGAAATAACAGCCATTTGTGGCCCACATTAATATCAATTAATTGCAAGTTCGTGTGTTGAATATTTCGTGTGCCGTCGCCTTGTTTTGAAAGTGTATGGCTGTGCGCGCGCGCCCATCAAAAGTGGGGATTAATATTTAGGTCGTGCGCGAAGATTAGTGTTCACAGCAGGATGTCAAAAGGATTTGTGAGCTGAAATAATAACAAAAACAAAAACATGTCATTCTCATTGTCATAAAGCAAAGTTTCGCTTCATTACAGAAGCCCGACGCTTTCTGTAGGTGATAGATGTTTGTAAGTTACAAGAGCAGGCTGTCAAAATATCTTTCCTGATCAAATACTCTAGAAATCAGACATCATGTCAGGGGACAGTAGTGGTAGTAGTGGCGAGGACTCCGACCGAGAAACCCGCCGCAAAGTTTGCACCGTAAAACACGAGATCACTAATGGTAGGTGACTTCATCCTCAATCTCCAGAATAACCTGTTGTGTGTGTGATTTATTTTTCAAAGTGTTGGTGATGATGATATGCTTTGATGTATCATTAGCGTTTGGTCATTACCTTTTTTAAATACCACTAAAGGTACTCTAAAGAATTGAGGTAAAGTTTGTTTTATATTCCCACATTCAGTTATTCACCTTAATGGTATAATTTCAGAAAAAAACTATTCTTTGCTAATTGTTAATAGTTAGATCATATTAGCAGCCAATAATTATTGAAGTACAACAGTCAAATAAATAGTCTTAATGTTGATTTTTAAGTCGTACCTCAGACCGAAAATTTAAATTACTATGGTAAACAATATAGAGAGCATGTCAACAAGTTGTTACTGAACTAATATGCGAATTTAAAAACAACTTTACCTCAATTTCTAAAGAATAGCATGCAAATGTTTACCACATCCCAATAACTAATTTCCAAAGAATCATTGTATTAGCAAATGATATTCTGTGTAAATTAAACCTGTTATTTCTTTAATCTTATTTAAGAAAATTGTGGTGGTCTATTGGTGATGGTATCAAGTTTTTATTGAATGAATACTATAAAAATAGTTAATTCAGTCCATATTGTTTCATTAAGTTTGTTTTATTTTCAGACATTCAGAATTTTACATTAATAATAAACTTTCAGAAAAGTATTCTTTTCAAAATAGTGAAATCATATTAGCAGCTAATGACTATCAAAGTACAACTTTGTTTAGTCAAATAAATAGTGCTAATGTTGTTTTTAAGTCATACTTAGATGTGATTTCAGACCGAAAATTGAAACTACCATGATAAACAATATAGAGAGCTTGTCAACAAGTTGCCACTGAACGAATGTGCGAATTTAAAACCAACTTTACCTCAATCTCTAAAGAATAGCATGCAAATGTTTACCATTGTATCGCCGTAACAAATTTCCAAAGATTCATTGTATAAGCAAATATTATTTTGTGTGTAATGTTTTGTGTTAAAACCTGTTATTTCTGTCTTACTCAAAAAATATGTGGTGGTCTATTGGTGATGGTATCAAGTTTTTATTGAATGAATACCATAAAAATAGTTAATTCGGTCCATATTGTTTCATTAAGTTTGTTTTATATTCACACATTCAGAATTTCACCTTAATAATATAATTTCAGAAAAGTATTCTTTTCTAATTCTAAATAGTGAAATCGTATTAGCAGCCAATGACTATCAAAGTACAACATTGTTCACAGTCAAATAGTGCTAATGTTGTATTCAAGTCATACTTAGATGTGATTTCAGGCCAAAAATATAAAGTACCATGGTAAACAAGAGAGCTTCTCAACAAGTCGTCACTGAACAAATGTGCGAATTTAAAACCAACTTTATCTCAATCTCTAAAGAATAGCATGCAAATGTTTACCATTGTATCGCCGTAACTAATTTCCAAAGATTAATATAGATATAAGCAAATATTATTTTGTGTGTAATGTTTTGTGTTAAAACCTGTTATTTCTATCTTATTTAAAAAAATTGTGGTGGTCTATTTTGATGGTATCAAGTTTTTATTGAATGATTACCGTAAAAATAGTTAATTCGGTCCATACTGTTTAATTCATTGTATCAGTCTAGTTATATTTTTCCAAACTATGTTGTGTTTTTCTCTCAATGTATAAACATTGTTATTTTTAGTTCTAATGTTTTTAATTGTCATGATAGATGATTTGTTTTTATTTTAATTATTTCAGTGCAATTTAAGCTTCATTTGTTTATATATTTATTTATTTAAACTTTATTTAATAAAAATTATTTGTTAGTCATATTATAATAATTTATCAGCCATAAGGAGAATCGGAAGCACCTTACAATCAGTTTTATTGAATTATTTCTTCCGCTACCAAAGAGCAGTATATTTTCTTTTACAGTTTATTAATCTTTGTTAACGTTTGGTAAACTGTCTGTATATACATGTATGTGTATATATATATATATATATATATATATATATATATATATATATATATATATATATATATATATATATATATATATATATATACAGTTAAAGTCAGAATTATCAGCCCCCCTGTTTATTTTTCCCTAATTTTTTGTTTACCGGAGAGCAGATTTCTTTAACACATTTCTAAAAATAATAGTTTTAATAACTCATTTCTAATAACTGATTTATTTTATCTTTGCCATGATGACAGTAAATAATATTTGACTAGATATTTTTCAAGACACTTCTATACAGCTTAAAGTGACATTTAAAGGCTTAACTAGGTTAATAAGGGTAACTAGGCAGGTTAGGGTAATTAGGCAAGTTATTGTATATTGATGGTTTGTTCTGTAGACAGTCAAAAAAAAAAAGGGGGCTAATAATTTTGACCTTAAAATAGTGTTTAAAAAATTAAAAACTGCTTTAATTCTTGCCAAAATAAAACAAATAAGACTTTCACTAGAAGAAAAAACTATTATCAGACATACTGTGAAAATTTCCTTGCTCTGTTAAACGTCATTTTGGAAATATTTAAAATAGAAAAAAAATCTTCAATCAATTCAAAGGGGGGCTAATAATTCTGACTTCAACTGTATACACACACACACACACACACACACACACACACACACACACACACACACACACACACACACACACACACACACACACACACACACACACACACACACACACACACACAGTGCTCAGCATATATGAGTACACCCCCCACAAATCTCTCATTTAAATAAATTTCTATAGGATAATTTATAACATCATATTTGTGTTTATACATTAGTTTAGTCAGTACTGAAGTCAAATCTGGAGCTTAACAAAATAACTTACAATAATGGTTCAAAAATTAATAGCCCAAATTTATGTTATAGAAGAATAATAAATAAAACTTTCAAAATTAGCAATTATCAAGAGAGAGAAACAAAAATATATAAATTTTTGTTAAAATTCTGTAGTTTGTATTTTTTTTTGCAATATTTTGCATGCATTTAAATGTTTTACCTTTCCATTTCTAAAGATGTTCTGTGACTAAACTGTGACTACTGTGTTCTGTGACTGTCATTATTTTAATAAATATATCTGTTTAATAAATCTGTTTTGTTCAAATGCACCAATATATATTACCATTATTCATATATATATATATATATATATATATATATATATATATATATATATATATATATATATATATATATATATATATATATATATATATATATATATATATATATTAGTTTGTATATGTTATTTCAGTGTGCCTTAATTAAAAAAATGATTAGTAAATGTTGAAATGATGTTAAAGGGATCGTTCACTTTAAAAGGAAAATTTACTCTCGCCTCAAATGTTTAAAACGTGTTTGAGTTTATTTCCTTTGTTGAAAACAAAGGAATATTTTTTGGAGAATGTTGGAAGCAGATAGATTTTTTTTCCTACTATGGAAATCAATGGCTACCAGTTTCCAATATTTTTCAAAATTTTATTGTGTTCAACAGAAGTAAGAAACCACTTGATGTTTAGTAAACTTTAAGTACATTTTCATTATGGAGTGAACTATCCCTTTAAGATTTTTTTAATCTTTTAGAAGTAATATCAACAGTTCAGTTAATGGTCAAAGCAGGTTGTTAAATGTAACCAAAGTATCACTTTTTAGTTACTTTTTCAAATGTTGATATTGTAGCGTCTGCATGTACTGTAAAACTGCAACGTTTAAAGGGATAGGTCACCCAAAAATGAAAATCTGTCGTCATGTACTCGCCTTTAACTTTAAGATGTTCTTTCTGCTGTTGAACACAAAGGAGATATTTTGAAGAAAGCTGGAAACCTGTAACTATTGACTTCCATAGTATTTGTATTTTCTACTATGGAAGTCAATGGTTACAGGTGTTCAGCTTTCTTCAAAATATCTTCTTTAGTGTTCAGCAGAAGAAAGGTTCTCATAAAGGTTTGGAACCACTTAAGGGAGAGTAAATAGTGAGTAAACTTTCATTTTTGGGTGAACGGTCTCTTTAAGAGTATTGAATATAGTGCTGCTCTAGTAAGTGTTTGTAGGGAGAGTTGAAGTTTTACTCAAAGTATGATTTATTGTGAACATTCCCTGTTTGTCCATTTCCAGCAAACCTCACAGGATACACTGAGAAAGTTGGCATGGAGAACTTTGAACTTCTCAAAGTGCTTGGCACAGGAGGTGAGAACTGAACTCTGTGTTCCTACATGTGGGTTTCTGGATCAAACTGGTTTGTCCTTCTTGTGAAGGTCACTGGAAATGTTTATCTTTTGACACAAGGGTTGAATGAAAGTTATCTTACCAGTCATTGCCATAAGGTTATTATAAACGAGAAGATGTTTATACATCAGGGAGCACTGCAAAATATAAAGTACATGAATATGAGCTTATTTCTAGGATTTTCTAGCCATATGCCTTATAGTCATTCAATCAACGACTAAATTAAATCAATATACTGGCCACTAGAGGCTAAATCAGTGGTGGGCAAACATTTTAGACCCGAGGGCCACATCAAGTTTTGCAAACCAAGTGAAGGGCAGCATGTCAAATCCTTCAAAAAATAACTTTTATTTATAGTGGCATTATGCATCGAACATGTAATATCGGACAGAAACATGTCACATTAACACAAAACAGATTTTTTAATAGTTATTATTGAGCCAAATTTACAAGTAAAATTAATTTGCACTGCTATTTATATTTACTTATCATCATAAAACAATAAAATAATCCCTTATAAAATATAATAATAATAATGTAATGTTTTTTACAGTGGAGAATAGAAAGGGTATTGTCTAATAGAAAAAATCTTATATTAACACATTAAAAATAATTGCTAAAGTTTACTATTCAGTCAAATTTATAATAATCTAATTTGCACTGCTTTTAGAATATACAGATCAATCATCATAAAACTTGATGAAACCACAAATCTTTGATAAAAGAACTTTTTAAGTGGATGTATGCATGGAAAATATATTCTATGACAAAAATTAACACACTTAACCAGCAATTATTATATAATTTGAGTCAAATTCACAACAATCTAATTTCATCTCATACTGATTGCGCTAACTGTACCGCGTGCATTACTGCCATCAAATGGCGTTCACTTGTATTGCATCATTAATTTACTAATTCTGAAACCGTTACTCCGAAGCAGCATTTTAAAAACTTCCTCGCGGGCCGGATGAAAGTGCTCAGCGGGCCGCATATGGCCCGTGGGCCGTAGTTTGCCCACCTCTGGGCTAAATAGTAGTGCTGTCAATAAAGATAAATCACATCCAAAATAAAAGCTTATATTTACATAATGTATAAATATATGTGTGTACTGTGCATAGACATTAGGACTGGACAGTATTGGAAAAATTTGATTCTGTGATATGAATACAATTTCACATGGCTTAATTAGCTCTATTTGGGAAAAAATACATTAATTTAGATTGATCTGGTTGATTTTGTAAGGGTGTGAATCATGTAACATTTTTAAAGCAAGAATAATTACAACAAAGCAAAGAAAAAAGTAAAATAAAGCAAAAAACAAGTAAAAGCAGTGCTTTATGGTTTTTCTGGTGAGGCAAACAGTATTCAGGTACAGGAATTGAATAATGAAGTGTAAAATAACACTGTATAGTCTGCATTGTAATTTTAATTCAGTAAATGTACTTCCAAATGACCCTGAATGCTTTAAAATCTTTTGAAAAGCCTTTATAACACATGCAAATGATAAAGTTTCACTCTGTTATGGTTATACTTTGCAAAGACTTCACAAATCTCATACGTTCTCAATTGTTGATCAACTTCGAACTCAACTCTGCATTGCATATCTTGCGGTGTGACTATTGCGGATGCACACATTGTGATATCGATGCTGAAACCATATATTGTGCAGGCCTAATACACATAAACACATACATGAAAAATGTTAATTTATATTTATAACTTAAATATTTATATCTAATGCAAATTATATATTTATATATATATATATATATATATATATATATATATATATATATATATATATATATATATATATATATATATATATATATATATATAATCAATATAAATAATATATAAATTAAAAAAAAATATATATATATGTCAATATTTTGGTTTTGTATTCACATATATATGAGCTATATCACACGAGTAGCAGTGCACTGCTACAAGTGTGATATTGCATTTATACAACAGTTCGACGGCACAATCGTGTATATAAAAAAGAAAATCAAACACGGAGGGTCTAAAAACCCTTTTGTATTAGGAACTACTTCCACCGTTCATTCACATCTGCAGCAGACGTCAAAACAGCAGAAGCCGTTACTAATTCATCAACGTCACTTTAGAGCTAGTGTTTGAATGATTCTCTTTAGCATAATGTTTAAAGTGATGACAAAACAGCTGATTTTGCTGACATTTTAAGATTAAAGGCTGAACTTGACATGAAATGCCATCAGTCTACAGAGATATCTCTTTACAGTGTCACAGTCTACAGTATTTCTCTGTTGCGTCGGGATGTCACAATAATTAACCCTGAAAAAAGCAGCGCAATCACTACCAGACTGCTGTTGTGTTGGCGATAAGGAGGGGGTGTTCGGGGGTGAGGTCTCTGAATAACACTGTTGAGAACCGGATAGGAAAGTAACTGTATTAAAATAGGCACTGTCCTTCTAAATAAACTGCATAGTTGCAATTTATACAAAAGAGGGAGATTGACTTAGAATGTCACTTACCAGTTTAATAATGATTTGATCAGATGTAGTTAGAAAACACGCAGTTTTAATCTTCTAAGCAAGGGCTTATTATACGGTTCTGGCACCATTTTGTGGATAGACGACGTCAGCCGTCTTTGGTTAATGGACGCCAACGGGCTGTCTCACAGAAATTATTAATATTTAAAATAGGCACTGTCCTTATAAAAAAAAAACTGCATAGCTGCAATCTAAACAACTACATTCTCAACTACAAAAGCCTCGAAAGTACATTATGCTGTCCAACAGCTGCAATATTGTAAGTTTATTGATCTGCTGTCACTCTATGTGGGCGGAGTAATACAGAAGGGTGAAGAGGCTGTACGAGTGCTGTTATTGCAGAATATCACACTACTATCAGCCAATCAGATTCGAGAACCATATGTACACAGTATTTATACACAGTGAGTAAACATACATTATGTAAATACAAAGTTTTATTTTGGATGCGATTAATTGTTTTTATCACAAATTAATCATTTGACAGCACTACCTCATTCATTCATTTTCTTGTCGGCTTTGTCCCTTGCGGGGTCGCCACAGCGGAATGAACCGCCAACTTATCCAGCACGATTTTACGCAGCGGATGCCCTTCCAGCCGCAACCCATTTCTGGGAACATCCACACACTCATTCACACTCATACACTACGGACAACTTAGCTTACCCAATTCACCTGTACCGCATGTCTTTGGACTGTGGGGGAAACCGGAGCACCCGGAGGAAACCCACGCGAACGCAGGGAGAACATGCAAACTCCACAAAACAGCACTACCTAATATACATTTTTAATATTGTCTTTTTAGCTAATTTAACGGGGTAGTTCACCCAAAATGAAAATTTACTGACTATTTACTCACCTCAATTGGTTCCAAATTTTTATAAGTTTTTTCTTCTGAATCTACATCGACTTCCATAGTATTTATTTTTTTTTACTATGAAAGATAATGGTTACCGGTTTCCAGCTCTCTTCAAAATATCTTAATTTGTGTTCAAGAACGAAACTCAAACATGTTTGTGACAAGAGAAGGGGGAGTAAATGATGACAGAATTTTCAATTTTGAGTGAGCTATACCTTTCAGTAGTATTGGTGTAAATCATAATCTGTTTTTTTCCCTTGTTTAATAACTAGAAAACTTATTGTATATAACTTGTGTTGTAAGTATGTAATAACCTAATGTAACTGTAATTAAGCCCAGTTCACATGAAGTGTAAAGAGTGTGTTTACTTTTTTCTTTGTTCAAGTGTTGTTTAAATGTCGAACTAAACCTTTAAATAGCTACATCTCTGCTTTTTCTTCTCTTTATCAGCTTATGGGAAAGTGTTTTTGGTCCGAAAAATCAGCGGCCATGATAAAGGCAAACTCTACGCCATGAAGGTTTGTGCTTCCAACATCACAATTTTTTTTTTTTCATCCTTCATTTTGTAAAAGTCACCTAAATCACAGTTAGTAAAAATCACACATAAAACTTTGAACTAAAACCATTACCAACGTTTTTGTAGCTAGAAATAAAATAATTATTAGATGAAATAAAGCTAACTTATTTTATTGAAATGGTGTTTAAGGTATTATTTCTCTATAGATGTGAATTAGGCCATACAATAAAACAACCCTGATAGTTCAAAACAATAAAACCTAATAAAAATAACTAAAACAGTGGTACTAAAATAACATTCTTCATTTTCAGTGTTTTCAGACAAAAAAAAACTTGCTGAAACTAGGGCTGTGCGATATGGGCAAAAGAAACCTATCACGATTTTTGCGAACAATATTGTGATTTCGTTTTAATCACGATTTTGACACACACATGAGGCAAAAAAATCAAAATCACCTAGTAAAGGTGGAACAAATTGTCTCTATAGAACAGATAGAATAGAACAAATAGGCTGTGTGTGTGTGCGCCGTCAAAAACAAGTTAGGCCCAATCGCAATTCTATTTTTGTACCCCTACCCCTTCCCCTTGGCCCTTGAAACAGAGTGTGAAGGGGAAAGGCTTCAAAATTCACCCCTAAGAATGGGACACCACTACAGCACCTGCACATGTCATCATACGTCATCGCGATCTCTTGCTTCATATGAGATCAATGATGGCGACTGCTGCTGTTATTCCAGTTGAGTTATTTTTTGGTATTTATTTTCAGGAAATCACTGAAGGCATATACTGTATTATGTTATCATAATGATCTAATGTGGCAATAAGATCGTTACTATACTGTGCATTTACACCATGGCCATATTCATCTATGTAAACACACCAAAAACAACATTAACATTATAACAGACACTGTAAAACGCTCATTCCGTGCCACTATTTTCTGACAGGGTATTCAAGTGTTAGATGTAAAAGTATGTTGTGGGACTGCTATACAGGAGTTATTATTAGGGATTATAGATATGGAAATTTAGCGTTTTTTTATTTTAGCGTTTTTTTTTTTTTTGAGCATGATGGTAAAACACAAACGCGGCTATGAATATATTCTAAAATAAAATATAAAAAAATACTAATTTGTGCATCTCCTTTCTTCCCTGCGCAGCTATGCTGCCGTTGTGGCTGGTGTATTCGGGGACATTTTCTTACCCCTTGGTTTCGAGTGTGATCCTGAAAAGTTTAAAGGGGTATCTACCCCTTCTCCTTAGCCCTACTCCTTCAAGCTAAAGAGAATTGGGACACCCCTACCCCTTAAGGGGGAAGTGCTAAGAGGTAGAATTGGGATTGGGCCTAAGGCTCCGATGTTCTGCTTAGCTACATCTCAAAAGTAGTTGCATGTACTTTTCTACATGTTCACAGATTTTTTTTGCCTTGCATAAATCATAGACCTTTTTATGACGCTGTCCTGAAATAGGTCACTCGCATATCGCGCATATTGGGAGCGACGCGCTTGCGTATTCCAGCTGCACCCAGTTGAAAACATTTAACGGTTATACTTTTCAGAAGGCTGTTAACAAGAACTGACCGATCAGCTTCAAAATGTAGTGGAATATACACATTTCTATATACTAATTACCTCAGACAAACACAGAACATCCAAACACTGCAGAGCTTTTTAATTTTCTCCATAAATAAAACTTGTATCAGAGCTGCAGTAATGTTATGTTAGTTTTTTATCCTCTGAGAAAACGGTTGCTGGTTTCCTAGCAATGATAAACGACAAAGGAGTGCAAGCACAAAGCGCATTGAAAATGCTGTAGGAAGCGACGTGCTCACGCTTTCCACATGCTTTTAGATGTGATATGTGACTGAAAGGTCTTACAAATTACCGGGTTCTGCTATATATAAGCCTTTCTGTATTCAAAGTAATCCCACACCACAGATGTTGACTTTTTTTGGGCACCAAGTCCTCCTGTGCTGAACTCATCATCCCTGTTTATGCAGCCTATTTGTCATTAGCTCAGTTTCTTGTTCTTGCACTTTGTTTAGGCGCACTGCTTTGTGATTGGTTCAAATAGCATACTGCAGGAGAAGTCTGGACTGGAGCGCACTAAAAATCGTGCTGTAAGGCGATCGTGCATGTTCACATCGCGATTTCGATACGATTTCAATTAATCGCACAGCCCTAGCTAAAACTCATATAAACTTTTATTTAATACATTGCGTTGCATAAAATATCAATTATTAGATGGGACATACACTGTTTTTTGGTAATCTATACCAGGGGTTTTCAAACTGGGGGGCGCCAGCACCTCTAAAGTGGGGCGCGAGAATTTGAGCCGTGCACACGAGTAAATTATGATGACGATTTTAATGCGTTAACTAGAGTGAATCGGATTAATGTCAGTTCCACATCTAACTATCAGGCACCTGTAGAGTTTATGCGTTCGAGTAAAATATATGCAAATAAAATGGACCGGGTGCTTTTTAAAATTAATGACGGTGAATGAAAGTCAATCCGGTGAGCTTCTGACAAAAAAAGTGCCCTTCTGAATCAAATCAGCAGGATGCCCTTCTGGATCTTTCACTTTCTTTGAAGACATACGACATGATGACATACAGACTACCTTTACATGGACATCAGTAATAGTTATTTGCCTTAATCTGAATAAGACAATAATATAATTAATGTGTTACGTGAAGTGCTTTTTGAATGTTGCATCACCAGGATATCCACGTTTCCTGCAGTCTCATGTCATTTTGGGTGTTTCATCTTTAATTTTTCGACTTTAACTGCAGTTCGGCACTTTCACTCATGAATATTTCATTCATGCCCCCATGACAAACTGGGGTATTAGACGCGAATATTTAGTAAGGACTGGTGGAAGATGTTTTAATGGGATTTGATAGCGCACGCCAAATGAAAAGAAATAAAACTTCCGCATTTCGTGATCAGTGTTGTCAGATGTAGCTGACTGATTCCAGCCCAAAAGCTATTTAAAACACGCCGAAATGCTAATTCAAAACCACCCAATCTGGCAACACTGTTCGTGATGATGTGAAATTGGACAAATTTGCGGGGAACGTGTGTCCTAAAAGTTTGAAAACCCCTGATCTATACTATAGGAAATCCTTCAAAAATCAAGTAGAATTTTACTGAAAACGTTGGTCTCATTTTTGCTTGATTTCACGATTCCGCTGTAGGTGCTAAAGAAAGCAGCCATCGTTCAGAAGGCAAAGACTGCGGAGCACACTAGAACCGAGCGACAGGTATTGGAGCATATCCGCCAGTCACCCTTCCTGGTCACCCTCCATTACGCTTTTCAGACGCAAACCAAACTGCACCTCATCCTAGGTAAGCACAGGACATCGATTCACTTATGCATGATGGTTTATGCTAATATAAATTATATAATTTACCTGGGGGTGGGTGTTTTATATATATATATATATATATATATATATATATATATATATATATATATATATATATATATATATACATATACATATACAGTGTTTCCTCTAGGATTTTTTCCAGCAGTGGTGGCAGGACTTTTTTTTTTTTACACAGATCTGCCAACTATTTCAAAGACAAATATTACACGCAGTATAACAAGTCGAGATAGCATTCATGTAATACGAGCATGCGCGCCGATTTCCTCTGTTCGAGCACAGAACTTCTTGCACGCACTCAAGTGCAGATCTTCTCGTGCGCTCTCCAGTAAGCGCTGCTGAAGCGCGATTTAGTGTGTTTTTGTGCGTTTTCCGACATTAACGCGTCCTGAAGTAAAATGAAACAGCTATAAACTCCAGCAAGATAAAGTCATTGTATGCAGGGCCATTGACCTTTATAAATAAAGTATACTTATGGAAACTGTGTTCATCTTAACTGAAAGCTACGCCGTGTTTGCTAGACTCGCGCACCTGTCAGTCAGTCTGTCAGAGTCAGCCAGCATGTCACCTTCAACAAATAGCGCACAGCACTACGGTTACAGAAAAGTTTGCGCTGTTTACCTCTAATATGTTTTGGTGCGATTATAACCCGCTATAAAAAACACGACTAAATGTTTTAAATAAGAAGCTGTAATGTAGCCGTGGCGGGATGGATTTTGGCGTGGCGGCCCGCCACGAATGAATGAATGTAGCGGAAACCTTGATATATATATATATATATATATATATATATATATATATATATATATATATATATATATATATATATATATATATATAGTCAATCCTGAAATTTACACCCCTGGCAAATTCTGACTTAAATTCTTTGTTCAAATGTAAATAAAAGCTGAGAAATATATATGTTTTTTTACACAATGATGCCTTCAACTTATTGTCTTTTGCAAGAAGCCTGTGTCATTTCTGGGCCAAAAAATAACTTGCTGTTTGAATAAAAGTAACTTTAAGTTAGAATTTGCCAGGCGTATGAATAATTTCGGGCTTGACTGTATGCATATGTGTGTATACACTACCTGACAAAAGTCTTGTCGTCGATCCCAGTTGTAAGAACTGTTGCAACAAATAATAACTTGACTTCTAGTTGATCATTTGGAAAAGTGGCAGAAGGTAGATTATTTTCAGATGAATCATCTGTTGAACTGCATCCCAATCATCACAAATACTGCAGAAGCATATTGGAACCCGCATGGACCCAAGATTCTCTTAGACATCAGTCAAGTTTGGTGAAGGAAATGTCATGGTTTGGGGTTACATTCAGTACTTGTCTGAGTAAAGTCAGACCTCACTGTCCTAATTAAATAATTAAAAATCAAGGCATGATCATATTTAATTTGGTAAAATAAGCGTAATCTAAAGGCCTTTGCCTTTTATATAAGCCACTTCTGATACCAAATGATCAACTGGAAGTCAAGTTATTATTTGTTGTTCCTAAAACTTGGATAGGCGACAAGACTTGTCAGGTAGTGTATATGTATATATGTGTGTGTGTGTTTATTTTTATTCACTAATTAATTAATTTGTAAAAAATAACAAGTGTCTAATTATGTGTACTGTTATTGTGATGTAAAATAGCTCCTGATATAAAATTACTATTGTGATGTAAAAACCCCCCTATGATGCGAGACATTGGTCACATCAGCCACCCCTAGTTTCAAGCTCTTTGTCCTTGAGTAAATTACTGTTTTTTTTGGATAATGTGCTGAGTGTGTGTTTGTTTCGGAAGACTATGTGAGCGGAGGAGAGATGTTCACACACCTCTATCAGAGAGATCATTTCTCAGAGGATGAGGTGAGGATCTATGTGGGGGAGATTATTCTGGCTCTGGAGCATCTGCACAAGGTACTTTTTTTATTGATACGTAGCTATATACGCAAAGTTAGTGAAATAAGTTAATTTATATAAATATTAATGATGTTTGTGTTTGTATAACCCTACTTGGTTTTGTGTTTTCAGCTTGGCATTGTGTACCGAGACATTAAGCTGGAGAACATTTTATTGGACAGTGATGGTCATGTGGTTTTGACAGACTTTGGGCTGAGTAAGGAGTTTCTGGAGGAGGAGGTGGGGAAAATAAATGCTTAACAATAAAATATATTGAATATATTGGCCAAAAGTGGTGTTCAGCCAAGAACCATTCAAAAGGAGTTCTCTATTCAGACATAATATTTGGTAACACTTTATTTTGATGGTCCATTTGAGTATTAGTAGACTCTCTGCTTAATATCTCTTGACACTGACATTTAACAGTCCTTCAACAGACATTTAACTGACTATAAGAAACTTTGCAATTACATGTCAACTTACACTAACCTTAACCCCAACCCTAACCCCAACCTAACAGTCTACTTATAATCTAATGATAATTAGTCGCAATGTAACTTAAATTCAACAAACGGACCGTCAAAATAAAGTGTGACCTTATATTTATATTTAAGCCTGTAGGGGCATTAAAACAAGTCCCATTCGGTCAATGCTTTTGGCCATCTAGATTTTTTCTTAGTTCCATGTTGTGTTGTAATCCTTTGTGCATTTCTCATGCTTTGTTTATGTGTAGAAAGAGAGGACTTATTCATTCTGTGGCACTATAGAGTATATGGCACCTGAGATTATCAGAGGGAAGTCTGGCCATGGCAAGGTGAGAAAATTAAATGACAAGCATTTTCTATTTCACCATCAAAATCTAATGGGAAAAAATAGATGCGATCGCAAAAGGGATTATCAGTTTATTTGTCTATTCTGATTATAATATTAATAATTAATCTTAATTAAAATTTTAAATCTTAATGATTAAACAGTTAAGTAAAGGTTGAGGAAATATACACCCACATTACAGTCATAAGAAGATATTTCTCATATTACAATGATGTTTTTATTGAATTACAGTGATTAATCTCATTTACCTGTGATCTGATCGACCAAAACGCATCTTATTACCTTTTATAAACATGACATCAGTTTACATCGCTGATTGCGTCACATCCATGTTCGCCATTCTAGCCATTCCCATGGTAAGCTGAATAAACAAGCCTACTTGCGGTGTATGATCAGAGGTTGAAAAATGACAAAAAAATGTATTGATTGAATCAAAAAGGCATTCAAATTGCACAATGACAAGAAATAATATAGATCGCGCCATAAAACACATAAACAAATATTTAAAACAAACAATCGCACACTTTTACATCAAGTTTAACCATCCAACCACTTTTAGATTGAGTTTATCCAACTAGTTTAGATGGTTTTATATCTCTCATATCTCAAAATTATACTTGTATAATTTGAAAGCTTTTCTGCCATCCACAGGTTTGATTGATGTGTAATAAAGCACAGCATTTCTGACAGTGGTAATTGTGTGCAGGCAGTGGACTGGTGGAGTCTGGGCATCCTGATGTTTGAGCTGTTGACAGGAGCATCTCCGTTCACTTTGGAGGGAGAGAGAAATTCCCAGAGCGAGGTGTCCAAGTGAGTCCTCCACGTCAATAATGATTTGCTCCATACGTCCAGATACACCGTGTTCTCCTGCAGTGTTTAACCGCCCCCAGTGTTGTTTTGACGGCATCAAGTTATTTACCTAGATTTAAACGAGCTTTCTGTCTCTGTCAGACGCATCCTTCGCTGTGAGCCTCCGTTTCCCTCCATCATCGGACCCTTGGCTCAAGATCTCCTGCGGAAGTTGATTGTGAAAGACCCTCATAAAAGACTGGGCTCTGGTCCTCGAGGAGCTGAGGAGATCAAGGGTCATCCTTTCTTTAAGGTTTTTCCCAGTAATATCTTTTCTTTCTTTTGGGTTTTCAGCTGATTTTATTCCTCGCATTTTGACTGATTAAATGTGGTTTTATCAATCAATACACAAACATACAGATATAAATATATAACAGATAGAATATTTTCAACACATTTTTAGACATAATTTAAACATATTGCTAATAACTCATTTCTTTTGTCTTTGCCATGATGGTAGCACATAATACATAATAGACAGACAGACAGATGGGTGGATGGATGGATATATTGATGGATTGATAGATTGATTAATGGATGGATGGATAGATGGATGACTGGATTAATAGATAAAGTAGATAGAGATATAGAGTAGTAGGATGTAGTAGGATGGATGGATGGATAGATATATAGATGGATTAATGGATGGATGGATGGATAGATAAAGTAGATAGATAGATGGATAAATGGATGGATGGATGGATGGATGAATAGATATATAGATGATTGATGTATGTATGTATGTATGTATGCATGTATGTATGTATGTATGTATGTATATTTATATTTATATATTTATATATTTATATATATATATATATATATATATATATATATATATATATATATATATATATATATATATATATATATATATATATATATATATATATATATATATATATATTAGGGATGCCACAGATCTCAATATAATATTGAACATTGAACCGTTCGGTATGACATCCACGGTTCAATACGCGCTTGTGAATTGCGTTTTTTCCGGTTTTACGTTTAAATAATTTATGTGCGTTTTATTTCTTTCCGAATTGACTGTTTGTGTATGCCTGTAAGTCTACGAGCTGAGATGAGGAAACTCCTCCCCGCGAGAAAATATTCAATCACTATGCTCTAAAGTTAGGGGGCACTTAACCATCATTCCACACTTTAACATGGCGAGCGACGGTGAAGTGAGGCAACAGTACGAGAAAGCACCGGCGTCTTTCAAATCTACGGTTTGAGGACATTTGGGTTTTGCCATTGAGTATAATGCTAGCAGCTGTGAGATTTCAGTGTTAATTTTTTTATAAAATACTTTAGGAACTAGTGTACTTTTTTTTGGCTTTAAACAAAGTAAAACAAAGGAGTATTGCAATAATTCGTTTTTATATTTTTCTCCTTAACCTCTTACTGTTCCTATTGCCAAAGCATAGAATAACAAAAAAAAAAAAAAAAACGTGTCAAGCCATCAGAACTGAACCGAACCGAAAACCGTGTTAAAAAACTGAGGTATGTATTAAACCGTAGGCTAACTGTATTGTTGCATCCCTAATAAATATATACAGTTGAAGTCAGAATTATTAGCCCCCCTTTGAATTTTTTTTTCTTTTTAAATATTTCCCAAATTATGTTTAACAGAGCAAGGAAATTTTCACAGTATGTCTGATAATATTGTTTCTTCTGGAGAAAGGCTTATTTGTTTAATTTCGGCTAGAATAAAAGCAGTTTTTAATTTTTTTGAAAACATTTTAAGGACAAAATTATTAGCCCCTTTATGCTATATTGCATATATACATGGCAAAGATAAAAGAAATCAGTTATTAGAGATGAGTTATCAAACCTATTATGTTTAGAAATGTGAAATATATATAATGTTTCCCAGTGATGGGTTGCAGCTGGAAGGGCATTTGCTGTGTAAAACATATGCTGGATAAGTTGGTGGTTCATTCCGCTATGGCGACCCCAGATTAATAAAAGCCAAAAAGAAAATGAATGGATGGATATATATATCAAGGTTTCCGCTACATTAATTCTTCCATGGCGGGGCGCCACACCAAAATTCATCCCGCCACGGCTACATTACAGCTTCTCATTATAAGCATAGCCGTTTTTTTTTAATGGCGGGTTATAATCGCACCAAATCGTATTAAAAGGTAAGTGGATTATAACAACGCAAACTTTTCTGTAACCGTAGAAGTGCTGTGCGTTATTTGTTTAGCTCTTTACGGTGACAGGCTGACTGACTGACAGGTGCGTGATGCGTGAGGCCAGCAAACACGACGTATAGCTTTCGGTTATGATGAACACAGTTTCCATAATTATACTTTATTTATAGATAATGGTCTATGGCTCTGCATACAACAAACAAAGACTTTATCTTGCTGGAGTTTATAGCCGTTTCTCTTCAGGACGCATTAATGCCGCTCTGTAGGTCTGGAGACATTCATAAATATTTCTATAGCCAATCTAATTAATGTTGAAGACATACTCACTACATAAACGCGCTAAATTGCACTTCAGCAGCCTTTATTTGAGAGCGCACAAGAAAATCTGCACTTGAGCAGCGTATATATTTGAGTATTTTTGAGCAAGAAGTTTTGTGCACGAACAGAGGAAATCCTCACGCAAGCAAAAAGATCTGCATGCTGGTATTACAAAAATCCGATCTTGATTTGTAATACTAAGTCACAACATTTGTCATTGAAATAACGCCATAGGTAGTTGGTAGATCAAAAGACCTGCCACCACAGCTGGACAAAACCCTAGAGGAAACACTGTATGTATGTATGTATGTATGTATGTATGTATGTATGTATGCGTGTATGTGTATGTGTATGTGTGTGTGTGTATATGTATATATATGTATATATATATATATATATATATATATATATATATATATATATATATATATATATATATATATATAGATAGATAGATAGATAGATAGATAGATAGATAGAGAGAGAGAGAGAGAGAGAGAGAGAGAGAGAGAGAGAGAGAGAGAGAGAGAGAGAGAGAGAGAGAGAGAGAGAGAGAGAGAGAGAGAGAGAGAGAGAGAGAGAGAGAGAGAGATTAATATATGGATGGATAGATAAAGTAGATAAATATAGAAGAATGGATGGATAGATTGATAGATGAATTCATGGATAGATAGATAGATAGATAGATAGATAGATAGATAGATAGATAGATAGATGGATAGATGGATGGATGGATGGATGGGTATATAGGGATTAATGGATGGATGGATGGATAGATACATAGATGGATTGAGGGATGGATAGATAAAGTAGATAGAACAATCGATAGCTTGATGGATTGATGGATAGATAGATTATTAGATCAATAGATGAACTCCTGGATGGATGGATGGATGGATGGATGGATAGATAGATCAATAGATGAATTCCTGGATGGATGGATGGATGGATGGATAGATAAAGTAGATAGATGGATGGATGGATGGATAAATAGATGGATGGATGGATGGATGGATAGAACAATAGATGAATTCCTGGATGGATGGATAGATAAAGTAGATAGATAGATGGATCCATGGATGGATGGATAAATAGATGGATGGATGGATGGATGGATGGATAGATCGATCAATAGATGATCTCCTGGATGGATGGATAAAGTAGATAGATGGATAAATGGGTGGATGGATAAATAGATGGATGGATGGATGGATGGATGGATGGATAGATCAATAAATGAATTCCTGGATGGATGGATGGATAGATAAAGTAGATAGATAGATGGATAAATAGATGGATAGATAGATGGATAGATAGATGGATGGATTAATGGATGGATGGATAGATAGATAAAGTACATAGACAGATAGATAGAGTAGATAGACCAATAGATACAGTAGCTAGACAGATGGATATATGGACGGATGGATGGATAAAGTAGATAGACACATAGATACAGTACATAGAGACGGATAGATGGATGGATAGATAGATAAAGTAGACGGACGGACAGACAGATAGATAGACAGACAGATAGATGGACAGACAGACAGACAGACAGACAGACAGACAGACAGACAGACAGACAGACAGACAGACAGACAGACAGACAGACAGACAGACAGACAGACAGACAGACAGACAGACAGACAGACAGATAGATAGATAGATAGATAGATAGATAGATAGATAGATAGATAGATAGATAGACAAACTTTACTTTTAGTTTCTCGCTAAATGAAACAAAAATGCATTTCAGTGCATCACCACCTTTTAATCTTCTCTCCGTCCTACTCTCATCTTGTCTATTTTTCTTTCTAGTAGATACGTCTGCGACCTGTTTGACTTGCATAATGTGTTTTAAGTCGGAAAAAATGTAGGACGGTCTTGTTTTTATTCATCAGGAATTGATAAGATCTTGAAAGCAGTTTTTATGAGACAGGTTGCTCTCGGGTAGGGCTTGAGAAAAGGCTTGCTTCAGTCAACTGCAGAGAAAAGTAATTTCAGGGACTGTGCAGGTAATTATTTTTTGATCAAAGATAATGCAAATAAACATGAGGAGATAAAAGAAACTTTTAAAAGTTTTTTTTTTTCTCATTTAGTTTTTTCCCCAAACACTTCAGTCTTTTTGTACTCTCTCTGAGTCAGAAATGTTTGGCCGACATTTTTACTCAAAGTTTGAATTCAATAGCAATACCTCAGGGTTAATTCAGGTTTTTCAGGCTTGTTCAGTATAGACGCTCCCATTATTTTTGTAATTTACATTGTGACAATGATCACAAAATATTCCACCCTTAAAGCTGGAAAGCAAAGTGTAATAACTTGCTTTTCTCATGGTATGTCTGTTCTGCAGCTGTTGTATTTAAAGGTGCTGTATGTAAGTTTTTTTACTCTTCTAAAGTATAAAAATACCATAATATGTGTGCAGATATTTAAGAAACATCCCAAGTGAACATACTTGTTTAACTGAAAAACAATGCTGAAGTCAGATATTCTGCTTTGAAAATGTTTTTTCCGTGCCGGAACGCTGTCTTTATTTAGGTAAATGTCACATGCACAATGCCAGTTTAGCCAATTATAATTTAGCACTCCGGGTTGCCTTGTTGGAAAACAGCGCATTTCATTCATTCATTCATTCATTCAGAAAGGCTCTGAAAGCGTGCGTCCGAGACCGAAAAGGACAGTATGGGAGACAAGATTCAGTTCCACATGAGGTTATTAATTAGCAAATTACATAAATATTACGAACGTAAACATTAGGTGAGCAGGTTACATTGTAACCGCGTGTCCTAACAACATGCTGTGACGAGAGGCAGTGATCAGCTATTTGGCTGTTTGTACCAGACGAAACACGACAGAAATTTGAATACAGCCATTCAGAAGCACAGAATATGCACTCACTCATGAAACAGTAAGGTTTAGAATCTGTTTAATACATGTTAACCCTCTTTAACATCATTAAATGTAAAATGGCATTCAAACTCATATTGTTAGCATTTAGCTCTGAATAAAGCACACGAGATTAACCTGAGGTGATCACTGTCATAGGTTTCACAAGTTCAGCTGTGAGAAATAGAAGCCTTTTCTAATCATTCAATTCGAGGTGTTGGTTAGGACAAAAACTCCCTTTAATATGGAAAATATTCCCTCTGTCGCGTGTCGTTGCTTTTATTTAGAACACAGTTTAAATCACTCGCTCCTTGTATTCAAACTGGCAACCCACGCTCACGTTTGTTTTGATCCAGGAGTGCAACACCTAGTTTAACCACTGGGTGTCAAACTTACATACTGCACCTTTAAGGATGAACTTGCAGTTAGGTTTGTTGCATTTAGATCTGTAGATTTTGTCTTATTTAGTCAAATAGTCAAATATTGTTTAGGCCCAATCCCAATTCTGTTTTTGTACCCCCTACCCCTTCTCCTTCCCATTGGCCCTTAAAAACGAGTGTGAAGGGGAAGGGCTTCCAAATTTACCTCTAAAAATTGGGACAGCACTACAGCACCTGCACACGTCATCATACGTCATCGCGATCTCTTGCTTCATATGAGATCAGACGATCGCGACTGCTGCTGTTATTCCAGTTAAGTTATTTTTGGGTATTTATCTTCAGGAAATCACTGAAGGCATATATTATGTTATCATAATGATCTAATGTGGGAATAAGATCGTAACTATGCTGTGTATTTACACAGTGGCCCTATTCATCTATGTAAACACACCAAAAACAACATTAACATTATAGCAGACACTGTAAAACGCTCATTCCCAGCCACTAGACTTTTCTGACAGGGTATTCGAGGGTCATCGAGTGACAGAATTTTGTAGGACTGCTGTACAGGAGTTATGATTAGGGAGTATAGACCGCGAAATTTAGCGGTTTTTATTTTAGCGTTTTTTATAAAAGCATGACGATAAAAGGCGAACGCGGTTATATTTAATATATTTATTTTAATATATTAAAACATGTGTTTGTTGTAAAAATTTGTAATAATGACAATAAATACTAATTTGTGGATCTCCTTACTTCCGGGTGCAGCGAAACTGCCGATGTAGTTGGTGTATTCTGGGAAATTTTCTTACCCCTTGGTTTCGAGTGTAAAATTCTTTTGAGGTGTACTTTTACTTTTGAATAGCATTTTAATTTTTACATGCATAGGAAAATCTTAACAGCCGAACAAAAGTCTTTATGTGATGTGCCAAATGACACTTGATACTTTTTTGTTATCTAATACAGTGACCTTCATACATATTTAAGTGGTTTAGGTGTTGGGGGTCAGATGATCACACACCTCAACTGTGCTTGATCTCTTTAGGGTTTAAACTGGTCAGACTTGGCAGAGAAAAAAGTCCAGAGTCCCTTCCGTCCTGAACTGCGGGATGAGCTGGATGTGGGAAACTTTGCAGAGGAGTTTACAGGAATGGAGCCGGTTTATTCCCCTGCCAGCACACCGCCTAGTACAGACCGTCTGTTTCAGGTACTCCCACACAGAGAAACACGTATCCTTGTGTCCCTTTCATGAAGACAAATACAAAACATTAAACCACATCTCCTGCCACAGCCCTCCATTATTAATATCCACAGATAGTGTAACTTCACACTTTCAAGGTACTGCTCTGTTACTGATCACTCAAGTGAGACACACCTCTGTCACGGACACATTGGTCCTTGAAGTTTTTTTCTTTTTGAAATCAAGCTTAAAGGTGGAAAATGAAATTCTATGTATGTATGTATGTATGTATGTATGTATGTATGTGTATTTGTATGTGTGTCTGTGTGTATGTTTGTTTGTATGTTATGTTATTGTATTGTAATTTATTTATTTTTATTTTATTTTTTATTTTTATAACTTTTTAATAAATTTTATTTTATTACATTTTAATAATTTACATTTTAATTTTATTTAACTTATTTATTTTAATTTATTTTTATAATTTGTTAATTTATTTGTTTAAAATTTTTTTAATTAAATTAAATTTGTTATTTTAGTAATGTAAATTTATTTTTAATTAATTTATTTTATTTTATTTTAATTAATTTAAATTTTATTTTAATTCATTTATTTTATTTTTATTTTATTTTATAATTTTTTTATTTAATTAAATTTTTAATTTTATACATTTTTATTTTATTTTCATTTTGTTTTATTCATTTATTTTATTATTTTTATACATTTTTATTTTTATTTTATTTTATTTTTTATTCATTTTATTTTTATACATTTTTATTTTATTTTTATTCTGTTATTTATTTATTTTATTTTTATAAATTTTTTTTATTTTATGTTTTATTCATTTATGTAATTTTATAATTAAAAAATGATTTATCATTTTTAAATACTTTTTATTTAAATAAATTTGTAATTTTTATTAATTTTAATTAAATTTTTATTTTGTTTTATTCATTTATTTTATTTTTATAAAAATATATTTTATTTTGTATTCATTTATTTTATTTTATTTTTATTATTTTTATTACATTTTTATTTTGTTTTATTAATTTATTTTATTTTTTATATAATTTATATTTTATTTTTCATTCATTTATTTTATTTTATTTTTATTAATTTTTTATTTCTTTTTTTTATTCTGTTTTTTTATTTAGTTTATTTAGTTTTTTTTTATAAATTAAATTTTTATTTAACATGAGATGACAAATCACACAGCACAAAAATAACATAACTAAAACTTCACAACATTCAGAAGGCTCAAATGCTAAAGAAAGAAGATGCAGTTTCACAATTTTTTTTAAAAACATGTAAAATTGGAGCTTGTCTAATGTGAGATGCACCAAGACTCCATTTAGTTGATCAAAAATAAAATAAAAACATAAATCTAAAATGTGGTATTTTTATATATTTTATTATGTTGTTTCTGCGATAGAATGTTGAACTTTCCAGTCTTCAGTGTCACATGATCTGAAATTCATCCTACTATGTCGATTTGTTGCTCAAAAAATCTTTCACATCATTATCAATGTCGAAAACGCATTTATGGTGTTTATTAATTGTGTGGAAATCATAACATAGCATTCAAAGGACAATATTTTTGTTCTACAAGAACTCTAATCAATGTGACGATAAAGAGAGCCCCAAAAATGATAATTCTGTCATCATTTAATGACCCTTTACTTGTTTCAAACCTTGGAGTTTCTTTCTTCTGTTAAACAAAAGAAGATGTTTTAAAAAATGTTGGAAACCTGTAACCATTGACTTCCATCGTATTTGTTTTACTTATTGGTTACCCTAAAAGTCTGGAACCACTTGGGAGACATTAAACAGTGAGCAAATTTTCATTTTTGGGTGAACTGTTCCCTTTAAAGTCATTATTAATGTGACAATTGACAAAATATTTTACTTAAAATAATAGATTTTTTATTTTTGTTTATTCTAGAATCCTGAAATTAAAGCTGGCTGAGCACTAGAGCTGTTTAATTATGGGAAAAATCATAATTATTGTTATTTTGGTCATAATTGTAATCACAATTATTTAAAATGATTATCAGTGGGCCATGTTCAAAAAGTTTTGTTTGATCAAATAAATGCAGAATTGGCAAGCAGAAGAGACTTTTGACTGGATGCTAGCTTCTTTTTTTTTTACTCTTGTCAAAGTAAACTGTTATTCTGTCTTCTCTTCCTCCTAGGGCTACTCTTTCGTGGCTCCTTCCATCTTGTTCAATAAGAATGTGGTGATGGCGGATGTTTTGGATGCTCATGTTAACGTTGACCGGCCTGGTTCTGCTACAGTCCAGCGTAGTGCAATGCTGAAGGTGAACAACTGCTTCTGTAATAATATATATACAGTTGAAGTCAGAATTATTAGCCCCCCTTTGATTTATTTTATTTTTTTCAATTTTAAATATTTCCCAAATGATGTTTAAAAGAGCAAGGAAATTTTCACAGTATGTCTGATAATATTTTTTCTTCTGGAGAATTCTTATTTGTTTTATTTCGGCTAGAATAAAAGCAGTTTTTAATTTTTTAAACCCATTTTAAGGTCAAAATTATTAGCCCCTTTAAGATTTTTTTTTTCGATAGTCTACAGAACAAACCATCATTATACAATAACTTGCCTAATTACCCTGACCTGCCTAGTAATCTTATTTAACCCAGTTAAATGTCACTTTAAGCTGTATAGAAGTGTCTTGAAAAATATTTAGTCAAATATTATTTACTGTCATCATGACAAAGATAAAATAAATCAGTTATTAGAAATGAGTTATTAAAACTATTGTGATTAGAAATGTGTTGAAAACAATCTTTTCTCTGTTAAACAAAAATTGGGGAAAAATAAACAGGGGGGCTACTAAATCAGGGGGGCTAATAATTCTGACTTCAACTGTGGATATATATATATATATATATATATATATATATATATATATATATATATATATATATATATATATATATATATATATATATATATATATATATATATATACACACACATATTTTATACAAGAAAAAAGGTGAAAGAGTGTTTTTTTTCTCTCTGTTTTTTAGGAGTCTCAGTTTTTCCAGCACTATGAACTGTGTCTGCAGGGGTCTCCACTGGGCGAGGGCAGTTTCTCAGTGTGCAGGAAGTGCAGACACAAGCAGAGCGGCCAGGAATATGCTGTGAAAATCGTTAGCCGAAGGTAGAGATGTTAAACCAGATGAATTCAAACATGCATGTCATCACATAATTTCATTATGTGATAAAAGTCATTATATATGTTCATTATATATAGCTTCCTACCTATGAATTAAATATTTAGGTTATTAGGAAATGTATAATTAGCTAATTAGGAAAGACCCTTTAAATGTAAAACAATATGCAGATTGATATAACGGGGTAACACATTGGAACGAAACAAACTAATCAGTAATGAATAATTTAATTGTCAGCATGATTTAATGGTATATAGAATTACAGTTTTTTTTCAGTGGCGTTGGTGCATTTCTCACAACACTATTTACATTTGCACAACAGTTAATGCATTTCTCAAAACAACTAGTCATTTGTGCACATCATACTAGCAGTTTCTCATTCCTTCCAACAAATTGCAAATGCTTTCGGACATGCATCAGTTGCTTTCATACAACTCTCTGCTGTTTATAACATTATCATTTGCTTATGTCATGTCAGTCAAAATGAACTAAACTTGTGGATGCTGAATAGTCATTCCATATAAAACTAATTGTCCTCATTTCATTACTTGAGTCATTACATACAAAAATGTTGAACTAGTTGTTAGTAATCTTTTTTTTTCTGAAAATGTCTTAGAAATTGAACAATTTCATGAATGATTTACAGACCGATGCATGTTATAAGTCCAGTTCCGATATGTACTGCAATATTGTTTACAGTTGTGCACAGCTCTACCCAAAGGAAGTTTATGTTTGTTGTAAATAAGGGTGTGTTTATTATTTTGCACAATGCTGTGAATAAATTAGAATTGCAAAGAGCAAATGCAGTAAAAATGTGAAGCATACATATTCAGTGTCTTGTACTCAGATACCTCACTAAATGCAGTGATGTCTAACTTTACTGTAGTTTTCAAATAGATGTGTAAATAGTATATAGTGCTGTCTTGAGCATTTTCAGGAAGTGTCACCAAAATCTGACTTTTTTGCATTGAAAAACTTTTACAGAGTAAACTGTCATAATGAAAACATGACAAAGCCATTTGACTTTCTTGTTCAAAAACAATGGTGCCAGGACTTTTCAATTTAATAACACTGACACTTTCATTGACATCAATACTTGCTTTTGAGGAATGAGCTCTCCATTTTGAGCAAGTGACGCGCTTTTGCAGGTTTTCCACTAGGTTTTGCAGTTTGTACTAATTGTTTTGAGAAATGCATGAACTGTTGTGCAAATGTAAATAGTGTTGTGAGAAATGCACCAAAGCCACTGAGAAAAACTGTAAAAAAGGGAGGTGAAATCTTAGGATATTATTATTATTATTTATTATTAGTAGTAATATTTTCAATAATTCTGAGAATATCTGATTCATTTAGCATTAATAATTGCATGTATTAATAATTTTTATGCTCACATGAATCTTCTCATGAAAACTTTGTCTGAAACTTGTAAGCACATGAATTTGGTCTTAACCTTGACTATTTAATAACCAGAGTATTTAATAAAAATATGCACCATTTAGAATACAGTCATTAGTCAGTTTTATCTACAGTGCATACACACATTTGCCTTTTTATGAAGAGGAATCAAGCAGCTTGAGCTATAATACGCTTTTTCTAACTCTTTTAATATAAGAGTATTAAGAGTAATTAAGACTTAATTAACACATTTACAAGACATCCTATCTGCTTTTGGTAACACTTTAGTTTTGATCACAATTCATGCTATTAACTAATGGCTAATCACTTGCCTATTATTAAGATATTAACCTTTTATTAGTAGTTATAAAGTATGATCTTATTCTGCATCCCTGATCCTACCCAAAACCTAAACCCAACTATTAATACACAGCTAATTAGTTGTTACTAATTAGTAATTACAGTTTAGTTCCAACCCTGCTTCAACACACTTACTGGTAGGTTTCAAACAAGCCTGAAGGACTCAATTAGTTTGATCAGGTGTGTTTAATTAGGGTTGGAACTAAACTGTGCAGGGCTGCGGTCCTCCGGGAATTGAGTTTGACATCCCTGGCTTAGTCCCTTCATTCATCAGAGGTCGCCACAGGGGAATGAACCGACAACTTATCCTGCATATCCAGCCACTGTGTCGCCCTACTGTATATATATATATATATATATATATATATATATATATATATATATATATATATATATATATATATATATATATATATATTTTTTTATTCTTTAAAGATTTGTCCAATTAGAAAACATTTTTGCTGAGTGTGTTTTGTACTGGTACCTTGCTGATTTAGGCCTGTTGTGAACTGCTGACTCGCAGGGGTTTTTTGCATTCTTCATATTCTGTCTGGTGAATGGTGCAATGAACATTTTCAAAAAGGGACTGTATATTCCCCCAAATAGTTTCTTAGAGGCAGTGTTAAATAGATATATAAATTTCTAACCTTATTAGATGCGCTCATGTTAAGTTAGATTATTTTTCTCTGCAATTTAAGCTGCAAATATGTCTGCCATTTTTAAAATATTCATACAGACTTTTAGTTTAATATGGTTTAATATGGCTCTGTGGTAGGGTTGTCATGCTACTGGAATTCGTTACCAATCGATACTGATAATTTAAAAACGTCCATTTCCTGCTAACATTTGAGCGCTGTTGAGCACGTTCTTAAACAGTGCTGATTTGCCATTGTGTTCACGTGCTCAACAGAAATGACTGTGATTGGCCTTGAAGGTCATCAGTTCACCAAACTCACTGCTGTTTACTGAGTGTAAACACAGATATAGGGATACTGGAGCATTTCAAAGTCACGTTGCTTCATTCGGGCGAATTGCGTCATTCATGCCCCCGCAGGATGTCTATTCGTGTCTTTGCATTGACTTAACATGTAAATCACTTGTGCTTGACGCTTCTTCCACGTCTGGTGTGAACGCAGCATAAGAGAGATTCCATGTAACTTTATTTTATGGTATAATTAGTAGTATTGAAGAAGCATAATATAATATAAAAAGATATAATGTTTTTTTTTAAAAGGGATAGTTCATCCAAAAATTTAAATTCTTAATTTAATCACTTTACTTACTTTTTTTTTGTTGGTAATATTGAGTTGAACACAAAAGAAGATATTTTGAAGAATGTTGGAAACTGGTAGCCATTGATTTTCATAGTATGTTTTTTTTTTATGTCTATTAATGTCAGTGGCTACCGTTTTCATTTGATCAGTTTGAGTACATTTTAATTTTTGGGTGAACCATCTCTTTAACATTATTTAACAAAATGCAGTTAATATGTGAACTCCTCTGTTTGTAAACTCAAGTATTTTTGATAGTTTTCTTTGCAAAGGGAGTGACAAATATCATCAAAACAACACAATTATATTATTAACATAGTACACATCACACATGCCTACTCATGGTGTTTTTGCTGTTGTAGGATGGAGGCCATGACTCAGAGAGAAATCGCAGCTCTACGCCAGTGCGAATCTCACCCGAACATTGTCACACTGCATGAGGTCTATACTGATCAGGTATGCCTTAAAGGGACACTCCACTTTTTTAAAAAAAAATAGGCTAATTTTACAACTCCTCCTAGAGTTAAACAGTTGAGTTTTACTATTTTTTTTATAATCCTATCTGCCGATTTCTGCATCTGGTGGGAGCACTTTTAGCTTAGCTTAGCATAGATCATTGAATCAGATTGGACCATTAGCATTCCACTCAAAAATGATTAAAGAGTTTCAATATTTTACCTACAGTTGAAGTCAGAATTATTAGCCCCCCTGAATTATTAGCGCCCCTGTTTATTTTTTTCCCCAATTTCTGTTTAATGGAGGGCAGATTTTTTTCAACACATTTATGAACATATTAGTTTTAATAACTCATTTCTGAAACTGATTTATTTTATCTTTGCCATGATGACAGTAAATAATATTTGACTAGATATTTTTCAGGACACTTCTATACAGCTTAAGGTGACATTTAAAGGGTTAACTAGGTTATTTAGGTTAACTAGGCAGGTTAGGGTAATCAGGCAAGTTATTGTATAACAATGGTTTGTTCTGTAGACTATCGAAAAAAATATAGCTTAAGGAGGCTAATAATTTTGTCCTTAAAATGGTGTTAAAAAAATTAATAACTGCTTTTATTCTAGCCGAAATAAAGCAAATAAGATTTTCTCCTCAAGAAAAAATATTATCAGACATACTGTGAAAATTTCCTTGCTCTGTTAAACATCATTTGGGAAATATTAAAAAAAGAAAAAAGAATTCAAAGGGGGGCTAATAATTCTGACTTTAACTGTAAATAATGCTTGACTTTTTTATAGTTACATTGTGTACTAAGACTGACAGAAAATGAAAAGTTCCAGGAACTTTGCTGCTGTACCATGGCTGCAACTGGAACAAAGATTTTACGCAGTGCCTGAAAATAGTAGCCAGCTAGGTAACTTCCAATGTGAACAGAACATGCTCCCAGTGCAATCAAGGTGACCACTTTGGCTATATTGGCAGAAGTTGGATGATTTTCAGATCTTTCGTAATGGCATTGCATCTGTTGTAGCCATGGTACGGCAGCAAAGTTCCTTGATTATTACACCAGAATGAGAGTCATATTGGCCTAGTAAACTTTTTTAATTTTCAGTCGTTTTTATTACACAATGTAACTACAGAAGAGTCACACTTTAAATAGGAAAATTATTGCAAAACTTTGAGCGAAATGCTAATGGTCTAATCCGATTTAATGTTCTATGCTAAGCTAAGCTAAAAGTGCTCCTGCCCAGCCCGGAGATTGTCTGAATGGATTCAGAAAATGTAAAACTAAACTGTTAAACTGTAGGGGAGTTGTAAATGGAGCATATTTACAAAAAGTGGAGTGTTGCTTAACACTACACACATAGCTAGCTGTAAAAATAGACATTCTTCAGGTCATTTTCATAATCCATTTTCTTTTTTGCTACTGTTTCCATGTATTTCATTGCCATGTTCTGTGTTCGGTCTCTCTCAGTACCATACGTATCTGGTAATGGAGATGTTGCGTGGTGGAGAGCTGTTGGAGCGAATCAGGAAAAGGAAGATGTTTGCAGAATGGGAGGCCAGTCAGCTGATGAAGAGCCTGGTGTCTGCGGTCAGCTACATGCATGAGGCTGGAGTTGTGCACCGAGACCTCAAACCGGAGGTACCGAAAGAGAAATACATACATGGAATAGAGTTTAATTAAAGGGATAGTTCAACCAAACAATGAAAATTTCTTCACCATTTACTCAAATACAAAACTTTTATAAATATTTTTCTTGTGTTGAACACAAAGCAAGATATTCTGAAGACTACTGGAAAACAGCAGCCATTGACTTCCATAGCATGAGCCAAAAATACTATGGAAGTCGATGGGTGCTGCTTTACAACTTTCTTTAAAGTCTTCAATTCTCAAATATGTGATAGAACATATGTTTAGTCTTTTAAACAGCTTATTAATGATCGCATTATTTGTTATATGACGGGTAATGGGTGCCGCCGTTGTTGCTAGAAGAGATACAGCTACGATTGAAAGTTAATGTAAATATAATTAATGTGTAATTTAATAAATAATATAAATACTTCTACGATCAGAGCTGGATTTACGTCATGTTTATTCATAATTTTCTTCTGAAATACATGAAGGTAAGCAACTGTTTATCTTGGAGAGGAATAGGGAAAATATTCTAGTAACATAAACAGTGTGTATCTTGCGTGAACAAAGCACATTGTCCAGTTATATTGAAAAATATTTATTATATCCGCCTCTATAGACATCTGCGTAGATTTTACAAACCTTAAATGGTATATTTTTATTGTAGTTATGTGTATTTGAATGTCTGGAACCTAAAATAAGGGCGGCACGGTGGCACAGTTGGTAGCACAATCGCCTCACAGCAAGAAGGTCGCTGGTTCGAGCTCTGGCTGGATCAGTTGGCATTTTTGTGTGGAGTTTGCATGTTCTCCCTGTCTTCGCGTGGGTTTCCTCCGGGGGCTCCGGTTCCCCCCCACAGTCCAAAGACATGTGCTATAGGTCAATTGAATAAGCTAAATTGGCCATAGTGTATTGGTGTTTCCCAGTGTTGGGTTGCGGCTGGAAGGGCATTCGCTGTGTAAAACATATGCTGGATAAGTTGGCGGTTCGTTTCACTGTGGCGACCCCTGATTAATAAAGGGACTAAGCGGAAAATGAATGAATGAACCTAAAATAAATGTTATTTGTATGAAAGCACAGATAAATTGTTATTTATGACAAGCGCTGCGCACCTCTTTCTGTGCCTTAGCGCGCGTCGTCATATTTGAATTTTAGCAGTTGATGACGTACGCTCTGAACATACTAATCACACCGGTGTAATTATACACTTCAGGGACCAGCGAAGGCTGATCACACTGGTGTGATTGTACGCGTGAAAGGGTTAAGACTAGAGGAATAAGGCAATTCCCAAGCATGTATGTATAATTAAAGTAATCAAAATGTTAATTGCACATACTATCAAATTTAAATCTGCTTTAGTATCAGGTTTATATCAGCTTTTCAATTTGATAATTGCTCCTAGTCACATTTGTTAAAATAATATAGTCACTTTAATGGCTATAATAAAAATTTGCTTATGTGGCAGATTAATTCAAACACACATTCAATTAAAAAAATACAATAAAAAAAAAAAGATTATATAATATATTGCATATGTGTAGCCCTTTTTTTAAACGGTTGTACTGTATTTTTCATCTGTGATTTAATATTTATTTGTGTTTATTTAATGTTATAATGTCGTAAAAATGAAAAGATGATCTGTTTACATCCTTTTTTAATTGAGGCAAACATTGGGATTCACAAACTACTTATGAGTTGGGAATGAGGGAGATAAGGATGACTGAATTGACATTTTGATGTGAATTAATATTTTAATTTAGGTAATTTTAACACTGTGCGTGAGAATGTGCAGCTGGAGTATTGAAACCATTTGTACAAATGATATAAAATAGATGTGTATTAGGCCTGCACAAAATATCGTTTGAGCATCGATATCGCAATGTGTGTGTCCTCAGTAGTCACATTGCAGGACTACATTTTTTATTAAAGACTAAAATATAAACACATTATTAAATTATTATTATTTTTAAATAATTTATACAATGATGACCATTTCTTTAATTTCCAGAAAACATTTGTCTTTGCTCTGTTGTATTTATATATGCTTGTAATTTATTATAATTTATGCAAACTCACTGCATAGAAAAAGACTTGATCATTCCAGTCTATCTAAATGAATGAAATATTTCCAAATAGAGCTATTTAATTCATCTGAAATGATATTCATATCGTAATATATATATATATATATAAATATAACAGATTTTTTTCAATATGGTGCAGTCGTTAATGTGACCCGTAAGGAAATATGTGACCAGTCAACTGTTCATTTATGATGTATTATTGTATTTTATTTATTTATTTATTTTATCTATTATTTATTATTTGTATTTTTTTCCCTTTTTTATTCCTTAAAAAAAGAGAAATAAAAATAAAGTATAAAAAAAATATTGTGAAGCTCTAATGTGTATTCATAAATCTATATTTTAGACACCAATTTGTCGACGTTTGAATAGAACTACAAACAGCAAAATGAACACAAATATGCTCAATGTAATAAACACAAATACAACGGCTAAATGAACTAAATCTTCACTGCCTTTTTAATCAATTCTCTGTCTAAATGTATAAAAGGATTCTGTCATGTGTTGAGAAAGGCATTATGCTCACATCTGTTGCTCCACTAAGTGGCCACGCTCTAGTCAGTTCTCTCATTCGGCTCTCCCGTCAGCTGTGTGATCATCACTCATAGTTTGCTTGATTTCACTCAGTGATATTATACATGCAGCATTCACTCCGTGCTCAGCTCTCCGTGTGCTGATTGGTCTCCGTGCTAGGAAATTTAAATGTGGCTTCTTACAAGCAGGTAAAAGCACTGAGGAAAAAGTGCACTAGACTGCCGACATTAATCTTCATCAGGCAATTTTTATTTATTTATTTATACATTTTTTTCCCCCCAAAATGAAATCTTTCAGCTTTAGTTTAGAGCAGCTGCCTCATGATACGATATGCATTGCCTGTTTCAATACATCGTGATGCTTCATAATTGGATCAAGGGTGCTAAAACATGCTCATGAAGTCAAATGACTGTAACGCAGAACCCCTTGTGGTTTATTATGTTAATACGTAGCGGTGTTGTCTTTTTTTTACCTCCACCTGCAGAACGTGCTGTTCGCCGATGAGTCGGATGAGTCTGTGTTGAAGGTGATTGACTTTGGCTTTGCACGGTTGTTTCCGGCGGGGAGCGGGAGTGCCCCTCTGCAGACCCCCTGCTTTACACTGCAGTACGCAGCTCCTGAGCTCTTCCACAGCTCGGGATATGATCAGGCATGTGACCTCTGGAGCCTTGGGGTCATATTGGTAAGTGTAAGAGTGTGTGTACCAAGGTTATTTTAGTAAACGTTGACTAAAACTACTGGTCAGCTGACTGAAACTATTGGTCAGTTGGCTGAAACTATTGGTCAGTTGACAAACTATTGGTCAGTTGTCTAAAACTATTGATCAGTTGACAAACTATTGGTCAGTTGAGTAAAACTATTAATTAGTTGACTAAAACTTGTGGTCCATTAACTGCAACTATTTGTCTGTTGACTAAAACTCTTGGTGAGTTCACGAAAACTATTGGTCAGTTGGCTGAAACTATTGGTCAGTTGGCTGAAACTATTGGTCAGTTGGCTGAAACTATTGGTGAGTTGACAAACTTGGTCAGTTGAGTAAAACTATTGATCAGTTGAATAAAACTATTGGTCAGTTGAGTAAAACTATTGATCAGTTGACTAAAACTATTGGTCAGTTTACTAAAACTATTGATCAGTTGACAAACTATTGGTCAGTTGACTAAAACTATTGATCAGTTGACAAACTATTGGTCAGTTGAGTAAAACTATTAATTAGTTGAGTAAAACTTGTGGTCAGTTGACTAAAACTATTGGTCAGTTGACTAAAACTATTGGTCAGTTGAGTAAAACTATTAATTAGTTGACTAAAACTTGTGGTCCATTAACTGCAACTATTTGTCTGTTGACTAAAACTCTTGGTGAGTTCACTGAAACTATTGGTCAGTTGGCTGAAACTATTGGTCAGTTGGCTGAAACTATTGGTCAGTTGGCTGAAACTATTGGTGAGTTGACAAACTTGGTCAGTTGACTGAAATATTGGTGAGTTGACAAACTTTTGGTCAGTTGACTAAAACTCTTGCTGAGTTGACTAAATTTATTGTTGAGTTGACTGAAACTATTGGTCAGTTGACTAAAACTCTTGGTCAGTTGACTAAAACTATTGGTCAGTTGACTAAACTCTTGGTGAGTTGACTAAAACTCTTGGTCAGTTGACTAAAACTATTGGTGAGTCGACAAACTTTTGGTCAGTTGACAAACATTTGGTGAGTTGACTGAAACTATTGGTCAGTTGACTGAAGCTGTTGGTCAGTTAACTAAAACTATTGGTCAGTTGACAAACTCTTGGTGAGTTGACTAAAACTCTTGGTCAGTTGACTAAAACTATTGGTCAGTTGATTAACTTTTGGCCAGTTGACTAAACTTGGTTAGTTGGCTAAAACTATTGGTGAGTTGACAAACTTTTGGTCAGTTAAATTGAAACTTGGTCATTTGACTAAAACTATTGGTCAGTTGATTAACTTTTGGTCAGTTGACTAAAACTTGGTCTGTTGACTAAAACTATTGGTCAGTTGACAAACTATTGGTCAGTTGACTAAAACTATTGGTCAGTTGGCTAAAACTGTTGATCAGTTGGCTAAAACTTGGTCAGTTGACTAAAATTATTGGTCAGTTACTGAAAAAACTGGAATAATATAAAATATATATTTTTTATTTTTTAAATATTTTACGTTATATATTTATTTATTTATTTATTTTATTTTATAATAATAAAAATAATAATTATAATTAGCAAAAATCATAAACCTTTTCAGAATTAATAAACACTCATTCTGTGGCTGAATATGTGACAAATGCAAGACTATAATAACCTTGGTGTGTACAAGTGTGGTGGAGAGTATTTGTTTAAAAATGAAGTATGATTTTAGTTAGTTTTTTTTCATCTGGGGAGAGATTAGCATTGGGGAATGTTTTTGACAATTTTTTTGTTTACCATATATATATATATTCATACGTATATATTTCACAAATACTGACACAGGTAGTGTTGTTCTTCTTATTAGTACACCATGCTCTCTGGCCAAGTTCCATTCCAGAGTGAGAAAAAAGTGATGACATCATCGCACGCTGCTGACATCATGCACAAGATCAAAGAGGGCGATTTCTCATTGGATGGAGAAGCCTGGAAGGGCGTGTCTGAAGAGGCCAAAGATCTAGTGAGAGGTACTGATAGTTTACTTTGGTCACTGGTTTTCGCCGTGCTTATATTCTGAAATGTATCTTTTTTAGATCATTAATATTAGATGACTCATATATAAATATATAATAATATTTATAAAGGGTTTGGGAACTGTAGTTTTTAAATGGTCATACTTCTAAGTTGGCCAAAGGATGAATCAAATTGATTTAAATATTTAGATCATTTGTTTTATTTTCAAACTAACTCTATGGAAGCCTCTTTCTGCTGTATAACCAGTAATTTTGAATTTATTTATCTCATCATTATGCCAACAAACGTTAGAATTATATACTTTAAATTGTGGGGGTCTTAACTAATATTGTTTAGATGTAATGCATGTTTAATAAATATCATTTTCCTAGTTAAACTACTGTGCATTCAAATATATGAATTCATGCAGCAATTATATGATTACATGACATTGGAGTTTGTGTAAAACTGTAGGTAATTTTACACCGGTAGGGATGTTACAGGCATCCTGGACTTAGAAGCCAATAAAACACTGATTAGCCCATTTAAATGTAGAAATGTTTTTTGTTTTCATGAGAAACAGTTACTGTTTAAACAATGCTGAAGGAAGTGTTATCGAAAGTATCGACATCGGTACTGAAATTTAAAAAAAACTTCAATTTCCTGCTAACATTTAAGCGCGTTTAAATGTCAATCGGCTGATCTGTTTAAGAGCTGACATGAGCGATCCTCTGGTGGATCGAATGATAGATAAAAACTCCAGTGTCTGTGTATCCAGCCTGATCTCACGAGGAAACCTAACTATTTTACGTTTTCTCAGTTTAGTGGCTAATTCATGCAAAATCGAGTTTAGTCGTATGAAATTTTTACGATTTTTAAAAGGAGGCTTGGCACCAAACTCCACCCCTAAATCCAACCGTCATTGGGGGATGAGCGAATCATACTAAAGTGTACGAATCAGATCGTACAAATTCATACGATTTAGCCACTGAATCAAAAACTTACCAATTGCTGTGAGATAATGTTGGTGTATTTGTTTTTGCACTTGCTGAACAGAGGTGAAGAGTGATAAACCTTCACAGCCAATCACAGGCATATCTGTTGAGCATGTGAATGCAATGGCCAATCAGAGATGTTCAAGAATGCACTTAACATTGCTCAGATGTTAGCGGGAAATGGATGTTTTTAAAGTGTTTTAAACTAGTGTTGTCATGATACTGGATTTTGGTACCAATCAGTACTGAAATATTAAAAACGTTCATTTCCCACTAACATTTGAGCGCTGTTGAGCGTGTTCTTAAAAGATTTGCCATTGTGTTCACATGCTCAACAGAAATGACTGTGAATGGCTGTGCAAGTCATCAGTTCACTGCACTTCACTGCTGTTTACCAAATGCAAACACAGATAACAGCGCTTAAATGTTAGTGGGAAATGGAAATGGTTTTTAAAATTTCAGTTTCAAAAGGTACCGAAATTCAGTATTGTGACAACACTAATTAGTACCGATTTGTACCGATAGTCAATACTTTTGACAACTCTAGCTGGAGATTATTTTTATTATTTTATTTCTTTTTTGTTGTTTTTTTACCTCCAGTACTTCCAAATCAGTTGGCAGTTTCTATGATTGGTTATTATTATCCTTCCATTTCCTGAATTTCCATTTAGCCCACATGAATGTGATTAATTCAAATTAGAGATGCTCATTTTGGTTAATTTTGTCAACCGACAACTGCCGCTCGTTAACCGAATATTAACAATTAACTCATCAGATTAATATTAAATTATTATTTAATAAAAATAATAATTTTTGTCTGACACATTCAATATTACATTTTAAAATACTGATTTATTTTAGCATGTAAACAGCACACAGAACATATTAACAGCAGCACATCTTTAAGCACCTGCAGCGTTTCCAATGCTGGAAAAACAGAGATAAACTGTTAGCTGAGCATAGAAAAACAGAATAAATAAAAAAGAAAGAATCAAATAAATAGTTCTGCCCTAGATATTTTTCAAATAAATGACAAGTTTAGATTACAAAACGAAAACACTGACTGAATCCTTTTTTAGGAACCGGCATATGCCGTTTGTCCAATCATATGTTTTTTTTTTCTTCCGTCAAATAAATATAGCTGGCTACCTCAAATTGATCGCTCCACAGAAAATATGCATTTAATCAACAGAAACCCCGCCTTTGCTTTCATTTGATTGAGAAATGAAAAAGACGGGACTGATATAACACACTTTTTCCACTCAGAGTTTACTTTTTTCAAGTGTGAGCACACAGCGCGATGAACTGATGACCTTTACGACCAATCACAGTTATTTCTGTTGAGCATGTGAATACAATGGCAATCCATCGGTGTTTTTGAACGTGCTCAACAGCGCTTACATGTTAGCGGGAAATGGATGTTTTTAAAATTTCAGTATCAAAAGGTACTGAAATTCAGTATCGTGACAACACTAATTAGTACCGATTTGTACTGATAGTCGATAGTTTTGACAACTCTAGCCGGAGATTATTATTATTTTTTTAGTTTTTTTAGCTTATTTTACCTCCAGTACTTCCAAATCAGTTGGCAGTTTCTATGATTGGTTATTATTATCCTTCTATTTCCTGAATTTCCATTTAGCTCACATGAATGTGATTAATTTAAATTAGAGATGCTTATTTTCGTTAATTTTGTCAACCGACAACCGCCGCTCGTTAACCGAATATTAACAATTAACTCATCAGATTAATATTAAATTATTATTTAATAAAAATAATAATTTTTGTCTGACACATTCAATATTACATTTTAAAATACTGATTTATTTTAGCATGTAAACAGCACACAGAACATATTAACAACAGCACATCTTTAAGCACCTGCAGCGTTTCCAATGCTGGAAAAACAGAGATAAACTGTTAGCTGAGCATAGAAAAACAGAATAAATAAAAAAGAAAGAATCAAATAAATAGTTCTGCCCTAGATATTTTTCAAATAAATGACAAGTTTAGATTACAAAACGAAAACACTGACTGAATCCTTTTTAGGAACCGGCATATGCCGTTTGTCCAATCATATGTTTTTTTTTTCTTCCGTCAAATAAATATAGCTGGCTACCTCAAATTGATCGCTCCACAGAAAATATGCATTTAATCAACAGAAACCCCGCCTTTGCTTTCATTTGATTGAAGAATGAAAAAGACGGGACTGATATAACACACTTTTTTCCACTCAGAGTTTACTTTTTTTTCAACTGCGAGCACACAGCGCAGTGAACTGATGACCTTTACGACCAATCACAGTTATTTCTGCTGAGCATGTGAATACAATGGCAATCCATCGGTGTTTTTGAACGTGCTCAACAGCGCTTACATGTTAGCAGGAAATTGACGTTTTTAAAATTTCAGTATCAAAAGGTACTGAAATTCAGTATCGTGACAACACTAATTAGTACCGATTTGTACTGATAGTCGATAGTTTTGACAACTCTAGCCGGAGATTATTATTTTTTTTTTTAGTTTTTTTAGCTTATTTTACCTCCAGTACTTACAAATAAAATGGCAGTTTCTTTGATTGGTTATTATTATCCTTCCATTTCCTGAATTTCCATTTAGCTCACATGAATGTGATTGATTTAAATTGGAGATGCTCATTTTGGTTAATTTTGCCAACCGACAACCGCCTCTCGTTAACCGAATATTAATGGTTAACTGGTCAGATTAATAATAAATTATTAGAAAAACCGAATAAATAAACAAAAAAAGAATCAAATAAATAGTCCTGCCCTAGATATGTTTCACTTAAATGAAAAAAAATAATAATAATTTTTTCATGTTTTTTTTCTTCCATCAAATAAATATAGCAGGCTACCTCAAATTGATCTCTCCATGGAAAATATGCATTAAATCAACAGAAACACCGCCTCTGCTTTTATTTGATTGAAGAATGAAAAGACGGGACTCACTTGACACACTTTTTTCACTCAGAGTTGACTTTTTTCAATTGCGAGCACACCGCGTGCAACGGCAAAAACGCGAGGTGCGCAGGCTGCTGCAAAAGGCTCACTGCTGTTAGTAAACCATTCAAAAGATGCCTTTCTGTGATCGGCCCCTTTTGCAGCCAAACTTTAAAAATATATATGATAATATTTTGTAATCATTTAACTGATACCTTTAATCAGTTAAAAATGCACCCTAATCGGTTATTATGAGCATCTCTACTTTAAATCAGGCTTAAGATTGAGGATTTACTCAGAAAAGTCCTTGTTTTACTAGTTTATGAAGCCTTCTGCGAAACGGCTGGTGATCAGCCACAGTAACTGAATTGCAGTTTTTATGGTTTCAGGCCACTGAGACCTGTGAAATTTACTTGCGTTCACCCAATACTCAGAGTCTCTATTGATTACGACCCTGAAATAGCTGCAAAATCCGTTTTAATACTTTTATAGCTCTCTGAAGCTTTTTGATGAGTGATTCCTGACCCAGCCGTCGGGGACCCGCAGGCTCTCAAACACATTTCAGTCCAATTTCAGCACAAGTGCTTGTTATTATAACTGTCATCTGATCATCTAGATTGAGATGGATGAGCTTCGGTGCCCTGGTGGAAGGAAAGAGTGCGATGGTCCCCGAGGACGGCTGGTTTAGAGGCTGAAGGATCCTCATGCTGGCAGCCTCCAAATTGGCTTCCAATGCTAGCTATCTGATGTTTTATCTTCCTCTTCACGCTTGCAGGTTTGCTGACCGTGGATCCTGAGCGGCGGCTGAAGCTCTCAGCTTTGAAGGAGAACGCTTGGCTTCAGGGAGGCGGCGTCATGTCTTCGACCCCGCTCTGCACCCCTGATGTGCTGGAGTCCACCGGTCCCACCGTCCGCACTTATGTCAATGCCACCTACAAGGTCCAGTATCTGCATTTCACACTGTTTGTCTGCTATATTGAGTGTACACTGCAAAAAATGCTGCAAAGAATGAATTTTGTCTTGTTTCTAGATTTAAATTCTTAAATCAAGAAGCATTTTCTAGGCAAGTAAAAAAAATTGTATTATTTTCACAAACAACAAGTCACAGTTAAGTGAGTTTTTCTTATTAAAATGCTAAATTATCTGTCAATGGGGTAAGCAAAATAATCATATTTAAAAGAAAAAACAAGATTGTTTTGCTTGCCCCGCTGACAGAATATTTAAAAAAATGGTTACACTTAAAATTAATTAAAATTAAAATTATTTAACACTTAAAAACCGCTTTTTAAAACCATTCCCGTGTTATTAGACACAAAGACACATTCTGTGTATTCACATTCTCCCTTTACCTTTTACAAACTACAGACCGCCTAGATTTTCACTATTTTTTTTGTGATTTATTTGCGATAAAAATTTTGTGGTGGTAATTCCCAGAAATTTACGGACAATTTTGCGATTAAAAAATATATATATAAATGTAAAAAATTATATGCATTTACCATATTAGCTAAATCAGTGGTGGAAAGAGTACTGAAAAATCATACTCAAGTAAAAGTACCATTACTTGCCTAAAAATGTAGTGCAAGTAGAGTAAAAGTATCTGCTGTAAATATTACTCAAAGTATGAGTAAAAGTAGCCCTTTTAAACGTACTTAAGAGTATTGAGTAGTGAGTATTTTGCTGTCAAAAGCTGATATGTTTACATGTAATTTGTGCATGTGTGTGTAAACGTAACATTCTGTAGTGCATTTAGTTATTGCCCTGAAGGCACACAACATCATGAGACATTAATATTAGGTTAGATTTAGGTTGTGATGTCAGGTGACCAAAATTAATTGTCAAGCCAGCAGCTAAGGACAACGTTATTTTGATGTCCAATAATGACGTCAAATGACGTTGATATTTGATTGATTTTAGGATGTTAGAAAGTGACCAAAATTCAACATTGAGCCAACATCTTAAACCAACGTCATATATGACGTCAAATACTGACATTTATTCATCAGGTATGGCAACCAAAATCCAACGTCTGATAGATGTCATAGGGGTAACGTTCACACAATGTCAAGCTGTAAGATCATTAGATGTTGATATTTGGTTGGTTATAGGTTGGACGTTGCACATTGACATTGGCCTGACGTTGAGTTCTGACGTCAACCCGATTTTCATTTCCAAACAAAATGCAAAGTCCCCCTGACGTTAGGGTTCAACGTCAATCAGACGTCATGTTGACGCCCTGTGCCTGCTGGGTGTTTAAGGCCATTTCGGTCATCATACAGTAAACCGTAATCCCCATGGACAAGAAAAATAAAGTAGTGACTGCAGGTTAAAGGAAAGTAGAGGAGTAAAAGTACAGATACTGCAGTAAAAGTAAAAGTACACATTTTTAAAACTACTCAGTAAATTACAATTCCTGAGAAAAACTACTTAACTACAGTGATTTGAGTATTTGTAATTAGTTACTTTACACCACTGAGCTAAATTCAAGTTTATTTCTTTAGCTCTTTTTACAATTACTATTGTTTCAAAGCAGCTTTAACCTTAATCATTAGCCTTAATGTTTTTAGCATATAGGTGAGTCTATGTGTACATGTTTCATGAAGTTTATTAGTCCATTAAGTTAATGTGTTGTCCTCAAAGTCCTCGATGGTTGGCATCATCTCTTCACAGGTCTTGGATGGTCTCTAGTGGCCTTGGGATCCCCAGGTGGAAATGGAGAACAAAGAAAAAAATTACCGTAGCTGCTGTTCATATTGTAGTTGAACAAGAGATACTTAAGGCCCAAGCTGTTTTTTACATGCATTTTTTATTTCTCTTTGCTATTTGGGCTTATTGGAACCTTATTAGAATAAAACCTAAGTATCATCTTTTGATTTGATGTACTTTTAGAGAAAAATGGTGTCCATATATGTGGACTCGTGGTCCGAATTTCCATAAAACACAAAGTCACCTTTGTGTTATAGAATGAAAACCTCTTTATTTCTGCCTTGAACACAGCAGTTTTTTCCTGACTGTTTTTAATGCATTAATAACACACACACATATTTTTGAACATGTTTTAACTATCAGTAAAAACTAAATTTTTTGCCCTTTTTGGAAAGTTAAAATAGTGTTTGGGACATTTCATATGCTGCAAAACAGTTGCAGGATGACACTGTATGTCTGTAACAACATGTAAAACATAAGAGCTAAAATGTGTTGTCTGCGTATGTGGCCACTAAAGCCTTGTTTATACTCGACGCGTCCGCTAGTTCGCTTGAGTGCGCGCGGAGAATCTGACGTCATCGCGGAGTTTGCGGATGTTCGCTTTGAGTGCGCGCGACATCATTTCGGCTGGCGGTGCGCACGGCATTTTTTGAGACCCAAGCGAACAGTGCGCGCGGCGCCGCATCTGGTTTGAGTTGAAATGAACCACTTTAAGAGATTTTGTCTGAAACAGGTACACCTGTACACACATCTTTATGATCCGTGATGATAGAGATAACCTGATGATCAATAATTTTTGGCTAGAAATTGCAACAGCAGTAGGAAAGGAGGAAAGTTTTTGTAAAAGTTTGGAAAAACCTGAGGGATAGTCTGTTAAAGCCAAAAGAGGCCATGGCAAAAGTGGAAACCCAGCTACACAATTACAGAAATATGTTTTTCCACCATTTATAGGTTTTACACTGATGTATATATTACAATTTTGAATTTAAAACTATTTAATAATTACAAAACTATAGTTAAGGATCAAATTATTTCTTTAATAACTGGGAAAGAATATTTGAACCTATCAGTTTACAATATACTGATGCCCTGTTTTTCTAGGCTTTATTGGTGATAATGGTCAGGAATGTTTGGACTATTATTGCCTTTTTAGCATAATAAGAAGACAGAAACTAGCCAGACATAATGTGTGAATTGGGGAGCGGGCTAAATAAAAAAAAAAAACATCTGTATTTTTAAGTGTACTTTTTTTGGCTTTTATTCTTGCCATAATAGAAATATATTTGTAGAGCAACCCATTTTCTCTCCTCATTGGTATTTTAATAAACTTTGATAGGTAAAACTGTCCGAGATATAAACAAAAGCAAGTGATGCATCAAAGTTTGATTAAAACAAACCTTGAATGGTTATAAAAATCCTTATAATCATTAAAATAATTTATAAAAACAATAAAAATAATTCGTTTAAAAATCTTGAATGATATTAATGAAATGACGTAGTTCCGGAAACTTTCTACTTCTCCGTTTATCCGTCTGACTTTACGGTCAGTTACTTTTGACCGCCCCCTGTCGTTTTAAAGAATATCACAACGGCGAACGCGGCAAGTATAAAAGCCTCGTCCGTTTCGCGAGGTGCGCGCGCAGTCAGCGGAGGTGCGCGATGCGGCGCCAGGCGAAAGTATAACTCCAGCTTAAGCCCTAGGAGGTTAAATGTCAATGCGAAAATAAAGTGCTATAAATGAAAATAGGAGTTATATAAACAAACATAGAAACAAACATATCAAGCCTGTAAGTCATAGGTCTCAAAACTCAAAACTTGCTCCAACCCTAATCAAACACAGCTGATCCAAATAATCAAGGTGTTCAAGACTACTATAGACTATTAAGCAGGTGTGAATTGGAGGTGGTTGGAGCTAAACTATGCAGAGCTGCGGCCCTCCAGGAATTGAGTTTGAGACCATTGCTGTAAGTATTTCTAACAAGATGTCTGGTGCATTAAGACAGGAGTAGTGTGTCCAACAGGTGGTTTGTCAAGACCACTCACCCACATAGTGCACATGCATCATACGGTTATGTAATGCATTGTGTGTATGCTTTACTATACCTTGGACATTATCAGGAAGGCTATTTCAGCGTTTAGGAGCCATATATGAGAAGGCTCGACCTCCTTTAGTAGACCTTGCTATTCTGGATGCTACCAGAAACAGAGTTTTGAGATATTAAAGAGCAAGTTGGATACTTTATCCCTAGCTTAACTAATAAAACTTTATTGTAATGAGTTACCAACTTTGTCTTTGTAATCTGTTTTTTTTCCCACAGGCTTTTAACCGGGGGAAGCGTGAAGGTTTTTTCCTCAAAAGTGTCGACAACGCGCCGCTAGCAAAACGGCGCAAGATGAAAATGACCAGTACTGGCGTGGAGACCAGACGCAGCTCATCTTCCTCCTCTTCCTCCTCGTCCTCATCCGCTTCCCATTCCAAGACGCAGAATTGCCAATCTCTGAATCCACACGAGGACCCCAAACTGTGACTCCCGTCTCACTGAAAAGCTGCTTTGATGCGGTGAGAGAATGTATCCCAAAAGCATTTGCAGGACCTATAGAAAAGACTGAGCAAAAATAACCTTGATACAACAACAGATTTATTGAAGTCTCCAAGACGAAAGCCCTGATCAACAGTCCGTCTTTTGGATTTCCAAATCATTTTGGAGAATAGAGGATTTTTAATCATGATGGCTCTCTGTAAATACAATGCCAAGGAAATGATCTACATTATAAAAGAAACGCGTTTTCATTTTTATATATATATACACAAATATATATATCATTTTAGACTGTAGAGATTTTAATGAATGTAAAAATGGTATAGCATGTGGTGGGCGTCCACGTGCTTTTAGAGAGGTCTTGAACTGCAGAAACACGTGAAACTGAGATCAGGGAAAGCGGGGATATGAGGGAATTGTGGGCAAGAAAGCCACAAGAGAGCAAAGCCATATGTGAGAATTAAGAGTGGACGTCTATTTTAAAGATCCACCAAGCAAAGCTTTATGTGAATCGTGTACAGGCTATTTGCATATCACTACTTTCAGAAGTTTTCTCGATGTTTGCATGGCTGTAGAATTTTAAACCTTTTTCGATTTTCAAAGTTGAGCTGTCAAGTCAGACCTCACCAGTTACAATTCAAGACTTGAGGATATCGACACTTTTGGGTGAATCTCACAATGAAATGTTTGGGGTATTTCTCCTCAAAATCCCCCCCAAAAACAGCACAAACTCTCTTTTGGCATTTAAAACTGCTTTGTCTGCATTTACTGAAGACACCCAGTGAAACATTAGCACTGAAGAGGCATGGGTAATTCGTTTTTTCTTTTACTTACTGAGTTTCTCTTTCAAATACAAACTTTAAAGTATTCATTCAAGTTGATTTAGTCAAGTTGTAGTCATTTTGCAGGAGTGAGCAATGGTCAGTTTGGTTTTTAGACCGTTTTTAATACCCAAAAAGCTTGTCTTAACCCAATTGTGTCCTTACCGAGCCCAGATCCTCACCATCATCAGCTGTTTTTTTGCTGCTTTATGCGCTGTGTTGGATGTTATAGAAGTGAGCTGCTGTGTTTTTTTTGCGAATTGTTAGAATTGTGGAGAACTTGCAGAATTTTATGCTTTTGCGCTAATTTACAGTTTAGCACTCTTGCTCCACTTGTACTTACAATTAGATAAATGATATTTGCATATGAAAAAATATGCCTTTTAAAGGGTTAGTTCACCCAAAAATTAAAACTCTGTTATTAATTACTCACACTCATGTAGTTCCAATTTCCCGAGGTCTTCGTTCACGTTTGAAACACAAATTAATATATTTTAGATGAAATCCTGGAGCTCTCTCATCCTCTATAGACAACAAGGGTCCAGAGGTGTTCAAACACTTTGTCAAAAACATTGTCAAAATATTCCACTGTAATCATACGAAGTTCCAAGAACACTCTTGATGACTTTGTTCACCTGTATCTTGTCTATAAATGTCCTATTGGCCATAGTAAATGAGACCCCTAACCTGATGTAAATGATATAGACCATTTTGAGACTTGTAAACAATAACAACGGTCCTAATGTATTTCCTTAGCTTCTGAGAATTCAAAAAGGTCAACCTATTGATAAATGATGTTATGATAGCTGTTTTAACGTTACGTAATGATTGATTTGCCTCTTATTACAGTTATTATAGTTTGACAGCAAGCAGGAAATGTTCATGGGCCAATGACATCACCACATTGAAATGGTCTATAGGCAAAAAAAAGGTATTTTAGCCACAAAAGTGTTTTAGAGCTTCGTATGATTACAATTGAACCACTAAAGTCGCATTGAATGTTTTGAAAATATATATATTTTTTAAACATCTCAGGACCCTCGCTGTCTATGGAGGCTGAGAGAGCTCCAGGACTTCATCTAGAATATCTTAATTTGTGTTCCTGAAGATGATAGTAAAGATGATAGGCCATAGTAAATGCGAACTCTAATCTGATGTAAATGATATAGGACAAAAAAGTATTTCTTACAGGGGTTTTTTGCTACAAAAATGTTCTTCGAGCTTCGTATGATTGCAGTTGAACCACTAAAGTCACATTAAATGTTTTGAGAACATTTTTGGCTCTTTTTGTTTTGAAATTTAATCATCTCAGGACCCTCGCTGTCTATGGAGGCTGAGAGAGCTCCAGGATTTCATCTAAAATATCTTCATTTGTGTTCCTGAAAATGATAGTAAAGATGATAGGCCATAGTAAATGCGAACTCTAATTTGATGTGAACGATATAGGACAAAAAAGTATTTCTTACAGGGGTTTTTTTTGCTACAAAAATGTTCTTAGAGCTTCGTATGATTGCAGTTGAACCACTGAAGTCCCATTGAATGTTTTGAAAACATTTTTGGCTCCTTTTTTTTTTGGACTTTAAACATCTGAGGACCCTTACTGTCTATGGAGGCTGAGAGAGCTCCAGGATTTCATCAAAAATATCTTAATACGTGTTCTTGAAGATGAACGAAGATCTCAGGAGACTGAAACATGAACACGAGGGAGAGTAATTAATATCAGAATAAACATTTTTGAGCGAACTAACCCTTTTTCGACATTACGAATCCAAAAACGAGTTCTCTTTTGAGGCTTTTGAAGAGAAATATTCCCAAGACATTCCTTCACAGTTTTCCGTGAGATTCACCAATGTTTTTCTGCCTTTGTGTTTTTATTGCTTGAAGTGTGGAGATCACGTTATATATATATATATATATATATATATATATATATATATATATATATATATATATATATATATATATATATATATATATATATATATATATATATCATCGCTAGTTTACTTGACTGAGATTGTGGATCACCACATGAGCCGATGGCTTTCAATACGAAGCCTGGTTTGCCGTTTTTTTTTTCTCCGACTTATATCGGTGTACTTGAAACCCGACATCCACTGCCTGTTCGACTCGACTGTAAGGGCTGAGCTTCACCAGACAGCAATCAATCCCTCACATTCAAAGGGCTTTCGCTAATCACACCTCCAAAACGCTGTAATCGAGTGTCCCTCTTGCACTGTGAGAGAAGATGGCAGTGGCATCCCTTCCTATATTGCTCTTTTTGTTTTATATGAACATCTTCACAGCCATTAGTCTTGCAATATTTCGATGTTTTAGTGTCGAGTCTTTCTGCTGTACGTGCTGTGTTAAAATCGACCAAACAACATTTAGCATTCAGACTGGGCGGTGGAGTTGACGGTTTTATTAAGACGCAAGCAGGTGTCGAGGTCCCAGTAAAACACCTCCAGCTATGTTATATAAACTCCGCTTTTACATTTTAAGAGGTGTGACGCTGGGAGGTAAGAACAATTTAATGGTCAGACTGATTTTTTTTTTATTGTTGGAATATTATAATTGTTTGTTTGTGCCAAAATAATCAGTTAATGGAGGATATCATTGTCTGTAATACAGGTTTGCACATGAGATGCACTAGCTTTTGTTTTTAATGCCTTTGTCGTTCACAAGCGATGCTTCGATCTGCTTTTCATTGATGAAATGGTTTCAGAACAAAATCTGAATCTCTGAGGGGTTTGGATATTTTTGGATGTGATTAGCAGTTACGTCATACGGCTTTTTAAGGGACGTAACATTGAATACACTGATTTTACACTATCATTTTTAGACAATTTTATTTTGTCGCACAAAATTTGTCATGTCGATGTGTTTTGGGCTTTAAAAACAGTCATTTTTTTTTATTTATTTCTTTATACTTGCTCTTTGTATCTTTATTTACAGTGTTATGGCTTTCTGATTAACGTAGTTTAGTTTCATTTGTCTCTCTGTTGACTTTCGTCAGATAGAACAAGTCGTCTGCTCTTATATGATCGTGTGCACTGTGGAAGTTCTACAAAATGTACATTATTTTATTGCCGAATTTTAATAGATATTATTTGAACTTTACCGTTCAAGGGTGAGCTTGCTGTGTCCGAGTATGTTTTTTGTTAGGTTTCTGATTTGCATGTTTTGTTTAGTTTTTTTCCCTCAATTCTTCTCGATAAATGTCGTTCTGTCAAAAAAAAAAAAAAAGAAAGAAGTTTTGTAACTAAAAACAGCATCATAGAGCGGAAATGAAATACACTGTTAAACAAATTAATGAGGTGCATTGTTGTGCGTTAAGAACATTTGCTGAATCCAAAGCATAAAATATAAAAGTCTATTCCACTCATTTTTTTTCCTTTCTCAAGTCTGTAATATGTGTTTTTTTGTGATGCAAATAGGGCTGCACGCTACTGGACAAATATGCGATCTTGTCGTTTAGTAACAACGCATATAACGGTATGTCTTATAATGAAAGTAACTTTAAAGCAGACCTAATATGCCCTTTTAAAATAATAATTAATTCCTTACATTTTATATAGCGCTTTTCTGGACACTCAAAGTGCTTTACACATTGGCGGGAATCTCCTCATCCACCACCAGTGTGCAGCATCCACCTGGATGACGCGACGGCAACCATATTGTGCCAGACCTCACACGACACACCAGCTGATTGGTGGAGAGGAGACAGAGTGATGAAGCCAATTAGGATGTGGGGATGGTTGGGAGGCCATGATGGACAAATCATTGGCCAGTGGGCAAATTTGGCCAGGATTAAACCAACACAATCTCACGGCAATTCATAACTTTTTGATTTAGTGGCTAATTCGTTTAAATTTGTACAATCTAATTTGTACAATTTTGTACGATTTGATCATCCCCCAATGACGGTTGGGTTTTGGGGGTGGGGTTAGGTGTCACGCTTCCTTTTTAAAATTGTTCGCTTTTGTACGACTAATTCAAACGAATTAGCCACTAAACTGACGAAATGTAAAATACTTACGTTTTCTTGTGAGATAAGGCTGGATTAAACCCCTACTCTTTTCAGAGGACATCGTGAGATTTTTAACGACCACAGGGAGTCAGGACCTCTGTTTAATGTCTCATTCGAAAGACGGCACTCACTGAGCAGTATGTAGACTCTTTTGTTATACTGGGGCGTTAGGAACCAACCACACCCACCGGAGGTTGAGCGCCCTCTGCTGGCTTCACTAACACCACTTCTGGCTAGCTTTCCCATGTGATCTCCCATCCAGGTACAGACGGGGCGCAGCCCTGCTTAGCTTCAGTGGGCAACTATGTGAGAGTTGCAGAGAGCTAGCTGCCAGCTAAAATAAGTCTAAACAGAGTGTTTATGTGAAGTTTCCAGCCTGATCTCTCGAGGAAACGTAACTATTTTCTGTTTTGTCAGTTTAGTGGCTAATTTATACGAATTAAATTAATAAGGAGGCGTGGCACCCAACCCCACCCTTAAATCCAACTTTCATTGGGGGATAAGCAAATCATACTAAATTGTACGAATGAGATCATACAAATTCATACGAATTAGCCACTAAATCAAAAAGTTACGAATTGCCGTGAGATTGTGTTGAAGTTTCAGCTCAAAATACCAAACAAATAATGTTTTCTAACTCTTTGAAACTGCCCCTTTTAGACTTTGATTCTAATTGTGGCATTTTGGTGACTGTCGCTTTAAATTAAAATGAGATTGTACTCTTTTCAAGAGAAGACTGAGCTACAAATGCCTCTGTGTCAGCATAGTGGCAGATTCAAAAAAGAAGACTAACGTCCTATGCTAATGAGGGAGAGATGGTCACTAATGGGTGGGGCTTTCCCCCTCTAATGACACATACAAATGGAGAATGTCAATCGAAGTGTTTCTGCAGACTGATTATAAAAAATAAAAAGTCTTATTATAAAAAATAAAAAGTCTGATTATAAAAAATAAAAAGTCTAATTATAAAAAATAAAATCTGATTATAAAAAAATAAAAAGTCTGATTATAAAAAATAAAAAGTCTAATTATAAAAAATAAAATCTGATTATAAAAAAATAAAAAGTCTGATTATAAAAAATAAAAAGTCTAATTATAAAAAATAAAATCTGATTATAAAAAAATAAAAAGTCTGATTATAAAAAATAAAAAGTCTAATTATAAAAAATTAAATCTGATTATAAAAAAATAAAAAGTCTGATTATAAAAAATAAAAAGTCTGATTATAAAAAATAAAATCTGATTATAAAAAATAAGTCTGATTATAAAAAAATAAAAAGTCTGATTATAAAAAATAAAGTCTGATTATATAAAATAAGCTTAATACATTTTTAACATTAAAAGCTGGTTATATTCACAGACTGTTGCCACACAACTGTTTAAACCTTATAAAAGTGATTTTTGCCTATTTTATAATTAAACTAAACAGGTAATAGATATTTTTTTGAGCTAGTAAAATCTAAAAAATAAACCTATTTTGACTTTAAAAAACCATGATGACTTTAAAAAAACTTGACGAAAATATTGATTCTTATTGGCCGTTTTCATTTTGATTGTTAGCATTAGTATTTATTTTCAGCTCTAGATTCAGCTAATAGCACCTACTGGAGAGGTGGGGATAAAGATAGTAAAGGCCACATCTGATTGGTCCGATTTGGATAAACTTATTCAAGCAGCACACAAGTACTTGTCACACACACTCCAAAAATGACTTTTGCTGTTTGTTCTTAATTAAAATAAGCTGAAACAACACAATTTTAGAGTTTTTTTTTTTGGGACAACTTAATTCTTTTATATTTGTAAAAATTTATAAGTTAACTTAATTCCTTCATGTTGTCCCAACGCAAATCGATTGTGTGGAGCCCAGCATTATTTACTCAAAAAATGATGTTTGCTGTTTGTTAAACTACTTATTTAAAAAAAAAAAAAAAAAAAGGTTTTTTGGGCGGCAACTCAATTGTTTTATGTTCAATCTACTTAAATTAGCAAAAACTAAAAAGCTAACTTAATTCCTTCATGTTGTCCCAACTCAAATCGATTGTGTGAAACGGTGTACACTCAAAAAATGATGCTTGCTGATGGTTAAGCTGAAACAACTAAATTCTTGAGTTTTTTTCGGGACAAATCCATTTTTTTATGTTCAATCTACTTAATTAATACGTTAACTTAATTCCTTCATGTTGTCCCAACACAAATTGAATGTGTGGAATCCAGCATTTTGCACAGTGTTAAACGTTTTTAAATTATTTCATTTCACTGCAGTATTGATATTGCATATGCTATTATCACTGTAACGATATCGAGCTCTAGGTTCAGCTAACAGCACCTACTGTAAAAGTGGGGATAAAGATAGTAAAGACCCCGTCTGATTGGTCAGATATGGATAAACAACTTATTCAAGCTGCACAGAAATGCTTGTCACAAAACTCAAAAATTGACGTTATCTGTTTGTTCAGACTACTTAATTAAAATAAGCTGAAACAACAGTTTTAGAGGGTTTTTGGGGACAACTTAATTCTTTTATGTTTGTAAAAACTAATAAGTTAACTTAATTCCTTCATGTTGTCCCAACGGAAATCGATTGTGTGGAGCCCAGCATTTTTTACACAAAAAAATTATGTTTGGTGTTTGTTAAACTACTTATTTAAAAAAGCAAAACAATTCTTGTGGTATTTTTCTTGGGACAACTCAATTGTTTTATGTTCAATCTACATACCTTTGGAAAAACTACTAAGCTGACTTAATACCTTCATGTTGTCCCAATGCAAATCGAATGTATATCCCAGCATTTTTTACAGTGTACACTCAAAAAAATGATGTTTGTTAAACTACTTATTTAAAAAAAGCAATACAATTGTTGAGGTTTTGTTGGGACAACTCAATTGTTTTATGTTCAATCTACTTAGCTTTTTAATTTTTTACAAATTTAGCTTAATTCCTTCATGTTGTCCTAACACCAATTAATTGTGGAACCCAGTATTTTTTAGAGTGTACACTCAAAATAGATGTTTGCTGTTTGTTAAACTACTTATTTAAAAAAAGAAATCTCAATTCATGAGTTTTTTTCTTCAATCTACATAAGTTTGTAAAAAAAAAACTAAGCTGACTTAATACCTTCATCTTGTCCCAATTCAAATCGAATGTATAACCCAGCATTTTTTACAGTGTACACTCAAAAAAAATATGTTTGTAAACTACTTATTTAAGCTTATTTATGTTTGTAAACTACTTATTTAAAAAAGCAACACAATTGTTGAGGTTTTGTTGGGACAACTCAATTGTTTTATGTTCAATCTACTTAGCTTTTTAATTTTTACAAATTTAGCTTAATTCCTTCACGTTATCCTAACACCAATTGATTGTGGAACCCAGTAATTTTTAGAGTGTAAACTCAAAAAAGATGTTTGCTGTTTGCTAAACTACTTATTAAAAAAACAAAAAAACACAATTCTTGAGGTTTTTTTTTGGAACAGCTCAATTGTTTTATGTTCAATCTACTTAAATTTGTTAAAAACTAAAAAGCTAACTTAATTCCTTCATGTTGTCCTAACACAAATTGATTGTGTGGAACCCAGCAGTTTTTACAGTGTAAAATGTATTTATTTTATGGCTATTACATATGCTATTATCGCGATAACGATATTTTCCGATACATCATGCAAGCCCTAATAGCAATATCTTTAAGTGTTGTCTTCAAGAAGAAAGAGAGAGTCAAGAGCAAAGTGTCAGAGCAAGTGCCAGTGTCCTGCGGTGGCCCAGATCGATGAGCAGCTCTTGAAAGTGTGCCAGTGACTGTTGGCACACTGTGAAATGAATGAGGAAATGAGAAATAATATTTGTTCCAGGCACAGATTCTTTATTCTGAACACCTCATTGCTGCTTTACAAGTCTGTGAGACCAGAGGGCTTTTCCAGAGAGGCTGTAGCTGCGAGACCTCACGGGGACTACAATTCATTTTCAGTTCTGGTGATTTTATTGATGATGGAGATTCTGAGGACAGCTGTGAATGCCTGCATGTTTCAAGGTATCTCATATTCACAACATGAATGTTTTCTTCTTCTTTTCAAGAGTTCACACTTAGCCGATGATTGATAATAAAGCGTGTTTGGCGTGCTGTCCGGGAGAGAGCCCCGAGGTCCTCGAGCCCAGGGCTCCCTCCTATTTTATCAGGAGAGAGGGGAGTCTGAGCTCAGGTAGCTCTCGAGAGCTCCCCCGAATTTGTTTGTTCCGCCTATTCCTTTATTATTAGGGGTTGCCACGGCGGAATGAACCGCCAACTATACAGCATATGTTTATGCGGTGAATGCTCAGTACTAAAAACACTCATATACTGTGCCAATTTGGTTTAATCAATTCACTTATACTGCATGTCTTTGGACTCTGGGAGGAAACCGGACTACCTGGGGGAAACCCACATGAGCATGGGAGCATGGGGAGAACATGTAAACTTCACACAGAAACTCCAACTGGCCCAGCTGCCGTGCCTCCCTGTCCTGGATTAATCTAGGAAAAGAGGGGGAGAAGTAGAGGTGGAGGGGGGGATTCTTCAAGGCGAAAATACTGAGGTAAAACTCTGTTTATTTATAGTGAGTCCGGAATCATCTGATTGGTGAATCATGTGTTAGCTAATGCGGGACCGGCTGTGGTCAATCATAAGTACGTAAAATTAGTTTATAAATAAATTTAAAGGGATAGTTCACCTAAAAATGTCATTTCTGTCATCATTTGTCATCAAAAAAGCAGCTATTGACTTACCATAGTACTTTTATGTTCTCGAAAGAACTTCATAAATGTTTACAACCTAAGTGTGAGAAAACAGTGAGTTTTAATTTTTGGGTGAACTGTCATTTAAATACTTATTTAGCATTTATTAATGATTTATTTTGTTTTCTCTGGGATTAAAATAACTTTATCAGGGTGTCCTCGGGGTCTTAAAAGGTATTAAAAGTTGATAAATCAATTATGAGAAAATTAAGGCCCTTAAAAGTTATTAAAGGACACCTATTTTACCCCGTTTTTGAGATGTAATATTAATATTAAGGTTCTTCTGAGTGTGCCAGTTTAGCTTCAGTTCAAAACACAATTCAGATTTTTTATTATGATGTGATAAACAGTGTGATTTTGGGGGGCGTGTTGCTTCACATGAAAATTAGTTTCGACTTCCCGCCCAACTTATCAAGGGAGCGGAGCCAAGAGCTCCTCCTCTTTGTGTATGGCAACAGACAGGCAGACAGAGAGAAGCAACATGAGTGAGAGGACCAGCATTCAGCCGTACATGTACGACTCGGACACAGACCAAGCAGAGACTACAAAATCATTTGTGTCTTTGTATATATATATATATATATTACAGCCAACTGTGTGCTATTTTAAAGCTACAAGCTTGTAACCTACACCGAGACTAATAACCAAGCACACTGAATTAACTTTGACTGAAGGGCATCACAGACCGGATGCACCGCAACGCGGCGCGCACATGATAGTTGAAAGTATCGCACACTTGCGGCGCCGGTGTGTGTCCCCTGATAGAAACTTATGTTTAGATTTCAGAAATGCATGCCGCTGCGTGGCGCGACGCTGATTGTTGCCGAGCGGCGCTTCTGGTGTACGACCTGCTTGAGGCTATAACTAAAGGGCGTCACACACCGGATGCGCCGCTCAGAGCCACGACACGGCACGGCACACCAGACGCGCACATTCACATGTTATTTAAAATGAAACTATTCAGATAACGCTCTGTGGCGCGGCAGAAATATGAAGTGTCCTGAGCAGGGCCAGCGCGTCCAGAGAGGCGACCTAGGCGGCAGAATAGTGAGCGAACCCCCCGATCCTCACTTTCATCCATGACACCCTCCCGGTTCTCACTTTCATCCGCGACACCGCGAAATGCATGGCGCTGCGCGTCGTTAGTTCGTTATTTCCAATGGAGGGACGCGCAGGTGAGGCAACGCGCTCGCACTTTCCAGCTGCACCTAGTTAAGATGACAGGGAGCTTCTGTGACCGCATGCAAACCGCTGAAGTTTAAGGAAGACGCAATGAAAAGTACACATGTATGCAAACCCACCAAAACTCACAAACACTGGCGGCGAGGAGAGCGATAACGTGGTGAATGTTGAGCCCAATGAGCCTTACATGATCTAAAAATAGAGCAAGGGTGTTTCTTTGGTGACGTCGCTTTCACTCACACGCCGAAAATGGCGGACATGAAACAACATACTGAGCATATGGTAATGCATACCTGTCAATCAATATTGGTGGGCGGGGGGACCGCACTCCTACGTCAAGTTGCGGTCGATCTCAAAACCGCTCCAATTGGTCCACCGTTTTTATGTTGTTAAATTGAAAAAAAAAAGGACTGAGTGCGTTTATATCACCCCAATATGACGGTCTATACACTATACCTACAAACACGTCTGTCTAAACAGCTTGAAAAGTAGATTTTTTTCACCGTAGGTGCCCTTAGATACCTAAAAGTGTGAGACGTGTATTTACGTGTTGTCCAAAGTGTTTGACTCCAAAAAAAGCATAAATGTATTTATTTTCCTCCTAATATTATCAACGGCTCGATCCACGTGATTAGTTTGGGCCGGGGTGTGGCCGACCAAGCTCCTCCATCCGAGTGTCACGTAATTTGCGACCAACGCGAGAAGGTAATGTGACGCACTCCACATGTAGCGAAACCAAAGAAATTGGAAAAAGTAAGTTTGCGTACTCCTGGTTGGAGAAAGACGAGTTTAAACAATGACTGAAGCCTGTCGCTGAAAACAACCACGTAATTTATTCTTTCAAGCTTTGTTTCTTCTGAGCTTATCTGAGTTCTGTTGCATGGTTGACAGAGAAAAGATTTTTTTCAACACATTTCTAATCATAAAAGTTTTAATAACTCATTTCTAATAACTGATTTATTTTATCTTTGCCATGATGACAGTAAATAATATTTGACTAGATATTTTTCAAGACACTTCTATACAGCTCAAAGTGACATTTAAAGCCTTAACTAGGATAATTAGGGAAGCTAAGCAGGTTAGGGTAATTAGGCAAGTTATTGTATAATGATGGTTTGTTCTGTGGACTATTGAAAAAAAATTAGCTCAAAGGGGCTAATAATTTTGTCCTTAAAATGGCTTTTAAAAAATTAAAAACGGCTTCTATTCTAGCCGAAATAAAACAAATAAGACTTTCTCCAGAAGAAAAAATATTATCAGACATACTGTGAAAATTTCCTTGCTCTGTTAAACATTATTTGGGAAATATTTAAAAAAGAAAAAAAATCAAAAGTGGGCGAATAATTCTGACTTCATCTGTATATGTAGACATTACATGTAACATTACGTCATGAAAATGTACTTGAAAGTTCTGGAAAAGTCTTGGAAAAGTCATGAAATTTTAGTAGCAAAAATGTGTATGAACCCTGTAGTTATGAACAGCACTTGTAGAGCATTTATTAATCATAGTTTAACATTTACTAATGCATTAACATCCAAATTCATGCTTGTTAACATTAGTTAATGCACCATGAGTTAACATGAACAACTGTATTTGCGTTAACTAATGAACAAATACTATAATAATTGTATTGTTCATTGTTTATGTTAGTAAATGCATTAAGTAACATTAACTAATAGAACCTTATTGTAAAGTGTCATGTATTTTTGTGTAATGCCAAAAAAAAACACGTGCACCATAAGACAAAGTGGTCCGTGGTCACATTTGTCATATTGTTTATTATTACTATATAGTCAAAAGCATTTCCAATGGCAAATCTTAGCACATGCCAGCTGGTGCACAAGAAGCTATCACATTTTCTCCACTCCCTGCAATGATCTTTGGATTATTTGCACCGTTTCCAACCTCCATGACGTAATTCTCCTTATTTTGCTCCTGCAGTTTCTGGGGAAGTTCAGCAGATGTCAGTGCGGCTCCTGATGCCTCTCATTAGGATACTGTACATCCAAAGCATCATGTAAAAGAAAAAGGCTCTAGTGCGACTGTCATCGCGTCATTAATCAAAGTGATGTGTAAGTGGATCATTTGCATAGGAAATTGTGATATATGGAGCGTGACACAAATGGATATGAATGGAACAGTAAATCAAAGAGATTCCATCAATTATAATTGGCCTCTTCTGGCTGTGACCCAAAGGTCTAGTGGTGTCTGCTAAAACACACACACGCTTATTCTTTCAAAAGCTTCTTACAATGACACACACCGATAGACATATGCTGATATTCAATAATTCAATCATAATGAATATCGATATTGTGGATACTTAAAAATATCGTCAATAATAATTTTTTATATATATGACGATATTTAATGTTTCAATATACCGTCATAATGAATATCGATATTGTGGATACTTAAAAATATCGTCAATAATAATTTTTTATATATATGACGATATTTAATGTTTCAATATACTGTCATAATGAATATCGATATAGTGGATACTTCAAAATATTGCCAATAAATATTTTTTGACATAAGGCGATATTTAATATTTCAATTTACCGTGATAATGAATATCGATATTGTGGATACTTCAAAATATTGTCAATAATTATTTTCATACATATGGCGAAATTTAAAATTTCAATATACCGTCATAATGAATATCGAAATTGTGAATACTTCAAAATATCATCAATAATTATTTTTTAGACATATGGCAATATTTAATATTTCAATATACCGTGATGATGAATATCGATATTGTGGATACTTCAAATATCGTCAATAATTATTTTTTAGATATATGGCGATATTTAATATTTCAATATACTGTGATAATGAATATCGATATTGTGGATACTTCAAAATATCGCCAATAATTATTTTTAGACATATGTCGATATTTAATGTTTCAATATACCGTGATAATGAATATCGATATTGTGGATACTTCAAAATATTTCCAATAATTATTTTTTGACATATGGCGATATTTAATATTTTAATATACCGTGATAAAGAATAACGAAATTGTGAATACTTCAAAATATCATCAATAATTATTTTTTAGACATATGGCGATATTTAATATTTCAATATACTGTGATAATGAATATCGATATTGTGGATACTTCAAAATATCGCCAATAATTATTTTTAGACATATGGCGATATTTAATATTTTAATATACCGTGATAATGAATATCGATATTGTGGATACTTCAAAATATCGCCAATAATTATTTTTAGACATATGGCGATATTTAATATTTTAATATACCGTGATAATGAATATCAATATTGTGGATACTTCAAAATATCGTCAATAATTATATTTATACATATGGCGATATTTAGCATTTCAGTATATCGTGATAATGAATATCGATATTGTGGATACTTCAAAATATCGTCAATAATTATTTTTAGACATATGGCGATATTTAGCATTTCAGTTTATCGTGATAATGAATATCGATATTGTGGATACTTCAAAATATCGTCAATAATTATTTTTAGACATATGGCGATATTTAGCATTTCAGTATATCGTGATAATGAATATCGATATTGTGGATACTTCAAAATATCGTCAATAATTATTTTTAGACATATGGCGATATTTAGCATTTCAGTATACCGTGATAATGAATATCGATATTGTGGATACTTCAAAATATCGTCAATAATTATTTTTAGACATATGGCGATTTTTAATATTTCAATATACCATGATAATGAATATCGATATTGTGGATACTTCAAAATATCGTCAATAATTATTTTTTAGATATATGGCGATATTTAATATTTCAATATACTGTGATAATGAATATCGATATTGTGGATACTTCAAAATATCGTCAATAATTATATTTATACATATGGCGATAATTAGCATTTTAGTATATCGTGATAATGAATATCGATATTGTGGATACTTCAAAATATCGTCAATAATTATTTTTAGACATATCGCGATATTTAGCATTTCAGTATATCATGATAATGAATATCGATATTGTGGATACTTCAAAATATCGTCAATAATTATTTTTAGACATATGGCGATTTTTAATATTTCAGTATACCATGATAATGAATATCGATATTGTGGATACTTCAAAATATCGTCAATAATTATTTTTTGACATATGGCGATATTTAATATTTCAATATACCGTGATAATGAATATCGATATTGTTGATATTTTGTTGATCTCTGCTCTGTCAAATTTTGATGTTGAAAATTCAACTCTACAGTTTAACAACGTGACTTTTATTGACATTTTAGTCATTCATAATAATATAAGAATTAATATATAGAGAAATAAGTCTGTAAAATAACATACAGTTAAAACCAGAGGTTTACATACACTTTAAAAAAAGGAACATAACCATTTTTAAAAAAATGTCTGATGGTAAATCAGACTAAACGTTTACTATTTTAGGTCCGTTAGGATTACCTAAATCATTTACATTTGCTACATGCCAGAATAACGAGATAATTTTTTTTTTTTTTTGAGAATTTTTTATTAATTTCTAGACAGTCAAAAGTTTACATACATTTCCTTGGTATTTTTTAGCTTTGCTTTTGAACTGTAAAACTTTCCACAAGCTTCTCACAATAATTTGAAGGAATTTTGGCCCATTCCTCCTAACAGAATTTGTGTAACTGAGTCAGATTTGTAGGCTGTCTTGCTCGCACAAGCTTTTTCAACTCTGCCCACAAATTTTCTATAGGATTGAGGTCAGGGCTTTGTGATGGACACTTCAAAACATTCACTCTGTTGTCCTTAAAGCACATTTGAACTAATTTGGCAGTATGCTTAGGGTCATGGTCTGTTTGGAAGACCCATTTGTGGCCAAGTTTTAATTTCCTGGCTGATGTCTTGAGATGTTGCTCTAGTATTTCTACATAATGTTCTTTCTTCATGATGCCATCTATGCTGTGAAGTGGACCAGTCCCTCCTGCAGCAAAACAGTCCCACAACATGATGCTGCCGCCCCCATACTTCACAGTTGGGATGGTGTTCCTAAGCTTGTAAGCTTTCCTCTTTGTCCTCCAAAAGTAACACTGGTCAATATGTTCAATCTTCATTCCATCAGGCCACAGGACATGTCTCCAAAAATTATTCTTATTCTCAGTGTAATTTAGCAAATTGTAATCTGGCTTTTTTGTTAATTCTGGCTTGGTGATTTTCCCATGTTGTCACACAAGGAAGCAGTGTGTTTGAGGTTTTCCCTAAATACTATTCTACAGTTGTGCCTCCAATTAACTCAAATGTTGTCAATTAGCCAATCAGAAACTTCCAAAACCTTGACACCATCATCTGAGCTTTTTCAGAGGCATAATAATCTTATTGTATGGAAACTTGACTTTCAAGAAAAGTTATAACAATTTCCCAAAAAACCTCTCTCTCATTATTCTGCTATTAAGCAGAACAGAAACAAATTTTATAATCCTAACTTACCTAAAAGAGAAAACGTTTAGTCACATTAACATCTGCCTTTTTTTTAATGGTTATGTGCCTTTTTATACAGTGTATGTAAACTTCTGCTTTCAACTGTAAATGTCACTTTAAGCAAGTTGCTTTTTTTACCTTTTCAAGGTTAATTGTTGGAAGATCAACCATAATGCAATTCAAAAGCATAAATAAGTTAAATAAGAAAATAATAAAATAAAAACATGAATCTCAAAATATTCATGGATATTTCTTTTACAGCGTTTACCATAATAGCTTTACCAATGAAATGCAACATAAAAATCTGATACTGTCACAAGCCAAATATACGAACGGTAAACAAACATGTACAAATGTCTTCGCATCGGCACCACAAATGAATGAAAGTGCCCGCTGCTACACTTCAGCCTGACCCGTAGTAAGTTAAAGTGTCTCACACTTTTAGGTTTACCATAGTACAGGCTCTCACTGGCTCTCGGTGCTGAATTATTGAGCTTGTGGAGAGCGAGTGTGACCCCACCGGTGTCAGTAAGAGCGTCGAGCTTGATTTCATGGCATATCTTCAGATTTCGCCATGCATTTTTCATATTGCCTTTCCAAAAAAGCGATTCATTATTAAAAAGCCAAATATGAGTACAGCACTATGGCCCAGCGGCACGCAGAGTGAAAGTGCATGATTGTTGCTTACTGTGACACCTCACTACTTTAACAACATCTGCTTCTCAAACCAAAGCCCATGGGGACGCCGCACCACCGTCTGATGCTTCCTCCTGCTAGACGTGACCAGTTAGAACTCATACTGTGAAGTAAAAACAAAGGTAAACAACTGTAAAATCAATGTATTCATTGGTAAACATTCATTCATTTTCCTTCGCCTTAGTCCCTTTATTTATCAGGGGTCGCCACAGCGGAATGAACTGCCAACTTATCCAGCATATGTTTTACACAGCTTCCAGCTGCAACCCAGTACTGGGAAACATCCATACACACTCATTCACTCATACACTACGGTCAATTTAGTTTATTTAATTCACCTATAGCGCATGTCTTTGGACTGTGAGGGAAACGTGAGCACACAGGGAGAACATGTAAACTCCACACAGAAATGCCAACTGACCCAGCTGGGACTCGAACCAGCGATCTTCTTGCTGGGAGGTGACAGTGCTAACCACTGAGCCACCGTGTCGCCCACTGGTAAACAGTATGGTCCTTTCTTCTATACTGTGGGATAAATGTACTTGCATTTAAGGTAACACTGAGGTATTTTAAGTAACAATTTACACTGTTTACTACTGGCTCGTAGATATATACACTAGATATCACATAGGGACCCTTAGCATGCGTCAATAGCGCCGCCACATTGGTACAGTGCTCCTAGGACAAATGTCATTCAAACGCACTAGTCATGACAGTGTGCCAAAGTGAAGATGCTGGAATTTAGCGCTGTGTACGGGTGTACCCTGCTGAAAAATCCAGCTTAAACCAGCCTAAGCTGGTTGGCTGGTTTTAGCTGGTTGACCAGCCTGGTTTTAGAGGGGTTTTGGCCATTTCCAGGCTGGTTTCCAGCCATTTCCAGCCTGGTCTTAGCTGGTCAGGCTGGAAAACGACCAGCTTAAACCAGCTAAAACCAGCTTGACCAGCCTGGTTTAAGCTGGACATAGCTGGTTTTGGCTGGTCAAGCTGGTTTTAGCTGGTCAACTCCCAGCCTGACCAGCTAAGACCAGGCTGGAAATGGCTGGAAACCAGCCTGGAAATGGCCAAAACCCCTCTAAAACCAGGCTGGTCGACCAGCTAAAACCAGCCAACCAGCTTAGGCTGGTTTAAGCTGGATTTTTCAGCAGGGTAGTAACGAGCAAACAAAGAAAACAAAGCACAAAGGCAGAACATTTCATAGGTAAGATTTCATTTTTTATGTCGTTTCCGTTGTGTAAAACATATGCTGGATAAGTTGGCGGTTCATTCCGCTGTGGCGACCCCTGATGAATAAAGGGACTAAGCCGAAGGAAAACGAATGAATAAATGCACTTTCAAGGACCTGCTAGGAACAAAAATGTACCTTTTAGAACGGTACCGCCCCAGTGACAGATTTTGTAGCTTTATTTCGGAGAGTGTAGCACACTATGTAGTCGGCAGTATATAAGGGAACACAGTCTGCCTGTCTCACCTGCCTCCAGCTCCTCTTACTTCTCATGCTCACTTACGGCACTCAGTGACATTTACACAAGATACTTTAATATTGCAATAGTCAACATCTGGGAGTGAGCCTGAGACATCAAACACTGCTAAAGTACACACACACACACACACACACACACACACACACACACACACACACACACACACACACACACACACACACACACACACACACACACACTACAGCTGATCTGACAGTCATATGGTCATAAAATAATTTTAGCTTGAACAAAAGAACACTTCATTTATTTATGGGTCGGTTGAGGATTGTGAAACATTGAAGGTCTGCTGCACGATCGTCACGCTGGGAGGTTTCAGCGTAGATTTTCACATCTTCGGCTGCAATTTTCTGACCTTTCGAATTCACTTTGTGAAGTCTTTATGTGTGAAAGATCTCCTGGTCAGTTTCAGCATTGAAGTGAAATAACTCCCTCGGGATTGCCTTGAGTTGTGTTTTAATTTACCAAACAATGAGTAATCATTTTCTTACAGCTTTTTATACAATAATATATGAATAAACAATTTCTAATAGCTGATTTCTTTTATCTTTGCCATGATCACAGCACATAATATTTTACTGGATATTTTTCAAGATACTTTTATTCAGCTTAAAGTGACGTTAAAAGGCTTAACTAGGTTAGTGTCATGGCTACACAAGGAAGACAAAGCAGGATTAAAGGTGCTGTATGTAAGTTTTTGACTCCTCTAAAGCATAAAAATACCATAATATGTGTGCAGATATTTAAGAAACATCCCAAGTGAACATACTTGTTTAACTGAAAAACAATGCTGAAGTCAGATATTCTGCTTTGAAAATGGGTTTTCCGTGCCGGAACGCTGTCTTTGTTTAGATAAATTTCATATGCACGATGCCAGTTTAGCCAATTATATGTCAGCACCCTGGGTTGCCTTGTTGGAAAACAGCGTATTTCATTCATTCATTCAGAAAGACTCTGAAAGCATGCGTCCGTGACCAAAAAGAACAGTATGGGAGACAGATGCAGTTCCACATGAGGTTATTAATTAGCAAATTACATAAATATTACGAACGTAAACATTAGGTGAGCAGGTTACATTGTAACCGCGTGTCCTAACAACACGCTGTGACGAGAGAGGCAGTGATCAGCTATTTGGCTGTTTGCACCAGACAAGACACGGCAGAAATGTAAATACAGCCTTTCAGAAGCACAGAATATGCACTCGCTCACGAAACGGTAAGGTTTGGAATCTATTTAATACATGTTAACCCACTTTAACATCAATGTAGATGCTGAATCACTCATATGTGTTTAGTTCTAAAGTTCAATTTCAGACGGTTTATTGTATTTTCAAGATCTGAGGTGAACTTTCTGCTTTCAGTATATGGCAACAAATGCCATGTAAAATGCATTCAAACTCGCATTGTTAGCATTTAGCACAGAATAAAGCACACAAGGCTTACCTGAGGTGATCTAGCTGTCATAGGTTTCTGTTGTTCAGCTGTGAGAAATAGAAGCCATTTCTAATATATCAATTCGAGGTGTTGGTTAGGACAAAAACTCCTTTTAATATGGAAAATATTCCCTCTATCGCGTGTCGTTGCTTTTATTTAGAACACAGTTTAAATCACTCGCTCCTGTACACAATCTGGCATCCCAGCGTACTTTTATTATGATCCAGGAGTGCAATACCTAGTTCAACCACTGGGTGTCAAACTTACATACTGCACCTTTAACTTCAAGGGTATTTATTGTGCGATGCAACAACAGCAGAGAGGTGAAGCAGGTGAGTGGTGTAGCAGACGGAGACGGATCTCACACACAGTTTATATGGTAAGTTCAGTTCTTTGGTAAACACCAATATAATAACAGTCACTCCCCTTAATCAGGTGTATTTGCATCCACAGGAGAAAGAGGAAATCCATGGAAGAGCACAGGAGAAATTGGGGGAGTTGTCGAGGAGAACCATCCGACTTTGATTCCAGCTGGTGAGTGAATGAGTGAGGTGAGTTTATACAGTGTGCTGGTGATTGCAGGTGCAGGTGTGGGTGATTAGTAATCAGGTGAGGGTTTACGGGTGTGGTGTGTGGTGGATGGTGACTTAAGCCGCAGTCACACTAGAGTTTGAGCTTGCGAAATTCTGTCGCACGGCGCTGCGAAAAGGGGCGGGATTAAACAAGATGATTAGACATTAAAAAAAGCGAGCGATTGCTCCAAGTTTTCAATTTCTGTTCAGAGAGGTCATGTTTTGATCCTGGATTGGTCTCACGCAGTCTAGTGATGCAATTTCGCAGGTCAGAGTTCACCAAGTTTGAACTTTGCACCGCAGCAACCTGCAAAATCTGACACATGACCCTGCGTTTCCGGTCTGACGCATTCGCGTGCGTATGAATGGAAGTCTATGGGGAGGAAAGTCCAGTGTGACCGTGGCTTAAAGCTGCGGTCACACTATAATTTCTATAAATTCTGTTGTACGGCGCTGCGAAAAGGGGCAGGATTAAACAAGATGATTTAAAAAAGCGAGCGATTGGTCCATGTTTTAAATTTCTGTCCAGAGAGGTCATGTTTTGATCCTCGATTTGTCTCACGCAGTCAACTGACGCGATTTCACAGGTCAGAGTTCACCAAGCTTGAACTTTCCAATGCAGTGAACTGCGAAAACTTGTCGCATAAGCTTGTGTTTCCGGTCTGACGCATTCGTGTGCGTATGATTGGAAGTCTATGGGGAGAAAAGTGCTGTGTGACCACAGCTTGAGTGCGGTGACTGGGACTGCGGTAACGAGTAGAGGGCGTGACAGTTAGTTATAAGTAATTTATGATAATTAGGCAAATCATTGTATAACGATGGTTTGTTCTGTAGACTATCGAAAAAAAAATATTGCTTAAGGGGGAAAAGAGAAAAAAGGTTAGGGCTAAATAAGGAGGGCTAAAAATTTTGACTTCAACTGTGTGTGTGTGTGTGTGTGTGTGTGTGTGTATATATATATATATATATATATATATATATATATATATATATATATATATATATATATATATATATATATATATATATATATATATATGATGAGTGTACACCACGTGTATACACTCACTGGTCACTTTATTAGGTACACCTGTCCAACTGCTTGTTAATGCAAATTTCTAATCAGCCAATCACATGGCAGCAACTCAATGCATTTAGGCATGTAGACATGGTCAAGAGGATCTGCTGCAGTTCAAACCGAGCATCAGAATGGGGAAGAAAGGTGATTTAAGGGATTTTGAACGTGGCATGGTTGTTGGTGCCATATAGGCTGGTCTGAGTATTTCAGAAACTGCTAATCTACTGGGATTTTCACACACAACCATCTCTAGGGTTTACAAATAATGGTCTGAAAAAGAGAAAATATCCAGTGAGCGACAGTTCTGTGGGCGCAAATGCCTTGTTGATGCCAGAGGTCAGAGGAGAATGGCCAGACTGGTTCCAGCTGATAGAAAGGCAACAGTAACTCAAATAACCACTTGTTACAACCGAGGTCTGCAGAAGAGCATCTCTGAACACACAACACGTCCAACCTTGAGGCAGATGGGCTACAGCAGCAGAAGACCACACCGGGTGCCACTCCTGTCAGCTAAGAACAGGAAACTGAGGCTACAATTAGCACAGGCTCATCAAAATTGGACAATAGAAGATTGGACAAACATTGCCTGGTCTGATGAGTCTCGATTTCTGCTGCGACATTTGGATGGTAGGGTCAGAATTTGGTGTCAACAACATGAAACATGGATCCATCCTGCCTTGTATCAACGGTTCAGGCTGGTGGTGGTGGTGTAATGGTCTGGGGGATCGTTTCTTGGCACACTTTGAACCCATTAGTACCATTTGAGCATCGTGTCAACGCCACAGCCTACCTGAGTATTGTTGCTGACCATGTCGATCCCTTTATGACCACAGAGTACCCATCCTCTGATGGCTACTTCCAGCAGGATAACACGCCATGTCATAAAGCGCGAATCATCTCAGACTGGTTTCTTGAACATGACAATGAGTTCACTGTACTCAAACGGCCTCCACAGTAACAAGAACTCAATCCAATAGAGCACCTTTGGAATGTGGTGGAACGGGAGATTTCCATCATGGATGTGCAGCCGACAAATCTGCAGCAACTGCGTGATGCTATCATGTCAATATGGGCCATAATCTCTGAGGAATATTTCCAGTACCTTGTTGAATCTATGCCATGAAGGATTAAGGCAGTTCTGAAAACAAAAGAGGGTCCAACCCACTAGTAAGTTGTACACCACATCTATGTACTGTATATATATTTCCCTAAATTTTTTCTTACATATTTGCACAGAAAATGGTAAGATTGTGTAATGTTCTGCCAGTATCAAATATTTTGCAGAAATGTTAAAGCGACAAACGGCTCATTACTCATTGTTCTGCAATTTAAACTGAACCGCTGTTGACAGAGCCGATGTTTTGCTTGTTGTTTGCTTTGCAGAGCGTGCACTTGAAGTGTTGTCATGTCTGCTCATTATAACTGTATTTAGGCTTGTTATTTGAGCTTGACTAATAAAGCGATCCTGTACTAAATAAGGTAGGCAGGTGCGGGTCAGCATTTTTGGGTCTTATTTCCATTATAAAGCATTTGAATTTACCTCAGTTTATCATAGGCTGGCTTTTAAGAAGATCTGGCAACACAAATGAGTCAATGTACGTACTTCACTCATTCATATTTTCGGTTACACTTTATTTTAATGTGCAGTTCACACTATTTACAAACCATTAATTAGAGCTTTAGCTTAATAAACTACTAATTAGCTGCTTATTAATAGTTAATAAGGTTTAGTTATTGGGTAGAATTAGGGATTTAAAATAAGATCATACTTTATAAGTGCTAATAAACAGTTAATGCTCATTAAATCATTCATTTTCCTTTGGCATAGTCACTTTATTCATCAGGAGTCACCACAGCGGAATGAACTGCCAACTTATCCAACATATGTTTTACACAGCGGATGCTATTCCAGCTGCATCCCAGTACTGGGAAACATTCATACACACTCATTCACACCTTCTTGCTGTGAGGTGACAGTGCTAACCACTGAGCCACCGTGTCACCCTAATTTAGAATATAGTTCTGTTAATGACTATACTTTTCGTGTACAAACATCATTAATCATTAAAATGTGACTGACAAATTTAGCACTGGGATAGATAGCCAATAGATGGAATAGATGGCCAATTTTTCATACAAGTGGAACAAAAAAGTGTAATATCTATGAATGGACAATTGGGCGTCATTAAAGCTAATTAAAGAACAATTAGCACAAACCTGTGCTCGGAAAACATTAACGATAAGTAAACCAAATTACACAAGTGTCAACTCAATCAATAGTCCAGTGAATGCTAAAACCAACAACCCAAGTAGCACATAATTCTGGCCCAGATTTGCCATAAATCTGGCACAGCAGGCATCCATCCGGCACTGGCATACAGCATGTGGGCCAAACATGGCCCTGGTTTGGCTGAGGTGGCACCATCTTTAAGGGCCACACAATACTTGGGCCAGATGTAAAATGTAGTATTTGGCCCAGAGGTTAATAATTGATATTTGGGCCATGTAAGTTTGGCCTATCTTGACCCATATTTAAAATACATTTTTATTATTTTCAAATAAAGAAAAAAAAAAATCTACCAATCAGGTCGCTTTGAGGAAAAGCACACCCATAGCACGCCTAAAGCGCAATGATTCATGGGTTTATCAATTTCATTGCAGTCGTGAAACACCATCCTATCTAGCTCAGTTCAGGCTCAGTTATGGGTTATTAACTTGGCTAAGACTTGGCCTAGATATGGTCCATGTTTGGCCCTTGTCTGGAAGCCAGACTTGGTCCAGTCATGTAGCGTAATTCACTACGTCATGTGGGCCAAGCAAAAGCTGATTGTGTGGGCCAGAGCTGGGCCACAGATATTTTGCTAAGTGGGAAGTAATCCTTAACCCTGTCCACTCAGCCTCCAACCATAGCAACAACACAATAATGGGCCATTTCCACTGAGTGGTACGGTACGGTATGATTCGTTTTTATGGCTGTTTCCACTGTCAAAAGGTACCAAAAAGTGAACCATACCTTACTACTTTTTGGGTACCCTTTCGAAAGGGTACCTAGCATGACAATGTCACGGTTCAGGAAGGATAAGGGAGCGAGGACTCAAATGCAACGTAAGATGGCTCTTTATTTAATAAAAACAAAACAAAAAGACAACAAAAACCACCCCGAGGGGGAAAAACATAACTATAACACAAAAAGGGTAAACAAACTTGGCTGGCAACACAGGACTGGAGCAGGAAAGGAACACGAGGGAGTTTAGACGACGGACTGGCACAGGACAGCAGACATGAGGAGAATATAAGCAGAAGTAAATTAACACACAAACAGGTGAACCTAATAAACTAATAATGGGTTAACAAGGAGGGTGGGACTAGACAATAGACACAAAGATGACACAACATGACACAAAGAGACAACACAAGCCATGTGCTCACATAAAACGAGACTAGAACACGCAGCCAGTGAGAGAACTCATTAACCTCGTGTTCACAAGACAACACAGAATCACATCACAAAAAGCACGTTTCACAACGCGCATGTTTCATCTCAGCGCCAACCGAAACCAAAACCAACCAGACTGAGACGCTGAGAATGAAACGGCGCGATGCAGACGGAACAAAACACAAACACGAGTACGAGAGCGCACACGTCCCAAGCACGCGCAGAGGCAGATGCGCTCACAGTCTGCGCGCTCTCACGACGGCGCACACACAGAGACGCACACAATGACAGAACACAAGTGCTCGACCCGAGAAATCTCGATCCGAGCACAACAGGGCATGACAAGACAGAGCTAGTGTTGGGACTCTGCCACCAAAACAAGAATTTACAAGACCAGAGTGGCAGAACCCTGACAGACAAAAGGCTGCCAAAGGGGAGCAGCTGAACGCTATTGGTTTACAGAGAGACGCCACTAGCTCGTGCACAAGCCAGGAGAATAAAAACAAAGGAAGCGCCATTTTTAAATACACAGCTGAGACATTACATAGTAATAATATAGACATATAATAACGACCTATGGTCGACCCGAGCTCCCCAGCCACAAAGTCAAGAAGAAGAGCAGAATCTGCGTGTGTCATTGTGTATGAGGCCGTCTAAAGCGCTAGTGGTTTCACTTTCTCCAGAAAGCTCGCGTGCGTGTCTTTTAAAATAACGAACTTCTTGCGCTGATGATAATAACGTGCGTTTGATTATTGAAGTGCGATCTTTTCAGAAACGGACACGAGAGTGAAGCGCGAAAACAACAAAGGAGCAAATGATTCTTTCAGCAACCTAAAACATGAACAAACCGCCATGTTTAACTATTATCATCACCTTTTGGACTATTACTTTACTTGTACCTGAGTTTGGAGTGGGGTTCCTGAGATGTTCATTGTCATTGACAGAAAAGTTTGGTGGTTAACTGTATCAAAAATACTGGACAGATTCAGCAAGGTCAGTGCTAAAGATTTGAAAACCACTTTTGCAAGTCTCATGGCTTCAGCAACAGCCTCCGTTCAGTGTCCAAATCTAAAGCCAGACTATTTACTATCCAGTAAGTGATAAATATCAAGCCATTTACTTAAAAAAGGAAATACTGATCTCATTTTGAGCTTAATGTGCAGTAAGGAGGGGGCCGTTGTGCTGGGATGACAGATGCTGTGTCAGAATGTCAGATTTTATGTGTCCTGAGAGACAAAAAGAGGAAAACTGAAGAATTTAGCCTTCTTTCATTGATCTCCTGAGCCTGTCAACTTCTTAAGCCCCACCTCGACCTGCACACATCCACACACGCTGTGCTGTGATAGGCTTTCATTTTAGGCATTGGATGCATTGATTCAGTGATGGCTCAAAAAAGGGCCATTTTTCAGCCAGTGTGCCATTTGAAACCCCCCGCCCCCTGCACTATTCTTCAATTCCATTAACCTCTCTCGGCAATGGCTCGATCCCTCGTTCCACTCGTCTCATCGCACATCTCTGGCCCCTATACCACTCATCCCTTCATTTCTGGTTCATCTCAGAGGTCTGACCCTGTCAAGCTATTTCCTTCTCTACCCATCTCTGCCTTCCCACATTCTAATTATCGCTCCTTCCATTCTTCGTCCGTTTCTCCTGTTGTTTTCAATTTTGACCATTTTCCTTCTCTTTTACTGCATGATTAGCGGCTAAGATTCTGTGCCAAGTGGAAATTCAAGCTGAAATGAAGTTTCGCTCTTTTCTCTCAAGTTCACGTTTAATATGGAATATACTTACATCATCAAATTAATAAAATATACAATATTTAATAATAATGATATGCAATTCTCTCTCTAAAAAGGCTCAACATTTTTGTAGCCCGGTAACCATTTTAATTTCGGAAGGTCTCATGTTGTTCCGAGCCTTTTCCCACTTGTAAACCACAAATATAATTGGTAACACTAAACAACAAAGGTTCGGTTTGTTAAAATTAACTACATTAGATCAAATGAACAGTGAATACTTCTAAAATATCTCTTAAATTATATCTACATCTAAAAAATGGCGTTTGTTGTTTGCCCATTGTCAATAGATACTACCCAAGCTACATCAGTCTTCAATATTGCCCTGCAACACTGCTCAAAATGTTGTCCCGTGTATCACCCCTTCAAGAGACCCAAAAGCAGTGGTGTAGTCCTAAAAAAAAAAGGTGGTGTACTATTACACCTGACCCAAATTTTAAATAAAAGTAGGCAAAGAAATGACAAAAATCAATTCTTCTTTGATTCATTAGCTATATATATATATATATATATATAATTTTTTTTTTTTTTATTTATTTATTTTTATTTATTTATTTATTTTTATTTATTTATTTTTATTTTTTTTTTTTTTACATCAGTTATCTGTAACCATTAACTTCCACAAAAAGAAAAACAAATACTATGTCAATGTAAGTCAATGGTTACAGGTTTCCAGCTTTCTTCAAAATATTTTGTGTTCAACAGAAGGAAAAAAAAACAAATCGGTTTGGAACAAATAGAGGTTGAGTAAATTATCACAATTTTCATTTTTTGCGTAAACTATCCATTTAAAAAGAAAAAAATTCAAACAAATTTGTTCGTTTTGTTACACGATTTATGAGTAGTCTTTGCCTCATCGTTTTTAGTGTTTTATATATAGTGTCGTTCCCTGTAGCGGTAGGCACGATTAGGACATGTGAAATACTCTTTTACAGGAGCGATTTTAGGATTTCTCTCGCCCTGAACAGATGTGGTTTGCTGATTAAATGAAAAACGAGCTGAAAATGAAGCGGTGGAAGTACAGTTCATGAGCTAATCGCAAAACCTTTAAGGATGCTGAATAGAAATATAGGAGGGCTAAAGCGACACCCATGCTGTTTCATAAATTTACCTGAACGTTTCAGCGAGACATCATTCAGTTGACTTGTCGTGGTCTTTGAAAAACTCTCACGAAATTTTCTCACAGCTGCTGCGGACATCAGGGGCGGGCAATAGCGCAAGTTAAACAAAAATGCAACAGTTGCAACAAAAATGCAACAAATTAAGATGCGAGTTTAAAAAAACCTTTGGTATACAGTTAAAGGGGACATAAATACACATAAGTTTAATCAGAAAAACAAGTGAGTATACCAAGGGTATACGCAATTATTGATCCTCAGAAGTGGTAATACCCAAACAGCTCATGGAAAAAAGTAAGCATACTGAGTATACGTGCGTATAGCAAGGACTACACCACTGCCCAAAAGGACTAACCTGGGATTGGAGTGGGGTTCCTGAGATGTCCATTGTCACTGAGAGAAAGGTTTGTGGGTAAACTGTATCAAAAATAGTGGACAGATTCAGGAAGATGAGTGCTAAAGGGTTAGCTGAAACTATAAGCAGCTCTGTTGGCGACATTGAGTTGAGGGCGAAGGTGATGATACATGGGACATTTGTTGTTTGTTCAAACTACTTAATTAAAATGTGCTTAATCAACACAATTCTTGAGGTTCTTTGAAGGTTTTTTCGTTTTATGTTTAATCCACTTAAATTTGTACAAAACTAATAAGTTAACTTGGCGACGCAGTGGCGCAGTAGGTAGTGCTGTCGCCTCACAAACGTCGCTGGGTCGCAGGTTCGAATTCCTTGGCTGGGTCAGGTTCGAAACGTTTCTGTATGAAGTTTGCATGTTCTCCCTGCGTTTGCAAAAAAAAATCTAACTGTTGGTAAAGTAAGAGTGTAAAAGCCATTTTTCAGGTGATGTATCAAAAAACTAAAATATGACTAAAGCATACAATAAATGCATCACAAATCAGTTCAACTTAATTTAATTTGGGTTTATTATCAGTAATGAAGTAATCAAATAATCAGTAAACACACACACACACACACACACACACACAAATGTTGCCTAATCACTGGCCAGTAGCACTACTTGAAAATAAATTTTGCTCTCCTTTTTTTCTGGCTTGAAAATTTCTCAATAACCTTTTGGTTAAAGTCAGTCATCTCAGTCACCAGTCTCTTCTCTATTGACAGCATGGCCAATGCATTCAGCCTCTCTTGCGTCATGCTGTTTGAAACAGCAAACACAGAAATAGTAAAAGGCATGACTTACATTACATCACAACCTGCCAGCCAACTCCGTTTGTCATAACAAGTGCTGGAAAAGCCCCGAATATACGTGCGCTCGCCATCACTTGACTACTGGTGAATTTACAAGAAAGGTCAGTCTGGTCCAAGCTCCTTCATTCTTTTTTTTCTTCATCCAAACGCCTTATGAACGGATATCTTTGCAAAGATACAACAGAATTTTCCTTCATCTCGAGAAAATGCATTCTAAGCTCTTTGGTGAGAATGGTCCAATCACATAAGGCCAATCATATAAAAACAAATATGATTCGTTCTAACAACAAAAATGGGAGGGTTCGGGGCGCAGAGCGCTGCGCCCCAAAGACAATTTAAAACAGGCCAATTAGAGCTTATTGTCATATCACCTGCATTGCAAAAGTTCGTGTACCTACATAGACACTCATTAGTCCAGCGCCCCGCACACATATGAAAAAATATTGTTCATACATTTTTTTTCAATAAATGTTAGTATGACTACAATAAATGTTAGAATGTTATAATTAAATCAATTTATTTTGTTAATATTTGTGATAATAAACATTAACATATTAAAGGGCTCTAACTTGAAGGGGGCGGCGCCCCAGCGCCCTCTATTGACCAGCTGCCACTGCCGCCTTGAATCATTTCTATTGTGTTTCGCTGTTTTTGAAATGCAGCGCATTTTCGTAAATTGTTTGTGCTGAGAAAATGCAGTGCATTTTTAAAAAATGTGTTTGCATTGTGAGGATTTGCAGCATGTGTGCGATCAAACGGATAAAGATCTTTTCTTAATTTGCTGGCGTTTTTTAACATATAATAAGAGTATTTAATATATAAAAGTAAATGAACAAATTGGCCGGCACTGTGGTTAGCACTGTTGCCTCACAGCAAGAAGGTCGCTGGTTCGAGTCCCGGCTGGGTCAGTTGGCATTTCTGTGTGGAGTTTGCATGTTCTCCCCGTGTTGGTGTGGGTTTCCTCCGGGTGCTCTGGTTTCCCCCCACTGTCCAAAGACATGAGCTATAGGTGAATTGGATGAACTAAATGAGTATGTTTGAATGCAAGAGTGTATGGGTGTTTCCCGGTAATGGGTTGCGACTGGAAGGGCATCCGTTGCGTAAAACTTATGGTAAAATAGTTGGCGGTTCATTCCGCTGTGGCGACCCCTGATAAATAAGGGACTAAGCCAAAGGAAAATGAATGAATGAATAAAAGAACAAATCCGCTTTCATCTCTTTGTGTTGTTGAGTAAAGAACAGGCAGACACAGTAAAAGGACAGAGTGAATCTGACACACTGACCCTAATGGATATTGATGTGATGTCAGGCATGGTAAATGGCATATTTAGCAGAGCACCAACTCACAAACAGGAACGCATTCAAAGGCCATTTCCAGTTGCCCTTTACCACTAACAGCTTGATAAGAAAAAAACTTGAGTGTTAAGCATAATTTAAAGAGAGTGATTAGATCAATCAAATCATTTGAAATAAAATAAATAGAATGAAATAGAATAACTAAAAGGTTTAATTTATGTATATAAAAAAATTCAATTCACCTATTCAACCGGAAAATCCCACAAGGTCAGCTAGGATATCACTTATTATGAAGACTAAGTTGAAACTGAGTTGGTCATAATGATTTGATTGAACCAAATAAATCATAAATGGAGCAGTCTCCCTTTATGGGTAACCTGAGTATTAACTAAAGGGCATCTATTATGCAAAAATCACTTTTATAAGGGTTTTAAAGAAGGGGAATAAAGCAAACAAAAATTAATTCTATTTCTATAATCATACTTGATAAAAACAGTCTGCAGAAACACTTTGATTGACATTCTGTCTTTGTATGTGTCATCAGAGGGGGGAAAATCCCCGCCCATTAGTGACCATCTCTCCCTCATTAGCATAGACAGCCCTGAGTGAGAAGCAGCTGTTTTGAATCTGCTGCTATGCCAATGCATAGGCATTTTTAGCTCCACCCTTTTTTTAAAAATAGGGTCGTAAGTATGTTTTCTAATCATAATAGTTTTAATAACTCATTTCTAATAACTGATTTCTTTTATCTTTGCCATGATGACAGCAAATAATATTTGACTAGATTTTTTTCAAGACACTTCTGTCCAGCCTAAAGTTACACTTAAAGGCTTAACTAGGTTAATTAGGTTAACTAGGCAGGTTAGGGGAATTAGGCAAGTTATTGTATAATGATGGTTTGTTCTGTAGACTATTGAAAAAAATATAGCTTAAAGGGGCTAATAATTTTGTCCTTAAAATGTTTGTTAAAAAATTTAAAACTGCTTTTATTCTAGCCGAAATAAAACAAATAAGACTTTCTCCAGAAGAAAAAATATTATCAGAATTCAAATTTCCTTGCTTTGTTAAGCATCATTTGGGAAATATTTTAAAAAGAAAAAAAATTCAAAGGGGGGCGAATACTGTATAATTTTATATACAACGTCACGCCCCTACAAGCATGCGCTTTTGCGCTGTGTAAACAGTCAGAGCAGCTGTAAGCAGCACTAGCTGCCTGAATCAGACAGAAAATGAAGAGCACACAGCTGAACCTCACGGCTGCTCTCTAAAATAAAATCTGACAAGTGTCTTTCACATATATTCGAATAAGCATGTGTAAGTAATATAAAGCGTTCACATATTTTTTGTTGGTTGTTTGAGATGTAGAGCACAGGGAAAGTGTCCGCATAGAGAGACACTGCAGCGCTGCTGAAGATTGTGTGTGTTTACAGCAGTTTGACTGATAAATATGAATTTGTAGCTAAATTGTTAGCGGTGCCAAACAGCATTTCCTGTTGTTTACAACCTTGTTTACGTACACGCTACAACATACCGTTAACACTAGACACTGTCTGTAGTTGATCAGTTTTAACAAATAAAAATACTTACAGGTTGTGGCTCACAATCCACAGCTTCGTCTGTTGGAGGAGTTTTAACTGAATCCAGCACTGAACTGAGAGATTTTAGAAGTTCTCCTTTGTCAAATTCTAGCTATATATATTTTTATAATTCTCCGGAACATAATTAAATTAAACTGTAAGCACTTCAATCTCTGTGTCGTGTCCATTGGAAGCCCAAATACAGAAACAGAAGAAGGTCTGTGGAAATAGCAGAGTTTGAATGGCATTTTAGCTTTCTCTGCTATAACATTACAGCGCCTCTGGCCACGCCCCTTCGCTGCGCACGGTGTATGCACGTAACCGAAAGCCCTTGTGATCTCACTAGCCCGGATGTATTTTTTTGTAGTCCCCAAACTTTGTTCGCTGTAGGCTTTGCTAAGCTAACTCTGTAAAAGCCACTGACTACGTTTACATGGACATCAGTAATCGAATTATTTGCTTTAATCTAATTAAGAGAATAATAAGACTAAGGGGCGATGCAGTGGCGCAGTAGGTAGTGCTGTCGCCTCACAGCAAGAACGTCGCTGGGTCGCAGGTTCGAACCTCGGCTGGGCTGGGTCAGTTGGCGTTTCTGTGTGGAGTTTGCATGTTCTCCCTGCATTCGCGTGGGTTTCCTCCGGGTGCTCCGGTTTCCCCCACAGTCCAAAGATATGCGGTACAGGTGAATTGGGTAGGCTAAATTGTCCATAGTGTATGTGTGTGAATGAGTGTGTGGATGTTCCCAGAGATGGGTTGCGGCTGGAAGGGCATCCGCTGCATAAAACATATGCTGGATAAGTTGGCGGTTCATTCCGCTGTGGCGACCCCGGATTAATAAAGGGACTAAGCCGAAAAGAAAATGAATGAATGAATAAGACTAAGGTGTTTACATGAGTTGCTTTTTGAATGTTCCTTTCATGATCGCGTTTTACATGTTATAGCACATAATTCGATTAACGTCATTGCGTCACCACGCTATCCACATTTCCTCCGGAGTTTCATGTAATATCGAGTGTTTCATTTTTAATTTGTCGACTTTTAACTGCAGTTTCACTTTCACTTTCATTCAGGGATTTTTTATGTACGTCCTCCGTGACAAACGAGATAATAGATGCAACGATGAACTGCTGGAAGTGTTGTTTTAATGGAAGTTCATACCGCATGCTGAATGGAAGAAAAAAAACCTCCGCATTTCACGATGCAGGTATACTGTGGGCTGCACTGACTTGGTAGGTGCAGAGAGTGTCAAACAGCCGTGCTTGTGTGTGTATGTGTGGACTACCCTGTCGCAAAAGCGGCTTAAAGTCCTACATGACAGTAATAGTTCGATTAAGGTGTTTACAAGGTCTGTACTGCACTTTAATAATGTGACTGAGATCGGCATACTCCACACGTCTTAATTCAATTTCTCTTTAGTTCGATTATGACCTTAATCTGATTAAATTAATCAAAAAATGGCTGTTTACATAGTCGACTCTTAATCAGAGTATTGTCTTAATCGCATTAAAATCGAATTATTGGTGTCCATGTAAACGTAGTCAATGACTCCCTTCGCATTGAACTTTGAGCATCTTACAGATGTTGTCGACAGCTACATTACACATCAACTAAAGTAAAATAGGATATCATAGCGGACCACCCCTTTAAAACTATGAAGCTTAAAAAGGTGTCGATAAAATCCCCTTTTCATTAAATAGCACTTGGGAAATATTGGAAAAAGAATTCAGATTTTGCCTTCAGCAGTATATAATGTATAATCACGATGACATTGCGCCAGACAATGCCTAAATGCTCACTTTGTCTGCAAAACTGTGGCTTTGTTAGAAACACCAGCATGAGGATATTTGAGTCAACTCATCCTTTCTAAGGAGATCTGCTTGAAGAGAAAGACAGCTGATCCCAGCAGACCCCTGAATGAAAAAGACCACACTGTATTTGAGAGGGAAAGGGGAAAGGGTGACAGTTCTGCGCGAGGAGAAAAGATGATGGAAAACCCCATGTCAGATTGGAGAAATAATGAGTTATCTCTCATTCACAGCCCCCTTTTTTTCTTTCTTCTTTCTCTCCCTTTCCGTCATTCTGCCATCATTAAGAGCACCTCCCCTTTATCTGATCCACAGGGCAGTGAGTGGTTTATTAAAAGATGAAGGTAATTTTAAATGAGCTGATAATACAGCCGCAGACCCCCACGCCAGAGAAAAGGGGAATATATGGGGGTGGGCCAATTTCTGACAAGGTTAAAGAGAGGACAATGGACAGGGGAGGAATGGGGGGAAAGTATAAGAAAGACTTATTGAAGAGGGTTAAATGTCTTATTATAGCATTTACATATAGCATAGCACTGCCTCGGCTTTCTATTAGAGAAACGTTAACATGGTCACCTTGAACTTCTTTTAGATAGACAGCATTAATTCAGCAGTTTAGCAAATGAGGATTGGTCATAAAGTTACTTTTATTAAAGGGCCACGAAACCCTCTTTCTCAGCAGGGTGTTTTCACACCTCTAGTTTGGAAAAAGTCAGGAAAGTGGGCGTGTCCAGCTCTGTTTAGGTGGGAGTGTCGGGGGAGGGAAAGAGGGAAGGATTTGCAAATATGGGAGTTTCCATTTGGGCACACGCTGATTTTAACACACAGACACAGGGGAGAAAGACAGATGCTGCGTCCCAATCCGCATACTATCCGTCCTAAATAGTATGTGAAAATAGAATTAGTATGTCCCAAATCGTAGTATGTTGAAAAGAGTATGCCAAAAATTCCTGGATGGTTTACTATATCCGGTTAAAATTTTAAGTGTAGAAGCGTCCATACTCTAACCGCTGATATTGCCCACAGTACATTGCGCGTTGGACGTGAATTCGATTAGAACTACAAAACGCGGGTGAAAAGTGTAAACAAACTACAAACATGATGGACGCACGAGACCAACCGTCAAGCAGAGAGGCTTCGGTAAAGATGTTTGTATGACTGTTAATTAATATCTAGCCCACTGGAGAATATTTAATTGGTGTTGTCTGTGTTGTATTTCATCTGCAACAACAATACTGAACTGATATAAAGACGTGTTTGGACATTACCGTCTGAATGCAGAATTATCCAAAGACCTGAGGAGATTTCTCTACATGAAAGACTCGTGAATGGGAGATTATCTTGCTGCTGCTTCTCCAATAAGGTAGGGAATTAAATACGACAGAAATGTGGATGATTGACAGGGCTCTTAACTAAGCAACACAACGATCTGTGTAACGAGGAAGTAGTATGTCCCAAAGCTTGCATACTTTTCTGTTACACACTCAAAAGTATATTTTTTCCTCCACAAAAAAAGTACATACTTTTAGGTCATAGTATAAGTATGCAAATTGGGACGCAGCAAGTGACTGTGTAAATAACAGGGTGAGATTGTGGTAAAATCCGAAAATGTGGTAAAAATCAGGAGGTCGTGAGGGTTTTTTTTTTTCTGGATTGACTTTGTGAACATTGTCGGTTGGGTTTGGGGAAGGCAGTGGGCACTGGTCAATCGGTGCTTTGGAAAACACTGTCAGTTGGGTTTAGGGAAGGAGGAGGGTGGGTCAGTCGATTGGTCAGTCAGTCAGTGAGTCAGTCAATAGTGGCCTCTGGTGGATTTTTGCGAGAAGAGCAGGCGCGAATGGCACTTGGGAGAGAAATTTGAGATCTGAAAATGCGTACACAGTGCCCTCTGGTGGATTTGTAAAAATAAAAACGCAAAAGAACATAGCTCCTGGGATGTATTTGGCGCTCTCCAGAAATGTATATAGGGGTACGTATCCATAATGAGCCTGGGTTGACTAGTAAACAAATATGGAGCTTACAAAAAAATAACCTTTCCCAGAGATGGGTTGCGGCTGTAAGGGCATCCGCTGCGTAAAAATATTCTGGATAAGTTGGCGGTTCATTCCGCTGTGGTGACCCCAGATTAATAAAGGGACTAAGCCGACAAGAAAATTAATGAATTAATAAATAATAACCAGTTTATAAAACAGTTTTCTGTATTTTGTGATTCAAGTTTTTTAAAATTATTTATTTAGGCTTTTGAATTGCATTATGGGACCTTGATTTTTCCTCCAACAACTCGAAAAGTAAAAATAAAAACTAACGCACAATCACATCCTTCAACATTGATATTTTTAATGAACTGAATTAACATTGAATTGGAACTGTTGTCTTTCTGTGGAACTGCTTAAAGGGCTAGTTCAACCCCAAAAAAATTGTACCAAAAATATGTATTATTTTCTCCTGCCCCAGCCCACAGTATTCAAGTTTTGTTTCACTCCCGCCTGCAAAAACCTGCAGGTAAACATATAAGTAGTTTTATTTTCACTGCTTCTTCCCGCTACTCTATTATTTGTAAAAAAAAATAAATAAACAGAAGATAAACAAATGGGTTTTGTTTTATTTGATTTATTTGGTTTTGTTTTATATTATAAAATTAAATTGAATGATGAACATGGACCTGGAGCTTTTCATAAAAAGGAAATACAGTCGGAGCAGTTAGAAATAGGCTAATAAATTTGCAATAAAACAAAACAATAATTTTCCTCGTACTGGGTTGCAGCTGGAAGTGCATCCGCTGTGTAAAACATATGCTGGAATAGTTGGCGGTTCATTCTGCTGTGGCGACCCCTGATAAATAAGGGACTAAGCCGAAGAAAGGAAGGAAACAAAATAATAAAAAACGTTGATTTCTCAAGTGGTCAAATAGAAAAGCATTTGGCCTAATACTGCTTCAGAAGGTGTGTTAGCCTTTTGCCTTCAGTAATCCTTATTTATTTCTTTCATTTTCAATATTTAGCTAAATAAATAAAAGTAAACTGAATTAACTAATAAACTTATTAACTAATAAAACAACTGAATTAACTAATAAAAAAACTAATAAATAAAACTGACTACAGTACATAGCTGTAGGAGCTCTATTGGACATGTTGCTATTAGACTCACTGTTACACAGTAGTTTGTTTCTCAGTGCGTTTTCTTCAGCTATTCACACTGACATTTAGAGGCTTTTACAATGTTACATCTCATCATCTCCTCTTTCTAAATGACTGTAATTATCATTCCGATTATTAGCTTCTTTCACTGATCAATAAATAAACAGAAAAAGTCATTTCCAGGCAGTTACAGCCATTAGCAGTGAATAGCAAAGCTAGACTAACAGTATAGACATGCAGATAGATGGACGGACGGACAGACGGATGGATGGATACAGTAGAGATAGACAGATGTGTGAATGGATGGATGGATAGATACAGTAGATAGACAAACAGATAGAGTAGACTGATAGACAGACGGACGGATGAATGGATGGATTAATGGATGTATAGATAGATGTATTTTTATTTATTTATTATTTTATTTATTATTATTATTTTTTATTTATTCTTTTCAGTTTATTTATTTTTATTGTATTTTAAATTTATTTTATTAATTTATTTTTATTATCATTATTATTATTATTATTTATTTGTATTTTTATTTATTCATTTATTTTATTTATCTTTATTATTATTAGTTTATTTTATGTATTTTTATTATTATCATTATTTTTTATTTGTATTTTTATTTATTTATTCTTTTGTTTTATTTATTTATTTTTATTATTATTATTATTATTTATTTGTATTTTTATTTATTCATTTATTTTATTTATCTTTATTATTATTATTAGTTTATTTTATGTATTTTTATTATTATCATTATTTTTTATTTGTATTTTTGTTTATTTATTCTTTTGTTTTATTTATTTTTATTATTATTATTATTATTATTATTTATTTGTATTTTTATTTATTCATTTATTTTATTTATCTTTATTATTATTATTAGTTTATTTTATGTATTTTTATTATTATCATTATTTTTTATTTGTATTTTTATTTATTTATTCTTTTGTTTTATTTATTTTTATTATTATTATTATTATTAATATATTTTTTTATTATTTTATTTTATTTATTTATTTTTATTATGATTATCATTATTTTTTATTTGTATTTTTTTATTTATTTATTATTTTATTTTATTTTATCTATTATTCATTCATTAATTTTCTTTTCGGCTTAGTCCCTTTATTAATCCGGGGTCGCCACAGCGGAATGAACCACCAACTTATCCAGCACTTATCATTATCATAATTTTTCATTTGTTTTTTTATTTATTTATTCTTTTATTTTATTCATTAGAACTATTATTATTATTATTATTATTATTATTATATTAAAAAAACATAGTAAACACAGTAAACAGTAGTAGTAAATAGTTCTGTTTACTGTGTTTACTATGTTTTTCTAATATATATGTATGTTCTTTCTAATGTAAACTTTTTAAATGCTTTGGAAATTTGTAACATTTGTCATGCCAATAATTAAATTAAATTAAATTAAATTGAATTGAAATTAAAAGAGAGAGAGAGAGAGAGAGAGAGAGAGAGAGAGAGAGAGAGAGAGAGAGAGAGAGAGAGAGAGAGAGAGCCTGGGTTATCATTGGTTAGGAACTAGAGCGAGTGTTCAAATAATCGGTGTCCATCAAAGAGCAGAATAGCAGTGTGTTTGTCAGTTTGTAGACAGAGAGTAAGACTGTGTAATAGACTGTAAGAGAGTGTCAGAGTGAGTGTGTAAATGGACGCCTATCATTTAGCACTGGCCAATCTAGTGAAAGCTCGCAGCAGCTCTCTAAGTGTCTGGCATTGCAGCAAATTGAACCGAATGCATTTCTGCACGCGTAAACACGGCAGAATACAGATTAGCCAAACCCAATCTCTCATTAAATCCACATTTAATAGAACAGAGTAAGAAAGAGGTGAGAGAGAGAAATCAACTGACATCTCAGGCACAAAATGTGTTAGAACATGCTTTTGTGCGTGTTAATTAGTGGTGCGAATAACATTAATCTGACTACCCAAAACTGTAGTAAATACCGCTGTGTGATTCAATTAAATACCATCCTTTGACAAATGCGAAAAGGTCACATGCTAAAGTCATTGTCCATGCCTTTGACATGTCTTCAGTACATCCTGACAGTATTAGCTTGGTGGCTTGGTGGCTCAGTGGTTAGCACTGTCACCTCACAGCAAGAAGGTCACTGGTTCGAGTCCCTGCTGGGCCAGTTGACATTTCTGTGTTTGCATGTTCTCGTGCATGCCTTATGCTGTGGGTTTCCTCTGGGTGCTCCGGTTTCCCTCACATTACTGGGTTACAGCTGGAAGGGCACCCACTGTGTAAAACATATGCTATAATAGTTGGTGGTTCATTCCACTGTGGCGGATAAATCAGACACTAAGGCAAATGAAAATGAATGAATGAATGATAGAATTATGACAGAATTTGCAATGCTTTTATATTCTCAAATATTGCTAATTTCGGGCTGCACGGTGGCGCAGTGGGTAGCATGTTTGCCTCACAGCAAGAAGGTCACTGGTTCGAGTCCCTGCTGGGCCAGTTGGCATTTCTGTGTTTGCATGTTCTCGTGCATGCCTTATGCTGTGGGTTTCCTCCGGGTGCTCCAGTTTGCTCCACATTACTGGGTTGCAGCTGGAAGAGCACCCACTGTGTAAAACATATGCTGGAATAGTTGGTGGTTCATTCCGCAGTGGCAGATAAATCAGAGACTAAGGCAAATGAAAATGAATGGATGAATGATAGAATTAATAACAGAATTTGCAATGCTTTTATATTCTCAAATATTGCTAATTTCAGGCTGCACGGTGGCGCAGTGAAACAATAAACAACAATATTGTGCAAAACACTATTGTGTGTGTAAACGATTTTTGTAAATTACACAGTATTTAACTGTAATATGAACTGTATTTTACTGTAGGACAGTTATGCAGTATGTTACTGTTTTTTAAAGTTTTAAAGTTGTATTGTAAAAATGACTTTATTTTAGATAGAAAATACTGAAAATACATTTGCAGCAAGATAAATGATGCTGTAAATGTAAATACAGTACTAATGCTGTGACTGATTTACAGTAAGTTACTGTAGATTCCACAGGAAATTGTTAACAGTGTGGGCATAATTGGTGATCCAATATGATGAATCATTTGATTGTTTTTAATACATCAAGCTGTTTTTCAAGCAACTGCTAACGTAATGTGCAGCCTTCTAGTGTTCACACTGTGTATTCAACAAAGTGTTAGTAAAGAATGATGAGTCACACTGCTTTCTAAAACACACACACACACACTTGGAGCAGAGCGAATGTATTCTCGCGAGCAGATCCTCTGCATCTACAAGCATATGTATCTATGGCAACTGGTTGAGTGCCGTGTGATCAGCGGTAAGAGAGGAGGACAGCAGCACGAGCCAGCGGACTGGAAAATGAGCCCTCTGATTGGGATTCTTAAAGAAGGTTTGTGTGATTGGTAATTTCACAGGCCTCTGGAAGCCTGAAGGAGAAGATGAAACTCACACCAGCTCCAGGAGCTACGGTTTCTGATTAAGGCTCAGCTTTAGTCAGCCAATGGAAGGGATCAGAATCAATCCTTGATCCTTGTTTCTCCTGGTGGATGTTCAGCCTCAATGGAAGATGTGAGAGTCCTGGTGAAAAGACCTGTGTTTTGCCTACTGGGGTGCACCATGAGAAAACAGCAGATCCTGTGAATATTGAAATGTTGTATGCAGTTACTTTTCCAGATGCTGCCTGAAGACACAGAATTATTAGCCCTCCTTTTTCTTTTTCACCCAAATGATGTTTTACAGCGCAAGGAAATTTTCACAGTATTTCTGATATTTGTTTTATTTCGGTTAGAATAAAAGCAGTTTTTAATTTTTTAAAAAACATTTTAAGGTCAACATTATTAATGTAAAGCATTTTTTTTCTGATTTTCTACAAAATAAACCACTGTTATACAATAACTTGCCTAATTAACCCAGTTAAGCCTTTAAATGTCACTTTAAGCTGAATACTAGTGTCTTAAAAAAATATCTAGTCAAATATTATTTACTGTCATCATGGCAAAGATAAAAGAAATCAGTTATTAGAAATGAGTTATTAAAACTATTATGTTTAGAAATGTGTTACAGGGGGGGCTAATCATTCAGGAGGGCTTAATTTCTAACACAACTTGTTATATTAATTATGTACAGTTAAAGTCAGAATTATTAGCCCCCATGTTTATTTTTCCTAAATTTCTGTTTAACAGAGAGAAGATTTTCTCAACACATTTCTAAACATAATAGTTTTAATAACTCATTTCTAATAACTGATTCATTTTATCTTTGCCATGATGACAGTAAATATTGTACTAGATATTTTACAAGACACTTCTATACAGCTTGAAGTGACATTTAAAGGCTTAACTAGGTTAATTAGGTTAACTAGGCAGGTTAGGGTAATTAGGCAAGTTATTGTATAACAATAGTTTGTTCTGTAGACTATCAAAAAATTAGCTTAAAGGGGCTAATAATTTTGACCTTAAAATTTCTTTTTTTTTTTTTTTTTTATCAAAAACTGCTTTTATTCTAGCTGAAATAAAACAAATAAGACTTTCTCCAGAGGAAAAAATATTATCAGACATACTGTGAAAATTTCCTTGTTCTGTTAAACATCATTTAGAAAATATTTTAAAAAGGAAAAAAAATTTGAAAGGGGCTAATAATTCTGACTTCATCTGTATGTGGAACTCTTATTTTGAAAATGGGAGGGGTATGTCGCGGACGAAAGTGAAGAGTTGGGTTGTTTCACGGACGAAAGCGGCAATACTCACATAGGCTGTGGCGTTGACACGATGCTTAATTGGTTCTAATGGGCCCAAGGTGTGCCAAGAAACGATCCTTCACACCATTACACCACCACCACCAGCCTGAACAGTTAAAACAAGGCAAGATGGATCCATGCTTTCATGGTGTAGATACCAAATTCTGACCCGACCATCCGAATGTCGCAGCAGAAATCGAGACTCATCAGACCAGGCAATGATTTTTCATATCTTCTATTGTCCAATTTCGGTGAGCCTGTGCGAATTGAAGCCTCAGTTTCCTGTTCTTAGCTGACAGGAGTGGCCCCGGTGTGGTCTTCTGCTGCTGTAGCCCATCCGCCTCAAGGTTGGATGTGTTGTGTGTTCAGAGATGCTCTTCTGCAGACCTCGGTTGTAACGAGTGGTTATTTGAGTTACTGTTGCCTTTCTATCAGTTGGAACCAGTCTGGCCATTCTCCTCTGACCTCTGGCATCAACAAGGCATTTGCGCCCACAGAACTGCCGCTCACTGAATATTATCTCTTAGTCGGACCATTCTCTGTAAACCCTAGAGATGGTTGTGCGTGAAAATCCAAGCAGATCAGCAGTTTCTGAAATACTCAGACCAGCCCGTCTGGCACCAGCAACCATGCCACGTTCAAAGTCACTTAAATCCCCTTTCTTCCCCATTCTGATGCTCGGTTTGAACTGCAGCAGATCGTCTTGACCATCTCTAAATGCATTGAGTTGCTGCCTTGTGATTTGCTGATTAGAAATTAGCGTTAGCGAGCAGTTGGACAGGTGTACCTAATAAAGTGGCCGGGGAGTGTATATCTTTATGGAGATATCATTATGTATGATTTATGAGTCGTTTTCCTCATGGGGACAAAAAAAATTGTCCCCACAAGGTAAAAATTTACTGGAATTGCTATACATGTGGGTACATTTGGCTTAGACAACATAAGAAATATGTCACGCACACACACATCATGATTTTGCCAAATACGATGCGATCCTGGTTAAACATCTATGTTGATCCTGGAACATCATTTTTTGTTTGAAACTGTAATCCGTACCAATTCCCTACCCCTAAACCCAACCAACACTGTAAATTATTCCCAAAATCAGAGCAGAAAAATGGTTGGATAACACTTATGTAGAAGTGCATATACCTAACCGTAAGCCTAAACTTAACATAAACGGTAAACATATCCCTTAATTCTGATTGGCTGATTGGAATGTTGTTCCAGGATCAACATAGAAGTTGATCCAGGAACATGTGCTACCTGGTGAAATCAGCTCAGAGAGTCACACACACACACACACACACACAATTGAAACTCCATTGATCCTTCAAGGTTAACAAGTGTCAATAGGAAGTCAATGCTGGTCAAATAACATTACTATGAGGCCTGTGTGGAACCATTTAAGATATTAAAAGACCATACTGAGTTTTTTCCCCTCCCTGTTAGCTCTGTTCTGCTTTTGTACTGTATGTGCCTCTCATGAGACGCATGCAGTGACTCAACATTGTCCCCTCCTCACCAACACTGTCCCAGTGTGACGCCTGTTTCTCTCATGAGGGACCTGTTGAGAGAGAAGGAGCAAATGAAAAACAGACGTACAGCACCATGAACATGTACTGTCAGCCATTCCTGCTGCCTGAAGATGAATCTAATACAAGCTCTGCCTCCAGTCAGGAGATCTAGACAGTGTTTTCCTCATGACTGAGAGCAGCAGGACCCCCACACGACACATTATATTGATCCAATAGCTAAGCATTTTGCTAATCAAATTTTCATCTATTTGTCGGCAACAGTAGCCTAGTGGTTAAGTGCGCCGACATATAGCACCATGGTGCTCACGGCGACCCGAGTTTGATTCCTGGCTCGAGGTCCTATGCCGACCCTTCCCCTCTCTCTTCTCCCAATACTTTCCTGTCTGTCCTCCTCTATCCTATCCCAATAAAAGGTGAATAACCTCTTAAAAATTATAAAAATTAATTTTTTTCATCTATTTAAAGATAAAAAGAAAAGAAAACAACTGTATTTCCACACTGCTTTATTATAGGCAACATGAGCTCACTCAGAAATGTGACTGTTGACAAGTTCCCTAGAAAAATTGTTTTAAAAAATTACACTCGTGGCAGAACAAATGTTATTTCTTTTTAATACAAATTGTGATTACAAAAACAGATTATCAATATTTTTTTATGCATTGTATAATAATCTTAAAACCTTTAACGCATAATACAAGATTTTCAAAGCGAATTTAGGGAGGTTTTAGTATTATATACAAATACAAAGCATTATATGTATACATATATATATATATATATATATATATATATATATATATATAGTTGAAGTCAGAATTATTAGCCCCCTTTTAATTTTTTTTTCTTCTTTTTAAAAATATTTTCCAAATAATGTTTAACAAAGTAAGGACATTTTCACAGTATGTCTGACAATATATTTTTTTTTTTCTGGAGAAAGTATTATTTGTTCTATTTCGGCTACAATAAAAGCAGCTTTTAATTTTTAAACCATTTTAGGGACAAAATTATTAGCCTCTTTAAGCTATATTTTTTTCTCAACTGTCTACAGAACAAACCATTGTTTATAAATAACTTGCCTAATTACCCTAACCTGCCTAGTTAACCTAATTAACCTAGTTAACCCTTTAAATGACACTTTAAGCTGTAGAGAAGTGTCTTGAAAAACATGCAGTCAAATATTATTTACTGTCATCATGGCAAAGATAAAATAAATCAGTTATTAGAGATGAGTTATTAAAACTATTATGTTTAGAAATGTGTTGAAAAAAATCTTCTCTCTGTTAAACAGAAATTGGGGGAAAAATAAACAAGCGGTCGAATAATTTAGGGAGGCAAATTATTCTGACTTCAACTGTATATATATTCACTTCCAATCGGAGTTGAAGAATTTGATTTATTATTTGAGTTATTTTTTGTTGCATCTATATCCCATGAGTGTGAAATTCATGCACAGATGAAAAAAAAATGTGAAAGAGCAGTAAAGTAGAAAACCAAACAAGTGCACTCCAGTCCAGCTGATGGTGCTAATACACCAAGAAAATGCACCTTAAAAGAAGGCAAAGAAGATGGTGGAGGGAAATTTCATTACACAAAATGATGAAGAAAGTTTTAAATATGGATTAAAACAAATAATAAATTGGATTCACTAAAGGAGACCTTTCACCCACCAGAGCCATGTGTGGCACTTTTTACTATGGATGGATGCACTTTTGGACTTTGTTTGGACTGCTCATTAAACTGGAGTCGACTGAAAGAAGAGAGTCATACACCTCAGGTGCCTTGATGGTGAGTTAACCATGATATTTTCTTTTTGGGTGAACTAATTCTTTAAGTGCAACAACCATATTAATAATACTCTACCATGTTATTTCATTCTAAAAGTGTTACATGCCTGGGTTTATTATAACATGGTGCAGGATTAATTTAAACATTTTAGTAAATCTTTAAGTGTGAGCTCATGAAAAATACAATAGGGGTTTATAGTAAACACTGTAGGGTTTTTAACCCCCCTCACTGTCATTCAGCTTAGTTCCTGATTTATTAGGGGTTGCCCTAGCGGAATGAACCACCAATTACTCTGGCATATTACTCCTAGCACTGGGAAATACTCATACAGTGTTTCACACGCAAACTTATTCACCTTCACTGGTGCATGCATTACATGCCAGAGCAACTCTGCCAGGATCAGCATGCATCACTGTTTCAGGCAGGAATTGTACTAGCTGCATGAAACGGTTATAGTTCTGGCCATTCTAACATCTCAGGTAAACACAGTCAGTCATAGCATGAAAAATCTATGGCGTATTTATACTTATGACTAGGGGTGTGACAAGATCTCGTACGACGATTTCTCGTCGAGGTGAAAAGTTATCTCGTGAGTTGTGATGTTATGATGGAGCGTGAGGATGAAATTATTGACGATTGGAGGCAGGATTGGATTTGATCTGCAAATAAAGTGCTTTGCACACACCTGGCAACCCAGGCTGGCCTCAGAGTTGCGGGTGTGACGTAACCGCTTTTTTTCACCTGAGTTCAGCAGGTGCCGCATCCAACATGGGCTACAACTACAGCCTTACACGTTATGGTTCGTATCCATGCAATGGAATAGCACTTCAGATACATAGATATATGCTTCAGATATGCTGAAAGGCATAATCGTCGTAAACGCAAATGGAATTACGACGTGGAGTATTCCTATTTCAGTCGCATTATTGAAGTGCAGATATGTAAACGCCGGTGTCAATTTAGTAGCGCCTTATTAATATATATATATATATATATATATATATATATATATATATATATATATATATATATATATATATATATATATATATATATATATATATATGCAGCGAAATCTCATTTAAATGCATGTCATTTAAAAGAGCGTTATAATGACATAAAACTGTTTTAAATTCTGTATTTCTTACAAGTTGTTGTGTCATGGAGAATTTGTCTTTGGTGCTTTTATTTTAGATAGACTACAACTTGCTACCACTTCTTATATAAATATATAATGTTACATATAAATCCATAAAAACATCAAAAAGGCATCACTAAATGTTTAGGAACATTTCAATTATTTTAACTATGCATGTCTTTAACTTACCGATAATAATGTTACTAATATGATACATCTTGTTAAAATAATGTTAGTAATATGATAAGTCTTGACTTGTTATGATAATGTCAAGACTGAGAATAAACTATAAAAAGCACTTTTGATCAGGCATTCAACGCAGACGACCCATTGGGGTCCTAAGCGGACTCGATTGCAGGGGGGACCCGATTTCTCATGACACCGTAATCGAACTATTAACACCGTGAAGGACTTTTAGCCGCGGTATCAAACTCCATTAAAACAACTCTCATATCAGTCCTTCATATTCGCATGATCGCATCCAGTAGCTCAGAGTGAGTCACAGGGCCTGAATGAAATCTTGCTAAATGAATGTGAAACTCATTTATTAAATTAAAAATAAAATACAAAAAATTACATATATTTGTTTCAGTGTGTGGAAATAAGTTTGATATATCATATGAAATTGTACAGGGGAGAAGCCAGTCAGTTGAGTTTATAGCTAAATATTTAGCAGCGTTTGCATCTCCTTTATGAAATAGAATTCATTTAAACAGAAATAAAATACCATTCATTACAATGTTTTTAAAAAGCACCTAAACTGTTTTGTATTTTGTGATTTTTTTTTTTTTCTAGTTGAACAAAAATCTATTTTGCATTCATATATTAGCAAATATTTAGCTAATATTTAAAATAATATATAAAAAGATTTTTCCATTCACATAGGCTATTAGCTAAATATTTATCAGTGTTTGCATGTCCATTACTGCGTATAATTCATTAAAATAGAAGTAAAATAACATTCATTACAAGTTGATTTAAAGAAAGCATCTAAGTAGTTTTGCGATTTGGGTTTTTTCCCCCAGTTGAATAAAAGACTATTTTCCATTAATATATTTCATCATTGAGGATTTCTTAAAAATAGTGTAAAAATCTCGTCTCGTCTCGTTCTCGTGAACCCAATCTTGTATCTCGTCTCGTCTCGTGGAGTAGGCATCTCGTCACACCCCTACTTATGACGTTTACAAGTTCCAATGCACACAGTCACCTGTTTGCTGCTTAATTCATGTCAACATGAATTTCATTATAATATTCTGCAAGCTATTTTTATGGGTTGCTCTTAAGCAACAGCATGAATTGTTAGGCATTTGCATACTGAAGGAATAGACTGTATGAGGACAAAATAATTGGCATTTTTATTCTGATTGAGGTTTTTGTAGAGGTCAGTTTTATTCAGACTTAAGGTTTAAACCGATTTTTAATAAGCTCATTTTCTCATTCATTCATTCATTTTCTTTTCGGCTTAGTCCCTTTATTTATCAGAGGTAGCCACAGCGGAATGAACCGCTAACTTATCCAGCATATGTTTTACACAGCGGATACCCTTCCAACCTTAACCCAGTACTGGGAAACACCCATACACTCTCACATTCACAGACACACTATGGACGATTTAGTTTCTTCAATTCACCTATAGTGTCTTTAGACTGTGGGGGAAACCAGAGCACCGGGAGGAAACCCACGCCAACCAGAACATGCAAACTTTACACAGAAATGCCAACAGACCCAGCCCGGACTCGAACCAGCAACCTTCTTGCTGTGAGGCGACAGTGCTAACCACTGAGCCACCGTGTCACGGTTATACATTACATTTGTTTGGACGTCATTTCAATGCTTCAAATTATGGCCCAGTGCCACCAACTGTACAACCTCTTCCAAATGCCTCACAACTATACGTATATAATAAATATATTACCCAGTAATGTCGTTTTCTACAACTGAGTATACCATATTGCAATACACCACAGTTTACTGTGGTAAAGTATAAGTATACTACAGTATTTATTCCCAAAACTTCTCCTGCCCAAATTAACTCAGCTCTCCGTGCCCACCTCTGTCTGTCAGTGGATCAACAGCTTCCTAACGGACAGGCAGCAGCTGGTGAAGCTGGGAAAATTCTCATCCAGTACCCGCACAATCAGCACTGGCGCCCCCCAGGGGTGTGTCCTCTCCCCACTGCTCTTCTCCCTGTACACGAATGACTGCACTTCGAAAGACTCCTCTGTCAAGCTCCTAAAGTTTGCAGACAACACCACATTTATCAGCCTCATTCAGGGCGGTGACGAGTCTGCTTACAGACAGGAGGTAAAGGAGTTGGCTGTCTGGTGCAGTCACAACAACCTGGAGCTGAACACGCTCCTAACAGTGGAGATGATAGTGGACTTTAGGAGAAACCCCCCTGCTCTCCCCCCACTGAGCATCATGGACAGCATTGTGGCAGCAGTGGAGTCATTCAGGTTCCTGGGCACCACCATCTCTCAGGACCTGAAGTGGGACACTCACATTGACTCCATTGTCCAAAAAGCTCAACAGAGGCTGTACTTTCTTCGTCAGCTGAGGAAGTTCAACCTCCCAAAGGAGCTGCTGAGACAGTTCTACACCTCTATCATTGAATCAGTCATCTGCACATCAATAACTGTCTGGTTTAGCTCAGCTACCAAAGCCGACCTCCGAAGACTACGGCGAATAGTTCGGACTGCTGAGCGAATCATTGGTCCAACCCTCCCTACTCTCCAAGAACTGTACTTATCCAGAGCGAGCAGAAGGGCTGCCAAAATCACTCTGGACCCCTCACACCCAGCACACTGCCTGTTTGAACTTTTACCGACGCTCCAGAGCACTGCGCACCAGAACAGCCCGACACAGAAACAGTTTCTTCCCTCAGGCAATCCATCTCATGAACACTTGATGATAATAATTGTTAGAGGTGTGAACCTACACTGGTCTCACGGTTCGGTTCGGTTACGATTATCATGCCATCGATTCGGTTCAGTTCGATATCTTGGTGCATCACGGTGCATTGTCGATGCTTTCCCCAAACACAGTTTTATATTTGGGGCTGTCTGTATAAACACACACACATAGACACACAGCAACAAGCAAGCGACACAGCATCACGCCCTCTCATTCACACACATACACGCACACACAAACATAGACAGCAACACACAGCATCGCTCTCTCTCTCATTCACACACACACACACACACACACACACACACACGTGCTTGCTCGGGAGCGATATTGTTAGACCGCCCGCTCCCGTTCAACTTACACCAGAGTTACCGACCGATCCCGCGCTTTATTCGGAAGTTTATTTTCGCACCGCAAGAAATCTAGTCTGGTCCAGCGGCTCCCGCCTTACACCCGCGGGAATGCAGGTCTCTATCCAGAAGTATCGCCGTATCAGCCGAGAGGAGAGAAAAAGTCACGCCAGCAGGTCAAATGGGCCACAGCGAGAGAGAGAGAGAGAGAGAGAGAGAGAGAGAGAGAGAGAGAGAGAGAGAGAGAGAGAGAGAGAGAAAGAAAGAAAGAAAGGGAGAGAGAGTAATGGAGTTTACTTTCATTCTCTCAATCGCAGTGAAATAGGGGCTTCTGCTGTAAGTGTCAGTGAAAGAGTGTCCAGAAAACACACACGCAGTGAAATCGTGCACAGTTTGTGCGTCAAGTAGGCGAAGCATTGTAAACACTCGCGCTCACCTCCCTCGCCATAGTAAGCTACCGCGACATAGCGCATAGAAGATAAATGACGTCAGTACATAATAACCGGTTATGATTATTACTGAACCGATACCGAATTGTCCGCGTCTGCATCGCAGTGCACCGAAGAAACAATTAATTTTGACACCCCTAGTAATTGTGGAACCAACATCACGACCTGCTATACACTTTTTTTTTATACACACATACACTTATTTAACAACACACTTTACATGTCAATTTGCACATAACAGCTGCACATATTATGTTGTGTATAGTAATTTAGCTGTACATACACTTGTCAATTTGTATATTTGCATTCACTTTTTAAAATATATTTATTATCTGTTTTTTAGTCCTGTCTGTAATTCTGTTGCACTGTAGAAGCTCTGTCACGAAAACAAATTCCTCGTATGTGTGAACATACCTGGCAATAAAGCTATTTCTGATTCTGGTTTTTTTTTAGGGCAACAGTAGAAAAGGACCCTCCACATCACAAGCTACTGGTCAGTCCATGATTCAGGAAACATCTGAAAAACAAATCTCTTATACACCAACATCCAGCCTGCTGTAGAGCTGAACAGTGCAGTGACTTTACTTTATATCCAAAGAAAAGAAAGATATCCAAAGTTGTCTTTTCAAGTAATTAAGACAGCAGAAGTCAACGACTTATTTAAATGATTTAGCCTGACATTTATTGTTTCAAAATATTTTAAATGTTAAAAAAAAACCATGTTCAATGGGGAAAAAGTTGTTGTTTTTAGACAGACATTTAAAAAGAATATATTTTAGAGCAGCAAGTACAATACAGTGTTATCGTGAAACCGTGATATTTTTACCCAAGGTTATCATACCGTCAGAATCTTATACCGGCCCATGCCTAAAGCCTGGTTTATACTCGACGCGTCCGCTAGTTCGCTTGAGTGCGCGCAGCATCGCAGTGTTAGCGGAAGTTTGCTTTGAGTGAGTGCGACATCATTTCGGCTGGCGGTGAGCACGGCATTTTTTGAGACCCGAGCAAACAGGGCGCGCGGCTCCGCGTCTGGTTTGAGTTGAAAAAACACTTTGAAGAGATTTTGTCTGAAACAGGTACGCCTGTACAGACACCTTTATGATCCGTGATGATAGAGATATTCTGATGAGCAAAAAAGTATTGGCTAAAAATTGCAACAGTCAAAAGAGTCAAAAGAGGCCATGGCAAATTGGAGACCCAAGTACACAATTACCGAAATATGTTTTTCCACCAGTCATAGGTTTTACACTGATGTATATGTTACAATTTTAAATTTAAAACAATTCAATAGCTACAAAACTATAATTAAGGAACTAATTATTTCTTTGATAACTGGAAAGGAATATTTGAACCTATCAGTTTACAGTATACTGATGCCCTGTTTTTCTGGGCTTTATTGGTGATAATGGTCAGGAATGTTGGACCATTATTACCCTTTTAGCATAAGTATAGGACAGAAACTAGCCAGACAGTAATGTGTGAATTGTGGAGCGGGCTAAATCTAAATAACATCAGTAATTTTTAGTAAGTGTGCTTTTTTTTTGCTTTTATTCTTGCCATAATAAAGAATATATTTGTAGAGCAACCCATGTTCTTTTGTCATTAATATTTTAATAGGTAGAACTGTCTGAGATATGAACAAAAGCAAGTAATGCATCAAATTTGAGAAAAAAATCTTAAATTGTTATAAAAATCCTTATAATCATTAAAATATTTTATAAAAACAATACAAATAATTAGTTTAAAACTCTTGAATGATATTAATGATATGACGTAGTTCCGGAAACTTCCTACTTCTCTGTTTATTCGTCTGACTTTACGGTCAGTTACTTTTGACCGCCCCCTGTTGTTTTAAAGAATATCACAACTGCAAACGCGGCAAGTATAAAAGCCTCGTCCATGTCGCGAGGTGCGCGCGCAGTCAGCGGAGGCGCGCGATTTGGCGCCAGGCGAAAGTATAAATCCAGCTTAACAGTGATACACTTTACTATATATGGGTCAGAACACTATAGTATTTACCATCATTTATTAGTATTTTTTACTTGAAAAATATTCCTATGAAAGATAAAACACAACATACACGACAGAAATAAGATTTTTAAAAAATGTATTTTAATTGTACTTTTTATTCTTATCGCATTGGCAAAATATTGTATTATCTTATTTGAAAAAGTAACACATTTTTATGACAGAAAAGGCACCCGATTCGAATGTTATCACTCAATTGAATGGGCGTTATCAGTGGTTATCAGCTGATAGATATGGGCCAGTAGGGGCCTACTGGTAGGCTCAGAAGGCTGTTATCATCCATCCACATGGTTAATCAGCTATAGATCACGTACGGCTGTTGCCAGAATTTCCCATTAATAGTATTTTATTAATTTCTACCCCTACCCCAACCCTAAACCCAACCGTCACAGTACTGTAAAACAGATCTGGAGTCTTCACTATTAGTATAGCTGATTAACCATTAGAATTATTAATATTATTTATTAAATGTCCGATTAATTGTATTTTATTAACATCTACTCCAAGCCTAAACCCTACCCTTACAGTAATGTAAAAACAGATCTCGATCTAGAGTTATCTCTATTAGTATAGCTGATTAACCACGATAATTTTTTCTATTATTTATAATGTCCCGTTAATTGTGTTTTTTTGACGTCTACCCCTACCTCAACCCTCACAGTGATGTAAAAACAGATCTAGAGTCTTCTCTATTAGTATAACTGATTAACCATATGGATGGATGATGGTTGCCGTCGCGTCATCCAGGTGGATGCTGCACACTGATGGTGGATGAGGAGATTCCCCCCTATGTGTAAAGTGCTTTGAGTGGCCAGAAAAGCGCTATATAAATGTAAGGAATTATTATTATAACAGCCTTCTGAGCCTACTAGTAGGTGCAGAAGGCCACTACTGGCCCATATCTATCAGCTGATAACCACTGATAATGCCATTCAATCGAGTGATAACATACGAAGCGGGTGGAAAAGGTCCCATATCAAAAACAAACAAAGAAACAAACAAATATATACCGTACAGATCTTTTTTTACTGCATTAAAGGTCCCGTGAAGTGTTTTGAAATGTGCACTTTTTTATTCGATGTTTGACGTAATCTCAACTGATAAATGAAGAGAGGGCGGAACATAGTGTAGCTCCTCCCCTTTAAAAAAAACAGCCAATAGCGTTTTGTCACAGCTCTGCCAGTGAGAGTGGTTGAGCTTGAGCGCATCAAATGACAAGCATCTTGAAGGGGGCGGGGCATGTCAGATACCAGAGAGCATTTGATTGGTCAGAAGATGTGATGAGAAACTGAAGTATGAGGTGACGTGAATAAAAAACGTGGATCCATTTTGGCGGAAGTGACAAACTACAAGCTTTACATGTTTATATCAGTTTTCTAACCACAAATTTTGTCACTGTTTTGGAGCCCACTAGCTTAAATGCTTAAAACTAACCTACTATTTTTTTTTTTATTTTAATTTCACAGGACTTTTTCTGACCATACGCCTTTGTGCTTGGATCCACTGCGACAGATTCACACCACACCAAGCCAGGCCATTTTATGGGCTCTACTGACAGGTAAATGGGATATTATGCTGGGAAATGGAGCAATGAACTCCTCCTCTCTCTCTCTCTCTTCCTCTGTCCTTCATCTCTCTTTCCAATGCTGCCGACATCCGCGCTTATTTACTGCCTGTTTACAGCATTGATTGGGCCTGTGTTTGTTTTTACCCGTCGCCCCAACCATACATCAACACACTTTGGTGGGGAAGGGAGATGGCAAGAGGAAGACATGGTGAAAGAATGCAGAAAAGGCAGAGTAAAAAAATGAGCTGCTGCTTTGTGGTTCGAGAGCTGGACTCTAATTTATGGCGCTTCTCTGCCTCAGCCATTCTCACCATTGTATAATTGAAATAATTGAAAGTTTATTTGTGTAGTGCTTTTCACAATAATTATTGTCTCAAAGCAGCTTTACAGAAAGTGCACATTAATGCATTACAATCGAATTCAGTAGTGTTAAGTCTGTTAGTTACCATAACTTGATTAGTTACTAATAACTTTAGTCAACTAGTGACTAATAGCTTTTAACAGTTAAGGTTATTATACACTCACCGGCCACTTTATTAGGTACACCTTGCTAGTACTTCCTAGTCCACCACATCCCAAAGGTGCTCTATTGGATTGAGTCTGGTGACCATGTAGGTTATTTGAGTACAGTGAACTCATTGTCATGTTCAGGAAACCAGTCTGAGATGATTCGCGCTTTATGACATGGTGCGTTAACCTGCTGGAAGTAGCCATCAGATGATGGGTACACTGTGGTCATAAAGGGATGGATATGGTCAGCAACAGTACTCAGGTTGGCTGCGGCGTTGAAACAATGCTCAATTAGTTCTAATGGGCACAAAGTGTGCCAAGAAAAAATATCCCCTACACCATTACACCACCACCACCAGCCTAAACTGTTGATACAAGGCAGGATGGATCCATGCTTTCATGTTGTTGACGCCAAATTCTTACCCTGTCTAATTTTGGTGAGCCTGTGCGAATTGTAGCCTCAGTTTCCTGTTCTTAGCTGACAGGAGTGGCGCCCGTTGTGGTCTTCTGCTGCTGTAGCCCATCCGCTGTAAACACTGTAAACTCTAGAGATGGTTGTGCGTGAAAATGCCAGTAGATCAGCAGTTTCTGAAATACTCAGACCAGCCTATCTGGCACCAACAACCATGCCATGTTCAAAGTCACTTAAATCACCTTTCTTCCCCATTCTGATGCTCTGTTTGAACTGCAGCAGATCGCCCTGACCATGTCTACATGCCTAAATGCATTGAGGTGCTGCCATGTGATTGGCTGATTAGAAATTTGTGTTAAAGGGCACCTAGTTTACCCCTTTTTAAAAATTTTATATGAATATTAAGGTTCTTCTGAGTGTGCCAGTTTAGCTTCAGTTCAAAACACAATTCAGATTTTTTTATTATGATGTGTTAAAAAGTGCCATTTTGGGGGCGTGTACACAGGTCGTTGTTTTAGGGGTGTGTTCACATGAAAATTAGTTTCAACTTCCCGCCCAACTTAACAAGGAGGCGGAGCCAAGAGCTCCCCCTCTTTGTGTATGGCAACAGACAGGCAGACAGAGAGAAGCAGCATGAGTGAGAGGACCAGCATTCAGCCGTACATGTACGACTCGGACACAGACCAAGCAGAGACTACAAAATCATTTGTGTCTTTGTATAGTTTTACAGCCAACTGTGTGCTAGTTTAAAACTCAGAGCTTGTACACCGAGACTAATAACCACGCACACTGGATTAACTCTGACTGAGGCTATAACTAAAGGCCATCACACACCGGATGTGGCGCTCAGAGTCGCGACACGGCACACCAGATGCACACATTCGCATGGTATTTAAAATGAAACTATTCAGATGACGCTCTGGGCGCTGCGGACAGCCGCCAACTTGCGGCGCCATTGTGTGTACCCTGATAGAAACCTACGTTTAGAATTTTAAAATGCATAGCTCTGCATAGCGCGACGCTGGGTGTCACTGAGCGGCGCTTCTAGTGTGCGACCTGCTTAAGGCAAGTTCGTTATTTCCAATGGAGGGACGCACACGTGAGGCAACGCGCTCGCACTTTCCAGCTGCACCTAGTTAAGATGACAGGGAGCTTCTGTGACCGCGGGAAATGCAAACCGCTGAAGTTTAAGGAAGACGCAATGAAAAGTACACATGTATGCAAACCCAACCCAAACAACGGCACCAATGAGAGCGATCGTGTGGTGAATGTTGATCTTGTGTTGAGCCCAGTGAGCCTTACATCTAAAAATAGAGCAAGAGTGTTTCTTTGGTGACATCGCTTTGACTCACACGCTGAAAATGGCGGACGTGAAACAACAAACTGAGGATATGGTAATGCGCGCCTGTAAATCAATATTGGTGGGGGTGGGGACCGCACTTCTACGTCTCAAAACCGCTCCAATTGGTCCACCGTTTTTATGTTGTTAAATTGAAAAAAAAGGACTGGGTGTGTTTATATCACCCCAATATGACGGTCTATACACTATACCTACACACACGTCTGTCCAAACAGCTTGAAAAGTAGATTTTTCACCATAGGTGCCCTTTAACGAGCAGTTGTACCTAATAAAGTGGCCGGTGAGTGTATATAAACATAGTTAACCTACCGTAGTTATATAGTATATAGGTCATGTATATGTGTACATGTAAAAAAAAAATCTAAAATTAATATTAGATAAAAGAAAAGGCAACGCGTTAATTTAAGATAGATGGATAGACTGATGGACTGATTTAACTTTTCAGCCCGCGACCCCTAAAAATGTTTGCGTGGAAAGTTGCGTACACACGTTTCTGCCCGTTTTGCGCGTAAGTCACGTTTATAAAGGAGACCCCTTTTAAAATTGCAACTTAAATTAACATAACATAATTTAGTAAGTATAATTAACTTATTTAAACTTTCATTAACATTTCAAAATGTTTTTGTAAATAATACAACTGAATACATTTGTAAAATACCTATTTTCTTTCCCTTAAAATAAAAAATATGTAAAGAAAGTGATTGATTTCCAGATATGTTAAAGATATATTACAATTCTGCTATTACTTTCAGCTAGTGGCGGCTGGTGTTAAAAAATGTGGGGAGGGCGCAAACACCAGAAAAAAAATCTAACTGTTGGTAAAGTAAGAGTGTAAAAGCCATTTTTCAGGTGATGTATTAAAAAACTAAAATATGACTAAAGCATACAATAAATGCATCACAAATCAGTTCATTTTAGTTCAATTTGGGTTTATTATCAGTAATGAAGTAATCAAGATAATCAGTAAACACACACACACACACACACACACACACACACACACACACACACACACACACACACACACACACACACACACACACACACACACACACACACACACACACACACAAATGTTGCCTAATCACTGGCCAGTAGCACTACTTGAAAATAAATGTTGCTCTCCTTTTTTTCTGGCTTGAAAATTTCTCAATAACGTTTTGGTTAAAGTCAGTCATCTCAGTCACCAGTCTCTTCTCTATTGACAGCATCGCCATCACTTGACTACTGGTGAATTTGCAAGGAAGGTCGATCTGGTCCAAGCTTCTTGATTTTTTTTTTCTTCATCCAAACGCCTTGTGAACGGATATCTTTGCAAAGATACAACAGAATTTTCCTTCATCTCGAGAAATTGCATTCTAAGCTCTTTGGTGAGAATGGTCCAATCACATAAGGCCAATCATATAAAAACAAATATGATTCGTTCTAACAACAAAAATGGGAGGGTTCGGGACGCAGAGCGCTGCGCCCCAAAGACAATTTAAAACAGGCCAATTAGAGCTTATTGTCATATCACGTGCATTGCAAAAGTTCATGTACCTACATAGACACCCATTAGTCCGGCGCCCCGCACACATATGAAAAAATATTGTTCATACATTTTTTTTTCAATAAATGTTAGTATGACTACAATAAATGTTAGAATGTTATAATTAAATCAATTTATTTTGTTAATATTTGTGATAATAAACATTAACATATTAAAGGGGTCTAACTTGAAGGGGGGGCGGCGCCCCAGCGCCCTCTATTGACCAGCCGCCACTGCTTTCAGCTCTTGTTTTTTAACACCCACATAAGCTTTACATCTAAATTGAATTCCTTTTAATTTGTAGCACTCAAATTTGTGAATGTAAGTAGTCAAAGTATTATAAACGGAGTACAAAAATACTGTTGCAAAATGTGTAACGAACGCCTAAATAATATAATTTTAATGCATGTACTGCATTTTCTAGATTGCTTTAAGATGTTTTTTATCAAATATGCATAAGTCTGAGAGGTTAAGATACACAGTAAGTCCAGGTTTTAAATATCATAAGGATGTAGTATTCCCAGCAGATATCCCCAAAGGACATGCATTCCCAACAAAACACAGATTAAAAGGAAAATCTCATTTGCAAGTCTGTGCTCACGCTGAATAACTTCCACGTGATTATGCAAGCAGTTTTGGGTTGTTGTGTTTTTCTACTCTGGCATTTTTATGTCCCAAGGGCTTATTTTAGTGAGAAAAACAAACAAACAAAAACAACAACAGCGGATTTCTATTATAACATTTCTAATTTTTGTTTAGCTTGCATTGTATATACAGTAAGACCAATTCAAATGCAGGCACGGTGGCTTAGTGGGTAGCACTGTTGCCTCACAGCAAGAAGGTCGCTGCTTCAAGTCCCGCCTGGGTCAGTTGGCATATCTGTGTGGAGTTTGCATGTTCTCCCCCTGTTGGCGTGGGTTTCCCCCGGGTGCTCCGGTTTCCCCCACAGTCCAAACACATACGCTGTAGGTGAATTCAATAAACTAAATTGGATGTAGTGTATGAGTGTGAATAAGTGTGTATGAGTGTTTCCCAGTTAGCTAAAGAGATGCAGCCGTTAAACACGGTCGAAAAACCAGCATTTATAAATATGCTACCTTTGACAAACAGTACGAACTGCCAAAGAAAACGAACATCTCACAAACTGCAATTCCATCCATGTACAACAAAGTAAAGGACAACATACTAAAAGAGATTAAAACATGTAATTTTCTCTGCAACTACAGATATGTGGATCATTAAAAATGGCCTGTAGAGGTGACTGAGATGCTTAAACATGATTGTTCTTACGCTTTTTTTGTTTACATCTTTTATTATTTATTTGTTCTAAGATATTTTTTTTATGTTCTAATTCAGATGTCTAAATATTCTTAAAAATAAAACATTCTTTGTTCTTTCGAACAGTGTACTTGAATTATTACACTATTAAGTTGTAAAAATTCATTCATTCATTCATTTTCTTGTCGGCTTTGTCCCTTGCGGGGTCGCCACAGCGGAATGAACCGCCAACTTATCCAGCACGATTTTACGCAGCGGATGCCCTTCCAGCCGCAACCCATCTCTGGGAACTTCCACACACACATTCACACTCATACACTATGGACAATTTAGCTTACCCAATTCACCTGTACTGCATGTCTTTGGACTGTGGGGGAAACCGGAGCACCCGGAGGAAACCCACGCGAACCCAGGGAGAACATGCAAACTCCACACAGAAACGCCAACTGACCCAGCCCAGCCGAGGTTCGAACCTACGACCCAGCGACGTTCTTGCTGTGAGGCAACAGCACTACCCACTGCGCCACTGGGTTGCCCTAAGTTGTAAAAATGTATACTTTAAAAAAAAAAAAAGTATATACAAGTTATAAAGTGGCAATAATATCGTTTATCGCAATTAATTTGGGTGCAATATATCTAGCTGAAGCTGCTTTTGGACTGATTACTGCACTATAAATACAGCATACTAACACACAGTTGTTGCTGAGTCTTGTCTACTGTTTATGTGACACTACGCGGTTTCCTTTGTCTTGCTTTGCTGTGTTTTTGATCCTCGCCTCGTTTATTCCTGTCTGCTGCCTTGACTACGATTCTGGATTGCCTGTATACATCTGTTTGCCCCTGTGTTGACCATTGCTTGCCTGACCATTCTAATAAACCTGCATTTGGATCCGCACCCCTGTCGTCAGCATCACTATCCCCGTTACAGCCAGTTTGCAATGGCAATACTCCACTATTTAGAGCAAGGCCCAAAATCATTCTGCTTAGGGCTTCCAAATGTACAGGACCGGCCCTGAATACCAACATGGGACGTTTGACACGTTATTTTGTTAATGACTGATTAATGTAAAATTGTGTTTGTGTCAGGGCAAGCCGCTTGCAGTGTGTGTTTTGTGTGTAAATGAGACGGTCAGTGAACAGACGAGGTGGTCCGCACGGGAGCCGGAGATTATGCTGACAGAGGTGCAAACATTACCCACAGCAGCTTTAATGCGCTATATTTTTATATGTATTGTGTTTTGAATAATGCCTTAGGATATGTCTAGACACGTTTGCGTGTAGCACAGTGCCACACTGCAGACAATGACATATCTCTGTCTGCTGGAGATATTTACGAATCATGACCCTCTTACTACACCAGAACGGCATGAATTTACTTTTGTCAGCATAAGCTGAATTCTCCTCCGCTTTAGCAGCCGCACTCCCATTCCTGCTTACTGAGGCAAACACGCTCACATCCCCCACCCCTGGGGAACATCTCACTTCCCTTCTCCACTCCTGCTCTTACACTCGTCTCCTATCTATCTATCTATCTATCTATCTATCTATCTATCTATCTATCTATCTATCTGTCTGTCTGTCTGTCTGTCTGTCTGTCTGTCTGTCCGTCCGTCCGTCCGTCCGTCCGTCCGTCCGTCCGTCCGTCCGTCCGTCCGTCCGTCCGTCCGTCCGTCCGTCCGTCCGTCCGTCCGTCCGTCCGTCCGTCCGTCCGTCCGTCCGTCCGTCCGTCCGTCCGTCCGTCCGTCCGCCCCTCCCTCCGTCCGTCCGTCCGCCCCTCCCTCCGTCCGTCCGTCCATCCCTCCGCCTTGTTTGTCTGTCTCTCTACCTTGTCTGTCTGTCCATCTATCCATCAGTCATCCATCTGTCTGTCCATCTGTCCGTCCGTCCGTCCGTCCGTCCGTCTCTCCCTCCCTCCCTCCCTCCCTCCCTCCCTCCCCCCCCAGTCATCCATCCGTCCGTCCGTCCCTCCCTCCATCCCTCCCTCCCTCCCTCCGTCCGTCCGTCCGTCCGTCCGTCCCTCCCTCCGTCCGTCCGTCCGTCCGTCCGTCCGCCCCTCCCTCCGTCCGTCCGTCCATCCGTCCATCCCTCCGCCTTGTTTGTCTGTCTCTCTACCTTGTCTGTCTGTCCATCTATCCATCAGTCATCCATCTGTCTGTCTCTCTGCCTTGTTTGTCTGTCTCTCTGTCTGTCTGTCTGTCTGTCTCTCTACCTTGTCCATCCGTCCGTCCATCTACCTACCTACCTAACCTGTCTATCCAGTCGATCTGACCATCCGTCCATCCATCTATCTGTCCGTATGTCTATCCTGGATGTCTGTCCATCCATCTATCTTTTTATTATTTTCGCATCCAAATGTTGACAGGTATGGAAAGCCAGTATGAGCAGAAAAGTGGACCAGACGTGTAGCCAACAGACAAAAGTCTGGCAGACATCTATACATCTAGACTGCCTGTGAGACATATAAGCTTTGAGGCTTGCACTGAACATTATAACACACTGACATCCTGAACTTAATGTGCTCATGCTGCTGAAGAAATGAACAACCGAGTCTATTAGCGACGTCCCGCTGGCAGTGGGGGGTTCAGTCGTCCTCATTTGTCTTATTGCAGTCTTTAGACCAATGTCATCTTTGAGGTTGCCCTCTGCCTGCCAAGCCTTCGCTTATTGAATAAATGACAATGAAGGCAGACAACAATAGCTGCTTTTATCTTGCTCTTAGCATGTTTTGAAGCAGAAATATTACCTCTTTTTGCACAAGATGCATCGGGATATTGAGTTTTGTACATTGTAATGCAGTCTTTGTCGGCCCCTGATGCCTCTGAGCAAAGACCCAGATGCGAGCGGAGCCTGACACAAAAGCGTCTGGCTATCTATTCATTCGTTCAGAGAAAGAAAATAAAAGACGCTCGAGCATTTGGGGGTTCAGACTACCAAGGAAAAGGCCAAAAGATACTTTATTTTATTAATGGTGTTTGCATCCGTATTGTTATCGCTCATACATTCTGTAGAATTAAGGATATGAACAAACTCGTCAACCTTCAGAGTTCAGACCTACTGTAAAACACTATTTGTGCTCTCAATATAAATGGTTTATATATATATATATACTGTGTATGTATGTGTGTATATATATATATATATATATATATATATATATATATATATATATATATATATATATATATATATATATATATATATATATATATATATATATATATATATATATATATATATATATATATATGAGCAATTCCAGCGTTATGGATGTGACATTTGCAGTAAAAATTCAAAACATAAATTCACATAGAAAGTATATTCTAACATTATATTGAAATATCTGTTTATATTTTCCAAAACAACTGACCACAGAGTTGTGGAAGCAGAAAAATATCAATCTGTAAACATTTTTTATACTTTAAATGAGGATAATAAACATGCGTTATGTATGTGACAAAAAAAGTCTGTGAGTTTACAGTATATGACATACTTTGCAGAAATTCTGTCAATTAAACTGCACAACCCGAAAGAAACAATGCTCATCAAACAGATCTGAGTCGGCTCACTATAGAACAAAAATGATTGATTTTATTTTATTTGACATTTTTGCATGTATGAGGAAAAAGTGTCGTTATGGATGTGACGTCTCTCTGTTATGGATGTGACAGCTGTGAAATTGCCACTTGTGTGAGTTTGGTAAAGTTAAATATAATAGTTTGAAACATTGACAGATACATTTATGAGTATTGTTAAAGTACTGTAAAATACTTGCTTACCCAAAAAACCTGAAACGGTTTCCGTATTTTGGTGAAAACTTAATTTTCTTCATGGCAAGGTTGACATTTGCATGGAATTGCTCATATATATATATATATATATATATATATATATATATATATATATATATATATATATATATATATATATACAGTATATATATACAGTATATATACAATTTTTTTTAAGACATTCAACTCTTAAATGAAATTCTTTAAAATGCCCAATAGATTTAAACTGAAACACACAATCTGATTTCATTCTAAATATCATGGACTAATGGTTACGCTGTATGAAAACTGTGCCATGTCTCCATTGTAATAAAAGTCCATACATGCACTCATTGGCCAGTTTATTAGGTACACCTGTCCAGCTGTTTGTTAACTAAAATTTCTAATGGGCCAATCACATGGCAGCAACTCAATGCATTTAGGCATGTAGACATGGTCAAGACGATCTGCTGCAGTTTAAACCGACCATCAGAATGGGCAAGAAAGGTGATTTAAGTGACTTTGAACGTGTCATGGTTGTTGTTGCCAGACGGGCTGGTCTGAGTATTTCAGAAACTGCTGATCTACTGGGATTTTCACGCACAAGGGTCAGAATTTGGTGTCAACAACATGAAAGCATGGATCCATCCTGCCTTGTATCAACGGTTCAGGCTGCTGCTGGTGGTGTAATGATGTGGGGAATATTTTCTTGGCACACTTTGGGCCCATTAGTACTAATTGAGCATCGTGTCAACGCCACAGCCTACCTGAGTATTGTTGCCTGTCCATGCCTTTATGACCACAGTGTACCCATCTACTGATGGCTACTTCCAGCAGGATAACGCGCCATGTCATAAAGTGCGAATCATCTCAGACTGGTTTCTTGAACATGACAATGAGTTCACTGTACTCAAATGGCCTCCACACTCACCAGATCATAATCCAATAGAGCACCTTTGGGATGTGGTGAAACGGGAGATTCGCATCATGGATGTGCAGCCGACAAATCTGCAGCAACTGCGTGATGCTATCATTTCAATATGGATCAAAATCTCTGAGGAATATTTCTAGTAGCTTGTTGAATCTATGCCACGAAGGATTAAGGCAGTAAGTCAAAAGGGGGTCCAACCCGGTACTAGTAAGGTGTACCTAAAAAAGTGGCAGATGAGTATACATATATCATTACTGCTATCCATTTTATTAGTATTAACAATAATAAAAAATGTTTTAAATAAAGAAAAGATTTTTGGAGTATGTTTTTTCATGAAAATACTACCTACAAATACAACTGTCATTGGGGGATGAGCAAATTGTACGAATAAGATCATATGAATTCATACAAATTAGCCACTAAATCAAAAAGTTAGGAATTGCTGTGAGATAGCGTTGATTTTGATGTAGTTCTGATGTTGTTTTGACATGGTACTTTCTTATATTATAATAGTTTTTGTGGCATTATTTTGGTGGTCAACATCAAATTGATTTGCATTTATTGGCATTTTGTTTTACATTCATTTGTTGTTTTGACATCACGGTGCGTCCTGGGGCAGTAATCTTTTTTGGGGGGATTTTAAATTTACATTTAATCCAATTTACAAATTCAAGTAATCAAAGCAACATAAGAACAAAATGTGAATAAATTAGGCAGATTAAACCGTTTAATATTTAATAACATTCGCAACATTCAATTTATTGTTGGGTGTTTGTTTCATGCTCCAAAACTTTAAAAAAGGGATTAACCACACAAAAGTGGTACTAAAACTGCTCTGGAGCTTTCAGGGTTATTTATATATATATATGTGTGTTAGGGTGGGAATCACAGGCTAACTAACGATACAATATTATCATTATATTTTGCTTCAGATATTAATATATCACGATATCAGTGATACTGCGATATTGATATATCATATTTGTAAATGAATAATAAAAAATGCATCAAAGATATTAGGTGCAATTTTTTTAAATAACAAATGTTTTATATAATTGGAACAAAGTAAAACAAGCACACAGCTGTCAAACAGACTTACAAATGCTGATGTGCAGAGAGCAGTTTGTGACTGAAAAGGCACATGTTTAGTCAGAGCAGCTGAATCTCATTTTAGTGTAATATACGTTTAAGAATACTGTCAACATAGCAATTTATTAGTTTTCTGTAAACGCAAGACACTCATTTCAACTTGGCCAACTTATTTGATCAATTTTATGCTTATATATGCTTATGCTATATACATTTTGGCAGAATGAAATAGTTTGAGCATATGTTCTTGTATGAAGTCTCACAGCACTCACATCGATATTGTATTGCAGCCAGAAATATCATGATATATCGGCATATCAATATTTTGTCTCACCCCTAATATATATATATATATATATATATATATATATATATATATATATATATATATATATATATATATATATATATATATATACATTAAACATACATTTCAAAGGGTGCTATATATTCTGAGAATTATTCATTTCATATTCTTCTACTTAAAAGTATATAATTTATAATATTAATGATAAAACTATGGATGGGTCAGTTGGCGTTTCTGTGTGGAGTTTGCATGTTCTCCATGCGTTTACGTGGGTTTCCTCTGGATGCTCCGGTTTCCCCCACAGTCCAAAGACATGCGGTACAGGTGAATTGGGTAAGCTAAATTGTCCGTAGTGTATGAGTGTGTGGATGTTTCCCAGAGATGGGTTGCGGCTGGAAGGGCATCCGCTGCGTAAAATCGTGCTGGATAAGTTGGCGGTTCATTCCGCTGTGGCAACCCCAGATTAATAAAGGGACTAAGCCGACAAGAAAATGAATGAATGAATGAAAACTATGGATGTCAAGGATGTTAGTCTATGGCAGTCAGTCATATCGCTCAATCCGCAGTTTACTTGAACACTTTTTACTAATCAGAAGCTCATAATTACGATAATCACTATATAATGCTGCTATTTATACAACTGATGGTGTGAATTATCAGCGATAGCCGAGAGAAATACTACAGTGTGAAATATAGAAGAGGGGAGTTATTACAGGGAAAACAGCCCCCAGAAGTATGAGACCGACAAAGGGAATAATAAAACTGATAGAGTCGGTCGGGGTCTACACTGTTGTGTCGGGGTTGCGAGTGCAAACTACACTCATCTTAATGAGGCTCTCAGGGCAGTGCGTATGTGCGGGATCGACTAATCTCTCCTACTGTTGCTGTTTACTGACGATCTCTCTGTTTGCCTGGCAAGCTGCTCTGTCTATAGAGGTTAAGCTGTTCTGCATTTCCTCTGCAGTGAATATGAAGAAACGTCTTGGAGTCCTTGGGAAGTTGCGATGGTATAGAGCGGGGGTGTCAAATCCAAACTTGGTAAGGGCCGCACTGAATATTGTGAATAAAGTGAGGGGCCGTACATACACATTTTTTTTCACATATTTATAAAAACTGATGATAAAACAAAAAACCACATTGTATCAAGCAACAGATGGTTTCTGATATTGTATTATTGAACTTATTCTTTTAGCTTTAAAAGGGCAACCTAATCATGAAATGATCCATGCTAACTGTCGATGCCTACAACTGAACTTGTGGATTTTTAGAGGAACAAAATTAAAGCAATATATTTATTAGTAGGCTATTATAGATAAATGGTAGCCTATATAAGAAAATAAATGGTAAGAAATGCTATTATTTAGCTTATTTTGCTCCAAATGACACTTGCACTGGGCTTACATGCCAAACCTAAGAAAATTAGGGATTTTTTAACTCTTACCACACACCCTGCATCTTTTCATAGAAACAATCTCATCTATTGTAGGTGTAATGTCCCTTGCCATGGCTACTTTCATTACAGACATAATATGTTGGTCTGTGAGGCGGGATCTGTGGGATGTTTTGGTCAGTTTCATCATTATAGAGAACATTTGTTCACATGAGTATGTGCTCCCAAACATAGACATATTGCGTGCTTGTGCTAACTTTAGTCTCAGAATTATTTTACCTTGTTTTTTTTTTAGTTTTTTTATTTTATTTATTTATTTTTTTTTTAATTTTTTTTTTATTATGCATTAGTAATTTACAAATACAGCAAAAACAGGCAACAAATTAAAATTCCAAAGATAATTGAAATAAAAAATGAATAATTAAAATAAAAATAAAAAAATAAATAAAAAACACATGGAAGACATTCACAAGACGCCAAAAACAGATTCATAATAGCTTACAATAGACTGAGCTTTTACATTTTTTACAGTTTTGAGAGACTTCATTAACAGAATAAGTTCGTTAACAAAAACCTTGTATAATGGAGGAGATTTTGAAAGTCTACATTTGTGGATAAAGAATTTACCATTTAAAATAATAAAATTAACAAAATTGTTAATTTGTTTATCACCATTTTCAAAATAACAAATAATTTCTTTTGCATTCAATGTCATCAACATATTATTTTTAGTAGCGTAATGTTGTGCTGACGTCTAAATTAGCGAGTAGGGTGAAGCGCAACAGCACCACCTGTGTCTCAATACTGTAATTGACACAGACCTAGTTTTTAATGCGAGCACGGGCCACTACGTTCTACTTCGGGGCTCACCTTGTTTCAGCCTCGTTGTAAACTTAGCACCATAGGAGGTAGGGCATTCTCTTAACTTGCACCTAAATTGCGGAATGCTCTCCCCACAAACATCAGGAATGCCAGTTCCCTTTAAGAAACTTCTCAAAACTCATCTTTTTATTTTTGCTTATAACTTATGAGGCTTTCTTAATTCTGTATTTTATTCTTATTTTTATTTTTTTAACCTGTACTTTTTGTGTATTTCATGTTCTACTGCTTTTGATGCTTTTGTTAGCGCTTTGAATCTAAGAAAAGCGCAATATAAATAAAATTGATTATTATTATTACTTGAACTTCATTACCAAAACTTGTTGTCGGGCCTGATTAAATGTTTTGACGGGCCGCATTTGGCTCGCGGGCCTTGTAATTGACACGTGATCTAGAGTATGACCAAGGAGATTGTACCACATCTCTTACAGTTTTTCCCTATCGTGCACAACTGTATATCAGCCTGATCTCATGAGGAAACGTAACTATTTTTCAGTTTAGTGGCTAATTCCTATGAATTCGTACAAGTTAAGTCGTATGAAAATGTGTGATTTTAAAAAGGAGGCAACCCCACCCCTAAAATCAACCATCATTTGGGGATAAGCAAATCTTACTAAATTGTACGAATGAGATCATATGAATTCATACGAATCAATACAATATGCACACAGACTTTTAATTTCAGCCTCAGCGCTTCCGGTGAACTGTCTTTGCAATATAAAATTGCCACATTTCAGGTCTGATTCCTTTAGAAATCAGTGATCTTCACTGCCTGATAGATATATGATATAAAATGGGTCTCAAACCCGACAAGAAGCACTGCATTAAAGTCCATTTTCACCTGCCATGTCTTTAAAATATTACAGTTTATTTTACAACAGCATTTTTAATGGAGTTTCTGAGCTCGCCTGCTGATCCTGACGGCATTAGTGGTCACTGTCTTTCATCTCGTTTTACGCTTGAACAACTAAATGAATGCATAAGTCTATTTAACTGAATGTATTTTAATTACACTACAACAACGATGCTGCAAAAGGAACCGTATGAAATTGAAAATAGCCACACTAAGCTTTCACATGAAGTTTATCATTGGCTAAAAGCACTAGCTGTGCATAGAGCCTATTAGCCACTAAATCAAAATTAAAAACTAGGGTCAAAAACACAGCAAGGCAGGACAATGGAAACGCTTCATTGTAAGACTGGATTTTACTGGAATTTTACTCAAACAAACATCTCTTGCAATAAAGTCATAAAAACTCTGGAATCTGGGCAAAGAGACACGAGAACACTCTCAGAGCATCCTTCTCACCCCCTCCCTCTCCCCTACTGGTGTTGTTTTTTAATTATAATCATTCAGGTGTGGTTGGTAAACTGGTGAACTCTTTCAACTTTATTTACCCCAAACAAATTGATAAACCTTCGTCGGGAGTTAACCCAGAGACCATTCTTGTGTTTACAGATGTTAATGAAAAGATAAACTGGTGAACTCTTTTTGCACTATTTACCCAAACTCATTGATAAACCTTTGTAGTTAATTAACTCCGAGAACAAAGGACATTCCTGGGTTCACAGATGTTAATTAAAAGATAAACTGGTAAATGTTTTTTCTCTCCTAGGGATGACAACCCCTAATAAAGATCTCTGGATAAACTTTTTCACCCCAAACAAATATGTGATTTTTGGTGGTTAATTAACTCTGAAAGCCTAGTCAAATATTTGGGTGCTAAATATTCATGACTGTGTCATAAGATGTTAATGGGTATTTAAGGAGTCTTGGGAAACTACTTGGGGAAGCTTCTGTAGCCAGACTTCCCGCACAGCCTTTGTGTGTCTCTCATATTGCCAGGTATGCTGACTTTATCAAATTATTTTTAACCTTGTATTTGTACTTGTGTTTATATGTTATGCTGATCAGTTGTGTTTATATTCCTTTCGATTCAATTTAAATGATGTTTTTACCTGCCTGGCAAAATAAATGTTAACCCTTTTGATTAATTCTGGAGTATTCTGAATTCATTGTATCCAGTAGATTAAGTGGAATCTTTTCGCTACCTTTATGGCGGCATAATTATGGAAATTATTAGACTCATAGACTATATGTAGGATCGCCCCCGTAGTTTGGAGATCTTTTTAATTCTATAACCACTGAGACTAGCAAGTTACGGATCTTGATTAAGTGAGATGTTTTCTTTTGGCACGAGTTAGTATTGTACAACCAGCCTAATTAAATATTAATTCATCCCGTATCCTCTGACTAATTTCAGAGTGTCTTCCATTCTGTCCGTGAGAAGAGACGCAACCCGGGGCGTTGAACTCTGAGCGGCGATTGGCCCTAATGAACGTACAATTAGAATATCAGACCCAAGAAAATATCAAATTCTAAATTATATCACAACTGCAAATATGATCAGCTAAACGTGAATGGTGAATTGATAATAAAATAGAATTGGAGTCAGATTAAATTATGCGTAAAGTCAGAGGTTAAATTGGTCAATAAATTTTAATGAAATAACAACTTTTCCAGAAGCGTCCGAAAAGACATACACGCAGATACCTTCGACCACAACACTGGATTCCGTCATTGGGCCGGTGGGTGGATTCTTACAGTGGTGACCCCGACGTGATTGTCCCAGGCGAGTGACGTCTTTTCGGCGCGACTATTCAGATCCAAACTGAGTATGAGGTTTGAGCTTCTCCTTCTGTCTCTCCAGCTATTGTGGTAAGTCCATTTTTTCTTATTCTAAGAAGTCTTTAGGGAAAGTTAAAGCACACCCCATATAGACACATTTTTAGAACGGGTCGACATACCCACGACAGACCGGAGACCGTAGAAATCCGGTATAACCTGAGTTTAATAACAGACAAAATGGAGTATCAGGGAAATGGTAGCACGAGTATAGACAAGGAGGTGATGGAGTCTATGGCCTCAAATTGAAAGATCTCCTTTTCCGCTTGCGTGAAAACAATGGATTAGATTTTGACTGGAATAATGATCAAATTCTAGCCTGGTATCTTACCGATGGCCGAAAGCTAGAAACTAAATCAGCCTATCGAAAGCTAATCTTTGTAATAATCTACTTGCTACGTCGTAATGATATAGCAACTATTGCTGAAAACGAGCGCATAATCGCGTGCATAAAAGATTTAGAGATTGCGCGATCGGAAGAGCTGAGAAAACTCCGAGCACAAGTCGAGGCATCGGTGTACGACAAACAAACTTGGGCAAGACAGGGCGAGGCAATGGAAAGCCAAATAAAAAAGCTTGAGAAAAAGTTAAAATTGGGGAAAAATTACACCGCTGCGATCGAAGAATGCTGCAATTCTGCAGGATTCCCCGTAGCTGAGGTGAAATTGGCGGCTATAAATGCTAAATGTGGAGGCGAAATAGACAGCGATAGTGATGAAGATGATGGCTCCATTTTCACGAGTAGCAATAAAGATCATCTTCCCATAAGCGAGGCTCGCAGTCGAGCTTCTAAGCCGAAGGGTAGTATGATGGTACGCGATTCCTCTCCGGAGCCTACAAACGATATTTATTATCGCCCAAATAGGCCCGAAGGGAAAGGCCGTAGCCCCATACTAACTAGAGCTAAAACTGGCGTCGTTCGCAGAAAGACTCAAAAAGTTGCTGTACTCAAAACAATGACCAACGCGGATGATGAAATAACTACGATCAGTCGCCCATTAACATGTGAGGAATGCACAAAACACAAAGAAGTTGTGGGAATGATGCCGAGAAGAGGCCCTTTCCAACCCTACTGGGACAACTTGATGCTGCAGACCTCAGTGTATAATCTAGAGATTAGAGACGCGTGGCAAATAGCCCTCCTCACTATCCCCGAGGAGTTAAAACCAAAAATGTCACAAGAATTGAAAACCGGAGAAATACTGATTAAACAGGAAGGTGAGGATGAAAAAGATATATATGAAAGATTAAGAGAAGCTCTGCTCGAGCTAAGGGGACCGACACACGCCGAATGGAATAGGATATTAGAAATAAAACAAGCGAATAAAGAACCATTCGAAATATATGCGGAGCGTTTGTGGGTTACGTACAAAGAGCATTCGGGCTTGGAAGATGCACAGCGCGATCAGGAAGTTTTACTACAACTCCTGAAAAACAATGCAGGGCATCATATCCAACAAGCGCTGATACATGGAGCCGATCCATCAGAAAACACCTATCGGTCACTGGTAGATTGGGCTTCCAAAATAGAGACTCGACTTAAACAAATAAAATCTCATTCAGTTTCAACAACCCAATGGCTCGCCGAAGGAAAAGGTGCGACTACCTTCAAGCTAAAACCGCGGCCTCCCTGTCAGTATTGCAACAAAAACAATCACGCGACCCAAAACTGCTTCAAGTTACGCAGGGAAGGAGGCAATCAGAAAGTGCATTCTAAATCTGACAGTGAAATCCTGAAAGAATTGGAGGAGCTGCTTATCAAATGCAAAGCCCCCGAGGGCGATGAAAACCAAACAGGCGAACCCTCTAGAAATCAAAACGACCGATGCAAGCGCTTGCAAGCAGATATGATGGAAGTGCTCAGAAAATACAATTTCCAATAGGGGTGCGTGGCCTCCATTGCATTAGGGAGCATTATCCAGAGCGGCAACCGAATTAAAATAAGAGCTAACCTTGGAGGCCGGTTAGTTAATATTCTTCTTGACACCGGAGCCGCCTGTTCTTGCACTAATATTTTAATGCCCCTAAGCAAACGAACGATTCAAATTCAAGGGATAAACAACTCTTCAGTGACAGCGATTCAAACACTCCCGATCCGACTTGATTTAGGCGTTGTAGTGCTAAATGAGCCGTTCTGGTATTTACCAGATAACAGCGAAGGGACTGTGTTGGGAATGGACATTATGAGAAAGCATGGCTTTGTTATCCACTGTTTTGAAAAATTGATCGAGGTGCAAACTAACAAAACAACCAAGACATGTCAGAACCAGAAGCAGGCCACCATTATGTCCATATCCAAACCAGACCCAGTCCAACTCCTCATCAACAAACACACTGATGTGTGGGCGAATCACGAGCATGACTGCGGCCTCATTGACTTTGAAGTGTGCATCGAGGGAGAGCCCCCTCCCCCGCAAAAACAATATCGCATCAAACCAGAGGCAGAGGCCGCTGTTCATGAAATAGTGAAGCAGCTTGAAGTGAGAGGGGTGGTTCGGCGATGTTGTTCAACAACAAACTCTCCGTGTTTACCCGTACCAAAACCTAACGGTAAATGGCGTCTTTGTATCGACTACCAGCGCCTTAACAGAGTTCTGCCCAAGGCAACTCCGATAGTGGCAAATCCTTCGACAATCTTATCACAAGTTTCAACCAATGCTTCGTGGTTCACGGTGCTTGACATTAAAAATGGCTTTTGGTCTATTAAAGTCAAACGCGAAGACCAGTGGAAACTGGCGTTTACTGTGAATCAAATGCAGTATACGTGGGAACGAATGCCACAAGGCCTTCATAACAGCCCAGCCATTTTCCATCGAGCGGTGGCGGATGTACTCGGTCCCTTGCTAGGGACTGGTGAAGTAGTTCACTATGTAGATGACATCTTGATAGCCACAGAGGAACCATTCGAGAACCACTTGCAATTGGCTGACAAAGTGTTGCAGACGTTAGGTGATGCAGGATTCAAAATGAACAAAGACAAAGCTCAAATCGCACAAAGGGAAGTACACTATTTAGGGTATTCCCTGACACAAAATCATAAAGCCTTAACGGATGACAGAAAAAAATGTATCGCCGAACTTCCCCGACCCCACACTTTAAACTCACTGCAAAAGGTATTGGGTACAGCAAACTATTTACGAGACTTTATTCCCGACTTTGCAAAAACCGCAGCCCCCTTATACTCTCTCTTGAAAGGGAAAACTAAACCGAACGATGTCCTGGAATGGACAGATTTACACGAACAGGCGTTTACCGATTTAAAACAACGATTGTGCGCCGCGCCAGCCCTGGGTTTGCCCAACCCGTCAAAAACATTTCACATCCAAGTAGATGCGCATGAAATTACAATAAGCGGAGTTCTAGCTCAGGAATGTGGCGGAAAACTACGCCCAATCGCTTATTATAGCCGGAAAAAATCACTGGTGGAGCAGGGATTCGATCCCTGCACTCAGCATGTTCTCGCGGTGCATTGGATGTTAAAAACAACGGAGCCCATGGTGGGGTTTCAACCTATTGTTTTGCACACCATGCACACGCCTGTACGCATGCTGATACAGGGCCGAATTAAAGGAGTTTCCTCTCAAAGATTAGCGAGGTGGCTAGCCGACATTCAATCACGCGAAATCATAATAAAGAATACGCGAATTCTGCCACATCTGCTTGGTGACGTTGAGGGACACCCCCACACGTGTCAGCCTGAACAAGAGACACAAAGTCTCGTATATGACCGGTTGTTGCCAGGCCAAGTGCAGGTATACATAGACGGATCACGATTTTGTCAAGATGGTCATTTCTATGCAGGCTGTGCAGTGTGGTCCCCCCAACTTGCAGAGACAGATGCGAAACGGCAGCTATTATTCAAACTGCCGCCTAACATATCCGCACAAGAAGCTGAGCTCATTGCATTGCTTGAGGCGATCAAAGCACACCCCGAACCGCTTTGCGTGTATACAGATAGCCGATATGCGTTTGGGGTGGTAACTGATTTTATGGCTCAATGGCAATTGAGGAATTTCCTCACTTCTGCCGGGACACCTATCAAGCATTTCAACACCATAACTGCAATTTGGAGTGCGATACAGATGCACGAGAACCCCGTCTCTGTTGTGAAAGTGCGCGCGCACATAACCAAAGACCCGGATGTGCACGAGAAAAACAATAACATTGTTGATCAAATGGCTAAGCTAGCAGCCGTGAAAGGCGAGCAATGGAAAAACGACACATCTGTATCTGTGGCCAGTGCGGTTCAAGTCACTCCAATCGACTTAATACAGTATCAAAAAGATCTGTGGGCTTCTGATGGAGAACTTGTGCCGTACTTAAAACATGATCGGATGATAAGTGTGGCCGAAGGCATTATTCTCCACGATGGAAAATTTGTCGTTCCGGAAGCCCTCCAAAAACCGGTAATCAAATTATATCATGATTATGCGCATGTGTCAGCAGCAAAAACAACCCAGCTGATACAAAACCAATTTTGGTGGCAAGGAATGGCAACTGACATTGAGAGATGGTGTAACTCTTGTTTGGTGTGTGCCACAGTTAATCAAGGAAAACAAGGCCGAACGAATCTATGTAGGCCTGAACCACCTAAAGGGCCCTGGGAGTCCTTACAATTAGACTTTATTGGTCCGTTACCCAGTGCAAAAGGGGGATATCGCTACTGCCTTGTGATAATTGACAAATTTTCAAAATGGGTTGAAGCAATTCCTACTCGTAATAACACCGCAAACACAGTGGCGCGTGTGATGGCGAATCAGATCATCCCTCTCTGGGGAGCACCAATTCAAATCGAATCTGATCAAGGGACTCACTTTACCGAACAGATCATGAAAGACATGTGTAAAATCCTAAACATCAAGCAGAAATTTCATATTCCATACAGACCACAAAGTTCTGGAATGGTTGAACGAGCAAATCGCACCCTTAAAGAAAATATCTCAAAACAGATAGCTCAACACCAGAATCAATGGATTAATGCACTACCAACTGTTTTGACTGTACTGCGAGCAACCCCTTCAAAAGCCACGGGCATCAGTCCATACGAGCTTATGACGGGAAGGGTAATGAAGTTACCCATTGACCCAGAAATTTCCCCAGCAGATCTAGGGCCTCTCATACTCGCGACACAGCAGACAGTGTTAAGGCAACTGCAAGAAAGATTAAAAGTGTTGTACAGCCAGGCCGACTTAAAACGACAACAGTCAGATATGGCCAACGACGCACATTTTAATCCCATCTCAGAGACAAAATTTTCAGAAGGAGACATGGTGATGATACGGGTGTTTATAAAACAGAATGCATTTTCCCCTCGTTGGCACGGACCATATGAAATTAAAGCTGTCTGTAACAGCTGTGTTGCAGTGACCATAAAAGGAAAATTAAAATGGCACCACATGTCTCAATGCAAATTGTTTAAGGGTTCTCTGAACTAATGTTGATTTTCTTTTTCATAGGATGGCTACTGCAATCCCATGGAGACCAGATGCCAGAACAGTATCTGGACCCACCTGCATTGAATTAGGACAACGAATCACCCTCACACATATCCTAGGATGCGGGAGATGGGTATGGAAATATTTCAAGGGGCCATCCACATCATACATTCCAATCACATATAAGGATATAGTTATATGGCCTCCCGGTTTATCGCCGGATCAAAATTGTGCAACACGAATTTGCTGTAAAATAGGGTCCAACCTTCTCCCAGACAGAAACATAACCGGATACACAAAAGCACCGTCACCCCACCATAACATTACAGCCTGGTATAAACTTAAAGAACACCCAGGATCTAATATTGGCAGTATGTACACTATGTACGAAAACAATAATTATGGCATTGATCCAAGATCATGTTATTCTATCAAGGATCTTGAACCAGCGACATATAGATGCACACACACAATAACGCATAACAAAACCCACTTAACATTCACTGAAATGTTATTCAATTTAACACAACCTCGAATAGAAAACAAACTAAAGACATTTGTTTGGACCGGAAGAAAAGATGGTACCTATTGTGTGGGTAAATGTGAAGCAAGTTTGGACAATTACACAAGCCCACATAATTGTTCATGGACTCTACATCACTGCTTCAATTTAACCACGTGTGGATATCAAAAACCCACACAGTGCCCAAAAACCTATCCCACCCCTCCGGGTGGTTTGATCAAAGGAAATGTAAATAAAACCTTACTACATGATGTTAATTTGATAATAGCACATGTGACGTATAACATTTCTAATATTTTATCTGCGTATGTGAAACATTGCAATCCCAATGATAGAACTTATACATGGCTACAGTCACGCATCGATGATTTAGTTTCTGATTACAAAAACAGACTCGCAGTCCAAATTACACCTGTCCGCACTAAACGAGACCTGTTTGGAAATATAGCAGGTCTTTTTGGCTCAATTAATTCTATCTCCAACACTTACAAAATTACCGGTCAATCTCAATTTTCAACATGGTTGGCAAACCAGGTGGCCACTGGTTTCCAACACATCACCAATAGTAATGAAAATATTATTAAAGCAGTCAGATCTGAAGCGCAGGCGCTTCTAATGACTAGTCAAACAATTTTCAATCAGACCCGTACCATCGAGCATGACTTAGCCTGTAGATTGTATGCACAAGATTTATTCACTACTGCAAGACAAGAAATTTTAGATCTTCGTCTCCATAAGACACCTAGGCATGCCTTGAATGATCTCATCGACATTTTAGATTTGCATAGATGGCTCACATCCGAGAAGATGAAAAATATTAACTATCCTGAATTATTGTCTACTTTAATGTTATATACTGGAAATGAATGTGTTGGCTGTATTGGGTTTTTTGCCAATTTTCCTTTAATACACCCAGATCAAGTTTATCAAAATTCCACCACAATACGGTCTATTGGCGTTGTTGTGAAAGATCAAATTATCAAATGGGACCACCTGATGGGGTATATGACTTTGAAAGACAATGAAACCTTATTTACCACTCGCACCTGTTGCCATGAAACATCTAGTTATGTTATTTGTACTTGCAACACCTTGCAACCTTTCTCCCCACATGATTCCAAGCTCATCAACGTCCAGTCATTGCATGGCCATTCAGATGCTGTTCAAGTCTCTCACACCCAATGGTGCATCGTCAGCGAGATGAATTCCTTCAACTATGGAGGCCTGACATGTCCGGCAAATCATACCTTCTGCTTGGAGGTTAAAGAGGACTTTTCAATGGGACAGATAAACATTCTTGGCAGGATACCGCTTGATACAGAGATTTCTCCCTGGTGGGAGGACACTTTTTATGAACGAAGTACACAAGATTTGGTCAACACAATGGACTTGGTACGAGAAATCATTTTTAAGACTGAATACCATCTTAACCAAGCACAGGTGGAAGCAAGCCTGGCTAAAAGGACTGCAGAAATCTTGTCCAGTGCCTCCACCCGCTCAGCACAATATGCTTACTCCTGGTGGGACTGGATGTTCCGCGGATGTGCCATTGCCAGTGTCCTTGTTTTGTTGTTTTCCATCTGCCAATGCTGTTATTTCAGATGCCTACTCCGAGCGATGCGCAGTTCCACCAACATGGCTATCGCACTAAGCCCACTACAAGTGCCAGTTCTACAGAAACTGTAAATGGACTTCAAAATCCATGAATGGCCTCTTGAGGACTGATTCTGCCCCCAAGTGGCCAGGGGTGGAGTTGTAAGACTGGATTTTACTGGAATTTTACTCAAACAAACATCTCTTGCAATAAAGTCATAAAAACTCTGGAATCTGGGCAAAGAGACACGAGAACACTCTCAGAGCATCCTTCTCACCCCCTCCCTCTCCCCTACTGGTGTTGTTTTTTAATTATAATCATTCAGGTGTGGTTGGTAAACTGGTGAACTCTTTCAACTTTATTTACCCCAAACAAATTGATAAACCTTCGTCGGGAGTTAACCCAGAGACCATTCTTGTGTTTACAGATGTTAATGAAAAGATAAACTGGTGAACTCTTTTTGCACTATTTACCCAAACTCATTGATAAACCTTTGTAGTTAATTAACTCCGAGAACAAAGGACATTCCTGGGTTCACAGATGTTAATTAAAAGATAAACTGGTAAATGTTTTTTCTCTCCTAGGGATGACAACCCCTAATAAAGATCTCTGGATAAACTTTTTCACCCCAAACAAATATGTGATTTTTGGTGGTTAATTAACTCTGAAAGCCTAGTCAAATATTTGGGTGCTAAATATTCATGACTGTGTCATAAGATGTTAATGGGTATTTAAGGAGTCTTGGGAAACTACTTGGGGAAGCTTCTGTAGCCAGACTTCCCGCACAGCCTTTGTGTGTCTCTCATATTGCCAGGTATGCTGACTTTATCAAATTATTTTTAACCTTGTATTTGTACTTGTGTTTATATGTTATGCTGATCAGTTGTGTTTATATTCCTTTCGATTCAATTTAAATGATGTTTTTACCTGCCTGGCAAAATAAATGTTAACCCTTTTGATTAATTCTGGAGTATTCTGAATTCATTGTATCCAGTAGATTAAGTGGAATCTTTTCGCTACCTTTATGGCGGCATAATTATGGAAATTATTAGACTCATAGACTATATGTAGGATCGCCCCCGTAGTTTGGAGATCTTTTTAATTCTATAACCACTGAGACTAGCAAGTTACGGATCTTGATTAAGTGAGATGTTTTCTTTTGGCACGAGTTAGTATTGTACAACCAGCCTAATTAAATATTAATTCATCCCGTATCCTCTGACTAATTTCAGAGTGTCTTCCATTCTGTCCGTGAGAAGAGACGCAACCCGGGGCGTTGAACTCTGAGCGGCGATTGGCCCTAATGAACGTACAATTAGAATATCAGACCCAAGAAAATATCAAATTCTAAATTATATCACAACTGCAAATATGATCAGCTAAACGTGAATGGTGAATTGATAATAAAATAGAATTGGAGTCAGATTAAATTATGCGTAAAGTCAGAGGTTAAATTGGTCAATAAATTTTAATGAAATAACAACTTTTCCAGAAGCGTCCGAAAAGACATACACGCAGATACCTTCGACCACAACACTGGATTCCGTCATTGGGCCGGTGGGTGGATTCTTACATCATAATGCTCACTTAGAGCTTACAAGACTCAGCATAGATGTGTGTGTGTGTGTGTGTGTGTGTGTGTGTGTGTGTGTGTGTGTGTGTGTGTGTGTGTGTGTGTGTGTGTGTGTGTGTGTGTGTGTGTGTGTGTGTGTGTGTGTGTGTGTGTGTGTGAGAGTGGACTGTTTGTAGTCCATGGCCCAATCCCAATTTTATTTTTGTACCCCTACCCCTTCAAAATTTACCCCTAAGAATTGGGACAGCACTACAGCACCTGCACACATCATCATACTGTATGTCATCGCAAACTCTTGCTTCATATGAGATCAGACGATCGCGACTGCTGTAGTTATTCCAGTTGTGTTATTTTTTGGTATTTATCTTCAGGAAATCACTGAAGGCATATATTATGTTATCATAATGATCTAATGTGGCAATAAGATCACAACTGTACTGTGTATTTACACCGTGGCCATATTCATCTATGTAAACACACCAAAAACAACATTAACATTATAGCAGACGCTGTAAAAAGCTCATTCCCAGCCACTAGACTTTTCTGACAGGGTATTCGAGTGTCATTGAAAGTTGTGGGACTGCTTTACAGGAGTTATTATTATGGATCATAGATGGCGAAATTTAGTAGTTTTTATTTTAGCGTTTTTTTTTAAAGCATGACGGTAAAACACGAACGCGGTTATGAATATATTAAAACATGTGTTTGTTTGTTGTAAAAATTCGTAATGATGACAAAAAATACTAATTTGTGGATCTCCTTACTTCCCGGGTGCAGCTATGCTGCTGTCGTGGCTGGTGTATCTTGGGAAATTTTCTTACCCCTTGGTTTCGAGTGTGGTCCTGAAAAATCTTCGTTCTAAGGGCTATCTACCCCTTCCCCCTAGCCCTATGCCTTCAAGCTAAAAAAAATTGGAACACCCCTACCCCTTCACAGCAAAAACGAGGGGTAGGGGTGAGGGGAAAGGCTAAGGGATAGAATTGGGATTGGGCCCATATCCCAAGTCCTTATGAGCTTTAGTTGTGTGCGCAATCAGTGGTAATCTGGAACTGGTGTGTGTGTGTGTGAGGTGCATGATGGGAGTTGTAGTTCAGCTGAATGTGAGTGTTCTCCAGCAGCCTGCAAGAGCAACACTGCTGGTCATCATAACAGGTATCACTCTGCTCTTTGTTCAGGGTTTTGTTTTACTTGGTTTCTGGAACTGTCCTTTGCAAGACTCGAACAGAGCAAACCAGTCCCACTGGAAAAGCCGTCCATATGAAGGTAAGCAGTACCAGTTTGTTTTACACACAAAATACAGCCATTCTGTACCCCAAGGCACATATTTCACAGTTCTCAGAAATGTATGGGCACATTTTCTCAACGAGCCAGTCTTGCGTTATATACATTTGCAAACATCCAACTTTGCTCAGGTTTTCATGCTGGAACATTTCCTAACACAGGGTTCGCACAAGGTGTTTAAAGTGCTTGAATTTGGCTTTTAGAGATTCAAGTCCTGAAATACTTGGGAAAACTGGCTTGGTAATTTTAAGCACTTTTCAGCACTTTTCAGCAAAACAAGAAGAATTTGTATGCAATTTTCATGCGGGAAAAATAAAAATGTTTGTGAATTTTGTGACAATTTGATACAAAAATATCCGCACAAACTACTGTGATTGCGAAGTGGTGATTTGACTGATATGAAAAGTGGCCCATCACAGTCGACCTTGTCTAGTTTTACGTAAAACGTAAGGGCGGGACAAGGGCCTTTCTGTGTTGCAGTGATGGTATTTTTTTTTTTTGCTTTGCTTTTAAACTGTATAACTTTGGTCAAATGTTTTGGGTATCCTTCCACAAGCTTCTCACAATAGTTTGAAGGAATTTTGGCTCATTCCTCCTGACAGAATTGCTGTAACTGAGTCAGATTTGTTGGCTGTCTTGCTCGCACAAGCTTTTTCAGCTCTGCTCACAAATTTTCTATAGGATTGAGCTCAGGGCTTTGTGATCCCCACTTCAAAACATTCACTCTGTTGTCCTTAAAGCACATTTTAACTAATTTGGCAGTATGCTTGGGGTCATGGTCTGTTTGGAAGACCCATTTTTGGCCAAGTTTTAATTTCCTGGCTGATGTCTTGAGATGTTGCTTCAGTATTTCTACATAATGTTCTTTCTTCATGATGCCATCTATGCTGTGAAGTGGACCAGTCCCTCCTGCAGCAAAACAGCCCCACAACGTGATGCTGCCGCCCCCATACTTCAAAGTTGGGATGGTGTTCCTAGCCTTGTAAGCTTTCCCCTTTGTCCTCCAAACGTAACACTGGTCATTATGGCCAAACATTTCCATCAAACCACAGGACATGTCTCCAAAAATTATTTTATATATATGTTATATTTTTATATATATTTTTATTATATTATTTTCCCAGTGTAATTTAGCAAATTGTAATCTGGCTTTTTTGTTGATTCTGGCTTGTTGATTTTCCCATGTTGTCACACAAGGAAGCAGTGTGTTTGAGGTTTTCCTTAAATACTATTCTACAGTTGTGCTTCCAATTAACTCAAATGTTGTCAATTAGCCAATCAGAATCTTCCAAAACCTTGACACCATCATCTGAGCTTTCTCAGAGGCATAATAATCTTATTGTATGTAAACTTGACTTTCAAGAAAAGTTATAACAATTTCTCAAAAAATCTCTCTCTCAATATTCTGCTATTAAGCAGAACAGAAACAAATGTGATAATCCTAACTTACCTAAAAGAGAAAAGGTTTAGTCACATTAACATCTGACTTTTTTTTAAAATGGTTATGTGCCTTTTTATACAGTCTATGTAAACTTCTGCTTTCAACTGTACCATATGTAGCTTTGTGATTTAAGCAATTAAACCATTCAAATAAGTTTACACTTAAAAAAGGGCCGTAATTAAAATCAGATTAAAAAAAAAAGTAGCTAACTAGTACTCCGAGTAGTTTTTTAAAAGATTACTTTGTACTATTAGTATTATTCACTAAACTTTGTATTATTTTAGCAGTGTAATAATATTTTTACTTGAGTATAAAAAAAGAAACATTTCACAAGCACATTTAGTGCAGATTTATTATATTATTAATTATTAATATATGATTTATTAATTATTATATTATTATTATTAATGGGTTTTATTTGTATACATTTTTTTGCAATGTTTTTATGGGTTGCTGAGAATACATTTCAGGTGTTCAATGCGTTGCGTGTCAGTCTTGAAAATAAAAATAGGTGCTGGAAAAAGTGCTTAAAAGTCCTTGACTTTCATTAGACTGTGCCTGTATTAACCCTGCTAACAAATAAATCAATCCAGTTTATTGCTCCATTAAAACAAATTCAGTCTGATTCCATGCTTCCTCTGACTGCCTTTCATAGACTTATTAACATCATTTATTAACATCTTACATAAAACCAGCACCATGTCAAACTTTACTCTCCTTCCTTCATTCATTCACTCACAACTCAACAATAAAACTTTAATGTTCACCCAACTTTTGAGCAAATCAATTTTGAGTTTTCGGTTTCAAATCCTGACTCCTACTGTAGATCCAGGTTTATGACGAAAACTAAAGCTTGCTTAGAAGTCGGAGCTAAAATTGCTCACCAAATGCTGAAAGTGTATACTCCAAACACACAGAAAAAGTGCCAAGAACAAAGAGATTACAAAGTTTATTACAGTCGAGGAGCAGTGAACCGCGTTTGTTGTGCCCTATGTGTGTTTTGGAGCATGATCCTTATTATTAAATATGGAGATCTACTGTGAAATGCATATTTTCCCTTTCATGTTGATCTTTCTAAAGCAACGCACTGTCAACACAGCTGTTCCCCAGAGTTATGCTTCTGCTCTTATTATGATATACAGCTATTATCATGCATGCAGTAAATGACAACAAGACAATACCATGGCCCAAAAACACTACCAGATATGATGATGATGATGATAGAAACTCCAAATTAGGATGCTAATAATGACAGAATTATGATATAAAAAAACTGACAATTTTATGCATTTGTAAACTTACATTTTCATGAAACTTTTGTGCAATGATTTAATCAATACAAAAACAGATGCTTTATACAGTGCTCAGCTCATATATGTACACCGCTAACAAATCTATATTTTAAATTTATATTTTTAATAGGAAGCTATACAATATTATATTTGTGCATATACATTACTGAAGCCAAATCTGGAGCTTATCTAACAAATAACTTACGGTAACGGGCCAAAAACTAGTACAGCCAAATTTATATGCTATAGAAAAATATTGAATACAAAATTAAAAAAGAGGAAAAATCAAGAGAAGCAAAAAAACTAAAAAAATTTGTATGTTGTATTTATTTTTTGCTATATTTTGCTTTAATTTAATTGTATTCTTTCAATTTCTTAATATGTTTCGGTGACTAAAATATTATTTTAATAAATATATCTGTTTAATAAATCTGTTTTATTTAAATGCACCAAAATACATAGCAAAATACATAAATTCACTGAGAGATGGATACAAATATTCACTTTCAAAATGGGGTGTACTCAATTATGCTGAGCACTGTAGCTACACATTAATAGGCCTACATATGAACGTTAATATAACTATGAGCATGAGTTGATTATAGCTGCATATCAATGATAATGCGAAATTGTACTGTAATGTCTGCGATTTTTATATATATATATATATATATATATATATATATATATATATATATATATATAAACATATATGAACAGACTTTTACAGTCTCTGAAATGATATCAATTACAAAAACAAAAATACCCAAAACATACATTTAAGCCTTATTTGGGTTCATAAATGATACAAAACATACAGTCAGTACAAACCTCTCATCTTTATTTTTCTCCAACACATCTTGTTAGAAAGTAATTCGTTCATTCTGAGTTCAAAATAGTCCAAAAGGTGATGATAATAGTTAATCATGGCAGTTTGTTCATGTTTTAGGTTGCTGAAAGAATCATTTGCTCCTTTGTTTTCTGTGCTTCACTCTCACATTTGTCCGTTTCTGAAAGGATGTCAGAAGCTTCAATAATCACACACATGTTATTTTCATCAGTTCAAGAAGTTCGTTATTTCAAATATAGACAAGCGGCGAGAGATTGCGAGCTCTGGAGAAAGTGAACCCACTCGCGCTTAGACGGCCTTGTAAACAGCAACAGGACACAGAAGATTCTGTTCTTCTTGGCTTTGTGGCTGTTCATTAAGATGATGACAAGGTTTGTTTGAGCTCAGATCGACCATCGCTTGTTATATGTATATATCATAGATATATACACTAGATGTCGCCTACTCTGCTATTGTCTATTAGAACGAATGCGTCAATAGAGCCGCCATTTTAGTACATGGTAGCGCTCCTTTGAAATGAATGCGGGACCAAGGTGAAGCGGAGGACTGTGGCCATCCAAAGCCAGAGAAATACACATATACACATATATCTATGATCGGGAGTTTTCCCCGGTGGTCAGTATGCAAATATTTTTTTCAATTACGAAATATTATAATTTTACATCACTTTTCTACATTGATGGATGTGACCGCACGGGCATTCCTGACAAAGAGTGTGTGTTTGTGTGCATGGAAATGCATTATCCTCCTTCCCTGTTTAATTTGATCTAATCCATGTCCTGAAACACCCCCTCCCCCCCCCCCCCCCCCCCCCCCCTCTCCTGCTTTCGCTTCTCATTCTGACGGAGGGAGCGATCCGTTTGTGAATGAATCTCTGTTATGAACGACTCGTTCACTTAGCTGACAATAATACAAGTTTCTAGCACGCAGTATCTTCTTGTCATATTTCATAACATTGTTTGCTTATTTTATTCAACAAAACTAGCATAAGTCTAGAATTTAGTGCTACTTTGCCTTATGGTGACTGCAGTAGGAGACTGTATTATCATCAATAACACTTGTTAAGCACAAAAGTTCATAACATACAAAAACATAAAAAACAAAATCTTACCTATGAAATGTTCTGCCTTTGTGCTTTGTTTTCTTTGTTTGCTCATTACTACAACGCAAACACAGTGCTAAAGTCCAGCATCTTCACATTGGCACACTGTCTTGACTAGTGCGGTTGAATGACGTTTGTCCTAGAAGCACTGTACCAATGTGGCGGCGCTATTGACGCATGCTCAGGGTCCCTATGCGATATCTAGTGTATATATCTATGTGTATATATTATTATGATGTAATGTCTCTGCTGTGTATTTAAAAATGGCACTTCCTTTATTTTTATTCTCCTGGCTTGTGCACAAGCTAGTGACGTATCTCTGTAAACCAGTAGCGTTCAGCTACGTGTCTGGCTCCGCCTTTTTGTATCTTTTTTCTTGTGCTAGGTATACCTTTAAAAAGGGTACCCAAAAAGTGGTATGGTACGGTTCGCTTATTGGTATCTTTTGACAGTGGAAACGGACATAAAAGCATACAGAACCGTACCACTCAGTGAAAACGGGCCATATAATACCTTTTCATGTTGTAATATAGGAAAATTAAATTGACATTTTTGTAATATCCCAGCAGACACACAACATCATAAGACATTAATATTAGGTTTAATATTTTGGTTTCCAGCGTCTAAGGACAGTGTTATTTTGACGTCCAATAACAATGTGAAATGACGTTGATATTTGGTTGATTTTAGGTTGTGTTGGCAAGTAACCAAAATCCAATCCAATCTAACATCTTAAACCAACGTCATATTGACGTCAGATACTGACATTTATTCATCAGGTATGGCAACCCAATGTCTGATAGACGTCATAGTGGTGACGTTCCACACAACATCAAGCTGTAACATCATTAGATGTTGCTATGTGGTTGCCTTTAGGTTGCATTTGAAAGTGAACAAAATGCAACGTCTGTCCTATGTTGGACACTGACATTGGCCTCATTTTGGGTTTTGACATCAACCCGATTTTCATTTGCAAACAAAATGCATCGTCCCATGACCCTAGGGTACAACGTCAATCTGACGTCATGTTGACATCCTGTGCCTGCTGGGCACTTTTCCCATTGAAAATTTTTTTTTATGTACACTTTAGCATAATTTTAAATTATTTTTACACTGATAAAATAATAAAGATAAGGATAATTCACTCAAAAATGACTATTGCTGTTTATTTAAAATACTTATTTAAAATGAGTTGAAAATACAATTCTTATGTTTTTTTTCGAGACAACTTATTTTTTTATGTTCAATCTACTTAAATTTTTAAAAAAGATTAAGTTAACTTAAAACAGTTTGTGTTGGGACAACAATCAATCAATAATAGTAGTCAAGTTTGTATAAATTAAAGCTCAAACTTATATTTTGCTTGGCATTGTTTATGTTCACAGTAATTCTGTGAGTAAGTACACAGCAAAAAAATCAGTGTACATTTAACTCAATTTGAGTTTAACTTAACACTCCTTGGTTGTACATATGACTCCCTCCATTTTGGAGTTAAAATAACACTTTCCAAAGTGTGAAATTTGTACATTACTCACAGAGTTCATGTGTATAAGCTAATGAGTGCATACTGCTTTTAATGAGAATTATTTTATTATATCTTATAATTTATTATATCATCAAGACTCGTAAAACATAATGGTTTGATCACTGTTTGTACGAAAGAACCGGTTCGAGTAATAAAAACAACTTCCCTTCACTAGTGGGAAATACACTGCATATTGAGTTAAAAGTTTAACACTGAAAAAAAAAAACCTCCTAAATATACGCTCTTTCACACTCATGTACTCCGGGTTTTAACACTGAACAACACCAAAAAAATAAAAATAAAATAAATCACACTGTATATTTAACACTGGAATTTTTGCTGTGTATCAGAGTTATAAAATAAATAAAATCTACTTAACTTTCTGATGTTTGTTTTTAAACCTGTTTTTATAGTTTTAAACATGATATTTTATTGCAAGTAAGAAGAAATCTCCTGTCACTGTGTTGTTTGATGTAATTTTAAGTAAAGCATATCTTCAGTGACCTTCACAGACCTGTGAGCATTGCTGCAAGTGTTATGAATGCGACTGGTTGATGACTGCATGACGTGTGTGACTTTGAGTGCATGTGGTGCATCAGAGGTCAACCTTGGTGCAAAGATTTATAACTCACACCAGAAAGCTATATGAATCACATCGTTTTTTTTTTTTTATTCATTTATATAATTGTTTTAGGGTGGCATGGTGGCTCAGTGGTTAGCACTGTCACCTCACAGCAAGAAGGTCGCTGGTTCGAGTCCCGGCTGGGCCAGTTGGCATTTCTGTGTGGAGTTTGCATGTTTTCCCCGTGTTGGCGTGGGTTTCCTCCCCACAGTCCAAACACAAGAGCTACAGGTGAGTTGAATAAGCTAAATTGTCCGTGGTGTATGTGTGTGGATGTGAGAGTGTAAGGGTGTTTCGCAGTACTGGAAGGGCATCTGCTGCATAAAACATATGCTGGAATAGTTGGTGGCTCATGACATTGTGGCAACCCCTGATAAATAAGGAACTAACCTGAAGGAAAATGAATGTTTAGAAACGTGTTGAAAAAAATCTTCTTTCCGTTAAACAGAAAATGGGGGAAAAAATAAACAGAGAGGCTAATAATTCAGACTATGTTCAAAAACGTGCATTATCAACATCCCAAAATGCAGTTTTTTTTTGTACAAATGAACAGGTCAAACACATCCAACATGTTCAATTTATAGTAAAAAGTGTGTCATGTAAATGTTCCCTAAACGTCAAACCCTTAGTTTAAGGGTACTTTCACACCTAAACGTTTGTTACGGAACCGGTCTCATTTGCGTGGTTCGTTTGGTGTGAAACCCGCAATCGCGCCAAATCAAACATGTGTGTTTCATGTCGAATATGAAAGTGAAAGCGTGCTGAAATATTAACGAGAGATATTTATCTGTTATGAAAATTGACTGAAGTTATGATTGATATTTTTTCCATATTTTAATCTTATAATATTTTGTATTACACTAAAAAAATATTCATAGATGGTTCCTTGGATTTACCAAATTTTTTAAGTGGTTGTGAACGATTTCTTTGGGCTGAATTTAAACAAACAAATTAGGTTGAATATTACTACATTTAATTTGTTTGTTTAAATTCAACAAATCTAAATTATTTGCCACAATTTTGCAGACATCATTTTTTTCAGTGTCGGCTTATTGTTTTGTTCATTTCTGTACCTGGAAAGAAAGATCAACATTGATCTGCTTCATGATCTGACTGCAGTCTCGCTTCATCTGTTTTTTCTCTCTATAATTTAAGCCTATAGTGCATAATTCTGGACAACGTTTTTTTTTTAATAGATTGATTAATTCAGTAGATAGATTTTTACAACACTTGACAACTGAAATAAGGCTGTATGAGAAAGTCTTACCTCTCTGATTTATATTTGGTGACGATGTCTGTGGTAGGCATGGGCCGGTATGAGATTCTGACGATATGATAACCTTAGAAAAAAATATTACGGTATCACAGTGTTATGATTACTGCTCTAAAATATATTCTTTTTAAATGTCTGGGTTAAAAACAATATATTTTATTTTGAGAAACATTTAAAATATTTTGGAAGAGTAAACATGTTAGGCTAAATGAATTATTGCTTCTGCTTAGGGTTGGGCGATGTTGACCAATTGGGCATCGTACGATGTCTAATGTGAACATCGGCGATGGACGATGGCATCGTCGTCGTAGGCAGGGTGGGCGTGGTTGTTGTTAAATATCAATTAATTCATAACGAATTAATTAATTGTAGTCTACCATTTTCACTACCTGACCCACATGGTCTTTGCTTTACCCATGACCAAACCATAAATAAATAAAGTTATACACAAATTACCACCAGTCAATTACTTTTTTTCCGCGGGACTCTGGCATAAATAAGCAGAGTGATCTGTGTCCTTATAATGGCTTTTCCCCCACAGCTGGTGGCGGAGACGAGACGAGAGTTCGTTTGAAGTTCACTGTAATTTGTATTGTGATTAATGATAACTTCCTTATTTTATTACTATTATTATGAGAAAATAATAACAAGTAAAGATGCTAGAGCTCGACCGTTTCGGCGTATGCACCCGAAATTTTATGCGACTTAAAATATATGTTTGAAAGCATTTGTGCTAGTGCATAAATTGTTGCCGTGCGATCTGTTTTCACTGCAAAATCCTCACCGCGTGTGCGGATTGAGAAGACATTTATCCAGGATGCATCTTTGCACCTAAAGACGCCAAATGCAGCGCTCAGGAACAGATTAAAACAGTTGTTATGCAATTGTGAACTTGCTGAAGTAAAAAAAGCCAGGAATGCTTGCCCCGCCTTTGTGCTCTTCTTATTGGCCCACTGCGCTAGAACTGAACGCGAATGGATTGGTTAATATCAGCTGTCAATCACTCAGTCAATGCCTTCTGCATTCAGATGACAGGAGCTACAACCGCGGAAATGTGAAGCACTGAAGATGTGAGAATGAAAACAACACTGACAGATTTAGTTTTAGAAACTCTAACGTTACTAATAATGGCACATCTTATTAGTGATCATGTGCTGAATGTTAATCCACCAATTACACTTTTCCAAAAGTGGATAAAAGACTTCCAGTGGCTTCAAGTCCACTATGAAAATGACTAAAGCCATTCACTGTAAAGTCTGTGGGATGGGGTTTGCAGGTAACAGCGTTTGCCACTGAATCTACACATTTTTAGCGCGAGAGGTCCTGTATAATCCTCACGATGTATTTAATCCTCACGATGCTGTCAGCCGTGCAAACGGCAGCTATAAGTAAATTCTAACACAGCTCATGAAAAGACCGTTATTGCTATTAAGATGACATGCAAATAATAAGTTATATATCAATATAAATGTGGGGCGGGGCGATGGATCACGATGCCGGCTCAGCATCGTGAAGTTTATTGGCCATCGGCGATGGACGAATGGCATCGTCTATCGGCCCAACCCTACTTCTGCTGTCTTCATTTGTTTTAAAAAAAACTGATTTTTTTGCTATTTAAAACAGCATCTTTTATCTTTTCTGCTGGAGATACTGTTGTCCTAAAAAAAAACAAAACAAAAAAAACGTAAATAAAAAATTGTGCACATACCTTAGGAACATTATTGCAGAAAACTTTGACGGTTTTAAAACCTTGACATTTCGAAACCACAATATACCTTGAAAACTGTTATCGCCTAGTCTGTGGGTGTCAAAGTGCACCTATTCGCTTATAATATCTTATTGTTCATCATCATAAATTAAAATAACGACAAATGGCAGCTGAGCAGAATCTGTGGGACTCTGATAAAGTCTGAAACTCTGACCAATGTCAGGAGAGTTTACTCACACGTGACTTGTTTAAACTATTTTGGTCCATTTAGAAACGTTGCCGTGTGAAAGCGATCCACGCCAAGAACTAAACGCAACATTGTAACAATTTTAATCCCCATTTCAGAACAAAACAATCGATCTACAGGTGTGAAAGCACCCTAAAACACCACGAACAACAACCAAAACTCACCATGTTTAACTGTATATTACAAGCCAAATCGAATACTTTCAGTAGCAGTAAATACTGCTAAATTGAAAAACCAGTGTTTGCATCCATGTGATTATCGACTGCACTCTGACCACAGACGTTGGCTTGTATGTGTGCTTAAGAGCATGATGGATTATCTAGGGGTCAGATGGATTAACAGCATCATGTCGATAGACTCTTGTGTCGTCTGTTGCCGGAGGGCTGTATCTGTTGTTTCATGTCTACCTCTAGAAGTGAGTCCTTTGTTCTGCTTTGCTTTGAGAGTGCAAATACAGTTGAAGTCAGAAGTATTAGCCCCCCCTGTTTATTTCCCCCAATTTCTGTTTAACAGAAATATTTTTTTTCAACACATTTCTAATCATAATAGTTTTAATAATTCATTTCTAAAAACTGGTTTATTTTTTTTTTTAATCTTTGCCATGATGACAATAAATAAAATTTTACTAGATATTTTTCAACACACTAGTATTCAACTTGAATTGACATTTAAAGGCTTAATTAGGTTAAGTTAGGGTGATTAGGCAATTCATTGTATAACGATGGTTTGTTCTGTAGACAATGGAAAACAAATATTGCGTAAGGGGACTAATAATATTGACCTAAAAATGTTTTAAAAAAATTAAAAACTGCTTTTATTCTAGCTGAAATAAAACAAATAAGACTTTCTCCAGAAGAAAAAATATTATAGGAAATACTGTGAACAATTCCTTGCTCTGTAAAGCATTGTTTGGTAAACATTTAAAAATGAAAAACAAATTGACAGAAGGGCTAATATTTGTCACTCTCTTCAGCTGCATGCTAATATTGACCATGTCTACAGAATGTTTTGAGAATGTTAGCCTAAGGCATGTGCAGTGTGTTGGAATATTATGTCCATAAATATTGACGCACAGTTAAGTATGGCTTTATGAGTGACCTAAAAGATAACATAAACTGAAGTGTGACTGAAATTCAGGCAAATTTTTAGATCAATTGACAGAGAGAAGTGTGAAAAAGAGAATAATAGGAGAAGTTCACAATTTTGTAAACATAAATTAGAGGATATACCATTTTGAAAGGGTCACACGGTGACTCCGTGGTTTACAGCAAGAAGGTCGCTGGTTTGAGTCCCAGGTGGCCAGTTTGCATGTTCTTCCTGTGTTGGCGTGGGTTTCCTCTGGGGTGCTCCGTTTTCCCCCACAAGTCTAGACATGCGCTATAGGGGAATTGAATAAACTAAATTGATCGTAGTGTGTGTGTGTGTGAATGAGAGAGTGTATGGGTGTTTCCCAGTACTGGGTTGCACCTGGTAGGGTATCCGCTGTGTAAAACATATGCTGGAATAGTTGGCGGTTCATTCTGCTGTGGCAACCCCTGATCAATAAGGGACTAAGCCTTGGTCTTGACATCAGGTGACCAAAATTTAGTGTCTAGCCAGCGTCTTAGGACAACGTTGTTCTTAACCCAACGTCATACTAACGTCAAATACCAACGCTATCTCACAGCAATTCGTAACTTTTTTTATTTAGTGGATAATTCGTATGAATTCATACAATCTCATACATACAAATTATTATGATTTGCTCATCCGCCAATGACGGTTGGGTTTAGGGACGGGGTTTGGTGCCACGCCTCCTTTTTAAAATCATACATTTTCGTACGACTGAACATGTACACATTTGTACAAATAAGCCACTAAACTGACAAAACATATAATAGTTACTTTTCCTCGAGATCAGGCTGCAAATACTGACATTTATTCGTCAGGTATGACAACCAAAATCCAATGTCTGATAGACGTCATATTGGTGACGTCCACACAACGTCAAGCTGTAACATCATTAGACATTGATATTTGGTTGATTTTAGGTTGTGTTGGAAAGTGACCAAAATCCAACAGCAAGCCAACATCTTAAACCAACGTCATACTAACGTCAAAAATACCAACGATATCTCACGGCAATTCGTAACTTTTTTTATTTAGTGCCTAATTCATGAGTTCATACAATCTCATACATACAATTTAGTATGATTTGCTCATCCCCCAATGACGGTTGAGTTTAGGGGCGGGGTTTGGTGCCACGCCTCCTTTTAAAATCATACATTTTTGTACGACTGAACTCGTACAAATAAGTACAAATTAGCCACTAAACTGACAAAACAAAAAAAGGTTACGTTTCCTTGAGAGATCAGGCTGCAAATACTGACATTTATTCGTCAGGTAATGAAAATCCAACGTCTGATAGATGTCATATTAGTGACGTCCACACAACGTGAAGCTGTAACGCTCCATTCACACGAGGCGTCAGCTTCAACGCTTCCCATTCACTTTGAATGGGTGACGTCAGGCGTTGCCGAACTGCATTGTGGATCCGTTGGCGCCGCTTCAGAGGCGTTGCTCGCTGCAGAAGTTGGGACATGCTCAACTTTTCAAGCGCCGACGGAAGCGTCAGCCAATCAGATCGCTGTATGCAAATACACCAGCTCCAACAGTGGCCTATTGCTGACTAATTTCATTGGCTGACGCTGCTATGACGATCGCGTCAGCCCCAACTTCAGACACGCCCTCTGTCAAGCGTTGAAGCTGAAGCCTCGTGTGAATGGGGCGTTATATCATTAGACGTTGATATTTGGTTGATTTTAGGTTGTGTTGGAAATTGACCAAAATCCAACGTCGAGCCAACATCATACTAACATCAAAAATACCAGCACTATCTCACTGCAATTCGTAACTTTTTTATTTAGTTGCTAATTTGTATGAATTCATACAATCTCATACATACAATTTAGCATGATTTGCTCATTCCCCAATGACTGTTAAGTTTAGGGGCAGGTTAGGTGCCATGCCTCCTTTTTAAAATCATACATTTTCATACGACTGAACACGTACAAATTCGTACAAATTAGCCACTAAACTGACAAAACAAAAAATAGTTAGTTTTCCTCGAGAGATCAGGTTGCGAATACTGACATTTATTCATCAGGTAACCAAAATCCAACGTCTGATAGACGTCATATTGGTGACGTCCAAACAGCATAAAGCTGTAACATCAACCCGACATCAGCTGACATCAACCCGATTTTCCAAACAAAATGCAACGTCCCACGACCTTGGGGTACAACGTCAATCTGACGTCATGTTGACCTCCTGTGCCTGCTGGGAATGATGACAGAATTTTCAGTAAACTATCCCTTCAAATAACTCTTAAACTCTTAAAGGTCACGTGAAGTGCTTTTGAAATTTCTTAACTAAAACACGAAGTGAAGGTGGGACAGAGTAGCTCCTCCCCTTTAAAAAAAACAGCCAATAGTGTTTTGTTTAATCACCATCTGCCAGTGTGAGAGTTCAAACCAAATGTGTCACAAGCCTGCTTTTGAGTGAAGGTCTCGGCTGTTAGATCGCTTCCTGGGGGCTGGCTGCAGTACAAGTCTTAAAGCCTGCCTCCTCCGTGTTAATGAAGGAGACATGAGACCAAATAAAAAAAATTAATTACACTTGCAATAAAATGTTCCGAAAGATGGTTCTGGCCAGTTAAGGCACTGGTTATCAGCTGATATAGGTGCAGATCTTCATTTTTGTAAAGAGTATGTTTTGAGCAGTAATTTAATGCTGGGCGTGTCATCGTGATTGACAGCTGTGATTGACAGTTTCTCAAAGCAGACGTCTGAGCTTCGGCAGGAGACTGAAGTGTTATTATTCGATTTCTGTGTTATTTTATCATGATAAAATGAGTTGCTCAGCAGTAAACTATAGTTTCTGACATACAGGATCTGGTGGAACACTGTTTATTCAGTAAGGTCAGGGCTTTATTAGTTTGCTGATACACCACCCAGATAGCAAAATACACTCAGGCCAGTTCCGGCTAGACTCTCGCCTGCCGGAGACTTACCCCTCAGCCCGACTCCGTCTGCTGTACCTACTCGGGCCGGATACCTAGGGACTCACTGCCCGATTCCGCCTCGAGTCAATCGGGCCAGATGCGGCTTGTCAGCTCGAATCACCCGCGAGTAATGTGCACTGCGGCCCGGAGCTGATGCTTTTAAATCTTCATTATATAAAACCTCACCTTTGTTAGACTGATATACAGATAAAACATGGGGTAACACTTTATTTTGATGGTCCATTTGAGTATTAGTAGACTGTCTGCTTAATGTCTGTTGATACTGGCATTTAACAGTCCTTCAACAGACATTTAACTGACTATGAGAAACTTTGCAAGTACATGTCAACTTACACTAACCCCAACCCCAACCTAACAGTCTACTTATAATCTAATGATAATTAGTTGCAATGTAACTTAAATTCAACAAACGGACCGTCAAAATAAAGTGTGACCAAACATGGAGTTGACAGAATGTACATAATAGAACAATGACCAACCAAAAATGACTATAAATACCAACATAGAGATTAAGGAGGGAGGGGGATGAGACCTAGATGCGATAATAAACCATAACTGTGATATGAGGGAGATGGGGTAACATTAACGGGGTGATGCGTTCAGAAAAGCCAGGGGGTAATGTCCTTATCGCGATATAGTTGTCCGTCTATGTATAATTTGTCCACTGTTATGATTGCTCGTTTTCCTTCATTCATTTTCTGTTTTCAGATAGGGAAGAGTTGTTTTCGTCGTTCGAGAATGACCTTTGGATATTGTTCGTTGAGATCGTAAACTGTACCTTTAAGTTGTCTGCCTTGTTTTTGAACCAGTTCTTTGTGTTTGTAGTGTTCAAATTTCGCAATGATAGGTCGCGGTCGGTTGCTGTTTTGTTGAGAACGGATGCGGTGGACACGATGAAAAGTGATGCTATGTACGGTTTCAGCTGGTAGTTTTAGTTGTTTTGTCATGAAGTCCTTGATTGATTTTTCGGGGTCGTCTGGGGTTTGATCCGGAATGCCTGTGAAAACTAGATTGTCTCTCATACTGCGTGCTTGTAAGTCCAAAATGTTTTCTTTCATTGTTTTGTTTTCTGTGACATTGGAGGTGAGCTGAGTAGAAAGTGCGTGAACTGAGTCCTTTAGGAAGTGGTTTTCTTTCGTGAGTGTATCTATCTGTTCTTGACTGAATTCTAAACTGTGACGGAGTTCTTGGAATTCCTTGTGAATGACTTCTATGAGTGCGATTCTTGTGTCCAGTCCGGAAAGTTTATTTTCAATAGAGCGTAATATATCGCTTACCTCGGTGCAGCAAGATGGAGAGGGTGGAGGTAAATTCGTGGTAGGTGAATCAGAACGGGGTCTCTTGGAGTTTGGAGCGGGATTACCTTTTTTGTTGTGATCTGAAGTGTCCATGTTGCAGCAGTATGTGTTGTAATGTGCGTCGATGTACTCTTCAAGTTGATCCAGGGTAAAAAAAATGGAAACGTAAAGTCCAGTTGCAATGATGTAGTCCAATTTTAGAAGGGTGGGACACTGAAAAAGGTAGAAAAATAGGGGAAAAAAATGTCAAAAAGTTGTTTGCTGTCTAGCAGACGGACGATGCCATTTTGAATCACGCACTAGGTCTCGTAGAATCTCGCGTTACTCAGTCATGGGCCTCCGCGTTACCTCATGGGCCTCCGCGTTACCTTTGTAAACGATATTACAACCATTTGTGTTGATAAAACGGCAATTGCAGGCTACTATGTAAACACAAAGTGTACATTAGCGAGCCTTTGTTATGGTGCAGACACCGAAGGTCAAGTAAGAAGTTTGGGGGGCGTGGTTGATTTGATGTACAGCGTTTGGTTGGAACTTTGATTCTGCAGCTCCTCCTCTGGCTCCATCAGGCAGTCCTTCTGCGCACGCCCAGGCCCCAATTTCAGCAGTCATTTGCGACAGTTTGTGCCCTTCACGAGGCTTTTTTTTTCTTCACAGCGTTTAATGGAAAATGACGCTGTCGCATCGTCCATATTTTATGCAGTCATTGGGTCAAACTCAAGTACATCAAATGAAAAGCAAATGAGAAGTGTCTTAAAGGGGGCGGAGCATGTCAGATACAAGAGCAATTGATTGGCTATGATGTGATGAGAAACTGAAGTATGAGGTGACGTGAATAAAACCATTGGTCCATTTGGGCGGAAGTGACAAACTACAAGCTTTACATGTTTATATCAGTTTTATATCTTCTAAATGCTAATATTGTCACTGTTTTGGAGCACACTACACTGAAAAAAATAATTCAGAGATGATTCCTTGGATTTACTCAATATTTTTACGTTAAGTGGCTGTAACAAATTTATTTGGGCTGAATTGAAACAAACAAATTAAGTAGAATTTTATTAAACTTAATTTGTTTGTTTGAATTCAACACAAAAAATTGTTTGCAACAGGTTTGCAGACATCATTTTTTTCAGTGTAGCTTATAAATATCTTAAAAGCTAACAATACCAATACTAACATCTAAAAAAAAACTTTATTTTAATTTCATTGGACCTTTAAATAACTCTTCTCTTAGTAACTTAATTTTTTTAGCGCTAAGAGTGAAGTGTAAAGGTATGTCGGTCTGTATACAGAATAGCACATTTAAATCCGTCAGAATATCCCTAACGATCAATGACATACATGCAAAGAAAGCCTGGAGATGTCATTAAAGTCGAGTCCTTTCCTTAGCGTAAAAAAAAAAACTCAAATAAAAAGAAACAATGCAATCCCTTATACTTACGGCAGAACTTTAGCTTGGTCTCATAGAAAAGGTCAATTTTCAGCAGCCCTATTCTGATTGAGAAGGTCATATTTTTGACCAATTTGCAGCTTGAGGTAGAGTGCAGGAGATCGATAACTGACGGGAAAAAAAAGACAGAATCTTGGGAGCGTGCAAGCTGTGGGTGTTTTTACAACTCTTGGTCAATAACCTAGTACTGTCGGCTTCCCTCGTCTCCATCCCTCTTTCCTTCTGCCTTTCTATTTTTCATTGCTTTCTTGACTCTCTCCTGGTGGCGGAGGCAGCTATAAATTTAAGTGGGGAATTACCACTAACTGTTGGAATAAATTAGAGTGCTTTTGCATCTGTAAACACAGTCTGACTACCTAATTATTGCACACTCCCCCAGAGAGAGGGAGAGGGAGAGAGGGAGAGGGATCTAGAAAGACACATGTCTAGTAGTGCACTATTCAGAATTAATTTAAGAATTTTACATCAGATCAGATGCTGATTTTGAGATGATTTGCAGCCTATGATCGTCTGTCCATGTCTTTTTCTGCACTTTCAGACGAGGACGCTGGAATAGACTTCAGTCAGGCTAGTGCTATATTTAATCGGGAATGAAAACAAAGCTTTGAGGACAAGAAAAACAGTATAATTAATGAATTTTACAGTTTTTTTTTTTATAATAAACAAACAAAAATTGGCACACTGCCACTTTTACTCTCAAAAGACAAGAAAACCTTATATACTTTTTTATATACAGTTGAAGTCAGAATTCTTAGCCCTCCTGAATTATTAGCCCCCCTGTATATTTTCCCCCAATTTCTGTTTAATAAAAAGATTTATTTCAACACATTTCTAAACACAATAGTTTTAATAACTCATTTCTAATAACTGTTTTTTTATTTTTGCCATGATGACATTAAATAATATATTACTAGTTATTTCAAGACACTAGTATTCAGCTTAAAGTGACATTTAAAGACTAATAATTCTAAGTAATTCTAAAGGCCACTTTATTAGGTACACCTGTTATTCTGTTTAACGCATATTTCTAATCAACCAATCACATGGCAGCAACTCAATGCATTTAGGCATGCAGACATGGTCAAGACGATCTGCTGCAGTTCAAACCGACGATCAGAATGGGGAAGAAAGGGGATTTAAGTGACGTGGCATGGTTGTTGGTGCCAGACGGGCTGATCTGAGTATTTCAGAAATTGCTGATCTACTGGGATTTCCATGCACAACCATCTCTAGGGTTTACAGAGAAAGAGAATAGCCCGAGAAAGAGAAAATATTTAGTGAGCGACAGTTCTGTGGGCGCAAATGCCTTGTTGATGCCAGAGGTCAGAGGAGAATGGCCAGACTGGTTGCAGCTGATAGAAAGGCAACAGTAACTCAAATAACCACTCGGTACAACTGAGGTCTGCAGAAGAGCATCTCTGAACACACAACACATCCAACCTTGAGGCGGATGGGCTACAGCAGCAGAAGACCACACCGGGTGCCACTCCTGTCAGCTAAGAACAGGAAACTGAGGCTACAATTCGCACAGGCTCACCAAAATTGAACAAGAGAAGATTGGAAAAACGTTGCCTGGTCTGATGAGTCTCGATTTCTGCTGCAACATTTGGATGGTAGGGTCAGAATTTAGCATCAACAACATGAAAGCATGGATCCATTCTGCCTTGTATCAACGGTTCAGGCTGCTGGTGGTTGTGTAATGGTGTGGGGGATATTTTCTTGGCAAACTTTGGGCCCATTAGTACCAATTGAGCATCGTGTCAATGCCACAGCCTACCTCAGTATTGTTGCTGACCATGTCCATCCCTTTATGACCACAGTGCACCCATCTTCTGATGGCTACTTCCAGCAGGATAACACACCATGTCATAAAGCGTGAATCATCTTAGACTGGCTTCTTGAACATGACAATGAGTTCACTGTACTCAAACGGCCTCCACAGTCACCAGAGCTCAATCCAAAAGAGCACCTTTGGGATGTGGTGGAACGGGAGATTTGTATCGTAGATGTGCAGCCAACAAATCTGCAGCAACTGCGTGATGCTATCATGTCAATATGGGCCATAATCTCTGAGGAATATTTCCAGTAGCTTGTTGAATCTATGCCACGAAGGATTAAGGCAATTCTGAAGGCAAAAGGGGGTCCAACCAGGTTCTAGTAAGGTGTACCTAATAAAATGGCCGGTGAGTGTATATTTATATATCCATTCATTCATTTTCTTTTCGGTTTAGTCCCTTTATTAATCAGAGGTTGCCACAGCAGAATGAACCGCCAACTTATCCAGCATATGTTTTACGCAGCGGATGCCCTGCCAGTCACAACCCAACACTGGAAAACACCCATACACTCTTGCATTTACACACATACACTACGGCCAATTTAGTTTATTCAATTCACCTATAGCGCATGTGTTTGGACTGTGGGGGAAATCGGAGCACCTTGTGGAATCCCACGCCAACACAGGGAGAACATGCAAACTCCACACAGAAATGCCAACTGACCCAGCCGAAGCTCGAACCAGGGACCTTTTTGCTGTGAGGCGATCATGCTACCATGACGCCCTGTATGTGTATATATATATATATATATATATATATATATATATATATATAGTAATAAAATATTGTAATATTGTAATTTGTAGCAAGTAGTTTGACCGTTTACTGCCATTTATAGTTCCTAGTCATTTCCCAATATATCAGGCATAATTTCAACACCTTATTAGAAAACAGAAAATATTTGGAAAGCACAGAGATAACATTTAGCTCTTGGAAATGTTTCATTACACTTCCTTCATTTAAAATAATGGCATTTCCAAAGGAGTTGCAGGTTCTAGAAGTAAAATGGCACATCATTGATTTGTGGGTTGGTTCTTGGACCTGTTGATTGAACATCTATGCTAAGAGGAAGTGACAGAGGAAGCCTGAGTGATCGAGGCACAGCAACTGTCAAGGTCTTTTACTATCTCTCCTGCACCACACACACACACACACACACTGCTCATAAGCAAGTGTAAACCAGCTCAGAGCTAACATCTTGCTAACGAGACTTACACTCATAGACTCTGTTGCACAGGAAAATATACTTTTTATAAAAATAATAATATGCACAGTTTCGCTATTACTGATTTTATCAATGAAGGTTATGCAACGATACCGTTTATTAATGCTGACGGATCATGGCTTCAGCACCAAATCAGTGGTTTAAATTATATTTTATTCTCCTGATTTCTTTCCATTTTATGTCAAATAATATAAATGTTTAAAGTTTTAGGTAAAGACGTCAAACAATGCCCACACATCCAAGCTAACCCACTATTCATATAACCAGTAAATAAATATAGTGAAATCAGCATAACCGAGTCATCACGCTTCATTACCCAACCAATATCAGTGTTAGGAAAAAGACAATGTTATAATCTAATGTCATAAAAAAAAAAAATAGTAGATTTTAAGGCATTAGTCTAGCAAAACAGAGAGCCTGTCTATCTCAAAAAAATTAAATTAAATAAAAAAGAAAGAAAGAAATTCACAGTTATTACGTGAAAAATGGTTACATTTTGGCATGAAAAACACTCAACTCAATAGGCATTACTTTTATTATTATTTTAAAGGTAAAAATAATGATTTATGGCTATCATATGTGTTACTATAGGCCTACCAGTCATTTTTTTTTATTTATTTAGCCTATTTTAATGACTTGTTTTCTCGTTGCATTTTCATTTTTAGGGCCATGAGCTTACAAGTCAAAATAAAATCGATATGCTTTAGCCGTAAAGTAGGCCTACAGTATATTTTCTTGTGTTTAATTTTGCATGAGCAAATAGCAATATAGCCTAAGTTACTTTTTTAAGATTATTATTTGGCCTACCTGCAGTGCATGTGAGAAGTTGATCCACGGCAAATCCACTTACTCGCACACTATATACAGTTGAAGTCAGAATTATTAGCCCCCCTTTGAATTTTCTTTCTTTTTTAAATGTTTTCCAAATTATTATTAACAGAGCAAGGAAATAATATTTTTTCGGTCCCACTTTATATTGTGTCGCTTATACCTGTGAACTTACATGGTATTTTGATGTGTAAGTAGTATGTAACTACAGTGTATGTACACCCGTTTCCATAGTATTTACATTTGCTTAAAGTAAATACTCTGTACCAGTGTGTACATACACTGTAGTTACATACTACTTACACATCTAGTTACCATGTAAGTTCACAGGTATAAGCGACAATATAAAGTGGGACCATTTTTTCTTCTGGAGAAAGTCTTATTTGTTTTATTTCGGCTAGAATAAAAGAAGTTTTTACTTTTTTAAACGCCATTTTAAGGTCAAAATTATTAGCCCCTTTAAGCTATATATTTTTTTGATTAGTCTACAGAACAAACCATCGTTATACAATGACTTGCCTAATTACCCTAACCTGCCTAGTTACCCTAATTAACCTAGTTAAGCCTTTAAATGTCACTTTAAGCTGTGTTGAAAAATATCTAGTCAAATAGTATTTACTGTCATAATGGCAAAGATAAAATAAATCAGTTATTAGAAATGAGTTATTAATATTATTATGTTTAGAAATGGGTTAAAAAAATCTGCTCTCCGTATAAAAAAAAATTGTGGAAAAAACAAATGGGGGGGGGGGGGGGGGGGGCTAATAATTCAGGGGGGCTAATAATTGTGACTTCAACTGTACCTATTTGATTTATAACACTGTAAACTTGACTTCGCAGGCCGATCATCTTTAAACTCTAAAGGCATTTTTAAGTGTCCTAACTTGAGACTTCTGCTGCATAATGGGATGTTTCATTACACAACTTTAAAAGTGCACTTGAAAAAATAAGCAAACATTCAAAAGGTTCTCCGTTTCATCAATTTTATAGCTATTAATAATAATGAATATAATAAATTATAATATTAATTATAGTGTAGACTACTGTGGGTCTGTGCAGTGAACTAAACATTTTTATTAGGCTACTCTAATATTAATCCTGAACTGAATAACTAATGTGAAAATAACTGGCAGTTGTGTCTCTGCTAAAATTAATTTAACAACAAATTTATTTTGCGCTTTTTCCCCTTTAGAGCTCAAGAGAGTTTTATTTAAAGAATTAGTTAACCAAAACATGTAATGAATTAGGCTGCTCGCCTTCATGTCACCCACTAGTCCAGTTTTCTCCAGTGTGAGTTTAGAGTGCGCCTCCGCGTGCACGTTGTAAAGGCTATATACAGTACGGGCGCACCCTGACCTGACGCTCTTCATAATTTAACAGCTTTTTCATATTATAAAATATCTAAATTTGTGTTCTGAAGGTTGAAATGACGGGAGTGTTAGTAATTAATGACATAAAGATTTTTCAGTTTTGTGTGAACTAATCCTTTATGAAAACTGAGGGGACACAAATCCTTTCTGAGGGGGCAATGCCCCCTTTTGCCCCCCGCAGCACTGGGCCTGTGTCAGTAACTGTACTATGAAGCGTGTTTTGGGCAGCTGCTGCAATCTGATTCTATACCAAAGTTGGTGACACGGGGGTTTCACATATTGTACCAAAGTGCTGAAATTACTGGAGTTTACTGGGAGAAATAACAAAACGGGAGGGTGGTGGCAGATTGGTCTGAAATACGGGAGTCTCCCAGGAAAAACAGGAGTGTTGGCAGGTATGCTCACACATACACTATGCACTCTGACTACTTCAATATTGTTAATAAGCCGTAGTGGGCATTCCTCTGTCTCGTGCTGAACGCAGTCGACCAATCACAACAGACTGTCATCGGACCAATCAGCGCAGATTAGAATCACACTAAGGAGGGGTTTGGGAACAAATGAATCGCTGAACGAATCATATGGGAGTCGCTGGGATAATCAGGTAAAAATAAATGCAGATTATAAAACAATGAAAGTGTTTTTTGACCTTCCATGCATATCAGCCTGTTGTTGGAGACCCCCAAAACCAAAATATGACCCTTTTTAATGCATAAAAGAGGCTCTTTAAATTATTTCATAACTGTAACAAGAAGCAATTCAATCTTAACTTGACGTTCAATATGGGGACCTTTTTGGATTCTCTAAAGCTATAGAAATTAAAATTGTAAAACAGGAAATACAGTAGGACGTTTGTTATCATTTACATCCCTCAAAATGGTCTATTATTATCCTGAAATCGTCTTGTCTCAAATAGCATGTTTATGATTGGCAATTTAATGACCAATCATAATGCATACTGTCAAGCCGGTCTGCCAAGCAATACCTAAAGAAAGCTGTACGTTTAGATTCCTGTTCAGATTTGATTGTTTGAGTCATTCATCTGAGCAGTAAATGCCATGTAATTAATCACTCTGAAGCTGTAGGAAATGATGTCATCGCACTGCTGATTGGTTGATGGCGCCGCATAAAACACACACAGACCCAAGCTCTTTACTAGCAGACCATGTGAATCAATCGGGTAAAGGTCACAAATGGCTCTGCATATAAACACCGTTGCTTGTGTTCGCCGCTTGGTTGATTCAATTTGCACTTTGACTGTGTGAAACAGGAAAATGTTGCAAAGCACGCAAAGAAACGAAATGGGAGGATGAAGTTGCAATCACGTCTTAAAGGGATAGTTCACCCCAAAATGAAAATTCTGTCATCGCTCCCCCTTCACTCGTTTCAAACCTTTATGAGTTTCTTTCTTCTGTTGAACACACAAGATGATGTGTTGAAGAAAGCTGAAAACCTGTAACTACTGCGTAATGGTCTGAGTGGGACTCGAACCAGAGTCTACGGTGTGGTTCGCAGTAGTTCTTACTTCATGTGCTAAGTCAGCAACTGGTGGCCCAAGAGCAGAGGAGGAACAATGTTAGTCCACAACGTATGAATTCCAAAATTATACAGTCTTTACTGAAGAGAAATTAACAAAAAGGAGACGATATCTCTCTACAGCCAGGGTTGAAAAAGTACAACAAAAGTAGGAAAGCCGAGCTTCCCAAAATACAGGAAGTGCAGGATTATTAGGCAAGTTGTATTTTTGAGGATTAATTTTATTATTGAACAACAACCATGTTCTTAATGAACCCAAAAACTCATTAATATCAAAGCTGAATATTTTTGAAAGTAGTTTTTAGTTTGTTTTTAGTTTGAGCTATTTTAGGAGGATATCTGTGTGTGCAGGTGACTATTACTGTGCAGAATTATTAGGCAACTTAACAAAAAACAAATATATACCCATTTCAATGATTTATTTTCACCAGTGAAACCAATATAACATCTCAACATTCACAAATATACATTTCTGACATTCAAAAACAAAACAAAAACAAATCAGTGACCAATATAGCCACCTTTCTTTGCAAGGACACTCAAAAGCCTGCCATCCATGGATTCTGTCACTGTTTTGATCTGTTCGCCATCAACATTGCGTGCAGCAGCAACCACAGCCTCCCAGACACTGTTCAGACAGGTGTACTGTTTTCCCTTTTTTCTTGAAGGATGCAGACTTCTTCCTGTACCACTGCTTGAAGGTGTCTTCCAGAAACTGGCAGTAGGACTGGGAGTTGAGCTTGACTCCATCCTCAACCCGAAAAGGCCCCACAAGCTCATCTTTGATGATACCAGCCCAAACCAGTACTCCACCTCCACCTTGCTGGCGTCTGAGTCGGACTGGAGCTCTCTGCCCTTTACCGATCCAGCCACGGGCCCATCAAGACTCACTCTCATTTCATCAGTCCATAAAACCTTAGAAAAATCAGTCTTGAGATATTTCTTGGCCCAGTCTTGACGTTTCAGCTTGTGTGTCTTGTTCATTGGTGGTCGTTTTTCAGCCTTTCTTACCTTGGCCATGTCTCTGAGTATTGCACACCTTGTGCTTTTGGGCACTCCAGTGATGTTGTAGCTCTGAAATATGGCAAAACTGGTGGTAAGTGGCATCTTGGCAGCTGCACGCTTGACTTTTCTCAGTTCATGGGCAGTTATTTTGCGCCTTGGTTTTTGGTTTGGTTTTTCCACACGGTTGGTTCTTGCGACCCTGTTGACTATTTTGAATGAAACGCTTGATTGTTCGATGATCACGCTTCAGAAGCTTGGCTATTTTAAGAGTGCTGCATCCCTCTGCAAGATATCTCACTATTTTTGACTTTTCGGAGCCTGTCAAGTCCTTCTTTTGACCCATTTTGCCAAAGGAAAGGAAGTTGCCTAATAATTATGCACACCTGATATAGGGTGTTGATGTCATTAGACCACACCCCTTCTCATTACAGAGATGCACATCACCTAATATGCTTAATTGGTAGTAGGCTTTCGAGCCTATACAGCTTGGAGTAAGACAACATGCATAAAGAGGATGATGTGGGCAAAATACTCATTTGCCTAATAATTCTGCACTGCCTGTACATACAAATAAAATAAACACGAGGGTCTCAGAACAATCAAATAAGAACATAGCAAGCAAAAAAATCTCGAGAACAACTTAACTGGACACTGGACGAGGCAGCTAAGAGGTAGTGTCCAGGACTGAACACAAGAGCAGGATACAAAGCAGTCTTATACAGTATAGAGCACTGATCATCAACTGGCGGCCCGCGGGCCAAATCCGGCCCGCTGAGCCGTTCAATCCGGAACTGGATTCCAAAATTGTGAGGATCAAAAAGAAAATAGTGGTCCACACTATTAAAGCAACTAAAAATAACAACAACTGAGTCTCTTGTCAGAATAACCCCCATTTATGACTATATTTAGGCTACACTTCGAAATGAGGACAGACTCAGACAGACCACGCGGCGATAAGCATTTATTGTTTCAAACAGGTTTTAGCGCAAGTGAAGACCGGGTGGGGTGTAGGCGGAGTGTGCGCGACGTGTGTGTGATGAAGAGCAAGGAGGGATGCGGTGGAGAGAGGTGCGCGACGTATTTGAGTAGCGGGAGGGAGACGCGCGATTTCCGGAAGATTATCATTCGATTGCGGGCATCCGAGAGTCTCTATGCATTTGCGGGAGACTCACAGAACTTCCGTGAGACTCGGGATGTCTGCCTCAGGACTAAAAAAAGGAGGAAAAACAATCTGGCACAACTTCCCTGCTGAAAAATCCAGCTTAAACCAGCCTAAGCTGGTTGGCTGGTTTTAGCTGATCGACCAGCCTGGTTTTAGAGGGGTTTTGGCCATTTCCAGCCTGGTCTTAGCTGGTCAGGCTGGAAGTTGACCAGCTAAAACCAGCTTGACCGGCCAAAACCAGCTATGTCCAGCTTAAACCAGGCTGGTCAAGCTGGTTTTAGCTGGTTTAAGCTGGTCATTTTCCAGCCTGACCAGCTAAGACCAGGCTGGAAATGGCTGGAAACCAGCCTGGAAATGGCCAAAACCCCTCTAAAACCAGGCTGGTCAACCAGCTAAAACCAGCCAACCAGCTTAGGCTGGTTTAAGCTGGATTTTTCAGCAGGGTTAAAATAGCATGGTGAATAAATAACCTGGTACCAGAACAAAACAGGTCACAAATAATGTTCGCACATCAAATGAAACGTTAAGTGGGCTTGAATTCAAATCACAATGCTGAAACGGGCTACTCACAGTGCTTAATCAATGGCTAAAGTTACATTTCCCCTTGTTGACTTAGCCTAATTGAGTTGAGGCAAAATATCCATCACTCCTAGTGGTTGACTGTGGTGTAGGTGATGAGAGCCTGAATCAAACGCCTTCAGTTTTGTAATGAAATTGAAAAAGTATAAACATTAAACATAATTTTAAGCCAAAATGAGATTTTTTATTTGATTTTCTTCTTGGGGGTCCCCCAAAGAGACTGTCTGGAACAACTCTGGCCCTCTGACAAATATAGTTGATGACCCCTAGTATAGAGCAAAGAACAGGTGGTGGTGATTAGGCTGATTACAGGGGAGTTTAAAGGAACAGGAGTCACTATCGCCATCTAATGTTGAGGAGTATAGGGCCATATCGCTAAAAAAATACTGTCGAGAAATTAATATAATTCTCTAAAAAAAAATCTCTCATTATTCTGGCATTTAGCAAATGTAAATGATTTAGGTAATCCTAACAGACCTAAAATAGTAAACATTTAGTATGATTTACCATCAGACATTTTTTAAATGGTTATGTGCCTTTTTTAGAGTGTATGAACACGTCTGGTTTCAACTGTATATGCACACAGATGCTTAATTTTCAGTCAGCCAGTCCAAGTGCTTCCGGTGAACTGTCACGCCATTATAAAATTGCCATGTTTAAGTGAAATCAGTGATCTTCACTGCCTGATTGATATATAATATAAAGTGGGTCTCAGAATGTACAAGAAGCACTGCATTACATTTCATTGTTCTTGCTATGTCTTTAAAATATGGAAATCTATTTTACCCCAGTATTTAAATGGAGTTTCTGAACTAGCCTGCTGCTCCTGACGCTGCTTGTCCTTACATGGTCTTTCATCTTGTTTTACGCTTGAACAACTAAATGAATGCCTAAGTTTATTAAACTGATTGTATCTTAATTACATTACAACATCGATGCTGTAAAAGGAACTTTATGAAGGTGAAAATAATCACATGAATCATTCACCAGACGTTTATCATTGGCTGAAAAACACTAGCTCTGCATTTAGCCTATTGTAGGAAATTTTTCAAGTAACAGCAACACAGTGGAAGCATTTTATTCTCCATGTTGGAATTTTGACCCTGAAACACACCATGCCTCATTTCCCGCTGACTCTTCAACTGTGTGTGTGTGTGTGTGTGTGTGTGCGCTTGATTAGTCCCTCAATAATTAACACCAGCTACTTTGCACATCTACTCTCAGCAATCCTCACGAGAACCCTTCAAAATATGCACATAAAAAAACACGGTGGGAGCAACAGATAAAAAGCAGGAGGAGGTGTTTAATTGAGGTTCGAGTATACTCGTGGCTGCTTGCAAATAGACAGATAATACTTCCAACATTGTTATAAAAATCTCATTATGTCTTTGTGTTAACTGAGTCATACTTTAATGGAAGATACATGCACCTAAATCCAGAGAAAATTAACGAATGTCGTTTTATCTTCCCTGTCTTTATTTAATATTGAAGTCAAGGCTAAGTCATCTACTCACGGATGTAGTTTTGCTTATATAGTGAATGCACTTAAAAATGTTTGTCACCTGTATGATCTTTCTAGGCAATTTATGTTTTTATAAATACAGCTTTTGAAAAGTTTGAGAAACATAACCTTGGTTTAACTGAAAATGCATTTGTGCGCATTTAACTTGGAGAGTTTGTAATATAAAACTGTTTTTCTTTGCTTGGGCTTCACATGGATTTGATCTGTTATGAAATAATATTTTCTTTACCTTGAAAAACAGCTTTAAGCATTTTAACATTTTCATTCGAGGCACAATATACTTATACAGTTGAAGTCAGAATTATTAGCCCCCCTTTGATTTTTTTCTTTTTCTTTTTTAAATATTTCCCAAATGATGTTTAACAGAGCAAGGAAATTTTCACAGTATGTCTGATAATGTTTTTTCTTCTGGAGAAAGTCTTATTTGTTTTATTTCAGCTAGAATAAAAGCATTTTTGAATTTATGAAACTTTTAGGGTAAAAATTATTAGCCCCTTTAAGCAATTTTTTTTTCGATAGTCTACAGAACAAACCATCATTATACAATAACTTGCCTAATTACCCTAACCTGCCTAGTTAACTGAATTAACCTAGTTAAGCCTTTAAATGTCACTTTAAGCTGTATAGAAGTGCCTTGATAAAAATATCTAGTCAAATATTATTTACTGTCATCATAGCAAAGATAAAATAAATCAGTTATTAGAGATGAGTTATTAAAACTATTATGTTTAGAAATGTGTTGAAAAAATCTTCTCTTCGTTAAACAAAAATTTGGGGGAAAAATAAACAGGGGGGCTAATAATTCTGACTTCAACTGTACATTTAAAACAAACAAACAAACAAAAAAACACTATTACAGTGTATTACTGTATATCTTGCTGTTTTATGTACTTATAGTATTCCAAATGTTTCGAAGAGTGTTTAAATCTAGAAAAATAAGCAGTTGATTTTCACAATAATATAGGCTGTAGCACATATTTCCAAGAAGTGCTCGTTTTGGTAACTTTGCAATTACATGTTGGCTTATTTTGCTAACCCTGAACTTAACTGTAACTAAAGGCCGGCTCACACTGTGTGAATTTTTTTATTTTATTATTATGGTGGCTTGAGAAAGCCACCATACTGATATTCTACATAAACTTCTTCTTCTTCTTCTTCTTCTTCTTCTTCTTCTTCTTCCGTCTTCTGAGACTAATTTTAAAGGATATCTCCTCCTAAACTTTTCAAGCTACAAACTTCAAACTTTCGTCAAACTTTCAAACTGGTCTGACTCGGGTTACTATATCTTTTCTAACTGATCCGACTATCGGTTTTCCGAAAAACGACCCAGAAAATTTCCAAAAGTCCCATTGACTTAACATTGGGTCAAACTTTGTGAGCTTATAACTCTGCATCAGACTGTCCCACAGACTAATGGCTGAGCTCATTTAACTCAGTCTAGCCAGCAGCCAATCACTGATGACCTTTAAACTTAATAGCCACTCCCTAGCAACCACTTACAACACCCTAGTAACTGTCCCATAGACTGTGACTAGCTATTCTAAGACATGCTAATAGTTTTAACATCCTACTGACATGCTAATTTTGCTAGAAAGATGCTAGCAACACACTAGTGACATGCTAGTCATGCTAGCACATGCTAATTCATGCTAATTCATGCTAGAAACAAGCTGATTCATGCTAGAATCATGCTAGTAACACACTAAAATCATGCTAGTAACACACTAGAATCATGCTAGTAACATGCTAGAATCATGCTAGTAACATGCTAATTCATGCTAGAAACATGCTAGTAACATGCTAATTCATGCTAGAATCATGCTAGTAACATGCTAATTCATGCTAGAAACATGCTAGTAAAATGCTAATTCATGCTAGAAACATGCTAATTCATGCTAGAATCATGCTAGTAACATGCTAATTCATGCTAGAAACATGCTAGTAACATGCTAATTCATGCTAGAATCATGCTAGTAACATGCTAATTCATGCTAGAATAATGCTATTAACATGCTAATTCATGCTAGAAACATGCTAATAACATGCTAATTCATGCTAGAATCATGCTAGTAACATGCTAATTCATGCTAGAAACATGCTAGTAACATGCTAATTCATGCTAGAATCATGCTAGTAACATGCTAATTCATGCTAGAAACATGCTAGTAACATGTTAATTCATGCTAGAATCATGCTAGTAACATGCTAATTCATGCTAGAAACATGCTAGTAACATGTTAATTCATGCTAGAATCATGCTAGTAACATGCTAATTCATGCTAGAAACATGCTAGTAACATGCTAATTCATGCTAGTAACATGCTAATTCATGCTAGATTCATGCTAGATTCATGCTAGTAACATGCTAATTCATGCTAGAAACACGCTAGTAACATGCTAATTCATGCTAGAATCATGCTAGTAAAATGCTAATTCATGCTAGAATCATGCTAGTAACATGCTAATTCATGCTAGAAACATGGTAGTAACATGTTAATTCATGCTAGAATCATGCTAGTAACATGCTAATTCATGCTAGAAACATGCTAGTAACATGCTAATTCATGCTAGAAACATGCTAGTAACATGCTAATTCATGCTAGAATCATGCTAGTAACATGCTAATTCATGCTAGAAACACGCTAGTAACATGCTAATTCATGCTAGAATCATGCTAGTAACATGCTAATTCATGCTAGAATCATGCTAGTAACATGCTAGTTCATGCTAGAATCATGCTAAGCAACCACTAGAAACATGCTAACATATATGTACTTATCTATGCCGACTGTTTCAATTTCATAAAAACTACTTCAGTTATTTACACTTTAAAACTACTTCAAACTTTCAGACTCGGCTTTCTCAAGCCACCATAAAGTTTGTCCTCAAACTTTAATATCTAGTTATAATTCAGAACGATTGTAGCATGTCAGACTGCACAAACATGGCTCTCATGTCACATTGTAAGATCTCAGCTGTCATAAAATCAGACTGAACGAAGATGCCAAACATGAAAGAAAACGCCCCTGGAGTTTGAGTTGAGAATCAAAAGACATGTGAAAGAGAAACCCAACGCAATGTCATGGCAATTCATAACTTTTTGATTTAGTGGCTAATTCGTATGAATTCGTACGATCTAATTCGTACAATTTAGTACGATTTGCTCATCACCCAATGACGGTTGGGGTAAGGGGTGGGGTTGGGTGCCACGCCTCCTTTTTAAAATCGTACATTTTCCTACGACTGAATTCGTACGAATTAGCCACTAAACTGACAAGACGTCAAATACTTATGTTTCCTCGTGAGATCAGGCTGAAGAAACAATATATCTGAGCCACGTACTGCTCTTAAAGTGACAGCGCGCAATATTCCTGCTGCTGACTGTTTTTTATCATTAATCAAACAACAAAAGGAGAAAATCCCTCACTGCTCTTGACTGAAGGACTTTTGTAGCTATAATTATTATTTTTTTCTTACAGTGAAGATGCTTAAAGCACAGTGTTTCATATTAATATTCTATTGTATTAATTTCCCTTTCTTTATTTACAGGAAGGAAAATAACTGTATATATATATACAGTTGAAGTCAGAATTATTAGCCCTCCTGAATTATTAGTGGAACTTCCCCCTATTTCTGTTTAACGGAAAGATTTTTTTACAACCCATTTCTAAACATAATAGATTGAATAACTCATTTCTAATAACTGATTTATTTGATCTTTGCTATGATGACAGTACATAATATTTGACTAGATATTTTTCAAGATACAAGTATTCAGATTAAAGTGCCATTCAAAGGCTTAATTAGGGTAATAAGGGCAAGTCAGTGTATAACAGTAGTTCCTTCTGCAGACAATCAAAAATATATATTGCTTAAGGGGGCTAATATTGACCTTAAATTAGGTTTCAAAATATTTAAACCTGCTTTTATTCTAGCCAAAATAAAACAAATAAGCCTTTCTCCAGAAGAAAAAAATATTATAGGAAATACTGCAAAAAATTCCTTGCTCTGTTAAACATAATTTGTGAAATATTTATATAAAAAAAAAATATTTGCCTTATGACCAAAATAATTGTTATTATGATTTTTCCCATAATCGAGCAGCCCTACAATACAGTGGAAGTATTTTATTCTCCTAGTCATTCCCCCATAGGAAAAAGAATCGGAAGAACTATATAAATAGAATTTCAACATAATATTAGAAAACAGAAAATATTAGGCAAGCACAAAGGTAACATTTAGCTCCTGGAAAGGTTTGATAAAACCTTTTCGATGGTTTTTCCGGTGCGATCAGTTTGCTCGGTAGCTTACCTTGTACGGCATCAAACAAAAAAACAAAGCTTTTTAAACTTTCGCAATATGATTAACTCCTTCGAATCGTTCAAAACAGCATATTCTAGGGACACAGGGTAGTCAAAACCATGTAAATGCAACAAAAACTTACACAAAACATGCATAAAATCAAAACTAATGTAAACTTTAAATTGAAAGTATGAACTATATATGCACTTAGCTCATGATTAAATGCCATTAAATTTCTGTGCCTTTATAATATGCATTCTTTTAGAAATTTTCAAGGCTTTAATGTTGTTTGTTCCATGGTGGGTTCTGCCAAACAGGCAGAAAAGACTATTAACTATTATTATTCCTTTTCATTTTACAAATGCCTCACTAAAATGTGAACAAACTAGTAAAACTGATCTGAGATCAAGTAAAAACAATGAAAACTCTTCAGTGATTCACCACTGGGGGGATGACCTGATTTAACCCGCACGATTCATGTGGATTTTATGATATTACACAGATCACCCCAATGGAGAACCACTGAATTTTCATAACATTTCAAAATAACATTTCATAACAGAGCCCCTTTTAATGAAATCACATGACCTTGCAAACCATTTATTCTAAGCTAAAGATTCGTAAAGGTTTCAAAGCTCCGAAAGCAACCATCACTAGTTTTGCACGAATTACCATTGCATGATTGCTCCTTTTTGCCTGTTTCCCTGGTTTGGCTTGTTATTATTGACCCTCTGTCTGGGTTTCAACCTGTTTTAAATGTGATTTGGAACTGCTGAACTGTTTTAATAAGCTTCAGCAAACTATTCAGACTCGGCTGTTGCCATGTCCTCATTACCATAGGCTAGTTTTGGACCACTGCTCTTCTTCATACTTTACTTGGTTTCTCCTACCACCTCTGAGCTGGTGATATGGTGCTCTATTTTTCATTTCAACCAGATGACCCAATGGTAGCCGCACGGATCTCAGACTGCCTGGAGGACATCTCAGCGTGGATGTAAGAACAATTTCACAATTTCACCATCCAGCTGGGTTCCTCAACAAATATCCCATGAGGTTTGGGCAGAAATCTTGGAGTAATATTTGACGACCTGCTGACCTTAGCAGTCTTTCTGGATCTTGTGCAAGCAATTTTTCACAAATTTTTCTAAATGCAGTTGCACAACTGATCTTTAACAGGCCCAAAAAAAGCAAAGAATTAATAATGATGTTGGGCAGCATGGTGGCTCAGTTGTTAGCACTGCTGCCTCACAGCAAGAAGGTCGCTGGTTCGAGTCCCGGCTGGGCCAGTTGGCATTTCTGTGTGGAGTTTGAATAAACTAAATTGGCCGTAGTGTATGAGTGTGTGTGTGTGTGTGTGTGTGTGTGTGCATGCAAGAGTGTGAGGGTGTTTCCCAGTACTGAATTGCAGCTGGAAGGGCATTCAATGTGTAAAACATATGCCGGAATAGTTGGCGATTCATTCCACTGTGGTGACCCCTGATAAATAAGGGACTAAGCTGATAAAAAGGAATGAATGAATAATGATGTTTATTTTAGGTCAAATTCAGCAAGAAATTACATACATAGTCCACATTCTTTACTCATGTGTTGCTTTATAGTGACCGAGGTGCATTCCAGCAGTGATTACTTTTTAATCAGGAATGCTACATATTTTATTACATATTTATATATAGTGAGAAACCATGACAGGTGTAACTTTAAAAGTGAGTCTGTTGCCAGAAATAGACATTAAGTGGCAGCGTCTTCCTTCACACTTGCTGTATCAATATACACTCACCGGCCACTTTATTAGGTACACTTGACAACTGCTCGTAACATTAATTTCTAATCATCACATGGCAGCAACTCAATGCATTTAGGCATGTAGACATGGTCAAGACGATCTGCTGCAGTTCAAATCGAGCATCAGAATGGGGAAGAAAGGGGATTTAAGTGGTTTAAGTTAACCACAGGCTCTACTATTTACAATGGTAAACCTACAAATTGTAAGATATTAGAAACTTCAGTAAACCAGTAAAACAAAGCACAGAAGTGTCTCCCTGTTAATCTTGTGACACATAATAATACTTCATTTTATCACTTATTTTCCTTATACAGTCGGATACAGACAACATAGGCTCATTCTGAAAACATATCTCTATATCCATTTCTGGACATTGCAAATTATGTAGCCAGAGCTACGTATGGCTGCATTTCATCTTTAAAACAAACGATACGGGGTGGTATGACGCCGTTCCTTTTTGCGCTTATCAGCTGACCGCTTACCTCCGTATGGACTGCTTTCCTGCTGTTACCAGTTTGTCCAGTTAGCTCGGCATGTACGTTGGCGGACTTGAGACGGAGAGTGGAGGTGACCATGACAACGGGGTTTAACAAAAGCAAACAAAAGATAAAAGCAAAATAATAAAATAAACTAGTAAATAACAGGGTGAGAATGTGGTAAACTCTGAAAATGTGGTAAAAATCAGGGAACATTTTTTTTCTGGATTGCTTTTTAAAACACTGCGGTTGGGTATAGGAAAGGGGGTGGACGGGTCAATCTGTGCTTTTTAAAATACTATTGGTTGGGTTTAGGGAAGGAGGAGGATTGGTCAGTCGACAGAGACCTCTGGTAGATTTAAGTGAGAACAGCAGGCGCAAATGGCACTCGCAGGAGAAATTTGAGATCTGAAAAAGTGTACACAGCAGCCTCTGGTGGATTCGCGAAAACAAAAAATGTAGCTTCTGGGACGTATTTGACGCTCTCCAGAAATGTATATAGGGGTATGTAATCAGAATAAGCCTGGGTTGGCCTCCTCACCCTTCTGTATTACTCCGCCCATATGAAGTGACAGCAGATCAATAAACTCACTACAGTTTGACAAATATTGCTACTGTTGGACAACATAAAGTACTTTTGAGGCTTTTTTTAGTCGAGAATGTAGTTGTTTAGATTGCAATTATGTAGTTTATTTATAAGGATAGTGTAACCCCTGCTGAAAAATCCAGCTTAAACCAGCCTAAGCTGGTTGGCTGGTTTTAGCTGGTCGACCAGCCTGGTTTTAGAGGGGTTTTGGCCATTTCCAGGCTGGTTTCCAGCCATTTCCAGCCTGGTCTTAGCTGGTCAGGTTGGAAGTTGACCAGCTAAAACCAGCTTGACCGGCCAAAACCAGCTATGTCCAGCTTAAACCAGGCTGGTCAAGCTGGTTTTAGCTGGTTTAAGCTGGTCATTTTCCAGCCTGACCAGCTAAGACCAGGCTGGAAACCAGCCTGGAAATGGCCAAAACCCCTCTAAAACCAGGCTGGTCAACCAGCTAAAACCAGCCAACCAGCTTAGGGTGGTTTAAGCTGGATTTTTCAGCAGGGACCCGAGGATGTGACACTGACAACAGGGGTGTGTATCCACATGCAGGTTTATTAGCAGGATGGTCAGGCAAGCAATGATCAGAACAGGAGCAAACAGATGTATGAGGGCAATCCAGAGTCGTAGTCAATATAACAGGCAAATGGTCAAAGGCAGGCAGCAGACAGGATGAACAGACAGATGTGGCAAAGATCAAAACCAGGCAAACTAGACAAAGAAAAACGCGTTGTGGTGTCACTGAAAAACAGATAACAAGACTCAGCAACTATTGTGTGTTTGTGTGCTGACTTTATAGTGCAATGAATCTGTCCTTGAGTGGCTTCAGCTGAGGGTTTGCAATCAGTGGTGACTAGCATCAGGTGTGTGTGTGTGTGTGGCATGACTGAATATGTAGTCCTTATACCAGCAGATTTGTAGTCCTTGTGAATGTGTGTGTACCAGCGATCTCTAGTGGTTAGATCTCGCTGGTGACCGTGACAGATAGTGCCTATTTTAAAATACTTATAATTTTGGAGATACCGCGCCATCCACAAGATGGCAACAGAAACCACATAATAAGCCTTTAGGAGGAAAAACCCAGCGTAATTTTAAGCTACACCTGATCAAATCATTATAAAACTGGTAAGTGACTTTCTAAGTTGATCTCTATCTTTTGTATGTTGTAGTGCTGTATTTATACCATAATAATTATAGTGTATAGAGTGTGAGATGGGACTCACATATTAGGAATGAGTGTATTTTGTGTTGGCCACTCTTTGTACAACCCTGAGTTCCTTTTTGGTTGGCAATCTGTTTGATTCTAATGCATCTCCTGTTTTCATTATTGCAGACTAGTTCAGTAAACAGAAAGAAAGAAGAAATGTCTGCATGTGTTTAGCATTTTTCCTTATCGCAAACACAACAGTTATCTGGTAGTGATTGTGCTACTTTGGCTTTTTCGGGGTTAATTATTATGATCTCCAGATTGCAACAGAGAAATACTGGAAAATCTCTGTAGACTGATGGCATTTCATGCCGTTCAGCCTTAAGGCTCGTACACACCGGGACGCTTTTCGTTTGCATTTATCGTCGACTTTTTTCAAGATGTTTTTCCGGATTCAAACCCAAGCGATTTTTATTAGCGTTGAGCAGAAGAGTACGCAAAATCACTCCTTGACGTTAGATGGCACTACACAACTTTGTGTATGTATGACACCCGCTCTTAACACAGAAGAAGAAGAAGACAGAAAGTTGACATGCTTGTTGTTAAAGTTATTGGCGATTCGAACAAGCATGGATGGTTCAAGTAGCAGCTCCAGCTCTAGTGATGAAGAAATGATTATTGTTCACCAGCGCAATAAGCAGCTCCATGTTCATATCGCCTCTGGGCATCTTCTTCAATGTGCGCTCGCATTGACAGTTTTCCGCTTGAGCGCCTTCGAGGAGTGTTTACTGTAACTTCAGCAGCTTCGTACACGTGAACAAAAGTGGCAATCTGATTGGTGGAGAAGGTTTTCAAAAAAAACAAGCATGAGGCGTTTCTTTAAAAATGACGCTTTTACGCCTGCCGTTTTGCGCGTTGGTGTGCACGATTACATTGGTGCTCTTTATTTAGTCAAGAGGCGTTAAACGTCGACCGAAAACGTGAGCAAAATGCGTCTCGGTGTGCACGGGCCTTTATAAGCTTAAAATCTGAGCAAAATCACTTGTTTTGTCATCACTTTAGACATTACACTACAGAATCATTCAAATACTAGCTCTAAAATGATGTTGGTGAAGTAGCAACGGTTTCTGCTGTTCTGACGTCAGCTGCAGATGTGAATGAATGGCGGAAGAAAGTAATTCCTCTTACAAAAGGCTTTTTGAGACTCTCCATGTTTGATTTCCTTTTTTATATACACGATTATGCCATCGAACTGTTGTATAAACGCACTATAACACTCGTAGAAGTGTGATGTGGCTGTATATCATCCCTGGTGGGACACTACACAATGCACAATGCACAAACAATGCACGCCTCCCACCAGTGCCAATATACAGCCACATTGCACTGCTACTCGTGTGATAATCAGGCTTTCCTCCTTCTTTCCAGACTATTCACTCCTGCATCCACTCAGCTCAGTTATCAAGTACATTTGCTAATTCACAAACAGTTTTTCACACTCGGTCTCTAACGTAATCTGGTGGTGGAACACTCTCCTTTGCAGCGGTGCCCTGTTTACTGGGAATTCTTACTTTTATCATCTACTGCATGTGGTGTCCTGTGTATGCCCTCTCCATATTTAATGACTGTCCTCTCGCTGAACATCGTTTTCATCATTAGGAGGGTCTTGTACAATGTGCAAGGTAATTGCGGTTCAGACAGGAGTCCGGCAGGTGGTAAAGCGCAGGTGTCAAACTCGCCCATCCGTGGGCATCTGCAGTTGAGTGTATTTTGAAAGCTGTGCGGACACTGCTGTGTGTGAGACCGAGTGAAACACAGAAAATTAACCTTTACAGTGCTATCCTTTATCGTTTCCTCTCCGGTCAGTACACTTGTGAATGTTTCCACCTCTGATTTTTCTTTCACGGTAGATGCCCTTGCAGGGCCTGGTGAGGAATTTAATCTCCAGGGTGCTATACGCCAACAGCATCACATTTAATGCCTCAAAACTACTGTATGTCAATCCACTCCATGGTGGGGAGGCCACTGAAAAAAGGAAATTGTTACGAATCAAACAGTTCCCCTCATGATGCACCCTAAGACCATTTTTAAGTTTGTCCTGTATTCTCCTGATATTCTGGTCCATGAACAAGATCTGCACCATGAGAGATGGATGTTTGGACGACACACTTCACTTCACTTTAGTTCACCTTTACATATCATCCATGTTCTATCCAAACTCAGGCTGTTTCTCAATTCCAGGAATACAGAAAATGAACTCTCATTCTTGTGGAGATCGTCTTGCCTCAGAAGAACGAGATGTATAACATGCACAAAAGCCTTACAAGTATACGTTGCACAATACAAATAATACAGATTTTAATATGAATTTCAGCAAATAAACACCCTTAATGTGCCTTTATTAAGATTTGCATGTTAATGTTTACTTTCAAGGTGACGCAGTGGTGCAGTAGGTAGTGCCTCACAGCAAGAACGTCACTGGGTCGCAGGTTCGAACCTCGGCTGGGTCAGTTGGCGTTTCTGTATGGAGTTTGCATGTTCTCCCTGCGTTCGCGTGGGTTTCCTCTGGGTGCTCTGGTTTCCCCCACAGTCCAAAGACGTGCGGTACAGGTGAATTTGGGTAGGCTAAATTGTCCGTAGTGTATGAGTGTGAATGAGTGTGTGGATGTTTCCCAGAGATGGGTTGCGGCTGGAAGTGTGGAAGTGTGGAAATGTGCTGGATAAGTTGGCGGTTCATTCGAAAATGAATGAATGAATGAATGTTTACTTTCACCGTCACATTTAGGGAAACTCCTGAGATTAGTAAGTTATATCTCTGAACTTTAATAATAAATAGGTATAAATGTTGCGCGTCTCTTCTCCTATATTCAGCCGCAACGACTTCTGGGACTTCTAGAGCGAGTACTGCGCTCAAGTCTGCATCGATGCATCCTCGATGTTAGGAACACCTCAGGGTTCTGTCATGGGTCCTCCGTTCTTGCGCTCTTGAGTTTTGGAACTGAACTTTGCCGATTGATGATGACCAGTGGTGGAAAGAGTGCTGAAAAATCATACTTAAGTAAAAGTATCATTACTTGCTTAAAAATGTAGTGCAAGTAGAGTAAAAGTGTCTGTTGTAAATATTACTCAAAGTATGAGTAAAAAGTAGACCTTTCTAAAGTACTCGAGTAGTGAGTAAGGGAGTATTACGCTGTAAAAAGCTCATGCCATGTCATATGTGCATGTGTGTGTAAACGTAACATTCTGTAGTGAATTTAGTTATTGCCCAGCAGGTACACAACGTCAAAAGACATTAATACTTGGTTAGATTTAGGTCATCAATTCAATGTCTAGACAGCATCTAAGGACAACTTTATTTTGACGTCCAATAACGACACCAAATAACGTTGATTTTAGGTTGTGTGACCAAAATCCAATGTCGAGCCAACATACTAAACCAACGTCATATTGACGTCAAATACTGACATTTATTCGTAAGGTATGGCAACCAAAATCCAACGTCTGATAGACGTCATAGTGGTAACATCCACACAATGTCAAGCTGTAACATCATTAGACGTTGATATTTGGTTGATTTTAGGTTGGATGTTGGACACTGACGTCAGCCTGACGTTGAGTTTTGACTTCAAAACAATTTTCATTTCCAAACAAAAGGCAATGTCCCGACGACGTTGGGGTACAACATCAATCTGACATCATGTTGATGTCTTGTGCCTGCTGGGTGTTTAAGTCCATTTTAGTCATTATACAGTAAACATCCGTCATCTTCTCATCAGTGACTTGCATCTAAACAGTCTCTGGGTCAATGCGTGTAAAGATTTTGGAAATCGTCTTGGACTTTTAATTTTGCTGCAATTTTAAATCACCCATGTCTTGAGGAAGTTCATTATGATGCGATTTACTTTCTATGTGTGATTTGATTGGACAGGAATCACAGGACTGGTTTTTCTAATCCCCATAGACAAGAATAAAGTAGTGACTGCAGGTTGAAGGAAAGTAGTGGAGTAAAAGTACAGATACTGCACTAAAAATGTACTCAAGGGAAAGTAAAAGTACACATTTATAAAACTACTCAGTAAATTACAATTCCTGAGAAAAACTACTCAATTACAGTATTTTGAGTATTGGTAATTGTTTACACCACTGATGATGACGTTACACAAGAACACAAAGACTCATGAATGCTTAAGAAAGCCTACTGAGAAGCACACTCAGTCACTCAGATATCAGGTGTCGTCACAGCAGAATGAACCACCTATTACTCTGGCATATGTTTTACCGGCGGATGTTGAGATTACCTATGGCCAATTTAGTTTAACCAATAAAACTATATCATATGTCTGTAGGTGAAACCAGAGCACCCAGAGGAAACCCATGCAGACATAATAATACATTAATAATTCCTTACATTTATTTATTGCTTTTCTGGACACTCAAAGTGCTTTACAAAATTGGGGGGAATCTCCTCATCCAGCACCAGTGTGCAGCATCCACCTGGATGACAAGGCCGCAAGGCCGCACACCACACACCAGCTGATTGGTGGAGAGGAGACAGAGTTATGATGCCATTTATGATATGGTTAGGAGGCCATGATGGCATGATGGGCAAATTTGGCCAGGATGCACCTCTACTCTTTTCAAAGGACATCCTGGGATTTTTAACAACCACAGAGAGTCAGGACCTCGATTTAATGTTTCATCCGAAAGACGGCGCTCACTGAGCAGTATAGAGTCCCCTTCACTATACTGGAGCGTTAGGACCCACACAGACCGCAGGTTGAGCGCCCCCTGCTGGCCTCACTATCATCACTTCCGGCAACAACCTAGCTTTCCCATGTGGTCTCCCATCCAGGTACTGACCGGGCGCAGTCCTGCTTAGCTTCATTGGACGACCACGTGAGAGTTGCAAAAAGCTAGCTGCCGACTGTACATATAGGGACTCAAACCAGTGACCTTCTTGGCCACAGTGTCACCCCCCCTCCCCCCATCAAAACTCTATTCTCTTAAAGTACCACTTATGATTCTGTTCTCCAAACCTCCTTTGCTGTCACCACTATCCACTGGACACTGGTTGAGCAAGCAGGCTACACCTTCTCCAGCGAGTAAGTAGAGTACCAACCATGGTCCACAATTTAGAGCATTGTCTCCTGTAAACAATTGCAATAAGAAGTACACTTTGAATGTCCAAAAAAATTCCATTGGCACATCACACAACTAAGCATCGTCATTTTTTTCAAAGGTACATGTTGGTTAATGTGGTCAGGGATTAGGACATGGCCCACAGACTTCCAAACCTTATGGACAAGTAAGCAAACAGAGGATACTGCAATGCCAAACCAGGAAATTCACTGATGTTTCCAGCTAATGCATCTCAACTTAATTTCTCAGAGTCTTGCTGTAGTGCTCTGGAGAGACACTGAGAGATGTAGTAAATAGTAGTCCTTGACATGCTGAAATTGCAGGAAAAAATGATTTACCTCAAATTATTCAAGTCATGTTTCTACTGCTCTTGGCTCTGTCATTGCATCCGCACACAGACACACACGCACACACCTTGATGCAGCAGCCATCGTCATTGAACTGTAATAAGTAACTGTAATAAGTAAACACTGACTTCAATGGCCTCCACGTTTATTTCCATATGGCAGCGTGCTGTATGTGTCTACATGATGTCTTTGTTATTAATTATTTGTGCTGTGCATGCAGCTCTGTTCAGCACCATGACTATTTACCATTGGTATTTGACATTAGTCACAGCAGAATGAACCGCCTATTACTCTGGCATATGTTTTACCGGCGGATGTTGAGAATATGGCCAATTTAGTTTAACCAATAAAACTATATCATATGTCTGTAGGTGAAACCAGAGCACCCAGAGGAAACCCATGCAGACACAATAATACATTAATAATTTCTTACATTTATAAATTGATTTTCTGGACACTCAAAGTGCTTTACAAAATTGGGGGGAATCTCCTCATCCATCACCAGTGTGCAGCATCCACCTGGATGACACGACGGCAGCCATATTGCACAAGGCAATAATTTTCCTTTGATTTCCTTTGAATACCTCCAAGTCAAATCAAATCACTTTTATTGTCACATCATCAGCAGCACGTGTGCTATGATGAGTGAAAAGCTTAGGTGCTAGCTCCAGACAGTGCAAAATACAGACAGTGCAAATACAACGACAGTGCAAAATACAGACAGTACAAAATACAGATAGTGTAAATACAACGACAGTGCGAAATACAGACAGTGCAAAATACAGACAGTCCAAAATACAGACAATGCAAAATACAGACAGTCCAAAATACAGACAATGCAAAATACAGACAGTACAAAATACAGATAGTGTAAATACAACGACAATGCGAAATACAGACAGTGCAAAATACAGACAGTACAAAATACAACAACATACTCACAAAAAACCCCAAAACAAGACAATGTAAAATTGGCAATGTTGACAGCGATACGTAGGCAATATTGTTTTAAGTATGGATTTGTTAAAGTGCAGTGCATGCTACATCTTGATGGTGTGCAGTGCGGGGTATGGAAGAGTTTGTGTGGGGTGTGTTAAGTGTTCATCAGCCTGATAGTCTGAGGGAAGAAACTTTCCTTCAGTCGGCTGGTGCGTGACCGGATGCTGCGGGACCGTCTGCCTGAGGGTAGCAGAGAGAAAAGTGTATGGTTTGGGTGGCTGGAGTGACCACTAAAGCTTTATCAAACTTGTAATGGTAATGCTGTTTTAAAGTTAAGTATAAGACAACAACAAAATAATCTGCCAATGGGGTAAGCAAAATAATCTTGTTTTCCTTTCAACATAAGATTCTTTTGCTTACCTTATTGGCAGATTATTTTGCTTGTTTTAATTAAAAACACAATTTTTGCGTATTATATGTTAAAACAAGACATTATGTTTTGCCTGTCTAGAAAATGCTTCTCAATTTTAGAATTTTTAGATATTTCGGCTAGAAATAAGATAGAAAATCTAAGTAAGAAAAGCATCTTTTGCCATGTATACATGTACATTTAACACTCCTTTTGTGTACATATGACTCCCTCCATTTTGGAGTTAAAATAACACTTTAAAAAGAGTGAAATTTGTACATTACTCTCAGAGTTCATTTTAACACAGTAAGAGTTTATTCTTACATCGAACTGGAGTGTGTGTTACCCTTCAAAGTGTTAATATATTACCTTTTTTCCTATATTAGCAATTGGTGTGTGCGACAGATAACAGTGATCAAATATGTTGAAAATAGTTTTAATTTATTAAATGTTCATTAATCTTTTCAGAAATAATTTCAATACATTCAACTCTTTGCATTTTAAAATGCAACAAGACATGTTTCAAGATTAAGTAAAACATACTGGTTTGATCACTGTTTGTCTGAAAGAACCGGTTCGAGTAAAAAGACTAGACTTCCCATCACTAGTGGGAAATACACTGCAAATTGGGTTAAAAGTTTAACACTGAAAGAAAAACTCTTAAATATACGCTCTTTCACACTCGTGGATTAAAATGTACTCCGGTTTTTACACTGAACAACACCAAAAAAATCACACTGTATATTTAACACTGGAGTTTTTGCCATGTAGTGACGTTTCTCTGTAAACCAATAGTGTTCAGCTGTGCGTCTCGCTCCTCCTTTTGGTACCATTTTGTCATGCTTGGTACCCTTTGTAAAGGGTACCCAAAACGTGGTATGGTACGGTTCACTTTTTGAATGTGGAATCGGCCATAAAAGCGTACCGTATCGTACCACTCAGTGGAAACGAGCCATTAGTGGTACAGTTTCCTTCTATTATGAATCTATTAACATTTTGTAATCAATAAATAGTAAGTTTTGTTCATACTGCCTGACCAGCCTGATTTTTAATAAAGGGGAGGAGCTACTATATGCCGCGCTGCGCCCTGTCTTCACATTACAGTTCAGATTACATCAAATTTCGAATGAAAAATGCAGATTTCAAAACACTTCACAAGACCTTTAACTATATAAAAAAGTTGATAACGGGCGACGCAGTGGCACAGGAGGTAGTGCTGTCGCCTCACAGCAAGAAGGTCTCTGGTTCGAGCCACGGCTGGGTCAGTTGGCGTTTCTGTGTGGAGTTTGCATGTTCTCCCTGCGTTCGCATGGGTTTCCTCCGGGTGCTCCGGTTTCCCCCACAGTCCAAAGATATGCGGTACAGGTTAAATGGGTAGGCTAAATTGTCCGTAGTGTATGAGTGTGAATGAGTGTGTATGGATGTTTCCCAGAGATGGGTTGCAGCTGGAAGGGCATCAGCCCCAGTCATCCAGGTTAAGTTTCTGGAGGAGTTTATGAGCTCACAGAGCTGGGCGCACCTCTGAAAGTATCTAGTGGACTCAGACACTGCTCCAAACGTATGGAGGCTGTTTTACAGCCTTCATAAAGCACATAAACACAGTTATTTTCTCAATAAAATCCATGTTAGCCATTTAGCAACGAAGCTACAGTCACCGGGCAGACAGAAGCCCTGCCCATGATGCGAATCCGCGTCTGTTCTGAAGTGAATTTGATGCGCAAATGAAGCGAGTAAACTCAAATGTTCACGCGTCTATTTACTCGCGAATAGCGCGATTTAGCCGTGCGTTCCGCGTCTGGTGTGAACACAGCATAAGACTGCTGCGCCCGCAACCCGGCCCCGGAAAAGCGGTAGAAAATGAATGAATGAATGAATGACAAGTGTTTACATGTACAGTATTTATATCTACTTCAATTTGCACAACATCCATAGTGTACTGGTCGGCATTACTGTTTCCTGTCCTTTCTTGTCTGTCCTGTCTTATTTGCACTAAATGTTGCACTTTGCGCTCTTATTCATATTCTTTTTTTTTATTTATTTATTTTTTACTTTAGTTTATTTTTATTTCATTCTCTGGATTTGTTATAGTAGTGCACAGTCCTTTTATGCTTTTTGATGTAGCACCTTGGTCCTGGAGGAACATTGTTTCATTTCACTGTATACTGCACTGTATATTGTTGAAATGACAATGGAGCCTACTTGACTTGACTTGACTAAGGCCCAATCCCAATTCTATTTTTGTACCTCTACCCCTTCTCCTTGGCCCTTAAAACCGAGTGTGAAGGGGAAGGGCTTCAAAATTTACCCCTAAGAATTGGGACAGCACTACAGCACCTGCACACATAATCATATGTCATCGCAATCTCTTGCTTCATATGAGATCATACGATCGCGACTGCTGTAGTTATTCCAGTTGAGTTATTTTTTGGTATTTATCTTCAGGAAATCACTGAAGGCATATATTATGTTATCATAACGATCTAATGTGGCAATAAGATCGTAACTATACTGTGCATTTACACGGTGGCCATATTCATCTATGTAAACACACCAAAAACAACATTAACATTATAGCAGATGCTGTAAAAAGCTCATTCCCAGCCACTAGACTTTTCTTTTTTTTTTGCCAAATATATTTATTAACATTTTGTGCAGATACAATATCATATACATACAAAAATAAGTAATACACTGTTCTGCTTTTTCACAATTAAGAACCAATGACCATCAGAAAAAACAATATAGTTATAAAATAACACAGTAAATGTAAAGAAATAAATTAATAAAATAAATATATAAACAACAACAAAAAACAACTAACTATAAAAGTAATAAATAAATAAATAATAATAATAAAAATAATAATAATAATTAAAAAAAGTTCTTTATTACTCTTCTACTTCAAGATCAATAGTGTGAATATAATTCAACAAAGGTTTCCATGTTTTGTAAAAAGATTTTAAAGACCCTCATAATGAAAACCTAATTTTTTCCAATTTTAAACACAAAAAAATTTCTTTTATCCATCTGTCATATGAAGGTGGAGATGTATGTTTCCATTTAAGGAGAATGAACCTCCTAGCCAATAATGTGGTAAAAGCCACAACGTTCTGTATTGTTGAAGGCCAATTTGGCTCAAAAGGAATTCCGAATAGTGCTGTTAGAGGGTTTGGAGTGGCTGATATGTTAAAAGTTTTTTCAAAAGTAACGAATATTTTAGACCAAAACAGTGTCAATTTTGGACAAGACCAGAACATGTGTGTGTGGTTTGCTGGAGATTGTTGACACCTATTACCAATGGACTTTTCTGATAGAGTTTTCGAGTGTCATCGAATGTTGTGGGACTGTTATACAAGAGGTATGATTATGGATTATAGATATCGAAATCTAGCGGTTTTTATTTTACCGTTTTTTTAGTATGCCGGTAAAACACGAACGTGCTTATGAATGTATTAAAACATGTACTTGTTTGTTGTAAAAATTCGTAATAATGACAAAAAATACTAATAGTAGTCTCATTACTTCTGGATGCAACTATCCTGCCATTGTGGCTGGTGTATTCTGGGAAATTTTCTTACCCCTTGGTTTCGAGTGTGGTCTTGAAAAATCTTCATTCGAAGGGGTGTCTATTGGGATAAGAATTTGGACACCCCTACCCCTTCACGGGAACACGCAAAACGAGGGGTAGGGGTAAGGGGAAGGGCTAAGGGGTAGAATTGGGATTGGGCCTAAACTGAAAATAAAATGAATGAATGAATGAATAGTAAAGTAATCTAAAATAATGAATGAAGCTAAAGTGAGGACTATATGTGCTTTATAAATGCCTTATGAAGTGCTACATTATAAAAGTGTAATTGTGAATGTAAGCAAGACTTTAGCAACCACTCAGACCCAAACATCAATGCAATCCCAACACCTCAGCAAAGGCAAATAGTGGTGACGTTTTCTTGAGAATGTAAAAATGCGGTTTATTTATGCTGCTGTACATCCTGAAACACTAAAAGCACCGTGTCCTAGTCTCCCTCTCTCCTGGGGTCTGGTTTTGATGCATTCTCCCAGTGCAATGAGGAGGGTTTGGACTGAGCTGAGACGGGTGACTCCCACGGGGACTCTCTGAGACACAGACAGATCACCATAATCACGGTTCAACATCACACAAGGCTAATGTGGCCATACATGGCCTTCTCTGTAATGGATGCTGTCAGAAACCGACATCTCCCTGATAGTGTGCACTGAGAACATATGCCTGTTGTGTGGCTTTGTGGACCCTGATGGTCCCGCCGGAAAATGCCATGCCTGTGTGGTCTTGTTTTTAGCTTTTGCTGGTACAAATAACATTATATCTCAAATATGGGAATATTCGTATTAGAACCAAGAAAGCGAAAGCACTCGTGCTTTAGACTGGATCATAAAAAAACTACGGGGCACAGGGAAAAATCTGCTCTTCTTCTTGGCTTGGTGGCTGTTCATCAAGACGACGACAAGGTTTGTTTGAGCTCGGGTCGACCATGGCTTGTTATTATCTGTATATATTATTATGCTGTAATCTTTCGGCTGTGTATTTAAAACATGGCGGTTCCTTTGTTTTCATTCTGGTTTGTTGCGTAAGCGAATGACGTATCTCTGTAAACCAATAGCGTTCAGCTGCGCGTCTAGCTCCGCCTTTTGGTATCTTTTGGTACCTTTGGTACGCTTTGCAAAGAGTGCCAAAAAAGTGGTATGGTACATTCGGTTTGGTATGCCTTTTGACAGTGGAAACGACCATAAAAGCGCACCATACCATACCGTACCACTCAGTGGAAACGGGCCAATACACTACGGACAATTTTTTTCAGAATCAGAATCAGAAAGAGCTTTATTGCCAGGTATGTTCACACATACAAGGAATTTGTTTTCGTGACAGAGCTTCTACAGTGCAACAGAATTACAGACAGCAAATATAAAAATTGACGAGTGTATGTAAAGCTATATTACTATATACAACATTATATGTGAAGCTGTTATGTGCAAATTGGCAAGTAAAGTGTGTTGTTAAATAAGTGTATATGGGTAAAAAAAAGTGTATAGCGAGTAGTGATGTTAGTTCCACAATTACTATCATCAAGTGTTCATGAGATGGATTGCCTGAGGGAAGTGTTTCTGTGTCGGGCTGTTCTGGTGCGCAGTGTTCTGTAGCTTCGACCAGAAGGTAAAAGTTCAAACAGGCAGTGTGCTGGGTGTGAGCGGTCCAGAGTGATTTTGGCAGCCCTTCTGCTCGCTCTAGATAAGTACAGTTCTTGGAGAGTAGGGAGGGATGTACCAATGATTCACTCAGCAGTCCGAACTATTCGTCGTAGTCTTTGGAGGTCGGCTTTGGTAGCTGAGCTAAACCAGACAGTTATTGATGTGCAGATGACTGATTCAATGATGGAGGTGTAGAACTGTTTCAGCAGCTCCTTTGGGAGGTTGAACTTCCTCAGCTGACGAAGAAAGTACAGCCTCTGTTGAGCTTTTTTGACAATGGAGTCAATGTGAGTGTCCCACTTCAGGTCCTGAGAGATGGTGGTGCCCAGGAACCTGAATGACTCCACTGCTGCCACAATGCTGTCCTTGATGCTCAGTGGGGGGAGAGCAGGGGGGTTTCTCCTGAAGTCCACTATCATCTTCACTGTTTTGAGCGTGTTCAGCTCCAGGTTGTTGTGACTGCACCAGACAGCCAGCTCCTTAACCTCCTGTCTGTAAGCAGACTCGTCACCGTCCTGAATGAGGGCGATAAATGTGGTGTCGTCTGCAAACCTTAGGAGCTTGACAGAGGAGTCTTTTGAAGTGCAGTCATTCGTGTACAGGGAGAAGAGCAGTGGGGAGAGGACACACCCCTGGGGGGGCCCCAGTGCTGATTGTGCGGGTACTGGATGAGAATTTTCCCAGCTTCACCAGCTGCTGCCTGTCCGTTAGGAAGCTGTTGATCCACTGACAGACAGAGGTGGGCACAGAGAGCTCAGTTAATTTGGGCAGGAGAAGTTTTGGGATGATAGTGTTAAAAGCCGAGCTGAAGCCTACCCAATTCACCTATACCACATGTCTTTGGACTGTGGGGGAAACCGGAGCACCTGGAGGAAACCCACACAAACACGGGGAGAACATGCAAACTCCATACAGAAATGCCTTTCATTAAGATATTAACTATTGTGAAAGATTTCCATTTTCTTCCATGCAGTGTGCATAACCAGCTCCTTAACTTTGAACTCTGGAAAGTACACAATCACCGATCTTGGCTGCGCCGCATTAGGCGGCCTTGGTCCGAGCGCTCTGTGGCATCTTTGAATCCTAAGTTGAATTTCAGCGAGGTCCAGTTCTTTTTTTTAATAAAGTTATCAAAGAATTGATGCATGTTGTTATTTTCAGCGCCTTTCGAGATCCTGTGATTTGCGAATGTTTTTACGCCTTGAGCGTGCTTCCAGGTCCGTTTACTTCACCTGCATTCTTTCCTGGGTTTGTAGTGACTGGCTCAGAGCTTCCCTGAAATCCGTGGACCACTCTTCGACTTTGACGATGCGGGACTCGGCCTCACTCTGTCAGTTGTAGTTTTTAGATCGGTTGTGATTTCGTTCATCATCTGATAAATTTCCTTTCGAAAGTCCACTAATTCTTTTTTCAGATCGTCTCGGAAGTTGTTTAGTTCTGACTTCATCTCCATGGTTATCATCCTTATGTCTGCGCTATCATCCACTGTTGCTAGTTTTGGATTTTCCTCTTGTCCGCCATTACACTCTCCTTGATCCTCAGTCACGGCGGTGCCCTCTAAAATTATATTACCGCCTTTCCCGAATTGTTTTCCTTTGCTCTTTCTGCTTTTCTCCCCTTCCATCATTAAATTCAGTCAAGAAATAATTAATATTCAATATTCAATAATATTCAATTAGAAGTAATTAACTATTATTAATTATAAAGTATTATTCTACATCCATAATCCTATACCTAAAACCCCAACCCAACTTCTACCTTACTAGCAATTAATAAGCAGATATTTAGTAGTTGAGCTAATAGTCTTTGATAAGAGTTTGCTAATAGCGTGAATTGGGATCTAAATTAAAGACACACTCCTTCGTATATGTACTATTTAACTTACTGTCAAGATTTAGGAAAACACATGGTAAAGATAACTCAGTCTACATTTAATAAATGTATAATAACATCATTATCATTGGCTGAGGGCCGAATTCAAAGCATTATTTTGACCCCATTTTAACATTATTTTACTTTCCACTTTTCAACGAGGACATTAAAACTACTGAGACTGATCCGAAGAATGAATGCAGTTGCATGTATTCAGACTCAATCTCTCTCACTTTTCTCTTCTTAAAGAAACACAGTGGTTGTTTCTAATTTATTTATGTTTTTAAATCACATCAGACTTACTCGTAATCGTGTGATATGGATCTATATTACCCACCAATCACAGCTGTGTTGATGTAGGGTCATGATCTATTGCTGTAAAGTATGAAACCAAATGCTTCCGGGAAACATTCCTATAATTGAAATATTCATTCATTCCCTTCGGGTTAGTTCCTTGCTTATCAGAGATCGCCACAGCGGAATGAACCGCCAACTATTCCAGCATATGTTTTACACAGCGGATGCCCTTCCAGCCGCAAACCAGTACTGGGAAACACCCATACACACCAGGAGGAAACCCACGCCAGCACGGTGAGAACATGCAAACTCCACACAGAAATGCCAACTGACCCAGCCGGGACTCGAACAAGCGACCTTCTTGCTGTGAGACTACAGTGCTAACCACTGAGCCACCTAATTGAAATAATCTATATAAGTTTAATATATATAATAATCTTTTTTACTCGCGATAGTGGATTTATTTAGGTTAATATGTCCCATGAATCTTTTTTTTTGAGGGTATGATGTTAGCCTCAGTTCCCCACCGTGTGCATGTTTATTCATGTGTCTTCATTTGCTGAGCTAATGTAAAGAATCGCATTTAATGTGCATGTGTTGGATTTCTGTCGTCTACATTAGTGCTGATTTATTTATTTTTTGCTTGCGTTTGTGGAGCGCGGCTGGGAACAATGAACACAAGGGCTGGCAGCGCATCAGCAGAGTAGTGCCAGCAGCCACGTTCTCTCTCTTGGGCTTTGTAAAGAGACAACCACAACTGCAAGGCACCCTTTTTAAAATGATCATTATTCCTAAAGCTTAAACCTATGTAAGTATTTGTTTATCAAAACAGCTCAGTCTAATTACAGCCACCGTAAAACCAGACTATTATGCGAAAATCACTTTTATAAGGGGTTTAAACACAGTTGTGTGGCTGTGAATATAAGCAGCTTTTAATGATAAAAAATTATTCATTTTATTTTTTTTATAATCACACTTGATAAAAACAGTCTGCAGAAACACTTTAATTGACATTCTCCATTTGTACGTGTCATCAGAGAGGGAAAGCCCCGCCCATCAGTGATGATCTCTCTCTCATTAGCATAAGACGTTAGTCTTGTTTTTGAATCTGACAGTATGCTGACACACAGGCATTGCAGCTCCGCCCTCTTTTGAAAAGAGCACAGTCTCATTTGAATTTAAAGCGACAGTCACCAAAATGGCACAATTAGGATCAAAGCCTGAAATGGGGCAGTTTCAAAGAGTTTTTAAGCACTGTCTGTGTGGTATTTTGAACTGAAATTTTCAACATGGGCTCATTCTGAAAACATAGCCCTATATACATTTCTGGAGATCGCAAATTATGTAGCCAGAGGTACATATGGCTGCATTTCGTCTTTAAACTCAATGCACAGGGCGGTACGACACCATTCCTTTGTCCGCTGTCCTCCATGTGAACGGCTTTGCTGTTACTAGTTTGTCCAGTGACCGTGTACGTCGACATGGAGCGGAGTTGACCGCTGTGACAGGGTTAGAGCAAATAACGGTTCCAGAAAGCAGGTAAGACACAAACAAAAGCCAAAAAATTCAATAAACAAGTAAATAACAGGGTGAGAATGTGGTAAAATCTGAAAACTTGGTAAAAATCAGGCCAAGGCTTTGATTCAGAAACACTTTGTTTTTGAGAACACTGTTGGTTGGGTTTAGGGAAGTGGATGAGCGCTGGTCAATCGGTGCTTTTGAAAACATTATCGGTTAGGTTTAGAGATGGGGTGGGTGGGTCAGTCGATCGTTCAGTCTACAGGGGCCTCTGGTGGATATATGCGAGAAGAACAGGCGTGAATGGCACTAGCGAGAGATATCTGAGATCTCAAAACGCGTACACGGCGTCGTCTGGTGTATTTGCAAAAACAAAAACTGCAAAAAAAAAAAAAAAAAAGCACCTCCTGGGACATATTTCTCGTTCACCAGAGATGTATATAGCGGTACATTTTTAGAATGATCATGGCTGTAGGAGATATTAGATATTGCAGAATATCGCACTGCTATCAGCTAAGGAGATTTGCAAACCAGACATTTATACAACAACTGTTGTGTGTACAGTGTGTGTGTGTATGTGTATATATATATATATATATATATATATATTAGTGGTGGGCCGTTATCGGCGTTAACGTGCTGCGTTAACGCGAGACTCTTATCACGCGATAAAAAAAATATCGCCGTTAATCTATTCTCAAAGTTGGGTGTGAGCTGGGTCTATTCTACGCAAGCTATGATGACTTTCACCTTGATAGTTTAGCGCGGATGTATACCTGACCGAGAGCCGTCTGGGAATGAAGTGCCCCTCTGAATCAAATCAGCAGGATGCCTGACTCTAACTGCAGTTAAGCAGTTTCACTTTAACTCACGAACATTTAATTCATGCCTTCGTGACAAACTGGGGTATTAGACGCAAATAAATGAGTAAGGACTGGTGAGAGTGTTATGGAATTTAATAACGCACGCCAAATGAGAAGAAAAAAAACGTCCGCATTTTGCGATGTGTGTGTGTGTGTGTGTGTGTGTGTGTGTTTGTGTGTGTGCGTCTGTGTGTCTGTGCGGTCCTTTACTGACAGCCACCTGTGTGGATCTTGTCGGAAAATATGGCGGAAAGTCCTACATGACGGGAATAGTTTGTCAGTATTGCCACTAATATCTGCATACTCCACGTCTCAATTCCATTTCTGTTTAGTTCAGTTATGACTTTAGTGGCATTAAGTAATCAAAAATCGCTGTTTAAATGGTAGACTCTTAATCAGAGTATTGTTTTAATCATATTAAAATCGTATTAAAGTATTGTTGCCCATGTAAACATACTCAATGTTTGACACACCGTCAGGGCTCTGTGAACTTGCCTTTGCGAAGCAGCATTTTCTGTATGTACGTACATCAAAAGCAAGTATGAAATCCCTGTTTGGAGCTTATGTAGGCCTACAGTTCAACATTCATGTTTAACTGAATAAACAGTTAGTAAACACAAGTACATCTTATTGAACATCATTTATTTTCATCACCAATTATCATAGTAGAACAGTTTCTCAAGCAGTTTGTGATGCATTTTGGAAACAGGAGATGAGCCCCTGGTCTAATGTGTCACCTGGCTTGAGAAACCCGTTCTCAAAGACTTATTATTTGGGTAGCACACATATTCAGAATGCCTTCGGCAGAATTCAAATGAGCCATTTTAATCTAGATTAATTTTGAAATTAATCTAGATTAAAAAAATTAATCTATGCCCACCTATAATATATATATATATATATATAAATGCATGTAAACTAATGGTTGCTACATATAATATATAAAACACTTTTATATAGATATACATAGACTGCTGGGATTTTAGTACGTCATAATAATATATTGCTTTACACATAACATACTTCACTATTAATAAAGGGAAATATGCCTTATATAACAATTTTGTAAGACAGCAACCATCAATAAAGCTCTGAAAACTGGTGTCTACCCAGACATGTCCTCATTAAAGTATCTTGCTGCTATTAAGCCATAATCAGTATGCCATTATTGCATAATGGGAATAAAGAGCAGTAACTAAAAGAAGAGTCGGGGCACTGTGTCCTTGTGCTGGCTGGGAATTGGGCAGTCCAGACTTGAGAAGGTCCAGGAAGGGGCTTGTCAAAATTAGATGGTAGCTGTTAGATGAGGAATTGTTTTTCCTCCCCAAATATACTGCGGTGGCGCAGTGAGTAGCACGATCGCCTCACAGCAAGAAGGTCGCTGGTTCGAGCCTCGGCTGGATCAGTTGGCATTTCTGTGTGGAGTTTGCATGTTCTCCCCGTGTTGGCGTGGGTTTCCTCCGGGTGCTCCAGTTTCCTCCACAGTCCAAACACATGTGGTATAGGTGAATTTAGTAGGCTAAATTGTCCGTAGTGTATGAGTGTGAATGAGTGTGTATGGGTGTTTCCCAGTACTGGGTTGCAGCTGGAAGGGCATCCGCTGTGTAAAACATATGCTGGATAAGTTGGCGGTTCATTCCGCTGTGGCAACCACTGATTAATAAAGGGAATTATAGAAGTTGAAAAGAAAATGAATGAATGAATGAATGAATACATTTAAAAAAAAATAAGTATTGAACAAATAAATAAGTATTGAACATAATAATATTTGACATGGAATTGAACCAGATTTGGGTAAAAACCCAAACAATACAAACATAAAAATAAAACAAAACCAAAAAATCTAAAAAAAAAAAAAAAATGAGTTGTGTCTAATAACAATGAAATGACACAAAGAGAAAGTGCTGAACTACTGAAGTGTATTTATTACTTTATATAAAAGACTTTGTTGGTTATGGAAGCTTAAAGACGACTGGAGAATGAAGTCACATGCATTGCTCAGCGTTTTTCACAGACTTCAACAGAGTGTAAAAATGTTGATGGTTCTATGGGTCTCTTCTGTCAAATCTGAGCTTTATTTTGTATTTTCTATTGGATTTGCATCAGATGATTGGCTGGGCCATTCTACAGCTTGATTTTCTTCCTCTGAAAGCATTTGAGAGTTTCCTTGGCTGTGTTTTGGATCATTGTCTTGCTGAAATGTCCACCCTGGTTTTATCTTCATCATTCTGATAATGTAGATGTTGGACTGAAGCAGCTGATATTCATTTACACTGAGAAAGGGCAGAGGGTTGCTGAAGAACTAATGAGAGATTTCAGCTCCAGCCTGGGCTTTCACTGCCTTTCTATACCTCCCTTTCTTCATGTGTTCAATACTTTTTCCCTGTGTCATTTTATTACACATAACTTAATTTACAAACTAATTAGTTTTGTTTTCATTGCATACAGTATATGGATTTCTTTGGTTGTTACCAACATCTAGGGAAAATTGTCAAGTCAACGGCACCTTTAGAAATATGTTTTCCTAGAAAAACGGTGACATGTTCAATACTTCTTTCCCCTACTGTAAAGGGTGTTTCCACACCTGCCTTATTTAGTTCAGTTGAATCGGACTAGAGTTTGTTTTCCCTCTTGGTGCAGTTCGTTTGGGCAGGTGTGAATGTAGCAGTCGCACTCGAGTGCGCACCAAAAGCAGACCAAAAAAGCGTACCAGACCTCCTTGAAGAGGTGGTCTCGGTACGCTTTCAAACGAACCCTGGAGCGGTTTGTTTGTGGTGAATATGATCAGAACTAAAACAGACCCAACCGTAAAAAGTACTTTTTTTTTGGACTAATCCAGATGCGCTGTCCCATCTTATGGGGTGTGGAGGAAAAATATTTGTTGACAGCGCTTTACCAACAATCTTAAACAGAGAGAGAGAGAGAGAGAGAGAGAGAGAGAGAGAGAGAGAGAGAGAGAGAGAGAGAGAGAGGAAAAACATTACCTGATGGATCGTTGGTAATATTTCCGGAAGATGACCATGTCGCAGTTTAGCTAAATTAATTCACCCCTCCTCCTGAAGTGACTTGCGTTGCACCTTCGCCGTTTGCAATGCATTAAAACATTGTTTTCCAGCCACAGCCGCACTTCATTCTCGAAATATATAGTTTATCTAAAGTGATGTATACAAACTATATAGTATATATGACCAGGGATACAATCAGCCAGCGCAGTCGTCCTTCCATAGTAAAAAGCAACATTTTGCGTCTGCCGGTTTGTTTACTTGTGGGAGTTCCATTGGCATTTTCCCACACATTAATTTTGACCAATCAAAAAACAGTTTAGGAAATACGTTCAATAACATCTGACCAATGAGTGATGTGGATTTTGTCACATGACTGCATTTTGGTTTCTTTTCAACTGGTTCAGACCAAAGCAATCAGTGTGGAGTGAAAAGGACCCAAAGACGGCAGAAAATGCTACAATGTGTCATTTGGTCAAATGAACCAAATGAACCAAACCACAGATGTGAAAGCACCCTAAGTCAAGTGGTATCGAGAATCTTTTCTGTTTGTCAGGACTCGGCTGTCCTTTTGCACCTATTCCATCAAATACGCAGTTTTGCATCCATGCAAAGAATTAGAAGGCGAGCATTGGCAGATTTTATGGCACTACTGAAGAAGCCAACAAAAACATCTGATTGGCAATGGAAGAATTTATAGCCTTTTATACAGGGCTTAATTTTTGAACGGTCAACTGCAGTACAATGGAATGAAAAATCTGGCTGAGGCTTAACAGAAGAATGGAAAGACCTGGAAAAGAGAAATCCATGGAAAACACAGTAGTGTGCACAAACAGCACACTACACACACACACTCAAGATAAAGTGATAAACAGCACACGGTGAGGAAAACATGCCACCACCAACAAAAGGGAGGTTAAGCCTTTCTGCAGTCGGTCACCAGTTCCTGAAATAAACCAAACACTCAATACATACATTAACAGAGCATGCTGGTTTATCATCCAGCCAGAGTAAAGCAAGACATTTATTTACAGTTGAAGTCAGAATTATTAGCCCTCCTGTGAATTTTTTTCTCTTTCAAATATTTCTTAAATGACGTTCAACAGAGCAAGACATTTTTCACAGTATTTCCCATAATATTTTGTCTTCTGGAGAAAGTCTTGTTTGTTTTATTTCAGCTAGAATGAAAGCAGTTTTTAATTTTTTAAACCCATTTTAAGTTCAATATTATTAGACCTCATAAGCATTATTTTTTTCTTATTGTCTACAGAGTAAACCATCCTTTTAATCTTTAAAATTTCCATTGAACAGAAAATGGGGGAAAAAAAAGACAGCGGGGCTAACAAATCTGACTTCAACTGTATATAGCACATAAACAATGGTAGTTCAAAGTGCTTTAAATACACAATTATAAAAGAACCATAAAATACAATTAAAGCTGCGAACAGCGATGAAAGGGGCCTTGCACCCGGGCTCACCACCTCCCAGTGTCAGGGTTTCGGAGAGGGGATAAAGGAGCAAGGACCCAAGTGCAGAGTGAATGGTTATTTGTTTATAATAAAATAAAATAAAAGGCAAAATAAACAACCATGAGGGGGAAAACACTAACAAAACAAATAAACAAACAAAACAAACTAGACTGGGCAGGCTGGCAGGGATCAGGACTGGAAAACATCAGGATAAGGCAACATACGATGACGAATATAAGCAGAAATAAATGAACACAAACAGGTGAACCTAATAAACTAATAATGGGTTAACAAGGAGGATGGGGCTAGACAATAGACGGGAGAGCACATGACACAAAGAGACAACACAAGCCATGTGCTCACATAAAACGAGACTAGAACACGCAGCCAATGAGAGAACTCAACAACACATGAAAACATGACAACACAAGCACGCGGTGCATGTAAACATGCACCATGTGCTAAAGACAACAAACACAAGACTGAACGCGAGACACGAGTACACGATGAATGAAAACACTCATCGTGCACTCACACATGCAGCGTGCATGTTTCATCTCAGCGCCGACCGAAACCAACGAGACACCACGCTGCAGACAGACGAACGTGAACACCCAGACGAGAGCGCGCAATCGCAAACACGCCCAGACCTCACGTGCCTGCATCAAGCGAGAACGCGCACAGCCCAAGCGTGCTCACAAATGCCGCTCGTACAGAAACACACAATCACAGAAAACAAATGCTCAAGCCGAGAAAACTCGAGCCGAGCACAACAGGACAGGAAAACACCAAAACAAGAATTTACAAGACCAGAGTGGCAGAACCCTGACACCCGGTGGCCTTAGGATGACAGAGAACAGCGGACAATATTAATTTAAGCTGATACTGTATATAAAAAACCTGAGAAAATCACCGATTTATGCCAAACTTCCTTCTGTCAGCAGGTGGCGCTGTGACTGTCTATTGGCATGTAGGTGTCTTCAGAAGAGAAATCTCATCAAACTTGTGAATTTTCATGCAGATCAGTTGTGTGTATAAGTACTCCCTCCTCCATGGCGAAACACTGAACTTTCAGTCCGCCACAAACACGCCCTTTTGCGAAAACTCTAGATCTTCACAATTTAGCGTCACAAAGACCTTTGGATTATACTAATGGAACTTGGATTCAATCTGATGAAATGTCTACGAGGAGTTTGTTACAATGTAATACATGTCATTTCCTATTTCCAGCAGGTGGCACTATGACTGTAACTGGATATTGGCATGTAAACGTGTTCAGGTCACGACTGCTATCAAACGTGTGGATTTTGAGGCAGATCAGACAATGCATGCCTGAGTTATAACAACTTCCTGTTTCGTGGCGAAACATCAAAGTTTGAGATGCCCCCGCGGACACGCCCTCTGACGAAAACTCTAGATCTTCGTAATTTAACATCGCCAAGGCCTTTAGATGACAATTCCCAATTTTAGTGTTGATCTGATAAAATCCCTAGGAGGAGTTTGTTAAAGTACAACGCCTGGCAGAGGAAGTTAAAAATATCTGACTTCCTGTTGGGTTTGAGATTTCGCTCCAAGAGACTTTTTTTGTAGGTTTTGGCATGTTTGATGTGTGTGCCAATTTTGGTATGTGTGAGGTTTAACATATATTGTTAAACCTTTAACAAATGTACATTTTCGACACTTCTGGTGTGTGTGCAAAGTTTTGTGAGTATTCGAGCATGTTTAGATCCATGAAAATGTGATTCATTCTAGAGAAGAAGAAGAAGAAGGAGAAAAAGGAGGAGAAGAAGAAGAAGAAGAAACAGAGCAATTCCAATAGGGCCTACACACCTTAGGTCCTCAGTCCCTAACAAGCAGGCGGTCTAACAATATAGCGCTCCCGAGAGAGAGAGAGCTGTAGTGCTGTGTGTGTAAGAATGACAGAGCGCACGCATCCGCCGTGGTGCTGTGTGTCGCTTGTTATACTGTAGTCTGTCTGGACTAGGGGTGTCAAAATTAATTGTTTCTTCGGTGCACCGCGATGCAGACTCGGACAATTCGGTATCGGTTCAGTAATAATTAGTGGTGGGCCGTTATCGGCGTTAACGTGCTGCGTTAACGCGAGACTCTTATCGCGCGATAAAAAAAATATCGGCGTTAATCTATTCTCAAAATTGGGTTGAGAGCTGGGTCTATTCTACGCAAGCTATGGGGACTTTCACTTTGAAAGTTTAGCGCGGATGTATACCTGACCGGTGAGCCGTCTGAGAATGAAGTGCCCCTCTGAATCAAATCAGCAGGATGCCTGACTTTAACTGCAGTTCGCCAGTTTCACTTTAACTCATGAACATTTAATTCATGCCTTCGTGACAAACTGGGGTATTAGACGCAAATAAATGAGTAAGGACTGGTGAGAGTGTTATGGAATTTAATAACGAATGCCAAATGAGAAGAAAAAGAAACTTCCGCATTTCGCGATGTGTTTGTGTGTTTGTGTGTGTGCGTCTGTACGTCTGTGCGGTCCTTTACTGACAGCCGCCTGTGTGGATCTTGTCGGAAAATATGGCGAAAAGTCCTACATGATGGTGCTAGTTTGTCAGTATTGCCACTAATATCTGCATACTCCACGTATTAATTCCATTTCTGTGTAGTTCAGTTATGACTGAACTACATAACTACAGTTATGACTAGTTGCATTAAGGTAATCAAAAATTGCTGTTTAAATGGTAGACTCTTAATCAGAGTATTGTTTTAATCATATTAAAATCGTATTAAAGTATTGTTGCCCATGTAAACATACTCAATGCTTGACACCGTCAGGGCTCTGTGAACTTGCCTTTGCAAAGCAGCATTTTCTGTATGTACGTACATCAAAAGAAAGTATGAAATCACTGTTTGGAGCTTATGTAGGCCTACAGTTCAAAATACATGTTTAACTGCATAAACAGTTAATAAACACAAGTACATCTTATTGAACATCATTTATTTTTATCACCAATTATCATAGTAGAACAGTTTCCCTGGTCTAATGCGCCACCTGGCTTGAGAAACCCGTTCTCAACGACTTATTATTTGGGTAACACACATACTCTGAATGCCTTCGGCAGAATTCAAATGAGCCATTTTAATCTAGATTAATCTAGATTAATTTTGAAATTAATCTAGATTAAAAAAATTCATCTATGCCCACCTATAGTAATAATCAAAACTGGTTATTTTGTACTGATGTCATTTATCTCATATGTGCTATGTCGCCACAGCTTACTATGGTGAGGGAGGCGAGCGCGAGTATTTACAACGCTCCAACTACTTAAACACGCAGAAACTGTGCTCAATTTCACTGCGTGTGTGTTTTGCTGTCTTTCACTGACACTGAACAGCAAAAGCCGCTATTTCACTGCGATTGAGAGAATGAAAGTATACCCTCTCACTCTCTAGAGAGAGAGCGCAGCGCGCAAGAGCCAATCGCAGCCCTTTCTGTTGAGCGCGTGACCAATCAAAGGGGTGTAAGAGAACTTGGTAGACAAGGATCTGAAAGCAAGCGGGATATTTATATTTGTTTATTTAATATAAATAGTATATAAATATATTTATACATTTTAATACAAGAATTGTTGTGCTGTGAAGAAAATATAAAACTGTGTATGGAAAGCATCGTCAATGCACCAAGATGCACTGAGATATCGAATTGAACCGAATCGATGGCATGATAATCGGAACCGAAACGAACCGTGAGACCAGTGTAGGTTCACAGCTCTAGTCTGGACTCTGTGTACCTGCTATGTGTATAGAAATAATGCTGATATGAGATATGGAACACAATCGGTAGTTGGCAAAAATATTGAGTGGATATGTTTGTAAAACTGACTTTGAAAGAGCCTCACCAGCCACAAACCTCACCGTCACAGGACACTCATGTCTCCTCACAGAGGGGCAACCAAAACTCTTTTGGTAATACCCAATTTCAACATGAGATTTTGGAAACCAGATTTAAATTTAGCGGGAACGGTAGGAAACAGGGCGGGTCGGGCAGCGGGTGAACAAAGACTGTATATACGGCGGGATCGGTCAGGTGCGGAATAAAACCGTAAAAATTCAGTCCCGCACAAATCTCTACTAACAAGTATAAGAAATAAAAACAACATCCGCACGTGATCTCAATTTTCCTTCCAATGCTGAAATGCAAAATCGCACCGCTTCTGTGAGTGATCTCAATTTTCCTTCCTAAAATGGAAGTCTATGCTGCCTATAAGTGTCTTTATAGTATATATGCTGCGTTTACATGACTGAAAGTATGGCAAACCCAGACGCATATCATGCCCGTAGCCGGGGGGTGGGGGGTGACGTGGAGCGGGTTCGAACAAACCACCCCCCACAGCCAAAAGGTCAAGAATTTGTCCTTTTAATTATTTTATGTAATTTAATATTATATAATATATTTATATTTAAAATATATTGTAATAAAGCATAATTTTAAATAACTATGGCCAGTAGTTTGCGCGTCACGTGACATAACCCACTGAGTAGTAACATTTGAATCTTTGATGCGACATCCATACTGAGTAACGCTATAGGTCGAAAAGAGCAAGAGAGGCAGAAAAGGCAGGCAGCGGCATCATTATCGCAAAATATTGAACCTATGTTCAAAAAGACTGCCAAACAGGGTAAGGCTAATGTTACTTACTTCCTAACAGGTAAAAATCTGTCCCTATCCATGAGGTTCTTCTCTTCAGAAGACCCACCCCTCACTGACAAATGTCCTGAATTTGTCCCATACATGAGCTCATTTGTCCTATTTTGACTTCGGTGCTTCGCTGCTTCGGTGGGACTATATAATCTGATGTAAGAGAAGTCTTCTTTTACTACTGTATTGTTTTTAAACAGAGAAAACATTGCAGGTAACTTTTATTCTAAATCTTGGACCTTATTCCTGAAATAAATCCAGGAATTTTCAAATGTACTTTTTTTTACCAAAGAGGCTAGAAAAATTCTGAAGAATTTATTATTATTGTTTTATTATTATTATTATTATTATTATTATTATTATTATTATTATTATGTTTTAATTATTATTTTGTTATTGAAATGGCCAAATTGTGACTGAGGACAGTTGAATGTGCTGGCCAGTTTGTTTTTTGTCTAATAAATGACAGTAGGCTACAGTTTTTTTAACTTTAAAACTTTAACAGATTCCTATTTTTTCCTAATGATATATGATTAAATAATTTGTATTTTAAATATTAGTCTTGTTTTCATTTTTCTTTATTGCAAATTTTTAGGAAATATTTGTAGTACATCAAAAAGTGTGGTTATGATGACATCTGACTAGCAAAAAAAAATGTACTGCGGTTAAAAATGTCACTAAATGCAGTATTTAAATCTCATAGTTAAATATAAAATGAGGCGTATGACTGCAAAAAGATCCACTTTTGGAGAAAAAAGAACCACCCCTTTCACCAGGCTGGCTACAGGCCTGATATGAATGCCTGGTTAATTTCAGAAGCATGGACATTCATGTGGAGTTGGTTTTATACTCATGCTATAACGCTTTTGGGAAAATGCCTTCCATTAGATTTTTGTTTTGTTCAGTCAGACAAACACAAGAACTGATGCTGGGAGAAAGATATTGGCTTGATGTTGTTCACCTCAAAGGTCTTAGCTTTGTCCAGGCTATTCAATTGTTTCCACATCAGACACTGAAAGCTATTTTTATAGACCTCCCTGTATGTACAGGAGAATTGTGAAGCTGGAACAGAAAAGGTAATCTCACATTGGTCTTTTGCTGACAAATCTCTTAATAAACCTGAGGTATTATGTGTTTGCAGTTAAATTTATAGGGTCTTTTTATGGAAAGAAAAAATAATCAAATCTCTTAAGATATACAGGATATTATTTCCATTTTTATAGAGATGTATTTCAACATTAAATCTGTATTTATAGAGTGAATTTATAAAGTATTCAGACCCTACTTCATCTTCATTTGTCTTGTTATAATGTAGCCTTGAGCTAAAATGCATTCAATTGTTTTCTTTTCAAATCACTTTGCACTGCAAATTGCAAAAGACATAAAAAAGATGATGACTTTGACTAGGTATTCAGATCCTGCTTGCTTTATAAGACTAGCTCAGATACATCCAATATATCTTGATTATCTTTGAGATCATCTTATCTGCACTTTGACTGGAGTCTACCAAAACTTGCCAACAAAATAAATGCTAAATTATAATCATTCATTTATTCGGCATCAACCTTAAAGGGCCATGAACCCACAGCCTTTGCTGTGAAGCTCTAAATTGAGCTCAGGTACATTCTGTTTCCACTGATCATTCTTAAGATGTTTCAGCAGCTTAATTGGAGTTCATCTGTGGTAAAGTCAGTTGATTGGACATGATTTGAAAAGGCATACACCTGTCTATATAAGGTCCCAGGGTTGACAGTGCATGTCAAAGCACAAATCAAGCATGAGGACAAAGAAATTGTCTGAAGACCTCTGAGACAGGATTGTCTTGAGGCACAAGGCTGGGGAAGGTTACAGAAAAAATTCTGCTGCTCTGAAAGTTCCAATGAACACAGTGGCCTCCATCATCCGTAAGTGGAAGATGTTTGGAACCACCAGGACTCTTCCTAGAGCTGGCCGGCCATCTAAGCTGACTGATCAGGGGAGAAGGGCCTTAGTCAGGGAGGTGATCAATAACCCGATGGTCACTCTGTCTGAGCTCCAGCATTCTTCTTTGGAGAGAGGAGAACCTTACAGAAGGACAACCATCTGTGCAGCAATCCACCAATCAGGCCTGTATGGTAGAGTGGCCAGACGGAAGCCACTCCCCGCCTGGAATTTGCCAAAAGGCATCTGAAGGACTCTCAGATTATAAGAAACTAAATTCTCTGGTCTGATGAGACTAAAATTGAACTCTTTGGAGTGAATGCCAGGCGTTACATTTGGAGAAAACCAGGCACCGCTCATCACCAGGCTAATACCATCCCTACAGTGAAGCATGGTGGCGGCAGCATCAAATCAAATCAAATCAAATCACTTTTATTGTCACATCATCAGCAGCACGTTTGCTATGATGAGTGAAAAGCTTAGGTGCTGGCTCCAGACAGTGCAAAATACAGACAGTGCAAATACAACGACAGTGCAAAATACAGACAGTGCAAAATACAACAACATACAATTGCAGTATTGTTTTAAGTATGGAATCATGCTGTGGGGATGTTTTTCAGCAGCAGGAACTGGAAGACTAGTCAGGATAGAGGGAAAGATGAATGCAGCAATGTACAGAGACATCCTGAATGAAAACCTGCTGAAGAGTGCTCTTGACCTCAGACTGAGACGACGATTCATCTTCCAGCAGGACAATGACTCAAAGCACACCGCCAAAATATCAATGGAGTGGCTTCACAACAACTCGTTGAATGTCCTTGAGTGGCCCAGCCAGAGCCCAGACCTAAATCCTATTGAACATCTCTGGAGAGATCTGAAAATGGCTGTACACCATCGCTTCCCATCCAACCTGATAGAGCTTGAGAGGTACTGCAAAGAGGAATGGGCCAAAATTCCCAAAGACAGGTGTGCCAAGCTTGTGGCATCATATTCAAAAAGACTTGAGGCTGTAATTGCTGTGAAAGGTGCATCAACAAAGTCGAGCAAAGGCTGTGAATACTTCTGTACATGTGATTTTTCAGCTTTTTTATTTTTAATAAATTTGCAACAATTTCAAAAACTCTTTTTTCACATTGTCATTATGGGGGATTGTGTGTAGAATGTTGAGAAAATAAATGGAATATGGAATGGAATGGAATGGACATTTTGGAATAAGGCTGTAACAAACAAATCCGGATGCACTGTATATCACTGTCAACATCTCAAAAAATGTGTTTTGGTGTTTCGTGACCCTTTAAAGTTCATTATTAGTAACCTAGTCTAGCTTAGTGTAGACTTGTTATTGTGTTGAATCACAGAATTAGGTGCACTTGTGACTGTTCGCTATAGTATTGGAAGCCAGGACATTAGAATTGGCTGTGCCCTCAAACAGTTCCCTATGTACCGTATTGGGCTGATTTCAGACACAGGCATGAGTTAGAAAGACACACACCTGAATCTCAAATACGTTCTGAGAGCTGAAATGGATATGAGAGATAAAAAAGCCAAGAGAAATGATTGCATCAAACTATACATCTGCAGGTTAAAGCAATTCTCTGCTGCACTGATGGTTCCCAAGAGCCCAATAGCCTCAAAAATTATTTAAGGAAGGAGGAAGAAGTTCGAAACAACCAGGACTTTTCGTAGATCTGGCCACCCACCCAAACCGAACAATTGGGAAAAGGTCTTGGTAAGACAGATGGCACTGAATCTAATGGTCTTGCTGGTTGAGCTCCAGAGATCAAGTGTGGAAATGGAAGGAGAATGATCACTGCAACACTTGGGTGGGGGAAAAAGAGAAAAGAAAAGAAGGAAAGTTCAACTTCCAAAAGCACCCAGACAAAACAGCACAAAAATAGCTTGGGGACGAATGTGACTGAGTGGCTCAGACAGAGCGTGGACTTGAACCCAATCAAACATCACTGGAGAAACCTGAAGATTTCTGTCTGCTGGCCGTCCAATGGCAGACTTAAAGCTGTAATTGCTGCCAAAAGGTTCCTCAACTAAGTCTTGAGTTAAGGGTCTGAATACTTGTGTAAAGTCTGGTTTTTGCTTCATCATTAGGGGACAAAGAGTGATGTGAAAAAGAAACGAAAACATTAGCATAGCAAGTCTATAACAACAGAATGTGACAAAAAAGGGGTTATGAATGCACTGCAGATCTAATTAGCATTTTTTTTTTGCTATAAGTGAGTTTTAAGGCCAAACTGAATTGTGTATATGAACTCTTAAAGGGTTACACTGTTAGACTTTGCTGCAATTTTACAGTTATTTACTGCAAACACGCCCAAATACTGTACGTTCTTTACAGTTCACTACTGTTATATGCACTGCATTGTGGGCAGTGTTGGGCACGTTCCTTTAAAAGAGTAATTAGTTATAGTTACTTCTCGAAAATAGTAACTGAGTTACATATACAAGTAACTAATTACCGGGGAAAGTAACTATTGCGTTACTTTAAAAAAAATCTAATTTGTCAAATGAGTATAAAATAAATATAAAACATTGTACACTAATCTACACTGTTTTAATGTTGTTGTGGGACAATGTGAGAGACAACAGGCCCTATTTTAACGATCTAGGCGCAAAGCATGACGCAAAAGCATTAAGGGCATGTCAGAATCCACTTTTGCTATTTTGAGGACGAAAAAATCCGCTTTGCGTCGCGGCGCATGGTCTAACAGGGTTGAGCTTATTCTCTTAATAAATTATAGGTGTGTTTTGAGAATAAACCAATCAGAGTCTCATCTCCCATTCCCTTTAAGAGTCAGTTGCGTTGCGCCATAGCGCATTTGCTATTTACATGGCATATTTTGTAAGTGGAAAAACTGAACGTTTCACTAGCGAGAAAACAGTTAAACAGAGCATCTACAGCTTGAGAGAATGAGTCTCCTCATTCTTTACTTTCACTTTCACTCTCGTGGATAAGGAAAGGAGTTGTACGCACAGACATCCATTAGCCTATTCATAATTAATTTAATTTGTTAAGCGCAAAGATTTATTTCTAAATTCAGTTCTAATTTCCAGCAAACGAATAAATAAACAATAATAATGAAGTGTGCTCAAAAAACTGAGTTATATCCAAACACACATGCTATGCCCCATATGGTCTAAAAGCTGACAGGTGGGCAAATCTAAGCTTGTTTTTAATAAAACAAATATAAATATGCATATAATAAATTCATTCATTTTCTTGTCGGCTTTGTCCCTTGCGGGGTCGCCACAGCGGATTGAACCGCCAACTTATCCAGCACGATTTTACGCAGCGGATGGCCTTCCAGCCACAACCCATCTCTGGGAACCTCCACACACACATTCACACTCATACACCACGGACAATTTAGCTCACCCAATTCACCTGTACCGCATGTCTTTGGACTGTGGGGGAAACCGGAGCACCCGGAGGAAACCCACGGGAACGCAGGGAGAACATGCAAACTCCACACAGAAACGCCAACTGACCCAGCCCAGCCGAGGTTCGAACCTGCGACCCAGCGACGTTCTTGCTGTGAGGCAACAGCACTACCTACTGCGCCACTGCGTTGCCCCATATAATAAATACTACTACTAATAATAATAACATTATACAAAAGCAAATTGTCATGAATAAACTGAAAAAGCCCCTCGAGATGAAGAAGGCATGAAAGCAGTGGTTTTTATACTTATGTAGAAAGTAATAATTATTGTAATATTTTAATCCTTTTTCATTTGTAAGGATATTTGCGTATTGCTGTACATCCTGTGTGTATTAAGCAATGTTTAAGCGAGGCGCACAACTAACGCGCTCTGCGCTGTACTTTAGACCTCCTCTTATCTGGTCTATTAAACAGTCTATTTTAGTTCCTCAAAATAGCAATGCGCCAGCAATGCACCTCAACACACCTCCTTTTTTAGACCAGAACACCTATGGGCGCATATATGAGCGCAAATGCATTTGCTATTTAAACAGCGTGGCGCAAAATGGCAAAACGACACTTGCATCAAGCTGAAACTAGCAGACAACATTTGCGCCGCACCTTGCACCACATTGCACTGGGTGTATGATAAAACCCAACGGCAGCATGTCCTCAACTATATATCTAGATATTATTTCGTTTAATTCTGTCTGAGTAAGAAGTGTTTGCAGTAGAGAAAAATTAAGCTTTATTTGCTTTGACGTCGTGGCTTCGTCTCCTCCTGAACATGTTGGATTTGTCATGGTTCTGACTCCTGGTTGTTGGCACCCTACTCTGCCTCTGATTGGCAAATGATGGAAATGTACTCTAAGCCAATCATCACGTTCTCAGTTACACCACGTTCACAGACACACCAATCATCATCACTGTTTAGTTATGTGTCCCGCCCCAGCTCCGAACACACACACACACACACACCCCAGAGAAAGAGAGGTCCTATGGCTAAGAGAGACGCTGCTCACATGAAAACCGCTTCAGTGTTCTCAATTATAGAAACGCACATTTTATTGTCAGTAACAGTAACGGGGATGTAACGGGGAAAACAGTAATTTATTCACGTTACTGAGAAAAGTATCGCCGGTTATTTATAACGCCGTCATTCCCATCACTGATTGTGGGTCATTTGAAAACTTTTACAGTAACTTACTACATATTTGCGGTATTCTACTGTACTGCTACTGTAGTTGAAGACAAAAATGAGACAGTTATTGAAGAAAATAGTCACTTGTTTGGAATTTATTGAATTCAATAGTAAATACTAAAAATAAAGGTCTGTGATGCTAGTGTGAAATGTTAATAAATTACAGTAAAAGTGCTGTAAAATTGTCATACTGCCAAATTAAAATGTGGTAAAGGGCATTTTACCATAATAGAAAGTAAGCGTTTTGCGTGAATGAATCGGCATGAATTGAGCGTTTAAAGTATGATTTACTCGAGTTAGAAAATCTGAACTTTAGCGGACATTTGCGCCACGTAAACTAATCAGGTTCTTGCTCTAGTATGGACATGATTAAGACGTAACGCTTGTTGTTGGTCTCTCGAGGGTAAATTCTCCTGCTGACACTGGACAACAGCTCATCAAACTGGGGTCTGATTTACCGCTGAAAGCTTCCATCATCCAGGTATAGTTTCTGGAGGAGTTGATGAACTCACAGAGCTGGGTGCACCTCAGAAATGATCTAGTGCACTCAGACACAACTCCGAAGGAATCTATGCTGTTTTTCAGCCTTCCTAAAGCACATAAAAGCACAGCTACTCTCTCAATAAAATCCATGTTAGCCATTTAGCAATGAAGCTAGAGTCACCAGGTAGACAGAAGCTCTGCCCATGACGTGAATCTGCAACAATTGTGAAGTGAATTTGACACGTGAATGAAGCGAGTAACTCAAAATGTTCATGCGTCTATTTACGCACGAATAGCATGATTTATTCGCGCATGCCACGTCTGGTGTGAACACAGCATAACAGTGTAGTTCGACCAAAAAAATGAAAGTTCTGGTAATAATTACTCACCCTCATGTCATTCAAATCCCCTGAGACTTTCGTTCTTCATTAGAAGATTCTTCGGTAAGATATTTTAGATGAAATCCTGGAGCTCTCTCATCCTCTATAGACAGCAAGGGTCCCGAGATGTTCAAAGTCCAGAAAAGGAACCAAACACATTTTCAAAACAGTTCGTGTGGCTTTAGTGGTAAAAATTATAATCATATGAAGCTCCAAAAACACTTTTGTGTACCAAAATTACTAAAACCAACTTTATTTGCCTTTGTTTTCTCTTATGTTTTCTCACATTTTCTGCTTCCATTATTATGTATTTGCCTTTAGAGTCAGCAACGCAATCGTCATATTGCAGTAGTAAACATACATTCTTACCTGTCATGGAAAACAGGTTAAAAAAAAGAAGCTTTTTTTATGATGTACAAAACTGTTCTTGGAGCTTCATATGATTACAGTTGAACCACTAAAGTCACATTGAATGTTTTGACAATGTTTTTATTCCTTTTCTGGACTTGTCTGACCCTTGCTGTCTATGGAAGCTGAGAGACCTCCTGGATTTCATAAACGAAGGTCTCAGGGGATTGAAACAACATGAGGGTGAGTAATTAATAACAGAATTTCCATTTTTTGGGGGGTGAACTAATAATCCTTCATGACATTTATACACCAAGCCATTTCTAAAATGTCGTCATTAGCAACTGCACTGATTTCAGTTTCTGCATGACAACTGAACTCCCACCCCTGCTCCTCTCCTCCACCCGCCCCCTTTGAGTCTGCCGTAAATGACGTTAATATAGGGAACCCAGACTGTAATTAGATCACATAGACTGGGATAAGTATTAAAGGCATTAGAGTAAGTGAATGAGTCTGGGACTGCAGGCTATTGTAGATGGGAAGGATATAACAGGTCATGCAGACAAAACAAATCAAGATTTTACCGTAAACCTGTAAAATGATGTACCGACCGTCGACTAAATTATTTAGGCATCTGCATTTTAAATAAAATCTGTGTGAATCTTACCTGTACAATTGTTTTTTTTTTTTACTGCAGAATAATGAATAAGGTCTTGGGTTGTAATCAGGATTTATAATTAACACCAGTCAATCTCATCAAATGAAGGTTGAAATTAAGTGGTGGGTGGCGCTAATCAACACACTAACCAGTTTGATTCATAAATGGTGTCTTATTACTTTAATGTAATTCCTAATTTGTGGAAAAAGTCTTAATTGCTACGCATATACAGTTGAAGTCAGAATTATTAGCCCCCCTGAGTATTCTTTCCCCAATTTCTGTTTAATGGAGAGATGATTTCTCTCAACACATTTATAAACATCATCTAAAATTTTTTAAAAGGCCACGAAACCCCCCTGTCTCAGCAGGGTGTTTTCACACCTCTAGTTTGGAAAAAGTCAGCAAAGTGGGCGTGTCCAGCTCTGTTTAGGTGGGAGTGTCGGGGGAGGGAAAAAAGGATTTGCAAATATGGGAGTTTCCATTTGAGCGAGGCAAAACAAACACACAGACGCAGGGGAGAAAGACAGTGACTGTGTTTACATGGGCATCAGTAATCGAATTATTTGCCAAATTATAATTTGTCGACTTTAACTGCAGTTTGGCACTTTCACTTTTTATTCAGGAACATTTCCTGCATGCCCCCGTGGCAAACAAGATATTGAAAGCGAGGAACTGCTGGCGAGTGGAGTTTTCACGAGTTCGCACTTACAGAAGTTTAAGAATAAAGCATATTTGGCGTGCTGTCCAGGGAGAGGGCTCTGAGCTCAAGGAAGACCCCTCCCCAACTCACGTTATTCCCCGTATCGGGGAACAGAGAGGAGTTGGGGATCGAGCGAAGAATCTAGCCCGACCTCAGAACGCTCCCCCCGAGTAGATAATGTTTAGGAAGTGCGGTGTTGGGGTGGTGGAGGGATGCTAAAGTCGTGAGATGATGCAGGTAGGACAACTTTGGAATTTATAGGGGTTTGGTCTAAATCTGATTGGATAATAGAATGATTGTCAATGACGTAAATAATTGCTGAAACGTCTGCGCGTGCTCCTCCCGAAATTTGTTTATAAAACATCACTTAATGCAATGATTGAAACCACACGGCAAATGGGAGAAAAAAATCCTCCGCATTTCTCGCTAACTTAGATGCACTCGGTAGGTAACGTCAGAAAGCCGTGTGTGTCTAGACTATCCTGTCACAAAATGCGGCGAAAATCCTACATGACAGTAATAGTTTGATTGTGGTCTTTACAAGTTTACATTCGGAGAGCAGCATTTACAGCGGAACTTTCAGTCTATAATGTTGTACTATAATATTGCTGTGATATTAACATACTGTAAACTTAGTAACTAAATAATTTTGACTATAGTATGTCTTTAAAAACTGAAAGAGCACTGCTGACGATATGAAGTAACTTTGCCATCTGAATGAACAAACAAAGGGCACTGCTCTGATACACACTTACCAAATCTGTAGACTCAGGACAATCTATACCAACTGGAGCTGTGTCTTTTTTAAAAGGAGACGAGCAGCAAATCTGGATTTCACCATTTTCAAAAAAGTTGCAAAAAGCTCTCGGGTAAAAATGTTCCTTACAAACGCATTCTGTTGCGTGCACTGTAATCCACATGTGAGTCCAGCTGCGCTCTCATAGCGGGGAACTGAAAACAAAACCTTCGTTGCAGCACAATAATAAACACAGCACAATAATAAACGTAACACTGATGACCCGTGTCTTCAAATTCTCGTTCTTTCACTTGTTTTGGCAACACAACGTGGCGTCTCTCTGTCGTCTGAACACTGTAACAGGTAAAAACTTTCTTCGAAGCTATCATGCATATTAATGAAGTTGCACCGCATACACAATAGATCGTGCTGATTGGTTTGAACAAAGTCTTTCTCATGAATTACTGCTGCACACTCAGAGACGTCACGATGTACTCGCAGGTACAGACATCCAGTCTCCACGCTGGATTACACACAAGTATCAAATCGGCGTGACGCAGCTTCAAAAATTCGTTTCAAACCGGAAGAACGAATTTGCTCAAAATAACGCAAAAACAAGCAATTTTCACTTTTTTGTGCAATATATGTGTCCTAATAGTGTTTATAGCAGCGTGGGACACATATATGACTGTCAACAGCTCAAAAAATGTGTTTTGGTGTTTCGTGACACTTTAATGACTCATTTCTAATAACTGATTTCTTTTATCTTTGTCATGATGACAGTCCATAATATTTGACTAGATATTTTTCAAGATAGTATTCGGCTTAAAGTGACATTTAAAGGCTTAATTGGGTTAATTAAGCAAGTTAGGGTAATTAGGCAAGTCATTAGCTATGTTTCCATCCAAAGATGTGAATCAAATGTATGTGCAAAACTGGAATATCGCATAAAAGACGTGTGAATAAAGCAGTGCTTATGAGCGTGATGAATCAAATGTCACGTGTACACTGTCAGGTCTTGATGCCCAATTCCGATTTGTTGCCTATATCTGATTTTATTATTATTTTTGGCCTGTACGTTTACACGTTCTTTTAATTGTGACCCATATCCGATTCATGTGTTTACACTTGCCATACAATTTATTCAGAGAAATTTGTGGTTACGAGAGAGATCTCAGGTCTGCTGGGAGCAAATTTTGGCGGGCTTTAATGAGGAGCAGTGGGTTTGAAATTTTAGGATAAGCACACACAGCCGGTTGGGTGGATTTAGCTAGTCGACCAGCCTGGTTTTAAAGGGGTTTTGGTCATTTCCAGCCTGGTCTTAGCTGGTCAGGCTGGAAAATGACCAGTTAAAACCAGCTAAAACCAACTTGACCAGCCTGGTTTAAGCTGGACATAGCTGGCTTTGGCTGGGCTCCCAGCCTGGCTAGGCTGGTCAAGCTGGTTTTCAGCTGGTCATCTCCCAGTCTGACCGGCTAAGACCAGACTGGAAACCAGCCTGGAATGGCCAAAACCACTCTAAAACCAGACTGGTTGACCAGCTAAAACCAGCCAACCAGCCTACACTGTAAAAAATGGCCTTAATTTCAACGGTAAAAAACTGTAAAAATGCTACAGTAAAAATCCGTAACCTGGTTAACAGTATGTTTCCTTAATAAATACGGCGAATAACCGTAAATTGACTTTCCCAGAATTCCCTTCATGGCACATCACTTTTTATGCTTTTTGTTGACATTACTATGGATCTTTTTAGTCGTTTCCCCCTCAGTTATGTACATTAGAGATTTATGTTGCATCTAATGTTGATAAACAATGTTTATTTCATGACTTTAATTTTATGCGTGTTACCATACTGGTGTTTAGTAGCTGTGTGAATGACACTGAGCACCTTCTTTACACTGATACACTTTTCTGATTGTGGGAAAAGTTGTTTGTGATGAGCATTGGTTCATTATGTAACTTTCTCATCACCATCTGCATATGGCTGTGTTATCATGTCTATCTGTGTAACACAAGATGTGATGTGTAGATGTTGGTAATTCAGAATACAGACATATTACCCCTATAAATTAATGAAATACTGTAGTTTACTGTAAAAATGGGAAATTACTTTTATGGTTTGTACCGTATTTTTAACGGTGAAATACTGGCAACCACAGCTGCCGTTTTTTACTGTAAATTTTACAGATTCATTTTTACACTGTAGGCTGGTTTAAGCAGGTTTTTTCAGAAGGGCTCTCATTGGCTGTAGGTAATCGACAATGTTATTTTCAATCAGAACACATTTCACACGGCAGTATTCTGAATCGCCGACAGCTCCAGATATTTAGCATGCCAAATATCTCACGGGTGTCAGCGACTCATCTGCGATTCTTTCAGATCACGTCTTTGATAGTTCACACTGTGTGATTGTCACATGCGTGCACGAGCACCGATTTGCCTTGTGATTTCAGGCATTTGTCTGCGATTTCTCAAAACCTGTCGGAGGGTCAAAATCGGGGCTAAATTCGTGCAGTCTGAACTCGGCATAAGCCGAAGGAAAATGAATGAATGAATGTCTATTGGTCAATTACACTAAAGTGTTGGCACTGCTTCCTCTTATATAATTTTTTCGTCCATTTTTCACCATTGCCTCCTTACATTTCACATTGTTTGTTGCAAATATGTGATGTATACATTATTCATACCTCATTTTCTACTGCTGATTATTTTCCCATCCTGTTATTTAACGGAAATCTCCCCTGCCTTCTGAGACTGAACACCCTGAACATAGTGTTGTTGATTTTGCTGCTGTCTGAGCACCGATAATTGCAGTACTGCATGTGTTGTTCCTTTAGTGGAGGGTGGCCAACTGTGTGTGCATATGTGTGTGTGTGTGTGTGTGTGTGTGTGTGTGATATTATTTATGCTGACCTGCTGGTAATATGAAGTGATGTTAGTAAAGCTGCCTGATCTCAGACCCAACTCTCAAAACTGATGTGCCTGGAAGCAGTAAGTGCTCTAAGGGGCTTCAAGTGTGTGTTTGTGTATGAGAGGGAGATATGGAGAGAAGCGGGAATATGTGCAAGTCAAATGGGTGCGATAGGCTGAGATGGAGTGAGTAAAAGTACACACACACACTGTCAGAGGCTCAGATGAAAAAACTTGTGGATGGGAGGTCACCATGGCAACGGTAAAGCCCAAAGGCTTGTTACCGAAACCCGGTTAATTATGGAGAGAGAAAGATAGCTTTATATCTCTCTCTCTCTATGTCTCTCTTGTGGATGCTCTCCTTCTATCTGTCTTTCCATCCATCCAGCCCTCCTGGAAAAGACACAAAAGGTGAATGAAAAAAAATCAAGAGGTGAAATAACAAAGGAATGAATGTGAAAGCACATACTGCCAGGCAACTGTAATGCACTGTGTAGACTAATGCACACACTGTGTACAGCTATGGGGGAACATTAGGAGACCATTCGGAGACCAACAGCGGCGCATTGGCTCAGTGGTTAGTACTGTTGCCTCACAGCAAGAAGGTTGCTGGTTCGAGTCCCGGCTGGGCCAGTTGACATTTCTCTGTGTTGTTTGCATGTTCTCCCCGTGTTGGTGTTGGTTTCCTCCGGGTGCCCCGGTTTCCACCCCAGTCCAAAGACATGCGCTATAGGTGCATAACTACAATGCATCCAGAAAGTATTCATAGCGCTTCACTTTTTCCACATTTGTTTATGTCTTTGTTAAGTCTTTTTGAATATGATGCCACAAGCTTGGCACACCTGTCTTTGGGAATTTTGGCCCATTCCTCTTTGCAGTACCTCTCAAGCTCTATCAGGTTAGATGGGAAGCGACAGTGTACAGCCATTTTCAGATCTCTCTAGAGATGCTCAATAGGATTTAGGTCTGGGCTCTGGCTCGGCCACTCAAGAGCATTGACTGAGTTGTTGTGAAGCCACTCCATTGATATTTTGGCTGTGTGCTTTGGGTCGTTGTCCTGCTGGAAGATGAACCGTCGTCTCAGTCTGAGGTCAAGAGCACTCTGAAGCAGGTCTTCATTCGGGATGTCTCTGTACATTGCTGCATTCATCTTTCCCTCTATCCTGACTAGTCTTCCAGTTCCTGCTGCTGAAAAACATCCCCACAGCATGATGCTGCCACCACCATGCTTCACTGTAGGGAGGGTATTAGCCTGGTGATGAGCGGTGCCTGGTTTTCTCCAAGCGTAACGCCTGGCATTCACTCCAAAGAGGGCAATTTTAGTCTCATCAGACCAGAGAATTTAGTTTCGTATGGTCTGAGAGTCCTTCAGGTACCTTTTGGCAAATTCCAGACGGGGAGTGGTTTCCGTCTGGCCACTCTACCATACAGGCCTGATTGGTGGATTGCTGCACAGATGGTTGTCCTTCTGTAAGGTTCTCCTCTCTCCACAGAAGTACGCTGAAGCTCAGACAGAGTGACCATCGGGTTATTGAACACCTCCCTGACTAAGGCCCTTTTCCCCCGATCACTCAGCTTAAATGGCCGGCCAGCTCTAGGAAGAGTCCTGGTGGTTCCAAACATCTTCCACTTGCGGATGATGGAGGCCACTGTGCTCACTGGAACTTTCAGAGCAGCAGAAATTTTTCTGCAACCTTCCCCAGCCTTGTGAATCGAGACAATCCTGTCTCGGATGTCTACAGACAATTCCTTTGTCTTCATACTTGGTTTGTGCTTTGACATGCACTGTCAACCCTGGGACCTTATATAGACCGGTGTATGCCTTTTCAAATCATGATATATATATATATATATATATATATTTATGGTGTCTCAGACTTCTTCATAGACCTGTGACAGGCTGCCCCAATGCTGACATCACCAGTCAACCTGTCTTTATTTGATACTGGTGCAAAAATTCACAAAGTGTTAATATGAATATGTAGATCCATACGGCAGACCAGATAAATTTATAGCGTTAGCTAGTTAGTTACATTGTGCAGCATTTCCATTCCGCTAGCTTAATTACCTTCATATTTCATTATGTATGATGAAGCATACAATTTAAATCCTTTGGCCAATTTGGTGGCCGGACATTTAGATGATAATGAGCATATTCGGTGGACATCTGTGATGCTTAACTTTGGTAGTTCCTGGAGGCTTCTTGTATAAAACAACTCCAAATTAGCGGCGAGGGAAAAACTGGGAGTGTTCTGCCCAGGTTGATTGGAACGCGAAAGTTGCGTAATATCCTATTATATAACGTATAAAACACTACTTACTACTTTCAATAACAAACCGCTGGCGCATATGAAATAGCGATGAGCGGAAGTGTTCTACCCAGGGATCCGGTTTGGTCACGTGACGTTCGACATATACCCTATTACAGTAAATTGAGTATTTGTAATTAGTTACTTTACACCACTGTTTATTTCTGAGAGTGCAGAGCAAATGAGAACTGTCAAGTTAGCTCTTAATTTTTTTCCATAGCTGTTCATGCATAAGTGTGTGTGTAACATGTCTAGACCTAAGGCGAAGAAATCCAATCTGCCCAGCACCAAGAGGCAAAGAGTGTTCATGTGGACAGACATGCTGATCCTTCTTCAGAATGAGCAGACATTCATGTGTAAACGCAGCGGTGAGTTTCTGTAGACTGACCTATACAGATTTGCTACGTTTGCAGTTTGTTGACAACAAACTCTTTATGGTAATTGCGAAAACAAAAATCATGTACATACTCATGCTGTTCCCCTTTTTTCCCCATCTGTTAACAATAATAAAAAATGATTTGACGAAAAACAGACTAAAAGTAATGTGCATATTCATTTTTGTTAGGTTTGAAGCCAAATATCATTGGTTCTCATGCGTCCCATAACTAACCACATTGCTTTAACTTCAAATATGATTCAAAATACATTTTAACACACTAATTCAATTCATTAATTTTAATTAATGGTTCCACTTCATTGTCTGTGTCTTTAACTACAATGCACTTTCATCAAAAAAGAGTGTTAGGCTGGTTAAAGGTTAAGTGTAGAATTAACAATGTAATTATAGCTGCTATTAAAGGAATTAGTTACAGATGTAATTAGAGATATTTTTTAATGCAAGTAAAATTAGTTTCTGTGGGGTTTATATTTTAGGCCAAGTCACTACCACTGAGGGTGAGCTAGAATTGAACTCTGGGGAATTGTGTATTATAGACTGCGATAATGACGAGAATTATTGGCTTCTCCAGTGCCCACTGGTTCTACCTGGTTCTGTCTCTGGGTGTAAGTAACATCCCACCCAGCTTCCCTCTCCCTCCTCTATTTTCTGACAGTTCTACAGCATAGTCAACACTTTGGTCTGCTGACCCTTTAAAGACCTGGTATACAGTGCATCCGGAAACTATTCATAGCGCTTCACTTTTTCCACATTTGTTTATGTTACAGCCTTATTCCAAAATTGATTAAATTAATTCATTTCCTCACAATTCTACACACAATACCCCATAATGACAATGTGAAAGAAGATTTTTTGAAATTGTTGCAAATTTATAAAAAATAAAAACCCTGAAAGATCACATGTACAGAAGTATTCACAGCCTTTGCTCAATACTTTGTTGATGCACCTTTGGCAGCAATTACACCTCAAGTCTTTTTGAATATGATGCCACAAGCTTTCAAAGCTCTAAATGCCTTAATTTAGAGCTTCACAGCAAAGACTGTGAATACTTCTGTACATGTGGTTTTTCAGGTCTTTTATTTTTAATAAATTTGCAACAATTTCAAAAACTCTTTCTTCACATTGTCATTATGGGGTATTGTGTGTAGAATGTTGAGGAAATAATTGAATTTAATCCATTTTGGAATAAGGCTGTAACATAAAAAATGTGGAAAAAAAATGAAGCGCTATGAAGACTTTCCGGATGCACTGTACTTCAAACAAAGTTATTTTTCCTTTTCGCTTGAGGGCCAAAAAGGGTAAAGTCCAGATCAGATATGCGGCCGGGCAAAAGTGGGATATGCACATCAATTTAGCAGCATTTTTTGTGACACTGTATAACAATAATTAATATTTTTACAGTACTGTGACGATTGGATTTAGGGTTGGGGTGGGGGTAGATCTTAATAAAACACAATTAATGCAAAATTTAATAAATAATATAAACAATTCTTGTTAACTTCCAGCCGCAATCTAGCAACCGCCAAAAAGAAGTTTAAACAGTCTAAGTGATCGTATACGGTTTTCGAAGCTTCTAACTAGGCATGGGGCGATAACCAGTTTTAAGGTTTACCATGATTTGGAAAAGTCAAGGTTTTAAAACCACTAACATTTTCTGTTATAACATTCCATAAATAAGTACTTTACTTAGTTTTTTTAGGGAAACAGTATCTCCAGCGAAAAAGGACCTTCAAAATCAAAAGCTGATTTACAGCACACGATTCAGGAAACATCAAGCAGCGTCAAGCTGTAATATCATTAGGCATTGATATTTGGTTGATTTTATGTTGGACATTGACGTCGATCTGACGTTGGGTCAACCTGAGTTTCATTTCTAAATGAAATGCAATGTCCCCACAACGTTGGGGTACAACGTTAATCTGATGTCATGTTGACGTCCTGTATAGAGTCAATCTGGGGCCATATGTACTTCCAAAATAAAAGAAAGTTTTGCAAACAAAAAATAAAATATTCAGCAAAAAAATAATTAATTAAAGGCAAATCTCCAAAAAAAAAAATCGCAATTCAAAAATGAATTTGAGAAATAAAAATTTATTTAAAAGTAAGGGAAAGGGAAAATTAAGTTTTGAGAAATAAAAATTTAATTTGCAAACAAAAAAAGAACTGCAAATAAGTGCAAAGCAGTGCAAAAAAAAAGTTAAATATTTGCAATAAAAAAAAAAGATATATATATATATATATATATATATATATTTGCAAAAAAATTTTTATGGCATTACCTTTACAAAACCTGTCCAGTCAATTGCAATTCCCGGACCTACTGGGCTGTAAGACCACCTAGGTGATACTGTTTCTCCAGGTAATGACGTTGTTTAAATGGAGGCATGTCCGGGGCTGCCATAAACGCCCAAGTTCCTTTGACTCCACCCCCTTGTCAAATCAAGGCCACAAAGTGAAATGCGCAAAACATGGTGCAAAGTGAAAACATCATTGCAAACTCACGGTTGACTAAAATGCTAATCAAAATGAGCATTGCAATTGACTGGACGGGATTTGAAAAGGTAATGCTATAAAAATGTTTTGCAAATATACATAGTCTTTTTTATTGCAAATTTTTTAGTTTTTTTTTTGCACTGCTTAATTTTTATTTGCAGTTTTTTTTTTTTTTTTTGCAAATTTCGTTTTTATTTCTCAAAACTTAATTTTCCCTTTGCAGTTCTTTATTTTTGTTAGCAAAATAATTTTTTTAAATTGCGATTTTTGAAGATTTGCATTTATTTATTTATTTTTTGCTCAATACTTTACTTTTTGTTTGCAAAACTTTCTTTTATTTTGCAAGTATATATGGCCCTAGATTGACTCCATAGTCCTGCAGTGTTGCCAGATTGGAAATGTCAAAGTATCGTACCAGAGCCTCAAAATTATTGTATTTGGAGGAAAATGATCGTACACAAGTCAAATGGAGAGTATACAGCTATTATCTAGACAAATAGCATTTTGATACAACGTACAAATTACCACAATACGTAAAAAAATAAAATAAAATAGGCGTACCTTAGTGGGAAGGTTCAAAGTCCACCTCCGAGTCGCTGTCATTAGCGTGTTGCCAGATGTTGAGAGATTCATTTTACGGTACAAATTGGACCGCAACATAGTGCTGGTTGGCTTGAAAGCAGTGAACCCTCCCGAATTTTTAACACACTCTGAGGTGTGCATGAGCCCATTCACAGTATCTGTAATGAGCTGATTTTGTGGCTTTGTTTTGATGAGATTAACTTTGGAAAAACATGTTCACATAACGCATTTGAATGGGTAAAAATGAGAACATCAAGGGCAAACCTCCGTCCTTCTCACTTTCTTCTTCAGCACAAATTTTTTAAACTTTATTGCTTAAACGATCAACCTCAACCTGAAAACTACTGACCCAAGCACAGCCGTGAGCAGCAGGAATGTTAACTCGTGAGAGAGAGCCATTCTCCACATTGATTGGTTGAGAAGATGTGACGTAAGATAACATAGAAAACGTGCCCAACTCCTTGTTCTCCTCACAGACAGTAGACACAAGATACAGCTAGATCAATAAGTAGAGAAGCCCTATGATTACAATGAAATTCTGTTTAAATGCCATAAAACATTATAGGATTTTTTTCATTATTGATCATACAGAGGTCAAAATATGTACAAATACAATAATTATCATACGTCTGGCAATGCTGACGTCCTGTGCCTTATGGGAAAGAAAGAAAGAAAAAGAAACTAAAAATACTGGATCATTTTCTTTATGTAAAAATATAATTTATTCATTTTTCTTTTGATTGAGAAATAAGGCCATTTTCAAAACTACTAAAATAATGTAAATATATGACTGTGTTAGGTTTAACACTTTCATTTGGGAGCCATATGCCCTTACAGTACTGATGATTTATCAGACAACAAATGGTCAGTGTAGTCTTTAAATCATCATTATCTTGCATTAGTCCTTATATGAAAAACCCATAACCCATGAGTAACCATTATTCCCTCTAGCAGGGTACTTAACCCTGCAGGTGAGCCCAGGGGAAAGTCTCTGTAATGTGATTTTTACAAGCTGCTTTGGTAAAGGCTTTTCCAATGACTAGTGAAAAAAAGACAGCTCAACATGCAATGCACATTTGTGGACATTTTTTAATCACTACAACGGTTCTACCCTTACCCTAAAACGAATAAAGCAATATTTCACAAATACATAATAATCTTTGGCCAGCTTACATACCTTTAAAGCCACTAAAAACTACAGCGTTATTTAGTATTTAGTCAAAAATCCACACCATTCATCATTATTCTGAAAAATGTGTGAGAATATGTTATCTTGTGTTCCACCAAGTCCAACAGAGTCTGGCTGCAGACACGATGCAGTCTCAGACGGTAAAGTCTAGATCGGATACACGGCCGGCCGGAATTAATATAGCGGCATTTTTTTATGACACTGTATAACAATAATTTATATTTTTACAGTACTGTGACGGTTGGGTTTAGGGTTGGGGGGGGGGTAGGGGTTAAAAAATACAGTTTATTGGGTAATTTAATAGATAACATAAATAATATTCAGTACAACTTCTGTTTTTACGCTTATGTGATGGTTGGGTTTAGGGTTGGGGTTGGGGTAGACGTTAATAAAATACAATAAATCGGAAATTTCATAAATAACATAAATAGTTCTCGTTAACCTCCAGCCACAAACGTATCCGATTTAGCAACAACCGTCTTAGGCTCCGTTTACACTAATACGTTTTCGTTTTAAAACGCATAAGTTTTGCTCCGGTTACGCCATCCGTCCACACTACGCCGGAGTTTTCGAGCCCCGAAAACGGAGCGTTTTGAAAACGCTGGAGAGGTCGTTTTCATTCTAAAACGCTGCTGCTCCGTCTCAGTGTGGATGAGGGAAAACGGAGACATCTGAAAACGGAGGCGTGGCTGCTGAGATTCGCTACCTGATTGGGGCTTTTGGGTCATTGCGTATCCTTCCCTTATTCGTCAAGCCCCTATCACATGACTATAACGCTACCGGAAGACGGCAGACCAGCCTTCACTGTAAATAACAACATGGACACAGAAATGGGAGCGTTGTTTGCACTATTGTCCGTTTTAGGCGCCATTGTGCAGTTAAACTCTGCCTTTTTTACTACAGCAGCTGCATATACTCGCAAGAGGCAAGCTATTGTTCGAGCACTCGCTAATCGCTCGCGTTCATCGTTCAACCAGCGTTTGTTGACTTACAATCACCAAATGCCGAGCGAGACACATGCTTCCTGTTTATACTTGAACGCGCATGCCCAGAGTGCGCGAATGGTCACGTGATATACGTTTTTGGTGAAGTAGTGTGGATGGAGATATGTTTAGAAACGCTAGATGAAACGCTAGTGTGGACGCGGATCCTTTTTGATCTAAAACGCCGTTTCAAAATGAAAACGCATTAGTGTAAACGGGGCCTCAGACCTGTGCAATCTCAGCTGCACATGCGCATTCAGAGTGATGCAATCTCAGCCGCTCATGCGCATTTAAACACGTGTATTCTGGTGCACGCGCACGTTGCTGCGGGTCAAAGACGGAAACACGCCAAAATACCGTTTACAAACTAAAGGTACGACAGACAAAAGAAGTACCTATGTATCTACACACATAATTATGTCACGAGGTAGCCTGTAAACTCCTATTATAAAAAGATTCGGGTCGCGGCCAGGATTTTATTTAAAATAATAGCTGATAGGCATTTCTAATATTGTCTTAATAACTTCATTACTTCACACGTCTAAAATGTGTTTATATTGGCAAAATGCATGCAGGTTTTGAACAATATTAGGGTGAAATGAAAAGCATTATGTTTAGTAGTACCTTGATAGTAACTTGACAACTAAACATATGGTAGGGGACAAAGGAACAAGAAGAAGAAAAAAAAAGAGATATGCAGATGGCGACCTCACCTTCACTTGAGTATAATCAATAAATTAGAGTGAATGAGGAACAAGGAGAGACAGAGAGCAGCCGAAGCTACATTCATTTTCCTAAGGGCTTGCATGACGTATAAGAGCTCCTGAAATGCATACATTAAATCATTTATGTGTTTTGGGAATATGCTTACCTGTGTGGAGAACACTACAGATGGACCTGTCTCAAAGGAGTAGTGATTCCTGTGGAGAACACAACATGGCCTCCATCTCATAAACCAACAGTGAATTTCTGTCAGCCACACCAACCTTTATTAATGGAAACCCTGTAATAGCCTATTTAAAGGTGAACTGTGTGAATTCTGCACCAACTAAGAGCACCTTTTCTTTTAAGAGAGCGAGAGAGAGAAAGAGAGAGAGAGAGACAGAGAGAGAGAGAGAGATTATGTATAAAGTGTGTGAAAAAGTATTTATCTCCTTACTGATTTCTTATGTTTATTTCACTTTAATGTTTCAGATATTCAAAAAAACTAAATAGTCAAAAATAACACAAGTAAACACATCATGCAGTTTTGAAATGGAGGTTTTTATTATTAAGGGAAAACAAAATACAAAACTACATAGCCCTGTGTGAAAAAGTCTTTGCCCCTAAACCTAATAACTGGTCGGGCCAAACTTAGAAGTAACAACTGCAATAAAGTCTGTTACATTGGAGGGTTTTCAAGAATGAACCGCCTTTTTAAGGTCACGCCACAACATCTCAATAGGATTCAGGTCAGGACTTTGCCTAGGCCTCTCCAAAGTCTTAATTTTTCTTTCAGCCATTCATAAGTGGACTTGCTGGTGTTTTTTGCATCATTGTCCTGCTGCAGAACTCAAGTTCACTTCAGCTTGAGGTCACTAACAGAAAGCCGGACATTCTCCTTCAGGATATTTTGGTGCACAGCAGAATTGGTTAAATTTATCACAGCAAGTCCTTCAGGTCCTAAAGCAGCAAAACAGCCCCAGACCGTCACACTACTACCACCACCACACTTTACTGTTGCTTTGATGCTCTTTTTTTTTCCACAGAGATCTATGTAGTTTTTAGATTTTGTTTTCCTTTAATGATAAAAAGTTTCATTTAAAAGCTGCCTGGTGTGTTTATCCTTGACTAATATTTAAATTTGTTTGATGATCTAAAACATTAAAGTGTGACAAACATGAAAAAGAAAATCGGTAAGGTAACACTTTTTCACACCACTGTGTGTTTATGTACAGTTGTAGTCAGAATTATTAGCCCCCGTTTGATTTTTTTTTCTTTTTTAATATTTCCCAAATTATGTTTAACAGAGCAAGGAAATTTTCACAGTATGTCTGATAATATTTTTTCTTCTGGAGAAAGTCTTATTTGTCTTATTTCGGCTAGAATAAAAGCAGTTTTTAATTTTTTAAAAGCCATTTTAATGTCAATATTATTAGCCACATTAATCTATATATTTTCTGATAGTCTACAGAACAAACCATCATTATACAATAACTTGCCTAATAACCCTAACCTGCCTAGTTAACCTAATTAACCTAGTTAAGCCTTTAAATGCCACTTCAAGCTGTATAGAAGTGTCTTGAAAAATATCTAGTCAAATATTATTTACTGTCATCATGGCAAAGATAAAATAAATCAGTTATTAGAGATGAGTTATTAAAACTATTATGATTAGAAATGTGTTGAAAAAGTCTTCTCTCCTTTAAACAGAAATTGGGGAAAAAATAAACAGCGGGGCTAATAATTCAAGGGGGCTAATAATTCTGACTTCAACTATAGATATATTTTCTCCTTACTAATTTCTTGCTTTCTCTTATTTTTAACTTCCATTAATAATCCTCAAAATCACACCACAGATGAGCCAAAAGTTGACAAGCTGGACTATTGAAACAAAAAGTGAACTGTATCTTTAATGATAAAAAAGACAAAACTGTGCATATCTCATATTTATAAAAGCAAATAAAAAATAAACACGTTTTTGCATGACCCGTGATTTATTAATAGTAATACTTATATATACAGTTGAAGTCAGAATTATTAGCCCCCCTTTAATTTAAAAAAAAAAAAAATAATTCCCAAATGATGTTTAGTACAGAACAAACCATCATTATACAATAATTTGCCTAATTACCCTAACCTGCCTAGTTAACCTAATTAACCTAGTTAAGCCTTTAAATGTCACTTTAAGCTGTATAGAAGTGTCTTGAAAAATATCTAGTCAAATATTATTTACTGTCATCATGGCAAAGATAAAAGAAATCAGTTATTAGAAATGAGTTATTAAAACTATTATAAAACTATTATTAAAACTACTATTTAGAAATGTGTCTTCTCTCTGTTAAACAGAAATTGGTGGAAAAAAAGAAACGGGGGCTAATAATTCAGGGTGGCTAATAATTCAGACTTCAACTATATATATATATATATATATATATATATATATATATATATATATATATATATATATAAGGTAATGTACAGTCAATTAAATAACATATTTATAATTTTTTAACTTACCTTCTATTAATAATTCACAAACTCACACTGCAGATGAGCCAGAAGTTGTATCTTTAATGATAAAAGACAAAACTGTGCATAATTCATATTTTTAATAAGAAAAATAAATAAATCTGTTTTTGCATGTCCAGTCGTTTATTAATAGTAATAATTATATATATTTACTGTGTACAAGGTAATGTACAGTTCATTAAGTAACATATTTATCATTTTAAACTTGCCTTCCATGAATAATCCACAAAATCACACCACAGATGAGAAGTTGACAAGCTGGACCACTGAAGCAAAAGGCGAACTGTATATTTTATGATTAAAAAGACAAAACTGTGCTTAATTCATATTTTTAATAGCAAATATATTTAAATATAATAAATAAACACGTTATTTCATGTCCAGTGATTTATTAATAGTAATAATTATATATATTCACTGTATATAAGGTAATGTACAGTTCATTAAATAACGTATTTATAATTTTACGCTTACCTTTCATTAATAATCCACAAACTCACACTGCAGATGAGCGAGATGATGACAAACTGGACCACTGAAACAAAAAGTGAACTTTATCATTGATGACAGAAAAGCCAAACCTGTGCATAATTTATATTTTTAATAGCAAAAAATAAATATTCATTGAAACAAAAAGTGAACTGCCCTGTATCAATGGTTCAGGCAGGTGGTGTAATGGTGTGGGGGATGTTTTCTTGGCACACTTTGGGTCCATTAGTACCAACTGAGCATCGTGTCAACGCCACAGCCTACCTGAGTATTGTTGCTGACCATGTCCATCCCCTTTATGCCCGCAGTGTCCATCTTCTGATGGCTACTTCCAGAAGGATAACACCATGTCATAAAACACGAATCATCTCAGACTGGTTACTTGAACATGACAATTAGTTCATTGTACTCAAATGGCCTCCACAGTCCCCAGGTCTCAATCCAATAGAGCACCTTTGGGATGTGGTGGAATGGGGAATTTACGTCATGGATGTGCAGCTGACAAATCTGCAGCATGTCAATATGGACCAAAATCTCTGAGGAAAATTTCCAGTACCTTGTTGAATCTATGCCACGAAAGATTAAGGCAGTTCTGAAGGCAAAAGGGGGTCCAACCTGGTACTAGTAAGGTGTACCTAATAAAGTGGCCGGTGAGTGTCTATAAAAGGTCATGTACGGTCAATTAAATAACATATTTATAATTTTTAACTTTTCTTACATGAATAATCCACAAAATCACACCACAGATGAGAAGTTGTCAAGCAAGACCACTGAAACAAAAAGTGAACTGTATCATTTATGACAGAAAAGCCAAAACTGTGCGTAAGGTGCTCGCAATTATTGAATTCTCATTTCCTCTAACCGAGCAGCGAATATTCTTACTGACAGGGATATTAACAAAGCATAATATAGATGCAATTAACCTAAAAATGACAAGCCATTCATCATTTCCAAACAGGGTCAGTAGATCACATTAACAGCCCGATCACAACAGCAGCTCTTTCTTCAACATATGCTTGTTCCAACAGGCTATAGATACACTTTATTATGCATAATAAAAGGCGCGCTCGCTGTAGGGTGTGCTCTGTATTCTTCTAACATTTATTTTGCAAGATATTTATGTTACATAAGCTTATGTTGAGGCTTTGAGTGTGCGCATTTAACCCTCCTCGGGGGTTCAAACCGCCTCTTGGGCTTGATGCCCACGCGCTCCACTGTACCACTGACACAGCGAGTACTCTATCCACTGTTGACATCATACACTGATATGAATAATTTCATTGTGGTTTATGCATCAGGACTGAGCTTACGCAACTGGATAGTTTTACTCGGTTTACCAGGCACACGCAGACATCCTCTCAAGTCTTTATCCTGGGCACATAATTTATTACATGAGAAAGATAGCAGTTTAATGGTTGCAGATTTATGGACTATGATGCTCTTTAGAGTTGTAGATGTGCTTTAACCATGACTGAATGTATTAATGGTAACTAAGCACATGCTTTAACTGCTAATTATTAACATTTTATGCTTATAGATTTTTTTGTTGCTGTTGCATATAATATTCTTACATAAAAATGAGTGTGAGAAACAAAAAGAATCTGGAAAAAGCCATTTATAGCTTTTTGTTGTTGTTAATTATTAATTAACATTAGATTTTTTGCATTTCTTACATTCTTACATTGCTTACAAACCTCAAAGTACAGTACAGGTGACACCTCACAACCCTCATGACAGGATTTGAGCTTATTATGGAGCCATAATTTCTGTTATACACACACACACACACACACACACACACACACACACACACACACACACACACACACACACACACACACACACACACACACACACACACACACACATTTGAATTATTAGCCCGCCTTTTAATTTTTTCCTTTTTAAATATTTCCCGAATGATGTTTAACAGAGCAAGGAAATTTTCACAGTATGTCTGATAATATTTATTCTTCTAGAGAAAGTCTTATTTGTTTTATTTCAGCTAGAATAAAAGCAGTTTTTAATTGTTTAAAAGCCTTTTTAAGATCAATATTATTAGCCCCCTTAAGCTATATATTTTTTTGATAGTCTACAGAACAAACCATCATTATACAATAACTTGCCTAATAACCCTAACCTGCCTAGTTAACTGAATTAACCTAGTTAAGCCTTTAAATGTCACTTTAAGCTGCATAGACGTGTCTTGAAAAATATCTAGTCAAATATTATTTACTGTCATCATGACAAAGATAAAATAAATCAGTTATTAGAGATGAGTTATTAAAACTATTATGTTTAGAAATGTGTTGAAAAAATCTTCTCTCTGTTAAACAGAAATTGGGGAAAAAATAAACAGGGGGGCTAATAATTCAGACTTCAACTGTACATACAGTTGAAAGCAGAAGTTTACATACACTGTATAAAAAAGCAGATAACCATTTAAAAAAAGTCAGATGTTAATGTGACTAAACTTTTTCTCTTTTAGTTAGGTTAGGATTATCACATTTGTTTCTGTTCTGCTTAATAGCAGAATAATGAGAGAGAGCCTTTTTGAGAAATTGTTATAACTTTTCTTGAAAGTCAAGTTTACATACAATAAGATTATTATGCCTCTGAGAAAGCTCAGATGATGGTGTCAAGGTTTTGGAAGTTTCTGATTGGCTAATTGACAACATTTAAGTAAATTGGAAGCACAACAGTAGAATAGCAGAAAACCTCAAACACACTGCTTCCTTGTGTGACAACATGGGAAAATCAACAAGCCAGAATCAACAACAACGCCAGATTACAATTTGCTAAATTACACTGGGAAAAAGACACATTTTTGGAGACATGTCCTGTGGTCTGATGGAACTAAGATTGAACTGTTTGGCCATAATGGCCAGTTTGGAGGACAAAGGAGAAAGCTTACAAGCCTAGGAACACCATCCCAACTTTGAAGTATGGGGGCGGCAGCATCATGTTGTGGGGCTGTTTTGCTGCAGGAGGGACTGGTCCACTTCACAGCATAGATGGCATCATGAAGAAAGAACATTATGTAGAAATACTGAAGCAACATCTCAAGACATCAGCCAGGAAATTAAAACTTGGCCACAAATGGGTTTAGGTTTGGGGAAGGTGTAGACGTTAATAACTGTGATAGTTGGGTTTAGGTTTGGGGTAGGTGTAGACGTTAATAACTGTGACAGTTGAGTTAAGGATTGTGGTAGGTTTAGACATTATTAAAACTGTGATGGTTGGGTTTAGGATTGGGGTAGGTGTAATTTTTAATAACTGATGGGTACAGCTACATCTTGCTGAAAACATAGTTTTGACATGTGGGTCTCCATAAGTTCATGCTATGCCTCTACTACAAGTTACACACCCTTCATGTTACGCTAGTCTTGCAATTCGCAGACAGACACTACTCCAAAAATACACTGCAATGTATGTAAAAAAAAAAAAAGAAAGAAATTCAATAAAGAGGAAAAATCAATAGAACAATAAAAATTTATAATTTAGCAGAATTTTTGTAAAAAATAAATAAATAAAAAAGTAAAGATATTAGATGATCACATTCTTATTTTAATGAATATAACTGTTGTAATAAAACTGTTATGTTTAAATGCGTCAAAATATATTCTCTATAATCACTGAGAAATAATTCATGGTTAATTGTTATTCATTTTCAAAAGGGGTTTTACTCATTTATGCTGTGCAGTGCGTGTGTGCGTGTGTGTGCGTGTGTGTGTGTGTGTGTGTGTGTGTGTGTGTGTGTGTGTGTGTGTCTACTACTATCTAGAATAATCATTAACCTTATCAATAAACATAGTTGTACTGCAATCAATCTAAAAATAAATAGATAATGTAACAAGAAAATATTACAACAGACAATGCATATATTTTAATAATGTGTGATTTGATTTTTGTATTAGTGTATTGATTGATTTAAAAAAAAAAGCTTACAGGGATCACGTCTCTGGACTGAAGCTCATATACAGTATATAACAAAGAAAGCCCTCTCTTGAGGAATAAGACTGACTCCCCTCCGTCAGTTCGTGACATCCGCACCCCCTGAGCACATAAAGCTATTATTCCAGTCTCCTGCTCTGTCTGGGCTGATGAACGGCCGCTGAAAACATCCTGCGCTTGACATCGCTGAGAAATGGCAGGCGAATCAAGCTGACACGAATGAGACAATACAGCAAGCTCTTTAGCGGTGGGATATCTGATTCACTTCAATGAGTCGGTTCGTACAGGAGGTTCGATTAAGTGAGTCGGTTCTTTCGAGTCGTCATTTTAAAACGTTCCTTTCCAGAGACGAGTTTCTCAATCATTCATTCAGTAATTCATTCAGTGACATTATAGACAAATACTGCTAAACATTTGTTTCACGTTTTGAATGTTAGCTTTTTGTTGCTATATTAGGCCTAATGTATTACATGTGCAAAATATAGGCTAGCTGTATTTTTTGTATTTTGTCTCTTAAACCTTACTAAAATTATTTGTATTGTTTTGTATATTTTAATTAATCCTGTAGTATTTTTAAAAATATGTTTGTCTGAAAGTAACAACTTCAATTCTCAGTAAGTCTGTAAAGCAGAATTGACAGTAAAGCTAACTTTTGACACATATACAGCTGTGTTGTGGTCGATACTGTTTTAACTTAAAATGTGTCCTTACTTAAAGATTTGTGGCTTTAACTTATCGACCACAACGCAATAGTATATCAGACATCATCAAATAATAATAATCTCTGGCCAATACTTTTGAACGAATCAAGGAACCGACTCAATTGAACAATTCTTTTGCGAGCCGGACAACTCTACGCTGTGAACCGAGCGTGAATTATGCATTCGAACTAACAAGGGAAAGTGATGCTCAGAGAGGAGGACACAGGACTTAGAAGATGCATTAAAAGGGCGATGAAGTTATATGAAGCGGGTTCCCGTCGCAGCGTTATGTAGCTACGCACCTATGGTTTATTTAGTTTAGTGTTTATCGCCACGAATCGCGGAGTGGATGTTTTTTTTTGCAAAGGAGAAAACGATAGTCGATATCGGATGGTAGGTGAAAGAAAAGAAACAGGAGGGTTTTATGTGGGTAATAATGACTTACAGGCTACAGCGGACCGTCACTTAATTTCTGATTTACAGCTTGAATAGCGTGGAACTTTGCAATTACAAGGAAATAAAAACGCGTTTTTATTATCTATCTCAATGGATGGAGAGACAAGCAAAGGAAGGGCTGTCTGATAATATAGGTAAGTTCTTTTATTATTGCATTTTGCTGTGTGAGATCACATTAAATCGCATTGCTGTGCGAATGACTGTGAATACACTGTATTATGACAACAGACGCGTTTAGCGCAGTCAAATTAAGCAGAACTGTCACCGCATACAAAGCAACTGCTGAGACTTTCACCATTTTTGGGGTTCTTGCAAGAAAAAATGAAATACTGGTGAATTAAGCCTAACAAGCAGTACATATGAGCTGTTCACACGTGCTGTGTGTTTCTGCGCAATCTATTAATTGTTGCTTTATGGACACACGCGTGTTTGGAAGCGTCGCGTCCAGAGCGTTATTGCTGTTTAAGGCGCATTTATTCGGGATAGCCTAATAATAGTTCATCCTTCAAAAAATGTGTTCCCTTTCAATTCAGTTGTTCTTCGTAAGGAGATTAAATGGTCGTTTTAATCATTTTGCGCGAAAAGTTCGCGTGCTGGTCATTAGCTACCTCATGATAAACGCTTGTGTGTTCTGGCTTTGGCGCGAATAATTGCCATTCATAATATGCAAGTGGAACCAGTCTGACTGGGAATGTAAAGTTTACATGTATCTACCGGTTAAGCATGCACCGTTGCTGCCTTTTTTCTGATGCAGTACATTGCCAGCAAACTATTTTATGTTTAATAGACGTCTAAACGTAGACAGCTCGGCTAAAACAAGGCTTGGACTGTCAGTGAAATCTAATAGACATTTAAGAATAGCCCAAAACTAGACTAGTCGTCAGATTAGACAGACTTTATATGTGTAGTCATTCATTTCTGTTTATTTGATGACTAGTCTAGTTTTGGCCTATTCTTAGACGTCTATTAGATTTTCACTGACAGCCCAAATTTAGCCTTGTTTTAGCTAAGACGAGACGTCTATTAGACATCTATTAGACATCTTTAAAAACAAAAAATGCTTGATGGGTTGTTTTCATGCTTGAGTAAATTCCGTCAAGACAGGTGTAAGGGTAATTGAACGTTATTTAATGGTGTATATTAACACAATCTTTTAATTTAATTAAATTTATTCCAAGAGATATACTCTTCAAGGTATTGCAAGCTATTTCTGTGGACACCAAAAATAAAACGTGCCTTCTACCTGCCACTGGTGTCGTGAAAAATAACACCTGTGTGTCTCTGCGAAAAGGAGTCAGGAGACTGGCCATGCTTCTTTTATTATCAATGGGAAGCTCTTTCTGCCTGTCAATCACTTTGAATTTTCAGATTACTAACGTTGGGTAGGTTGACATGTCTTTGAAGGGCGGGGTTTGGGAAGAAAAAAAGTTACATGTACCTACCGGTTAAGCATGCACTGTAGCTGCCTTTTTTCCATTAATGCAGTACATTCCCAGCAAACTATTTTTTTAATAGACGTCTAATAGACACCTAAACATAGACAGCTTGGCTAAAACAAGGCTAAACTTGGGCTGTCATTGAAAATATAATAGACGTCTATAAGAATAGCCCAAAACTAGACTAATCGACAGATTAGACAGACTTCATATGTGTAGTCATTCATTTCTGTTTATTTGATGATTAGTTTAGTTTTGGCCTATTCTTAGACGTCTATTAGATTTTCACTGACAGCCCAAATTTAGCCTTGTTTTAGCCAAGACGACTATGTTTAGACGTCTATTAGACATCTTTTAAAAAGAAAAAAGGCTTGCTTGGTTGTTTTCATGCTTGAGTAAATTCCGTCAAGACAGGTGTAAGGATAATTGAACGTTATTAAATGGTGTATACTAACACAACCTTTCAATTTAATTGGATTTAATCCAAGAGATATACTCTTCAAGGTACTGTAAGCTAATTCTGTCGACACCAAAAATAAAACGTGCCTTCTACCTGTCACTGGTGTCGTGAAAAATAACACGTGCTATAAATCGGCGAAAAGGAGTCAGGAGACTGGCCATGCTTTCTTTATTGCCAATGGGAAGCGCTTTCTGCCTGTCAATCATTTTGAATTGTCAGATTACTGACATTGGGTAGGTTGACATTTCTTTGAAGGGCGGGGTTTGGGAAGAGGCTGTACTTGTCGTTGAGGGTACCCAGCTGGCACACAACATCATAAGACGGTTAATATTAGATTAGATTTAGGTCATGATGTCAGGTGATCAAAATACAATGTCTAGCCAGCGTCTAAGGACAACGTTATTTTGACGTCCAATAACAACGTCAAATTACATTGATATTTGGTTGATTTTAAGTTGATTTTAGGTTGTGTTGGAAAGTGACCAAAATCCAACATCTGATAGATGTCATAGTGGTAACGTCCACACAACGTCAAGGTGTAACAGGATTAGACGTTGATATTTGGTTGATTTTAGGTTGATTTTAGGTTGGACATTGGACATTGATGTCAAGTTCTGACGTCAACCCGATTTTCATTTCCAAACAAAATCCAACGTCCCCACGACGTTGGGATACAACATCAGTATGACATCATGTTGACATCCTGTACCTGCAGGGTAGCCAAATTTCGGAGGTTAGTAAATAAGCTAAAATATCGTTCTTAACACAGATTTATAACTGTTTGCACTACAAAACAGCATGTTAATACTTATGAAAATACATTATCCGCTTGTTAAGATGTGGCATATGAAATACTGTTTCCGTGTCCAAGCCGCTACTCATTTGAATTGAGAAAATATTCGTTTATGACCGTTTTTTAGTCATATCACACATTAAAGTGAATTTCATATAAAATCGTGGTGTACACAACGACTTACTGCATCAGACACCAATATTTTAACAATACATAAAAATTTATCACTTTCTGACCATCTGATAATAGGTATGGAGATATCTATCTATCTATCTATCTATCTATCTATCTATCTATCTATCTATCTATCTATCTATCTATCTATCTATCTATCTATCTATCTATCTATCTATCTATCTATCTATCTATCTATCTATCTATCTATCTATCTATCTATCCAACTATCCAACTATCTATCTACTGTGATCGTGATTTTCAAAAGTATTCGAAATCGCTTTGTAAACTGTTATTATTACCATTTCTTGAGCTTCCCCATACAGTTGTACATAACATTGGATCCGGAAGCTGCTTTGCGTGACGTCACGCTTAACAAGCGAATATTGTGGTAAGGAACACCAGTTTGTAATGTAAAGCAAACTAATGAGCTATTTTTACAGCTAAAAATGAATTGGAAGGAGGTCAGACACGTTCAATTTACAAGCCTATTCTTACGTGAAAAATAAGGTTGATGAGTCTGCCACAGTGTATGGATTTTAAAGCATCTAAATATTTGATAAACATCTTATAAATTAGTCTTAATTTCGTTGACAAAAATTGTCATAATTTTCGTAACAAACAAGTTTCTACCAACGAAAAGTAAATAAAAATTAAGATGATGATGATGATGATAATGATGACTGTAATAAAAATATACTGACATTTTCATGGACTAATAAAAACGAGATGAGAATGTAATTGAGGGATGTATTTTGGTAAATATCAATCAGAAATAATCTTGGTGTGGGATGCATGAAGCGCGCACACACACATATTTGAAAAGTCTGATCCACAGTAGACGCGGGATGCGATAACATCATCTTCCATAGGGGCGTCTGTCTGAATAAACTATAATGAAATGGCATAAATGAATATATTTATATGTAAATAAATGTATACAATATTTTAATTAAATTACACTTATATTAAACCAAATATATTTTAGTCATGTCGCCTCACAGCAAGAAGGTCGCTGGTTTGAGCCTCAGCTGGGTCAGTTGGAATTTCTGTGTGGAGTTTGCATGTTCTTCCCGTGTTTGCGTGGGTTTCCTCCGGGTGCTCCGGTTTCCCCCACAGGTCCAAAGACTTGCGCTATAGGTGAATTAGGTAGGCTAAAATTGACCATAGTGTATATGTGTGAATGAGTGTGTATGGGTGTTTCCCAGTGATTGGTTGCATCTGGAAGGGCATCCGCTGTGTAAAACATATGCTGGATAAGTTGGTGGTTCATTCCACTGTGGCGACCCCTGATTAATAAAGGGACTAAGCCGAAAAGAAAATGAATGAATTAATATTTCAGTCAACTAATTCTAGAGTCTAAAGACTAAAACTGAATTAAAATTTGCTGTCAGAATTAACATCGTAACAAATGCATTCGCATATATCATAAACATCATTTTATTGTGAGTCAGGGAACGTTTTGGAGGCATTCTGCAGATTAGCAGTAGCTCTATCAATTACATTTCCAGATGAAAGTGCGCACATCAGTTTGACATACCTGCATTATCAAAGTAAAAACATGGCCTTCTATCTGATGGCAACATAAGACGTGCCTTTGATTCAATAGGGAAACCTAAGCAATATCCTCTTAAGGCGCAGCCGGGTTAAAACCGCTTTTAATGTTGTGTTGTTGAATGAATAATCCCTCGGCCATGAGCTTTTGGAAATTTGGAGTGGTGGTTGTATAAACTAGGATTCTGCCTGCATGTGTTACACTCTTGCTCTTTTATATGGCAGTAAAGCACAGTTAGATAATAATCATTGCATTGCTACATCCTAAAATCATAAATGCACAAGAAAAACTGTTCACCTATTGACCTCATTCTACAATGCGGAAGTGCGCTTGATTTTGCTATTGTTTTAGATCTTCCGATTCAGTTGCCTATGGGAGAAATGACTAAGAATAATAAATGGCAGAAAACAGTCAAACTACTTGCTCTACAAACAAGTGTGTTCATGACCATACTTGATAAAAATTCAATTCAATTCAATTCATCTTTATTTGTATAGCGCTTATACAATGTAGATTGTGTCTAAGCAGCGTCACATGGAAGATTATAGTGAATTGAAACAGTGTCAGTTCAGTTTTCAGAGATTAAGTTCAGTTCAGTTTGGCTCAGTTCAGTGTGGGTTAATAATCACTACTGAGAGTCCAAACACTGAAGAGCAAATCCATCGATGCGCAGCTCTACAGATCCCGAACCATGCAAGCCAGTGGAGACAGCGGCGAGGAAAAAACTTCACCAATTGGCGAAAGTGAAGAATTTAAAAAACCTCGAGAGAAACCAGGCTCAGTTGGGCACGACTATTTCCCCTATGGTCAAACGTCTTGTGCAGAGCTGCAGTCTAGGCGCAGGAAGCTGGACCTCAGCGAAGACTCGTCTGTCCTTGGAGCATCACAGGAGTCAGTCTCATGTTCTCACTCCACGATGACCACCACAGCAGCTGCTCAGGATACGGCCTGGTCCAGAAAACCTTGGGATCATCTCGTCGCTGGTCTCAGATCGCGTCAGTCGCACTGCATAGTCTGAGGGCCTCGAGATGAGTACCCCCAGGTGGAAATACAGAATAAGGAGAATAATTAGCGTAGCTGCTGTTCATAGTGTATATATACGAGAACCAAAATCATGTGTGGGGCACATCATGCGTCGTACCGTTATGTACTGCACTGAGTGTATGCTTTGCTAAAAAGATCTTTAATCTAGTTTTGAAGAGCGAGAGTGTGTCTGAGCCTCGGACATTATCAGGAAGGCTATTCCAGAGTTTAGGGGCCATAAATGAGAAGGCTCGACCTCCTTTACTCGACTTTGATATTCTAGGTACTACCAGAAGCCCTGAGTTTCGAGATCGTAAAGAGCGGGTTGGGTTGTAGCGAGACAGGAGGTTGGTTAGATAAACAGGAGCTAGATTATTTAAGATTATTTAGATTATTTTATTTATTATAAAGAATAATATAATATGAAAATATCAGTTTGCAACATCAAGCGGCATAACAAGCTGTTTTTAACATCTAAAAATCAATAGAACTGAATGAGACAGAACGTCTCAAGTCACAAAAATACCAATAGCTGCACCCGAATAATGGCTCGTTTCCACTGACTGGTACAGTACGGTACGGGTCACCTTTATCTTGCGTTTCCACTATAAAGGGCACCCTTTTGGTGTGCGTGGTGTATGACAGAGTTTCAGTCGACGCCATTCTCGCTCGAATAAATGTCTACAGTAAAGTCATACAGGTCGTTCACAAATCATATGAGAAGCACTTCTCACAAAACAGATGCTTTAAACACATAAATACTTCTGTATAAATGTTCATTACTAACTTTTCTATGAACAGGATTCACAGTCTGCAGTTATATAAAATAAATAAATAAATAAATGCAACATATATGAGCACATACAATTGTAAAGTCATGTAGTGTAAACCCCCATGTTGCCGATCCATCTTGCCGTGTAAACACAGCAGCGACGGAACGCTACCCCAGATAGTCATGCATCCGTGACGTCACTACTTTGAAAGTCCTGCAGTCTGAACTCGGCATAAGACTAATGCGCAAAACTAATATTTTAAAACATTTGCAAATTAAGCACTGTTTCCATTCAATGAGTCAAAGAGAACAAAATCGCCACTTCCTGATAAACTGGCGGCAAATATTAAAAAGACAAACGTAATTTCCGCTCTTTCGGAGTGCAGACAGTTCTGGAGGTAATAATACTGAACAACTTTGATGACAGACTTTGGCTGAGGGATTTTAGCATGACCAAAACAACATTTCAGATGTTTTATAATGTGGTCGGTCTGCTGGATTGTCCATTAATACCAACATAGGCTCATTCTGAAAACTTAGCCCTATATACATTTCTGGAGATCGCGAATTATGTAGCCAGAAGTACGGCAGTATGGCTGCATTTAGTCTTTAAAACGAATGTTACGGGGTGGTATGACGCAGTTACCAGCTGACCGTTTACCTACGTATGGACAGCTTTCCCGCTGTTACCAGTTTGACCAGTAGTTCGCTGCGTACATCAGTGGACTTGAGACGCAGAGAGGAGTTGACCACGACGATGGGGTTCGAGTCCGGCAAAGAACGCTTCCAGAAAGCGGGTAAGACAAAAGCACATGTCAAAAAATAAAATAAACAAGTAAATAACAGGGTAAAAATGTGGTAAAATCTGAAAACGTGGTAACAATCAGGCGAGGGCTTTTCTTTTTCTAGATTGCTTTTTAAAACTGTCAATTGGGTTTAGGAAAGTGGGTAGGCAGGTCAATCGGTGCTTTTGAAAACACAATTGGTTGGGTTTGGAGAAGGAGGTGGGTGAGTCAGCTGATCGGTCAGTCAGTCATTCAGTCAGTCAGTTGACAGCGGCCTCTGGTGGATTTACACGAAAACAGCAGGCACGAATGACACTCACAAGAGAAATTTGAGATCTCAAAAAGCGTACACAGCGGCCTCTAGTGGTTTTGCAAAAACAAAAACATCCTGGGATGCATTTGGCGCTCTGCAGAATTTTATATAGAGGTACGTTTTCAAAATGAGCCTGGGTTGATTAATACTGTTCATCATGCCTTTTTTGTTATCACATGATCTGTTAAAACAAAATCCCATTACTTTTGTGATGCACACGCTGGAATTTATATGGTAAATGTGTTTCCATCGTAGTTTATGCATATTTTTTCTTAACGAATATAAATTTTATCATAGTCTGTTTTTTTCAATAACGTATTCGCATCTTGGCATTTTCATTACAGGTCCCATGAAATTAAAATAAAGTTTTTTAGATGCTATTATCAGGTTTGTTAGTTTTTAAGATATCTATAATCTAGTGTGCTCCAAAACAGTGACAAAATTTGCATTCAGAAAAAATAAAACTGTTATAAACATGTAAGGCTTCTAGTTTGTCACTTCCGCCTAAATGGATCAACGTTTTTTTTTTCATCACCTCATACTTCAGTGTCTTATTAGTTTGTCACTTCCGCCTAAATGGATCAACGTTTTTTTTTTCATCACCTCATACTTCAGTGTCTTACTTTGATTGATTCATGACCAATCAAATGCTCTCTAGTATCTGACATGCCCCACCCCCTTCAAGACGCTTCTCATTTGATGAGCTCAAACACTCTCACTGGCAGAGCGGTGATAAAGCAAAACACTATTGGCTATTTTTTTTAAAGGGGAGGAGCTACACTATGTCCCGCCCTCTCTTCATATTTCGGTTGAGATTACGTCAAACATCCTATAAAAATGCACATTTTAAAGCACTTCACAGGACCTTTAAGCAATTTTCAATGTAATGTTCCAAATATAACAATACATGGATGGAAACGTAGATGATGTCGCACTGTTATATCAAGGTTCTTGTGTGATCCACACCTCAAATTCGACATTTCTCTCAGTCGTTTAAACTAATTAAGTTTGGAGTAACAGAAATTTAAAACTGAACTTGATTGCCAGCAAATGCCTGCTATAGGATCTTGAAATACCAATGAAACGCGACTGCTTGCTTCTACTTAACAATGTAGATTGAATGCATGATTGATTGATTCGGCTGCCCTTGAGTTGAATTCATCTCTGAAGATGCAGAGCTCCAAGGATATTGATCAGCACTGCAAATCATTTTTGTTTATATTCAAATCAGGGGTCTGTACGTCTACGTGGATAACCCGTTGTGCTGAAATAGATGCAATCTTAGTCTTTTTTTCAAGCATGGTCATTGAGACGGCATCATACATCGTCTTATACTCATCATAACATCAATCATTGTAAAAATCGCCTTATCTGAATACCAGCGGTTGGCTTTTGGAGCAATTTGTTCCGAATTCAAATGCTCCTCGCGTTTGCTTTTCATTGTGAAGAGGTTCTCTGTTTCTCTCGCTGATTTTCTCTGGGGAATGGATCATGTTTTCAGCTCCTCCAGAACCAAGGGACCATACTAGCTGTAAACATGCTCTCTCTTTCTCTCTCACAGTCTTCCTGACTGTCAAGAGTGGATGTGGATGAGGATGTGCATCATTTATGGCCTCTCTGATGGGCACTGAGGGTCTCAGTATTTCCCTTCACTGCAAATGATTTCAGACATTTGAAGGCTCCATTGTGAATATATGGTTCAAGCATATGAGCTGGTTAAAAGGTCACCGCTGTATTGCCTGCATATGCTTCAATACACTGCTCTTTTGTTATTATATATATATATTGGCTTAAAGTAATTTCCAAATGGACGCAGAAAAGAGAAATTTACAGTATGCTGGTTATTGTATCAATATTACTATTTTTTTTTTTATGTTAATTTGAATATTTGTTTTTCTGCAAAGAAGAAATGAGGTAAATTCATCCCAATCAATATTAAATTATGAATTCGTTCCAAATTGAGTTTTCAATTCAACTGGTGAAATGATATTTGTATTGCAATTAGTTATGGGCGATATAAACGATATGCGATATAAACGATACAAAATTGGCCTACGATAGAGATTTTAATTCTATTGCACTATCGCGATAATGCATGTTTGATGACGTAATCTACCCGCGAAATTAAGAGCAAAGCCGGCCGCGTATCCAATCTAGACTTTACCCCATTCGGTGCCATGCATTGCTTAGCAACGTATACAAAACAATGTAAAGACCGCTTGACGTGAAAGTAAATAAAAATGCCGCTATATTAATGTGCATATCGCATTTCCGGCCGGCCGCGTATCCAATCTAGACTTTACCAACCGGACATGTCCGAGATTCTGCTTTTGCTTTCGATATTAATTCTATTCATTTTTGCATTACTTTATAAGCAAACTTTGGCTGGTGCATCTTAATCTCTCAGCAGCACCAACACTACAGCAGACAGAGAGAGAGGGAGAGGGAGAGAAAGAAAGCAGATTTGACCTGTCAGTGGTGCTCACTGAAAAGAAACAAACTTTTTTTTTTAATTTGTTTGTTAAATAAGAATAAGAAATCAATAAGAAATTATTCTGTTGCTGAAGGTCATTAAAGTTATATAGAAAAGATGGTGTTACTTTGGGGCAGAAGGAAAGAATGAAGGAATTTTCTTTATTTAAAATAGCCATGCCTAATACTGGAAGTATAGCCCTAATTCACAGTGTCCGTTCCTTTATTAATTGACACCAGTTTTAATTTCATTAGGAGAACAAAATTTTTATAAAAACAAATGTGTTACCTTAGGCTTCAGGTTTGAAATTTGTTTTTATTTAAAGTATCTGCAATACACAATTTTATTTGACTAATTAAAACTGGTAGTAATTTGAGTACAGTGTAAGTTCCTTAACTAAAAAGACACCAGTTTTTTTGTTCTCTGTAACTTGGCATTTAGGAACCAAGGACTTAAAAGAAAAGTCTTTCTTTCTAAAAGGCACTACATTTAGTTTATTTATCTGCAACATTGTGTTGTTTAATTACAGTTTTGCTTTTGCACAATAAATGTTCTCAAAATGACATGCAAAGTTTCTTTATTTCTTAAAAAAAAATAGCAGTTTGGCTTTCCTAAGGGTCTATGTAACCTGTTCTGAAATGGTTCTATTATTATTTATATATCGCAATATATATCGTTATCGCAAGAGGCTGCAATGTATATCGCAATATGGATTTTAGGCCATATCGCCCATCCCTAATTGCAATATACAGTATATTCAAGATTCAAATCGTTTGTTGTCATATGCACAGTAAGGGACAGGTTCCCTGCACAATGTAGTTCTTACTTTGCTGTCCACCTTGAATGCCAATAAAGTTTAAAGGTGCAGTAAGTTATTGTCTTCAGAAACATTTTTTTGTTGTGCTGGTTGAAAGTCTCTTTACATTCCAATAGTAAAGATTAAAGTAAATGATCTAAACATATTTATACTGTATGTATTTTTATATTCTGGGTAAGGCATAAAACAAATGAAGAGTTCAGATGCAAAACCCTCTAAATACATCAGACCTCTTTTCTTGTAAATGCGCATTTTCTATCAGGCTCCTCTGATTAGGTTCAGAAGTTTCATTTTATATGTAATGATAAGGTTATTAGCTAGTAAATAAAATACATTTTTTTTCCAAAATTGTCACTTTAGACAATTCTTTGGTTTATAACAAGGTAGATTTACTTTTGTGTCAAAACCAGCTAAATCCACTTGTGCTTTTTTTTTTGCAAAAAACTCTAAATCCACCTATTAAAATATAACATATAAAATATAACATAGCTCATGAAAAGACCGTTATTGCTATTAAGATGACATGCAAATAATAAGTTATATATCAATATACATGTGGGTTGGGCCGATAGACGATGCCATCGTCCATCGCCGATGGCCGATAAACTTCAGGATACTGAGCCGGCATCGCGATCCATCGCCCCGCCCCACATTTATATTGATATATAATAGGGCTGGGCGATTTTTTCGATTTTTTCGATTAATTCGAATTTACGTTTTAAGACGATTTTATTTTTTATAAAATCGAGAAATCGCGATTTTTTAAATAAAAATATTAAAGCCGCTTTTCCACTATCGTGCCAAACCGTTCTAAACTGTTAGACAACCGTGCTGAATTGTGCTGATTCTGTGTGTTGATGTCGCGGCTCTGTCCCGCAGCCGACTGTCTCTCCCGCGCGAGCTGCGAGACGGGCGCGCGCGAGGAGAGGAGAGGAGAGAAGGCTCGACAGGCGGAGGTCCGCTCCTTGCCTCCTTCATTCTAATCATCCACCCGCCCGCACATATTATTTTATCTGATATATATATCCGCACCCGATCGCCATTTTAATAATTCTAATTCTTTGTTTTAAGCATGATGATAGGTGTAACTTTCTCCGCAATGTCCGGCGGCAGAGTAACAGCTCGTTAATTCATGCTCGAGCAAATGATGAGACGGACAAAAGTACTCGATGCATGCCCTTCTTTTACTTATTTCAGTGTTTTCAGTTTCACAGTGCAAAACAGCTCCCGGGTGGAATTACTGAAGTAAACATAAAACAAAAGAGCAGCATTTTGCTAAATATAGTCCTTTATATCCTGATATGCTGTGTTGATTCATTTGTTTTTTTATATTTAACTTGATGCATTCGTTATTTAATGTTTGAATACTGAAATCGTTTAAATGGTTATATTTTACCATCAAAATGTAGTATATTTTATATCATTACCAACTTTTAATATAAAACCGCTGTTATTTTATTGATTGTTATGAAATAATTTAAGTGCTATATTTTTTATTAGTGAAAGTGCCTGCTCACTTTGACAAGGCCTGTCTAAATATATATTTCTGCCATGCCACTAATACAGATAAACTATTGTTGCATTATCATTGTTTATTTTTCTGTTATTTGAAATATTTATTTCCCCTCCAATCCTTTTCAATCTTCACGTTACATTTTGGTCATTTTCTCTCCAAAAAAAAATTGCCCAAAGCTGCACAACATATGACCTCTACATAAATACGGGTGCTGTGACTTCTATTGTAGCTATGTTTAGCATCCCTACATGAGAGAGTGCCATAACCACGTTTAGTCACACAGTTGCTTTTCTTTTACAAGTGAGCATGAAAAAAACTAGTTTCGGCATTTATTTAAATTTAAATGAACAAGGTAAACTGGTAAGGTAGTTACACAGTAAAAACAAAATTAATAAAAAAAATAAATAAAAAAATCGAAATCGTGAATCGGTCAAACTTTATGAGAAAATCGAGATTTTTTTTTTTTGCCATATCGCCCAGCCCTAATATATAACTTATTATTTGCATGTCATCTTAATAGCAATAACGGTCTTTTCATGAGCTGTGTTATATTTTACTTATAGCTGCCGTTTGCACGGCTGACAGCATCGTGAGGATTAAATACATCGTGATGTTCACATTAGACATCGTACGATGCCAAATTGGTCAACATCGCCCAACCCTAATTGGGACAAGACATTGTAATCAGTTGGAAACCACTAAAGATGCAATTAGAAATGATTTTACCAAACATAAAACACATTACACAGACCACCTACAATTAAAAATAGATAAATCTGTCAAGTAAGTGGCGGTTCATTCCGCTGTGATAAACCAGGGAAAAAGCTGAAGGAAAATGAATGAATGAAATCTGTCAAGTAAGTGCATTAATTAATAACATTAAAACTGATATTAATGACATCTTAACAATCTGTTGTTATTTCTGATATTTGGGATTTAGATTTAATGTAAGTAGAGCAATGTAAACGTTGTAAACATTGTAAACTATGTCACAAACTCAAAAATCACAAAACCTGGATCCAAATGCAAGGTCTTTATTGACCGGTGACAAAAACGGAATAAAAAATAATAGAACCAAAACAGAAAATAGTGCGCTACGGAACAGGAGTCCAGACCAGTCCAGATCAAACATGAATTTCGGAACGGCTGGCAGGTCCAAAACGGTACCGAGCGTCCTACTGCAACACAGAGTGACAATGAACAAAAAACGAACTGACAAAGTACAAAAGGACGTCAAACACCTATATAGGAGATATAATTAGATACAGCTGACAGGAATGATGGTAGCAGCTAATCAACAACACGTGATCAAAACACAACGCTACTACAGCGCACATGAATGACAAAACAAAACCACGTGACAATAACAAAGACACACCAGGAAGTGTGCACAACCTGCAACCGTGACAAACTAAGCTTGGTAGATTCAAATAATGTAGTATTATTAGTATGATGTGAAACATCAATATCTGTGTATTGTCCATTAATATAAAAAGCTTATGAGACGTATGGGTATTATGAAGTAATATAAATAATGCATAGTTTTATACATTATATTTATCTTTTAAAAAATAGCTTGCATTAGCAAATAAACACAAAGTCTACTGGGCAAAAAGGGGATGTCTCTCACACCCTTTTAGAAGCTGTTATTCATTCATTCTCACCATACTTAAGGTCTTGGTCTCTTGTTTATCCTCATAGCATCCACGTGGGATAAAAGAATGGCATCTTAACTCTGTCTTTCGGGAAACGGAGATGCCGTTTAATGTATAGTAAATCAGACTCATTCAAAGTAGTGTCACTGCGCAAAAAAACTTTATGAATGCATGCTACACGTCCGACTGTACAGTGTGTTTTCTTTTCTTTTTAATGCAGAGAGTTTTGAGGTAAGGGATGTTTTCATTTGCCATTCACTGACAGTCGGACAGCCTCATCCAGTTCATCAAACTCCATCTTTTAAAATCTGAATGAAAGCAGAATAAAGCAGTCTCCTCATAAAGCCGGCGTATCAGCGCGCCGCTACATTGAAAACATATGATTCGATTTGCGCCTTCTGATTGGTTGTCGGGATATAGCCGCTTTTGCTGTCAAAGGCAAGTGGCGTTAAGACGTTTTTGCCAACAAACAGTTATTTCTGAATGCGCTGACGCTGGGATTTTAGATGATTTGAAGCAAATCTATTTGTTGATGGTGTACTACGTGCCTAAAGCATTCGCTCAATGTCATTAGCTCATTTTTGGCGGAAGTGGCGTTTAGCGGCTTTTGCATCTGAACTCTTCACATGCAGATTTTGTCCACACCGGGTGCCGCTCCTGTCAGCTAAGAACAGGAAACTGAGGCTACAATTCGCTCAGGCTCACCAAAATTGGACAATAGAAGATTGGAAAAACGTTGCCTGGTCTGATGAGTCTCGATTTCTGCTGTGACATTCGGATGGTAGGGTAAGAATTTGGCGTCAACAACATGACAGCAGGATACCGTGCCATGTCATAAAGCACAAATCACCTCAGACTGGTTTCTTGAACATGACAATGAATTCACTGTACTCAAATGGCCTCCACAGTCACCAGATCTCAATCTAATAGAGCACCTTTGGGGTGTGGTGGAACGGGAGATTCGCATCATGGATGTGCAGCCGACAAATCTGCAGCAACTGGGTGATGCTATCATGTCAATATGGAGTAAAATCTCTGAGGAATATTTCTAGTACCTTGTTGAATCTATGTCATAAAGGATTAAGGCAGTTCTGAAGGCAAAAGGGAGTCCAACCTGGTACTAGTAAGGTGTACCTAATAAAGTGGCGGTGAGTGTATGTATCCCAAAAAAACAAAACTTCGCAATGTCAGTTTTTTTTTTCCAATAACATGCAGCCCAATAATTAAGCAATACTAATAATCGGCTATCAATATCTGTGCATTCCTAATAGAAGATTTTATCCAGTTTCGTTAATTAAACAGCAAAAACACCGTAATTACTAAAGCAAGTGGATCACTTTTAAGAAACAGACAAAAAACACACATATTCAGCCATCTCTTGCTATATTTGGCTGTCTAAATGCTTATTTTATGAGATATCTTTTTAAAGAAGGCGAATATAATTTCCCTCCTTTTATCTCCCTCTCTCTATCTCTGATTTTCCCCTCATGTTGTGATATTTCTTTGATCTCTCTCTCCGTTGTTCTCGCCTCGATGCCCCTCCCTCCGTGTCTGTCGGTTGTATATAGCTGTGTTGCTTGTGTCATCAGAGAAAAAGGATTGAAAGGAGAAAAGGGCACAGAAAGAGACTGAGAAACCGTAACACGGCGAGGTTGGGTTACAGAAGAGAGACTTGGGTGTGTGTCGTTCTTTGTCCCCTCCAACACTTTCTCATTCACAGGGTGACAGCTGGCTAGCAGTAGGGTAGAGTGGCGTTGCCAAAGGAAGTCAGTCTTACACCACAGTGGAGATTTACATCCAGCATTCTACATGTGTGCAGTTACATTCCCAACACACCGAAATATGATATTAGGGCTGCACAATATATAGTTTCAGCATCGATATCGCAGTGTGTGCATCCGCAATAGTTACATCGCAAGATATGCAATGCTGAATTATTGTTGACTAGGAGCTGTATTTAAGTACTGTATTTCTATGGAATTTATAAGATTTATGAATCTTAGAATTTTTGTATTGTTTTTAGTCAAAATATCTACATTTCAAAGTGAAAACAAGATTATATTACTCACCCCACTGGCAGATACTTTGACTTGTTTTGAAGAAAATCACTTCATCTAAGAATATTTTGACATTTGGACTAGAAACGAGGCAAAGCAAAGTAAGAAAAGCATTTTTTTGGCATTGTGATTATTCAATTTCTCTTCCTGAATATTGTTAAGGCTGGTTTATATTTCTGTGTCAAGTGCGCACGTATGGTCCGGTGCAGCCTTTGCACGGTCGCATAGCCCTCACCGCTGACATGCACCTCTCAAAAAATATAACTACACATTGCAACAGTGCATAGCGCAAGCTCTGTGATTGGTCGGCTTGGTTGCTGTGATGAGTTTGGGTGGTGCTGAGAGCCACGAGCCTAATGGAGCGAGTGTTTACAAGTGTCAAGTCCCTTGAAGGAGCTCCAGATGGAAACTTTTGTTTTGTGTTTACCTTATGTTTAAAGTTGTTGCACGTCCGCCGGTTTCCACCTCTGAATGAGCGAGTTTTAGCTACTTGTACATTAAGTGAAGTTTATTTATAAACAAATTTGGAGAGGATCACGTGCTTATGATTGCTCACGGCTGGTCCCGCATTATTCAATTTATGATTCACCAATCAGGCGATTCCTAAGTCTCCATAAATAACCTAAGTTCCATACCACAGTCATCTTCGTTTTGAAGAATCCCCCCCTACTCCTCCTCCTTTTCTAGATGGGTGACACAGTGGCCCAGTGGTTAGCACTGTTGCCCCACAGCAAGAACGTCATTGGTTCTAGCCCTTAACAGGCCGTTCCACGTTAATGTGCAGTGTTCACATGTTCTCCCCATGCTCACGTGGGTTTCCTCCCACCATCCAAAAACATACAACTTAAATTAATTGATTAATCCAAATCGGCACTATAGACGTGCTCCTAGTAAGTAATTATATCTCCATAACAATCCCTAATTACACACTAGCTTCAAAAAGTAGCGGAGTTTTCGAGATCTACCTGAGCTCAAACTCCCCTCTTGCCCTGCAACAGGAGGGAGCCCCAGGCTCAAGGATCTTATGAGCTCAGGGCTCACTCCCGGGACAGCATGCCATACATGCTTTATTACCATTCATCAGCTAAGTGTGAACTCCTGAAGGTAGCGTTCAGAAAAAAACAAAACACCCGCGAAGAAACTCGACACAGAGGAACATAAAAACCTCATGCCAGCTAGCGTTTCGGAAGTGTTATTGCAGAGCAACACAAACAGCACGCAGAAGTATGCACAGCTACGCGCAAGGCATGTGCCATGGGTCACAACCATAGACTGTAAAAGATATAGACGTAGTATCCGTGACGTCATCCATAGGTTTATGAAGAACCCAAAAGAAGCTACCAGAAGGCGTGGCCGACCGTCGCCATTTTGTTCGCGTGTCATCGCACCAACCCCGGGCATACCATACAAGGGCAAAGAGGCGGAGCGTGAGCGGAGCTACAGACGCATGCTGGCATTCTGCTTAGACGGGCTTTCCTATGGGAGAAACGCTTAATACTTCATCACCTGCGACTCATTTGTGTTCTGACCACATGTGCTTGGTTGTACACTTTATCAATAAAGTGTTTAGACTTTTAAAAACACTGTTTCATAAGCAACGTCATAAGCGCAATGTTTAGTGGCTCAATGCATTACACATTGAGCCACTAAGCATTGTTCTTATGACGTTTTTCAACAGGAGGAAAGTGCGAATTACTTCCAAAAACTTCAGATATAGTCTGTGTTAGTAAATGCAAGGCTAATTATGAAGTCCAGGCAGAACACTGTATGACAACGCTTCAGACGACTGTTCTAGAGCCTACAGCTAATAATCTGTCAGATTCTGGAGTGCATTACCGCTCTAAAGAACATTATAAATGATAAATGATCTTAAATAAAACAAATACATTCATAGAGATGGTATAATTTCACTCACCTGGGAAATGGAGGCCACGTGAATGGCTTGTGAGCACAATTAAGTGCACACAGCATGCTATATCATCTGATAATTGTAGGAAATAATTCCGAAAGGCAGCTGACTGTGTAAAGTCACATAAAACAACACGATGTACGATGAATATGCCGAGATCAGCGGCTAATCAGCCAGAATCAGCTGAGGTGAATTGACGGCGACCAGCCAGACCTAGCTGTCACTCAAGTGGCCACGCCCTTAATTATGCAAACTTAATATAACCTAATATAAAGGAAACGGATGAGTTCTAAAAAAATTCACCCCCTCACAGTTGTCACGAAGGGTAATATTAGCTATATGAACCAAAATCGTTCTTTTTACCAGGCTGTAAACACCTTTTTTTCTGCTATAAAGTTGGCCATTCTAACAGTGGGCTCAATAGAAATTTGCTCTTTTATGGAGCCAGGACTAGCGGAATTTCGATGAATTGCAGTTTCAGTTACTTCCGTATTGGCTTCCCGAGGGAGAGCGGGAGGTTGCCGCTTGGTCACAACAATCACTTGATGCAGAAGTATAAATCAGCCTTTAGACCATAGGTCTTAAACATGATTCCTGGAGGGCCGCAGCTCTGCACAATTTTGCTCCAACCCTAATCAAACACAGCTGATCCAACTAATCAAGGTGTTCAAGACTACTAGGGATTATTAAGCAGGTGTGAGTTGGAGTTGGTTGGAACTAAATTATGCAGAGCTGCCCCCCTCCAGGAATTGAGTTTGAGACCATTGCTATACTGCTCAGAAAACTGTCAAATAGTGCTACTCAATCTTGTGAAATTGTACTAGGGCTGCACAATATATAGTTTCAGCATCGATATCGCAATGTGCGCATACGCAATAGTCACATCGCAAGATCTGCAACATGGAGTTAATTTTTTTCACCAGGAGTCACAGTTGCAAAATATAACCATAATAGAGGATAAATGCGTCATTTGCATGTGTTTTTAAGGCCTGGGATATATATATATATATATATAGGGCTTTACATTAACACCCGGCAAATGCGGGTAGATTTCCGCTCTGGCGGGTTAGACAGACACCTCCACTAGCCACGTTGGCTGGTTGGAAATCATTTTTAAATTGTAGTTTTCTTAAAAGCAGGGTTTGAAATAAGCATGGCCCAATATTCGTGCAAATGTGATCTTAGAATCGAGAAGCAGCACGACTGACAAAAATAACTGCAAGCAGAAAGCAGGTAAATACCGAACGAGAGGATGATCACTCGCGCGCACAGATGATGTGATGCGCTCGACTGTTAAATAGCACGCGCGCGCTCCCGTTTACTTGCGCGAAGCAACCGTCACCGTGCCTAGAGGAATCGCAACTGGTGCGATCGGTTCCCTTTGAAATAGACTGGACAAAGAGCGATGATCGTGCACCCACAGTCCTGCTGCTTTCAAGAGCTCAAGATTAAAACAAAAATACACATATTCTTTTGTAAGCAGCAGCGGCCACTGCTTTCATTTACAGGCCTATATTAACCGTGCGCGTGATTATCCTTTCATTATCAAACATGTTTCACCTGCTTTTTTTGCTTACAGTTATTTTTGTTAATATAGTTGAATTATATTTCTTTATAATAACATTGCTTTAATGGGAGATTACTCCCCGTTTATGTTAACTGGTGATCTGGGACTTTTAGCCAGGACAGATTACTGTGCATATTTTAGATACATGACAATAAGTCTTTTTTTAAATATAATGTTTTTTAAACGAAAAGTTTTGTTGAATTAAAAAGTGCACCCATACAGCTGTATTTTCCTTGTTTTGACACATTAAAAATTGTGGCTAAGAAATACTTATTTGCTGTGGTCAGAGATAAATTTGGTAAATCCTCAATTTTGAGCCCTGAAAAGTCGTGAAATAAAAACTGATTGCATTGCGACACAACCCATGTGCTCATGCACACTGAGCAAGCTAATACACAATACACACAAGAAGTTAAATAAATGAGAAGGCATGTGGACATAACACATCTAAATCAAGTCATTTTAGCATGTCAAAGTCAAAGTTATGCATATAAAATATATTTTTCTCAACAACAAAAGTGTGGCTAGTGAAAATGCAGAGTGGCTAGTAATGTTGGAAATCTACTAGCCACAGTGGCTGGTGATCAAAAAAGTTAATGTTAAGCCCTGTATATATATATATTAGGGGTGTGAACCTACACTGGTCTCACGATTCGGTTCGGTTACGATTATCATGCCATCGATTCGGTTCAATTCGATATCTCGGTGCATCACGGTGCATTGGCGATTATTTCCATAATTAGATTTTTTTCTTTACAACACAAGAAAAAAAATTGTATTAAAATCTATAAATATGTTTATATTTATATATTACTTGTAATACAATTTTGTCTTTTAATACAAGCAGTCAGATATATGAACTGTACCTTTAATTTAACCTGCTAAAAAAAAAAACACTCTTTGTGAATGAAAACTCCAATACATGCACAGAAGACAGCACGAGCAATTCATAAAAGTTTCCTAACAAATAAACTCATGTAAATATTATCCCGCTTGCTTTTTAAGCGCTGGCAAGTTCTTACACCCCTATGATTGGTCATTGTCTTCACCCGCTCAACAGAAAGGGCTGCGCTTGGCTTTAGAAATGAAAGCGCCATTCACCCATGAGTGATGCGGGAAAAACAGCCTCGGGTCAGTCTACATGCGCATAATACGCGGTTATCAGGTAATCCGTAATAGAATAAATACAATACAATAAACTCGCACCACAGGCACGCTTGTGTCTCGATCCACAAACAGCCGAGAGGAGGGAAATTTACCTCACGAACATGCCAGCGGGTCAAATGCCCAAAGTGTGTGTGTGTGTGTGTGAGAGAGAGAGAGAGAGAGTTCCTCAGTGTCCATGATTCCTCAGTGTCAGTGAAAGATCTGCTTTTTAAGTAGTAGGAGTGTTTTATTTACTCACCCTCGCCTCCTCCGCCATAGTATTCTACCGCGACATCGCGCATAGGGGATAAATGACGTCAGTGCGTAATAACCGGTTATGATCTATTACTGAACCGATATCGAATTGTCCCCATCTGCATCGCGGTGCACCGAAGAAACGATTAATTTTGACACCCCTAATATATATATATATATATATATATATATATATATATATATATATATATATATATATATATATATATATATATATATATATATATATATATATATATATATATATATATATATATATAAAATATACATCATACATGTGCCAAAAAATAAATTGTTAACAATAGGTTTACTTCAAACACTCAATGCAATACAAACACTGTGCAGTAATACTAGCTTGTATGATTAATGCGGTCATGAAATACACATTATTTTCAGCCAAGTACATTATGCACATTCATGTTGCACACATAATTCATAAAACCTGTATAAATTCAACCCTATAAATATGCTTTCCATCATGTAGCACACATTTATGTATGCATAATGCATAAAACTACAAAACCGCAACATTACAAACGTGTCAAATATGTGTTCTGCCATGCAGAGCCCATTTAATGTAACACACAGAATGCATAACATAGCAACATTCTGCCTCAGCTTTGCACCAACACATTACACACATTACCAATTCAATGCATGTCATATGTACTGCGCCCATAGAGGTGTGTGTCATCCTGTAGGACACACAGGTGAATTCACACACACACTTTTACCCCTGTACCTTGACAAATGGAGCGTATTGCATCACATCGGCAGTGGGTAAAACGTTAGCATATTGTGTGACCAGATTATAAAAGTGGATTTAGCAGAAAACTGTGAAACGGTACAGCTGCTAGCTCAAGGCGCACACGCTCTTACATACAAATCAAGAGCGCAGCCGTCGGTAACCATGGAAACAGGATTAGGCCCACCCTGCTGAAACAAAACCCACCTAAATCTGAAAATAAGAGTGAATTACTTTGCTCATTTCTTTACTGTATGGCGTTTGATTAATGCAGCGCCTTACGCCAGCATATAGTTCATGTGTTTGGATCAATGGATTCCGCCCCAGATTCACACTGCACTACACGAGGCATCTCCTCCAAGCCGTACCGCTCTTTTTTTTTTTTTCCTCTTTAAATGTGTTGGAGTCGCTCCAGACTATTCATTTGCGAGTGTCCACAGGAGCCGAAGCGCTTGTACAGGAAATCTATTTTTTTCCTTGTATACCCCAAACAAACGAGCTAGTCTTGGGCTCGCCTTTGCTGATTTGATTGGAGCTTTGCACGGACTGTTCGGATTTAATGAATTTCACGTTTCCTCAGGATTCATTTAAATGTATGGCAGTGTAACAAATTGGATGTAAGATGGAATGTGGAATTAAAGGATACTCTACCTAAAATGCTTTTTTTTTGTGCATGCCTGACTGAACGCTTAAAATCCATAATTATCTTGGAACCTGAGACTGTTGTCTTAAAGGGGTTAGTTCACACAGATTTTACTTGACTTGTTTCAATCTTTTATGAGTTTCTTTTTTTCTGTTGAACACAAAAGAAGATATTTTGAAAAATGTTTGAAATCTGTAATCATTGACGTCCGTAGTATTTGTTTTTTTCTACTATGGAAGTCAATAGTTACAGGTTTTCAACATTTTTCTAAATATCTTCTTTTGTGTTTTCTGAATATCTTCTTTTGTGTTGGAAACCTGTCATCATTGACTTCCGTAGTATTTAGTTTTTTCTACTTTGGAAGTCAGTGGTTACACGTTTTCAACATTTTTCGAAATATCTTCTCTTGTGTTTTATGTTGGAAACCTGTAACCGTTGACTTCCCTAGTATTTTATTTTTTTATTTTTTTACTATGAAAGTCAATGGTTACAGGTTTTTCAACATTTTTCTAAATATATTTTCTTTGGTGTTGGAAATCTGTAACCATTGACTTCTTCAGTATTTGTTTTTCCTGCTATGGAAGTCAATAGTTACAGGTTTTCAACATTTTTCCAAATATCTTCTTTTGTGTTTTCTAAATATCTTCTTTTGTGTTGGAAACCTGTAATCATTGACTTCCGTAGTATTTTGTTTTTCCTACTTTGGAAGTCAGCGGTTACAGGTTTTCAACATTTTTCGAAATATCTTCTCTTGTGTTTTATGGTGGAAACCTGTAACTATTGACTTTCCTAGTATTTGTTTTTCCCACTATGGAAGTCAGTGGTTACAGGTTTTCAACATTTTTCGAAATATCTTCTTTTGTGTTTTCTAAATATCTTCTTTTGTGTTGGAAACCTGTAACCGTTGACTTCCCTGGTATTTTTTTTTTTTTACTATGAAAGTCAATGGTTACAGGTTTTTCAACATTTTTCTAAATATATTTTCTTTGTTGTTGGAAATCTGTAACCATTGACTTCTCTAGTATTTGTTTTTCCTGCTATGAAAGTCAATAGTTACAGGTTTTCAACATTTTTCTAAATATCTTCTTTTGTGTTTTCTGAATATCTTCTTTTGTGTTGGAAACCTGTAATCATTGACTTCCGTAGTATGTGTTTTTCCTTCTATAGAAGTCAATGGTTACAGGTTTTCAACATTTTTCTAAATATCTTCTTTTGCGTTGGAAACCTGTAACCATTGACTTCCGTAGTATTTGTTTTTCCTACTTTGAAAGTCAATGTTTACAGGTTTTCAACCTTTTTCTAAATATCTTCCTTTGTGTTTTCTAAATATCTTCTCCTGTGCTGGAAGCCTGTAACCATTGACTTCCCTAGTATTTGTTTTTCCTACTTTGAAAGTCAATGTTTACAGGTTTTCAACCTTTTTCTAAATATCTTCCTTTGTGTTTTCTAAATATCTTCTCCTGTGCTGGAAGCCTGTAACCATTGACTTCCCTAGTATTTGTTTTTCCTACTTTGAAAGTCAATGTTTACAGGTTTTCAACCTTTTTCTAAATATCTTCCTTTGTGTTTTCTAAATATCTTCTCCTGTGCTGGAAGCCTGTAACCATTGACTTCCGTAGTATTTGTTTTTCCTACTTTGGAAATCAATGTTTACAGGTTTTCAACCTTTTTCTAAATATCTTCCTTTGTGTTTTCTAAATATCTTCTCCTGTGCTGGAAGCCTGTAACCATTGACTTCCCTAGTATTTGTTTTTCCTACTATGGAAGTCATTGGTTACAGGTTTCCAAAATTTTTCTAAATATCTTCTTTTGTGTTGGAAACCTGTAACCATTGACTTCCTTAGTTTTTGTTTTTTTCCATTATGGAAGACAATGGTTACAGGTTTTTAACATTTTTCTAAATATCTTCCTTTGTGTTTTCTAAATATCTTCTCCTGTGCTGGAAACCTGTAACCATTGACTTCCCTAGTATTTGTTTTTCTTACTATGGAAGTCAATGGTACAGGTTTTCAACATTTTTCTAAATATCTTCTTTTGTGTTAGTTAAAAAAAATAGTTGAGCAAATAGTAAATTTTCTTTTTTGGATGAAACTATCCCTTTAATATTGAATATACAGTGGGACAAATAAGTATTAAACATGTCACCATTTTTCAGAAAACATATTTCTAAAGGTGCTGTTGACATAAACGTTTCACCAGATGTTGGCAACAACCAAAGAAATCCATATATGCAATGAAAACAAACCTAATTAGTTTACAAATAAAGTTATGTGTAATAAAGTGAAATGACACAGGGAAAAAGTGTTGAACACATGAAAAAAGGAAGGTGCAGAAAGGCAGTGGAAGCCCAGACAGCAGCTGAAATCTCTCAGTAGTTCTTCAGCAACCCTCTGCCCTTCATCAGTGTGAATGAATATCAGCAGCTTCAGTCCAACATCTACATTAGCAGGAGGATGAAGATGAAACCAGAGAGGACATTTCAGCAAGACAATGATCCAAAACACAGCCAAGAAAACTCTCAAATTCTTTCAGAGAAAGAAAACCAAGCTGTAGAATGGCCCAGCCAATTACCTGACTCGAATCTAATAGAGATACAAAATAAAGCTCAGATTTGATAGACGAGACCCACAGAACCATCAAGATTTTTACACCCTGTTGAAGTCTGTGAAAAACTCTGAGCAATGCATGAGACTTCATTCTCCAGATGAGAGGCGTCTTTTTTATGTTCGTATTGTTTGGGTTTTTACCAAAATCTGCTTCAATCCCATGTCAACAGCTCCTTCCCAGCAAAAAAACATGACGTGTTCAATATTATTTCCCCCACTGTAATTTATGATAATGATTGTCACTAAAGTGAATTGTTTATCAAATACACTAATCAAATATATATGCAAAATGAATTCTGACTGTGTGGAATACAGTGATTTGTTGCAGTCTAATCAGCTGGCTACTTTGCATATACAGAAGAAGCACTTTCAACAAAGAATAGTGATTGTGAAAGTGGGTAAAAATAACCTGAGTATGAGCCAGTCAATTTTGAGAACAAAAAGAGGAATTATCAGCAACAATGACACATACACTCAGAAAATAAGTGAAGGTCGCTGGTTCAAGTCCCACATGGACCAGATGGCAATTCAGTGTGGAGTTTGCATGTTCTTCCCGTGTTGGCGTGGGTTTCCTCCGGGTGCTCTGTTTCCCCTTACAGTCCAAACACCTGCGCTATAGGTGAATTGGGTAAACAAAATTGGCCGTAGTGTATGAGTGTGTATGAGAATGTGAGAGTGTATGGGTGTTTCCCAGAACTGGGTAGCAGCTGGAAGGGCATCCACTAGGTTAAACATATGCCGGAATAGTTGGCGGTTCATTCCGCTGTGGTGACCCCTGATAAATAAGGAACTAAGCCGAAGAGAAAATGAATGAATGAATGAATAAGTTTATCTGAAGGACCTCATTATTCCTCACTATTCCCAAACAGGCTACTGAACAGATAACAATTACAGAATCTCCGAATACTTTTTATCAAGCTTGGTTATCACATTTTTAGTACATTAATCACAGTTTATAGTCCAGTGCACATACTGTCATTTCTCCTGTGACAGCTGTTTGTAGATAGTTCTTGATTAGTTTAAGAGTGTTTTCACACCTGCCTTATTTAGTTCGGTTGAATCGCACTAGAGTTTGTTTTCCCTCTTGGTGCGGTTCGTTTGGGCAGGTGTGAATGTAGCAATCGCACTCGACTGCGCACCAAAAGCGAACCAAAAAAACGTATCAAGACCTTGAAGAGGTGGTCTCGGTACGCTTTCAAACAAATCCTGGAGTGGTTTGTGTGTGGTGAGAACATGATGCGAACTAGAACAGACCCCTTTTTTTTATTAACAAGAACCAGCAGTTTTCTAATACAACACAATCACTTCACATTTCTTAACAAGAATGGAATAAAAGAGGGAAAAAATAAATTAAATAAAAAGAAAAAGAGAAAAAAAGAAAAAAAAAAAACAGAGGAGAGGGTACATAATTATCAAACTACATACAAATATATTACGCACATTTTTCCAATTTTAGTTATTAACAAGAGTTATTAAATGCATTTTTTTCCACAGGAAATGCATATATATACAAACATTTTTATTCAAAAATGTTAAAGGAGGAGCATATCTTAACTGTTTTAATTGCTTTTCTATTTTTAGACTTAGAAATCACTCTTATTTTGAGGTTTGCTTTTGGCAATTTTGGATTTATGTATGAAATTTACATGAAATTTACATGAAATTTACATAAAAATAATAAAATAAAGTTTATAATAAAACCAGCACCTTTTAAAGAGTGATCCTTATAGGGTTGGGCTGATAGACAATGCCATCGTCCATCGCCGATGGCTGATAGACAACACGATGCTGAGTCAGCATCGCTGATCCTCCGCCCCGGCCTCGTCGCAAACCCACTCGCGAAAAATACACACTCAGGCCCCGTTTACACTAATACAGTACAGCTTAGTTTTAAAATGGCATTTTAGAACAAAAATTATCCATATCCACGCCTAGCATTTCTGAACAGCCCTCAGTCCGCTGAAAACGCACATCACGTGACCACACAGACACAGCCACACACACTGTCATGCGCTCGTCTGAGCTCCAGAGAGAGTAGTGCACGTTGGCCAGTTTATCAAGGATGTACCACTGGATCGCGTTCCACTATAGTTGTCAAAGGTGATATTTAATTCATCTTGTCTCTGTCTAACGACTCCTCGGTCTTTTGAATCTATCAGGTAACGTGTCACAGCGTCAGTACACTGCTTCAGTCTTTCGCTTTCACGCTTGTACTTAGTAATTTTAGTGAAAACCTCAGATACTGTTGTTTGGTTGCTGATGGTTGTGCACCTTTTTACCAACCAAGTTTGTCGACGCCAATATAACAACACAGATCACTCTACCTATTCAATCCAGAGTCCTGCGGAAAAAGTGATTGACAGGTGGTAATTTGTGTGTAACTTATCTTTATTTATTTATGATTTGGTTATGGGTAAAACAAAGACCATGCAGGTCAGGTAGTTGAAACGGTAGACTAAAAATAATTAATTCGTTATGAATTAATTTATTATTCATAAATGATTAATTCACAGCAGCCTACGATGACAATACCATCGTCCATCACGATGTTTCACATTAGACATCGTACGATGCCAAATTGGTCGACATCACCCAACCCTCCTTAACATAATAACCCAAAATCACATGTTTATAAGATAAGGAAAATGATTTAAAAATATTATGAGCAAAAAAAAGCTTCAACGTTATTCCAAAAATGTCGAGTATATTGGCAAGACCAAAATAAATGTGAAATAGTTTCATTAAAGCTTTCACAAAAACAGCATTCTGACTCAATATCAATTTTACATTTTCATAGAAATAGTTTTGTGGGATAAACTCTAACCCCCGGTTTCACAGACAAGGCTTAAGGCTAGTCCTAGACTAAAATGTAAGTCTGAGCTTTTTCAACTGAAATAAAATTGCACTGATTGATTTTTAAATATTTCAGTGCCTTTGTTTTGTCTCAAGATGCACACCAGTAATGTTTTTTTTCTAAGCATGTTTATAAAAATTTCTTAAATGTCCTAATTGAACTATGGCCTAATCCTGGCTCGTCTAAGCCCTGTCTGTGAAACCGGGCCTAAGTAATTTAAATTATATTTCTTTAGCCTTATTTGTAATAACATTTTGAGGTAATGACCATACTTGAGTCCAGTTTACATTATTAAAAATATTGTCCCAGTAAAAAACAACATTCGGTATAGACGTATTTTCTTTTAATGATCTAATTTTGGGATTATTAGGCTTAAATCCAGAGAAACAGATAAAACCGACTGAAGTCTGTTCAGGTTTAAGAGGACAAACAGAAAGCGCTGATGTACATGCACTGCTTTTGTACAGCATATGTATACCAGCAGGTATTGCCCCCTTTAGTATCGTAAATTCCTGTAATGTAATAGGAATTTTGTATCTTGCGATAAATTCTGTAAATGTAAATAATGTTCCTTCATTATCAAATAATTGATTACTAGAACAGACCCAACCGCAAAAAAAGTAATGCACCTTTTTGGATTAATCCAGCTGCCGTATTCTGATGCGCTGTACATTATGGGGTGTGGAGGAAAAATATTTGTTGACAGCACTTTACCAACAATCTTAAACAGAGAGAGAGAGAGAGGGAATGACATTACCTGATGGATCATTGGTAATATTTCCAGAAGATGATCATGTCGCAGTTTAGCTAAATTAATTCACGCCTCCTCCTGAAGTGACTTGCGATGCGCCTTCGCCATTTGCAATGCATTAAAACATTGTTTTCATTGCTTCATTCTCGAAATGTATAGTTTGTCTAAAGTGATGTATACAAACTATATAGTAGGGGAGAGCGGGGCACCCCGCGTTACTTTGTGCCCTGCACTCCCCTATACTATGAGCAGGGATACAATCAGCCAGTGCAGTCGTCCCTCGATAGTAAAACACATTTTGTGTCTGCCGGTTTGTTTACTTGGGGGAGATCCATTGGCATTTTCCCGCACATTATTTCTGACCAATCGGAAAGCAGTTTAGGAAATACATTCAATAACATCTGGCCAATGAGTGATGTGGATTTTGTCACATGACTGCGTTTTGGTTCTGTTCAACTGATTCGGACCAAATCAGTCAGCGTGGTGTGAAAAGGACCCAAAACGGCAGAAAAATGCTACAATGTCTTATTTGTTGCTCTTGGTCCAGACCAAATGAACCAATGTGAAAGCACCCTTAGTTTTTAAAAGCTTTTTGTTCTCCAGAAGCTACTGTTACTGGGATGTTCAATAAAATCTGTACTGCCAGTTTCAGACTACACAATATGTAATTTGTCTTTTACAATCTGCGTCAGATTTTAACTCTAAAATTCTTGTTGTTTTATGGACTAGATGTCAGACTACAAATTGTTTCCCGACCAGCCACTGCTTGCCATTTCTAATGAAATGTATGATGTCATTGAGAAACCTTCCATTAAATGGATATGCAGTTGAAGTCAAAATTATTATTATTATTATTATTTTTCAAATATTTCCCAAATTATGTTTAACAGAGCAAGGAATTTTTCACAGTATGTCTAATAATATATTTTCTTCTTGTACTAATTTGTACCTGAAGAGTCCATATTGGTACCTCAAGGGTACATTTTAGGTGCATTTGGGTACTGATATATACCTTTGAGGTACTACTAAGGACTCTTTAGGTACAAATATGTACCTTTTGAAAAGGTACTCCCCCAGTGACAGCTCTCGTACCTTTATTTCTGAGAGTGTAGGGGATGTTTTATTTGTATTATTTCGGCTAGAATAAAAGTACTTTTGAATTTTTTTTTAAATAATTTTAAGATCAATATTATTTGCCTCTTTAAAGCAATATCTTTATTCGATTGTCTACAGAACAAACCATCATTATACAATGACTTGCCTAATTACCCTAACTTGCCTAATTAACCTAATTAAGCCTTTAAATGTCACTTTAAGCTGAATACTAGTATCTTGAAAAATATCTAGTCAAATATTATTTACTGTCATCATGGCAAAAATAAAAGAAATCAGTTATTAGAAATGAGTTATTAAAACTATTATGTTTAGAAATGTGTTGAATAAATCTTCTTTCCGTAAACAGAAATTAGGGAACAATATGCAAGGCTATATAGGAGCTAATAATATAATATATAGGGGCTAATAATTCAGAAGGGCTAATAATTCTGACTTCAACTGTCTGGGTGATATTCAGGGTGATAATCAGGGTTTGAAGCATGCATTAAACGCCTTGACTAATAATGGCATTCTTGCTGTTGCTGGATGTTTGAGCAGGGTAGGAGAGTGAAACTGGTGATGCTGTTCCTTTAAGAGCCGCAGTAGAAGAACAGTGTGTTCAGCTGATATAGGACAGTCTATCACTTTAAAGAACTGCTCAGAAGTGATGTGCAAAGATTATGCACACAGACTTCCTACACACAAACATGAAACATGCGCCTATCTGTTTACATTAACACCGATAAACACACATACACACACACCTGTACGTCTCACAGGAAACAATCTGCATTTTTAAACACTTCATTCTGTGAGCCATTTTCCTCATGGGGAACAAAACGTTGGGTTTTTATGTGTTCCACTCAAAATATTATGTTTGCTGTTTGTTCAAACTACTTATCTAAAATCATATTTTTCTGAAAGTCTTGTTAAGACCATCGTTGAGTATTTCTTTCATTATTTCAACAAATAGGATTGGAAAAAAATATATTTGTTGTTCTTTCCTATTCACTGTGCTCTAAGTTTCCTTAACTATGATGACTTCCCAGTGCCGGCTTGTAGGGTTGAGGGGTCCTAGGCGGGATAAAAAAAAATTGGGCCCACTTGTGTAAAAACAGTGGGAAGAAAGCACAACAAATACAATTTTAATATTATTAATTTTATTACATTAATATTAAATTTTTAATATTATTAATTTTATATTTAAGTGTATATATTTTTGTTAACTGTTACATATTTAACCCATATTACATATGTAAAAATATTTACTGAAATTTAAACAAATAAGTTTGTAAGCCAGAAAACAGTCATTTAAAAAAATTAAGTATATAAGTATGACATATACAGTTGAAGTCAGAATTATTAGCCCCCCTGAATTATTAACCCCCTGTTTATTTTTTTCCCCAATTTCTGTTTAACGGAGAGAAGATTTTTTTTTAACACATTTCTAAACATAATAGTTTTAATAACTCATCTCTAATAACTGATTTATTTTATCTTTGCCATGATGACAGTAAATAATATTTGACTAGATATTTTTCAAGACACTTCTATACAGCTTAGTGACATTTAAAGGCTTAACTAGGTTAATTAGGTTAACTAGGCAGGTTAGGGTAATTAGGCAAGTTATTGTATAACGATGGTTTGTTCTGTAGACTATCGAAAAAAAAAAAATAGCTTAAAGGGGCTAATAATTTTGACCTTAAAATGGTGTTTAAAAAATTAAAAACTTTTATTCTAGCCGAAATAAAACAAATAAGACTTTCTCCAGAAGAAAAAATATTATCAGACATACACCCGAAATTACATGAAACTCCGGAAGAAATGACAGTCCAATTCCTCACCTTTAAGTTGATTCCATGTGCCTTCAAACTTCCTAAGTTTGACGTGTTTCCCCACTACACGCAACTTTTGTAAAGCGTCTGCTGCATGTTGGTGTGTCAAAATCCTTGCTTGTAAAATACAGCCATACTTTAGAATGCTTAGTTTAAGCAAATTAGATGAATGCGATCATGCGTGTTGATGAAGGGAGTCGCTCACCGCATGCGCCATACAGCGCGATTTGCCTTCTATAAGCAACAAGAACAAACGCCTGACATCGCACCTCAAAGCTGTTTAGGATTAAATATTTAGAGATGGTGTGACACATCGCATACTTACAGTTGAAGTCAGAATTATCAGCCCCCCTGTTTATTTTTTTCCCCAATTTCTGTTTAACGGAGAGATTTTTTTCAACACATTTCTAAACATAATAGTTTTAATAACTCATTTCTAATAACTGATTTATTTTATCTTTGCCATGATGACAGTAAATAAAATTTGACTAGATATTTTTCAAGACACTTCTATACAGCTTAAAGTGACATTTAAAGGCTTAACTAGGTTAATTAGGGTAATTAGGCAGGTTAGGGTAATTAGGCAAGTTATTGTATAACGATGGTTTGTTCTGTAGACTATCAGAAAAAAAATTGGCTTAAAGGGGCTAATAATTTTGACCTTAAAATGGTTCTTAAATAATAAAAAAATTATTTTATTGTAGCTGAAATAAAACAAATAAGACTTTTTTATAAATATTATCAAACATACTGTGAAAATTTCCTTGCTCTGTTAAACATCATTTGGGAAATATTTAAAGAAGAAAGAAAAATTCAAAGGGGGGCTAATAATTCTGACTTCAACTGTATGTGCGCCTTTGATGCACCCCCTGATGCTTCTTACCTTCTTGTCGCAGCACCAGTGGCACCGAAATTAGGCACCGAAATTCATATGCTGATTCGGCCCGGTGCATACCGGTTACAAAGGTACCAGTGCCATAATGGCACCGGGTTTTGGTACCCAACCCTACACAGTAAAAAAAGGAGTGTCAATTTAACACTTAAAGTGTTGATTTTAACACTACTGAAGAGCATATATGGTCCCAATCTAGTTAGTGCTAAAAGTACACCGCGTGTAGTGTTAAATTTGGAGTGTAAAATTGGCACTCTATAGTGCTGAATAAATACACTGACAGTGTAGAATGTTACACTTACTATTGTTATCAAAGTTTTACACTTAGGGGCATTAAACACCCACTAGTGTTGTTATTACGCTAGTGTTAAATTTGCAGTGTAATATTGGCACTTTAAAGTGCTGAATAAATACACTCACAGTGTAGAATGTAACACTTACTTTAGTTATCAAAGTTTTACACTTAGGGGCATTTAACACCCACTAGTGTTGTTATTACGCTACAAGTGTCATCAAGAAAGTACTCCTATCAGTGTAACAATAATTTTTACACTGTTCTGTGCACTTTCAGAATTTTTTTTTGCAAAATTTGTACCTTTAATTTCAGATTTGTACTCCATACACAGCACATTAAATTTCATTTATCACATTTATTAAACATTAAATATCAACATTTTTCACAGGATGAATGTTTAAACATAATTTTAAAAGAATAAAAAGCAATCTTTTTCCATGAGTACATACTGCACGATAATTGTAACTTTAGACATATGTGGAGTCTATGTAGAAAAGTGTTACGTCAGTCTAGTTCACCCAATAGCTGATTGCAGGCAATGTTATGCAAAATAGAGTGGTGCTGCTGGGCATGTTTCTAATATTTTCAGCTTTTATTCATATTTGTGTATTTATTATCATTTTCAGCTATTTGTCATGTATGAATTATACAGAGCTATGCTTTTAATGAAATGTGGAGGTTATTTTTTTTCTCTCACCGTCATTGTGAATTGTTTTGCATTTAATGGGGTTCCTGCATTGCGCAATGCTCATTGATTATAATTTAAATGTGCATGCTCGCCTTCACGCGTGCGTTCTTGGTAAATATTCAAGAAGAGTGCCCATGGGGCCCTCCAAGAAACGCGGGGCCCTACAGGCCTATAATGCCTGTAGGACAGGCCGGCACTGCGACTTCCGCTACTGAGAAACTCGGAAATATGAAAAGGGTCCATATTGGTTGCTTTGTGGGACCCTGTGAAAGAAAATGTCCTGAATGGAAGGGATGATCTTCTCAGCTGTCTTTACTGTCCACTGGAGATGCGTTGTACATCCTGCAATGTCTCTGCTGAAATGATTGCTTTTGATATTATGCAGCCCTAAAAGATCAATTATAAAAAGGCATCCAGAATGCAATCTCATGCTTGGGATTTGACCACGTTTGGCCACTTGCATCTGACTCAAATTTAATTCTGAACACAAGCGATCGCAGCAACATTTGTGTGGTTTAAAAATGGATTGTGTTTCTGGATTCAGCATTCTTTCTAGACTGAGATGCAGCATGTGTTTACTGCTCAGCAGTGTCTAGGCATGATTTTGTCAAATCCTGCTATGCCTCCTCATTCATAATCACAGCAGGATGCCTTGATGGAGGTGAGCAAAGGCTGCATTTTCAGCTTTCCATCTGCTTTAAACGTCCTGAATACTTTCTAATTTCACTTGTTGTGGAAATCACTTGGCATTGTTCCGACACCTCCATCATTACTATAGCAACCAATGTAGATATACTAAAAATAAGCAGCGCTGCATAAACAACTGGATCTGATTTCATGCAGATCAAAAATCATGAATATTTAATAAATTCGTAGATTTCGTTTTTAATCACGTGCCAAACAGTCTGAAGTGTGTAGTGTGAACGAACTGAAAATGTGCAACCAAATGCATAACCACACATACAGTAACACGCAGCATAATTATTTTGATCACATTTTTATTCGGGAAACATGTTAACATATTTACAAATAGCATGTACCTGAAAAGCAAAGTAATGCAATTTAATGTGGTTTGTAAAAAAATAATATCAGTTTTTATACAGATTTCTTTTTGCAAAGTACTGTATAATTTCTTATGCCAGGATCAGACTACAAAATAACTGCTGTTATGATATTCACTGTGTCAGATTATGCAGTTTTGACTACTAAAATCTTGTTACACGCTGTAAAACATGATTAGTTGACTACTTAAAATAAGTGAGTAAACTCATTGCTTTTAAAGTGACTAGTTGACTTTGCTTAAAATAAGTGAGTAAACTCGTTGCTTTTAAAGCGATTAGTTGACTTTGCTTAAAATAAGTAAGTAAACCTGTTGCTTTTAAAGCGATTAGTTGACTTTACTTAAAATAAGTGAGTAAACTCGTTGCTTTTAAAGCGATTAGTTGACTTTACTTAAAATAAGTGAGTAAACTCGTTGCTTTTAAATCGATTAGTTGACTGTACTTAGAATAAGTTAGTAAACTCGTTGCTTTTAAAGCGATTAGTTGACTTTACTTAAAATAAGTGAGTAAACTCGTTGCTTTTAAAGCGATTAGTTGACTTTACTTAAAATAAGTGAGTAAACTCGTTGCTTTTAAAGCGATTAGTTGACTTTACTTAAAATAAGTGCGTAAACTCGTTGCTTTTAAAGCGATTAGTTGACTTTACTTAAAATAAGTGAGTAAACTCGTTGCTTTTAAAGAGATTAGTTGACTTTACTTAAAATAAGTGAGTAAACTCGTTGCTTTTAAAGCGAGTAGTTGACTTTACTTAAAATAAGTGAGTAAACTCGTTGCTTTTAAAGCGATTAGTTGACTTAAAATAAGTGAGGAAACTCGTTGCTTTTAAAGCGATTAGTTGACTTAAAATAAGTGAGTAAACTCGTTGCTTTTAAAGAGATTAGTTGACTTTACTTAAAATAAGTGAGTAAACGTTGCTTTTAAAGCGATTAGTCGACTTTACTTAAAATAAGTGAGTAAACTCGTTGCTTTTAAAGCGATTAGTTGACTTAAAATAAGTGAGTAAACTCATTGCTTTTAAAGCGATTAGTTGACTTTACTTAAAATAAGTGAGTAAACTCGTTGCTTTTAAAGAGATTAGTTGACTTTACTTAAAATAAGTGAGTAAACGTTGCTTTTAAAGCGATTAGTTGACTTTACTTAAAATAAGTGAGTAAACTCGTTGCTTTTAAAGCGATTAGTTGACTTAAAATAAGTGAGTAAACTCGTTGCTTTTAAAGCGATTAGTTGACTTAAAATAAGTGAGTAAACTCGTTGCTTTTAAAGAGATTAGTTGACTTTACTTAAAATAAGTGAGTAAACGTTGCTTTTAAAGCGATTAGTTGACTTTACTTAAAATAAGTGAGTAAACTCGTTGCTTTTAAAGCGATTAGTTGACTTAAAATAAGTGAGTAAACTCGTTGCTTTTAAAGCGATTAGTTGACTTAAAATAAGTGAGTAAACTCGTTGCTTTTAAAGCGATTAGTTGACTTTACTTAAAATAAGTGAGTAAACTCGTTGCTTTTAAAGCGATTAGTTGACTTAAAATAAGTGAGTAAACTCGTTGCTTTTAAAGCGATTAGTTGACTTTACTTAAAATAAGTGAGTAAACTCGTTGCTTTTAAAGAGATTAGTTGACTTAAAATAAGTGAGTAAACTCGTTGCTTTTAAAGCGATTAGTTGACTTTACTTAAAATAAGTGAGTAAACTCGTTGCTTTTAAAGCGATTAGTTGACTTTACTTAAAATAAGTGAGTAAACTCGTTGCTTTTAAAGCGATTAGTTGACTTAAAATAAGTGAGTAAACTCGTTGCTTTTAAAGCGATTAGTTGACTTTACTTAAAATAAGTGAGTAAACTCGTTGCTTTTAAAGCGATTAGTTGACTTAAAATAAGTGAGTAAACTCGTTGCTTTTAAAGCGATTAGTTGACTTTACTTAAAATAAGTGAGTAAACTCGTTGCTTTTAAAGCGATTAGTTGACTTTACTTAAAATAAGTGAGTAAACTCGTTGCTTTTAAAGAGATTAGTTGACTTTACTTAAAATAAGTGAGTAAACTCGTTGCTTTTAAAGAGATTAGTTGACTTTACTTAAAATAAGTGAGTAAACTCGTTGCTTTTAAAGCGATTAGTTGACTTAAAATAAGTGAGTAAACTCGTTGCTTTTAAAGAGATTAGTTGACTTTACTTAAAATAAGTGAGTAAACTCGTTGCTTTTAAAGTGACTAGTTGACTTTGCTTAAAATAAGTGAGTAAACTCGTTGCTTTTAAAGCGATTAGTTGACTTAAAATAAGTGCGTAAACTCGTTGCTTTTAAAGCGATTAGTTGACTTTACTTAAAATAAGTGAGTAAACTCGTTGCTTTTAAAGCGATTAGTTGACTTTACTTAAAATAAGTGAGTAAACTCGTTGCTTTTAAAGCGATTAGTTGACTTAAAATAAGTGAGTAAACTCGTTGCTTTTAAAGCGATTAGTTGACTTAAAATAAGTGAGTAAACTCATTGCTTTTAAAGCGATTAGTTGACTTTACTTAAAATAAGTGAGTAAACTCGTTGCTTTTAAAGAGATTAGTTGACTTAAAATAAGTGAGTAAACTCATTGCTTTTAAAGCGATTAGTTGACTTTACTTAAAGTAAGTGAGTAAACTCGTTGCTTTTAAAGCGATTAGTTGACTTAAAATAAGTGAGTAAACTCGTTGCTTTTAAAGCGATTAGTTGACTTAAAATAAGTGAGTAAACTCATTGCTTTTAAAGCGATTAGTTGACTTTACTTAAAATAAGTGAGTAAACTCGTTGCTTTTAAAGAGATTAGTTGACTTAAAATAAGTGAGTAAACTCATTGCTTTTAAAGCGATTAGTTGACTTTACTTAAAGTAAGTGAGTAACCTGTTGCTTTTAAAGAGATTAGTTGACTTTACTTAAAATAAGTGAGTAAACGTTGCTTTTAAAGCGATTAGTTGACTTTACTTAAAATAAGTGAGTAAACCTGCTGCTTTTAAAGCGATTAGTTGACTTTACTTAAAATAAGTGAGTAAACTCGTTGCTTTTAAAGCGATTAGTTGACTTTACTTAAAATAAGTGAGTAAACTCGTTGCTTTTAAAGCGATTAGTTGACTTAAAATAAGTGAGTAAACTCGTTGCTTTTAAAGCGATTAGTTGACTTTACTTAAAATAAGTGAGTAAACTCGTTGCTTTTAAAGCGATTAGTTGACTTAAAATAAGTGAGTAAACTCGTTGCTTTTAAAGTGACTAGTTGACTTTACTTAAAATAAGTGAGTAAACTCGTTGCTTTTAAAGCGATTAGTTGACTTTACTTAAAATAAGTGAGTAAACTCGTTGCTTTTAAAGCGATTAGTTGACTTTGCTTAAAATAAGTGAGTAAACTCGTTGCTTTTAAAGCGATTAGTTGACTTTACTTAAAATAAGTGAGTAAACTCGTTGCTTTTAAAGCGATTAGTTGACTTTACTTAAAATAAGTGAGTAAACTCGTTGCTTTTAAAGAGATTAGTTGACTTTACTTAAAATAAGTGAGTAAACTCGTTGCTTTTAAAGCGATTAGTTGACTTTACTTAAAATAAGTGAGTAAACTCGTTGCTTTTAAAGCGATTAGTTGACTTTACTTAAAATAAGTGAGTAAACTCGTTGCTTTTAAAGCGATTAGTTGACTTTACTTAAAATAAGTGAGTAAACTCGTTGCTTTTAAAGCGATTAGTTGACTTTACTTAAAATAAGTGAGTAAACTCGTTGCTTTTAAAGCGATTAGTTGACTTTGCTTAAAATAAGTGAGTAAACTCGTTGCTTTTAAAGCGATTAGTTGACTTTACTTAAAATAAGTGAGTAAACTCGTTGCTTTTAAAGCGATTAGTTGACTTTACTTAAAATAAGTGCGTAAACTCGTTGCTTTTAAAGCGATTAGTTGACTTTACTTAAAATAAGTGAGTAAACTCGTTGCTTTTAAAGAGATTAGTTGACTTTACTTAAAATAAGTGAGTAAACTCGTTGCTTTTAAAGCGATTAGTTGACTTTACTTAAAATAAGTGAGTAAACTCGTTGCTTTTAAAGCGATTAGTTGACTTAAAATAAGTGAGGAAACTCGTTGCTTTTAAAGCGATTAGTTGACTTAAAATAAGTGAGTAAACTCGTTGCTTTTAAAGAGATTAGTTGACTTTACTTAAAATAAGTGAGTAAACGTTGCTTTTAAAGCGATTAGTCGACTTTACTTAAAATAAGTGAGTAAACTCGTTGCTTTTAAAGCGATTAGTTGACTTAAAATAAGTGAGTAAACTCGTTGCTTTTAAAGCGATTAGTTGACTTTACTTAAAATAAGTGAGTAAACTCGTTGCTTTTAAAGCGATTAGTTGACTTAAAATAGGTGCGTAAACTCGTTGCTTTTAAAGCGATTAGTTGACTTTACTTAAAATAAGTGAGTAAACTCGTTGCTTTTAAAGAGATTAGTTGACTTTACTTAAAATAAGTGAGTAAACGTTGCTTTTAAGCGATTAGTTGACTTTACTTAAAATAAGTGAGTAAACTCGTTGCTTTTAAAGCGATTAGTTGACTTAAAATAAGTGAGTAAACTCGTTGCTTTTAAAGCGATTAGTTGACTTTACTTAAAATAAGTGAGTAAACTCGTTGCTTTTAAAGCGATTAGTTGACTTAAAATAAGTGAGTAAACTCGTTGCTTTTAAAGCGATTAGTTGACTTTACTTAAAATAAGTGAGTAAACTCGTTGCTTTTAAAGCGATTAGTTGACTTAAAATAAGTGAGTAAACTCGTTGCTTTTAAAGCGATTAGTTGACTTTACTTAAAATAAGTGAGTAAACTCGTTGCTTTTAAAGCGATTAGTTGACTTTACTTAAAATAAGTGAGTAAACTCGTTGCTTTTAAAGAGATTAGTTGACTTAAAATAAGTGAGTAAACTCGTTGCTTTTAAAGCGATTAGTTGACTTTACTTAAAATAAGTGAGTAAACTCGTTGCTTTTAAAGCGATTAGTTGACTTTACTTAAAATAAGTGAGTAAACTCGTTGCTTTTAAAGCGATTAGTTGACTTTACTTAAAATAAGTGAGTAAACTCGTTGCTTTTAAAGCGATTAGTTGACTTTACTTAAAATAAGTGAGTAAACTCGTTGCTTTTAAATCGATTAGTTGACTGTACTTAGAATAAGTGAGGAAACTCGTTGCTTTTAAAGCGATTAGTTGACTTTACTTAAAATAAGTGCGTAAACTCGTTGCTTTTAAATCGATTAGTTGACTGTACTTAGAATAAGTGAGGAAACTCGTTGCTTTTAAAGCGATTAGTTGACTTTACTTAAAATAAGTGAGTAAACTCGTTGCTTTTAAAGCGATTAGTTGACTTTACTTAAAATAAGTGAGTAAACTCGTTGCTTTTAAATCGATTAGTTGACTGTACTTAGAATAAGTGAGGAAACTCGTTGCTTTTAAAGCGATTAGTTGACTTTACTTAAAATAAGTGAGTAAACTCGTTGCTTTTAAAGCGATTAGTTGACTTTACTTAAAATAAGTGCGTAAACTCGTTGCTTTTAAAGCGATTAGTTGACTTTACTTAAAATAAGTGAGTAAACTCGTTGCTTTTAAAGAGATTAGTTGACTTTACTTAAAATAAGTGAGTAAACTCGTTGCTTTTAAAGCGATTAGTTGACTTTACTTAAAATAAGTGAGTAAACTCGTTGCTTTTAAAGCGATTAGTTGACTTAAAATAAGTGAGGAAACTCGTTGCTTTTAAAGCGATTAGTTGACTTAAAATAAGTGAGTAAACTCGTTGCTTTTAAAGAGATTAGTTGACTTTACTTAAAATAAGTGAGTAAACGTTGCTTTTAAAGCGATTAGTCGACTTTACTTAAAATAAGTGAGTAAACTCGTTGCTTTTAAAGCGATTAGTTGACTTAAAATAAGTGAGTAAACTCATTGCTTTTAAAGCGATTAGTTGACTTTACTTAAAATAAGTGAGTAAACTCGTTGCTTTTAAAGAGATTAGTTGACTTTACTTAAAATAAGTGAGTAAACTCGTTGCTTTTAAAGCGATTAGTTGACTTTACTTAAAATAAGTGAGTAAACTCGTTGCTTTTAAAGCGATTAGTTGACTTTACTTAAAATAAGTGAGTAAACTCGTTGCTTTTAAAGCGATTAGTTGACTTAAAATAAGTGAGTAAACTCGTTGCTTTTAAAGCGATTAGTTGACTTTACTTAAAATAAGTGAGTAAACTCGTTGCTTTTAAAGCGATTAGTTGACTTAAAATAAGTGAGTAAACTCGTTGCTTTTAAAGCGATTAGTTGACTTTACTTAAAATAAGTGAGTAAACTCGTTGCTTTTAAAGCGATTAGTTGACTTAAAATAAGTGAGTAAACTCGTTGCTTTTAAAGCGATTAGTTGACTTTACTTAAAATAAGTGAGTAAACTCGTTGCTTTTAAAGCGATTAGTTGACTTTACTTAAAATAAGTGAGTAAACTCGTTGCTTTTAAAGAGATTAGTTGACTTAAAATAAGTGAGTAAACTCATTGCTTTTAAAGCGATTAGTTGACTTTACTTAAAATAAGTGAGTAAACTCGTTGCTTTTAAAGCGATTAGTTGACTTTACTTAAAATAAGTGAGTAAACTCGTTGCTTTTAAAGCGATTAGTTGACTTAAAATAAGTGAGTAAACTCGTTGCTTTTAAAGCGATTAGTTGACTTTACTTAAAATAAGTGAGTAAACTCGTTGCTTTTAAAGCGATTAGTTGACTTTACTTAAAATAAGTGAGTAAACTCGTTGCTTTTAAAGCGATTAGTTGACTTTACTTAAAATAAGTGAGTAAACTCGTTGCTTTTAAAGCGATTAGTTGACTTTACTTAAAATAAGTGAGTAAACTCGTTGCTTTTAAAGCGATTAGTTGACTTTACTTAAAATAAGTGAGTAAACTCGTTGCTTTTAAAGCGATTAGTTGACTTTACTTAAAATAAGTGAGTAAACTCGTTGCTTTTAAAGCGATTAGTTGACTTTGCTTAAAATAAGTGAGTAAACTCGTTGCTTTTAAAGCGATTAGTTGACTTAAAATAAGTGCGTAAACTCGTTGCTTTTAAAGCGATTAGTTGACTTTACTTAAAATAAGTGAGTAAACTCGTTGCTTTTAAAGCGATTAGTTGACTTAAAATAAGTGAGTAAACTCGTTGCTTTTAAAGCGATTAGTTGACTTAAAATAAGTGCGTAAACTCGTTGCTTTTAAAGCGATTAGTTGACTTTACTTAAAATAAGTGAGTAAACTCGTTGCTTTTAAAGCGATTAGTTGACTTAAAATAAGTGAGTAAACTCGTTGCTTTTAAAGCGATTAGTTGACTTTACTTAAAATAAGTGAGTAAACTCGTTGCTTTTAAAGCGATTAGTTGACTTTACTTAAAATAAGTGAGTAAACTCGTTGCTTTTAAAGCGATTAGTTGACTTAAAATAAGTGAGTAAACTCAGTGCTTTTAAAGCGATTAGTTGACTTTACTTAAAATAAGTGAGTAAACTCGTTGCTTTTAAAGCGATTAGTTGACTTTACTTAAAATAAGTGAGTAAACTCGTTGCTTTTAAAGCGATTAGTTGACTTACTTAAAATAAGTGAGTAAACTCGTTGCTTTTAAAGCGATTAGTTGACTTTACTTAAAATAAGTGAGTAAACTCGTTGCTTTTAAAGCGATTAGTTGACTTTACTTAAAATAAGTGAGTAAACTCGTTGCTTTTAAAGCGATTAGTTGACTTTACTTAAAATAAGTGAGTAAACTCGTTGCTTTTAAAGCGATTAGTTGACTTTGCTTAAAATAAGTGAGTAAACTCGTTGCTTTTAAAGCGATTAGTTGACTTAAAATAGGTGCGTAAACTCGTTGCTTTTAAAGCGATTAGTTGACTTTACTTAAAATAAGTGAGTAAACTCGTTGCTTTTAAAGCGATTAGTTGACTTAAAATAAGTGAGTAAACTCGTTGCTTTTAAAGCGATTAGTTGACTTAAAATAAGTGCGTAAACTCGTTGCTTTTAAAGCGATTAGTTGACTTTACTTAAAATAAGTGAGTAAACTCGTTGCTTTTAAAGCGATTAGTTGACTTAAAATAAGTGAGTAAACTCGTTGCTTTTAAAGCGATTAGTTGACTTAAAATAAGTGAGTAAACTCGTTGCTTTTAAAGCGATTAGTTGACTTTACTTAAAATAAGTGAGTAAACTCGTTGCTTTTAAAGAGATTAGTTGACTTAAAATAAGTGAGTAAACTCATTGCTTTTAAAGCGATTAGTTGACTTTACTTAAAATAAGTGAGTAAACGTTGCTTTTAAAGAGATTAGTTGACTTTACTTAAAATAAGTGAGTAAACGTTGCTTTTAAAGAGATTAGTTGACTTTACTTAAAATAAGTGAGTAAACCCATTGTAACTTGGAACTTTTAAGCTGATTTTTTTTATTTTAATTATGCGCATAGTTGATTTCCTTAAACTATAAGACAATGGGTTTACTAACTTTTTAAAGTAAGGTTAAGAGCTAATTGCTTTAAAAGCAACAGGTTTACTCACTTATTTGAAGTAAAGTCAACTAATCGCTGTAAAAGCAACAGATTTACTCACTTATTTTAACCTCCCAGGGCTTAGTGGCCACATACGTGGACAGCACATTTTAGCTTTTATATCTTATGTCTTATGTTTTATATTTGGTTACAGACATACAGTGACATCCTGTAACTGTTTTGCAGCATATGAAATGTCCCAAACACTATTTTAACTGTCCAAAATGGGCAAAAAATGTTGTTTTTACTGATAGTCAAAACATGTTCCATAAAATAGTCCATAAAACAACAGAAAAAGTACTGGAAGTTTTTTTGGGCGAGGTTTTTGTAGCATTAATTACAAATCCAACCTAATATATCACTTAAAAAAACTATTAAAAATGTAACTTTTTTCAAACTTTTCAACGTCAAAAGTTGTTTGAGGGAAGATCAAGGTGCCAATCAAAGACATAAATGTAAGAAAAAACTGTTAATTTACAGATTTTTTTACTGTGTTTACTCACTTTTTAAATTAAGATTGACTAATAATTATATAAGTAATGGGTTTACTGATTTTTGAAGTATAGTCACCTAATCACTTATTGTCATATCCAAATACTGACAATATAAAACAACATCCAGGCAATAGTATGCCCTTCCCATAAAAACACATCCATCAAGGAACTATTCGTAATTGTCTAGATGAAGGTATTTGAAATTAATGTAGTGTAAAAACATTTTCCCATCGACTATGGAGAAGTGCATCTGTTCCTTTGAGAGTGCGTGTGTTGTGATATGAATGCAGTCTGTCATTGCCGCAAGTACAGCCTAGAAAGCTCAGCCTACGCAAAACCAAATCAAGATTGCTTATCGTTAATTACTGTTGATTCCTAAATATAGCTGCGGCTCTGATATTTATCTAATGAGGCTCTTCGTCACACACTGACTTAAGCATTCATCGTGTTTGTCTTTCTCACGCTTGTCTGTCACGAGTTTTGTAGAGACTAAAACTTGGTGTCAGAACTTCAAGATCTCCTTTGATCAACAATTATTAAACAATAATATATATTGCTTAAGGGGGCTAATAATATTGACCTCAAAATGTTTTTTTTTTAAAATATATAACTGCTTTTATTCTAGTCGAATTTAAACAAATAAGACTTGCTCCAGAAGAAAAAATATATTTGGAAATACTGTGAAAAAGGTGTCACAGTGGTGCAGTGGGTAGCACAACGCCTCACAGCAAGAAGGTCACTGGTTCGAGCCTCGGCTGGGTCAGTTGGCATTTCTGTCTTGAGTTTGCATGTTCTCCCCGTGTTGGTGTGGGTTTGACAACATTTGAGTTAATTGGAGGCACAACTGTAGAATAGTATTTAAGGAAAACCTCAAACACACTGCTTCCTTGTGTGACAACATGGGAAAATCAACAAAAAAGCCAGATTACAATTTGCTAAATTACACTGGGAAAAAGACAAATTTTTGATCTTCGTTTTAGATCCAAAACTATCCGCGTTCATACTAGCGTTTTATCTAGCATTTCTAAACATATCTCTGTCCACACTACTCCACCAAAAACGTATATCACGTGACCATTTGCTAACTCTGGGCATGCGCGTTCACAGGAAGCATCTGTCTCGCTCGGCATTTAGTGATTGTTAGTCAACAAATGCTGGTTAAACGATGAACACGAGCGATTAGCGAATGTATGCAGCTGCTGTAGTAAAAAAGGCAGAGTTTAACTGCACAATGGCGCCTAAAACGGACAATAGTGCAAACAACGCTCCCATTTCTGTGTCCATGTTGTTGTTTACAGTGAAGGCTGGTCTGCCGTCTTCCGGTAGCGTTATAGTCACGTGATAGGGGCTTGACGAATAAGGGAAGGATACTGTACGCAATGACCCAAAAGCCCTAATCAGGTAGCGAATCTCAGCAGCCACGCCTCCGTTTTCAGATGTCTCCGTTTTCCCCCATCCACACTGAGACGGAGCAGCAGCGTTTTAGAATGAAAACGACCTCTCCAGCGTTTTCAAAACGCTCCGTTTTTGGGGCTCGAAAACTCCGGCGTAGTGTGGACGTAACCGTAGCAAAACTTATGCGTTTTAAAACGAAAACGCATTAGTGTAAATGGGGCCTAAGATTGAACTGTTTGGCCATAATGACCAGTGTTACATTTGGAGGACAAAGGGGAAAGCTTACAAGCCTAGGAACACCATCCCAACTTTGAAGTATGGGGCGGCAGCATCATGTTGTGGGGCTGTTTTGCTGCAGGAGGGACTGGTCCTCTTCACAGCATAGATTGCATCATGACGAAAGACCATTATGTAGAAATACTGAAGCAACATCTCAAGACATCAGCCAGGAATTTAAAACTTGGCCCTAAATGGGGCTTCCAAACAGACCATGACCCTAAGCATACTGCCAAAATAGTTAAAATGTGCTTTAAGGACAACAGAGTGAATGTTTTGGAGTGGCCATCACAAAGCCCTGAACTCAATCCTATAGAAAATTTGTGGGCAGAGTTGAAAAAGCTTGTGCGAGCAAGACAGCCTACAAATCTGACTCAGTTACACCAATTCTGTCAGGAGGAATGGGCCAAAATTCCTGCAAACTATTGTGAGAAGCTTGTGGAAGGATACACAAAACATTTGACCAAAGTTATACAGTTTAAAAGCAAATCTAAAAAAACACCAAGGAAATGTATGTAAATTTTTGACTGTCTAGGAATTTATAAAAAATTCTCAAAAAAAAAACATTTCTCATTATTCTGGCATTTAGCAAATGTAAATGATTTAGGTAATCCTAACTCACCTAAAATAGTAAACGTTTAGTATGATTTACCATCAGACGTTTTTTTTAAAAATGGTTGTGTTCCTTTTTTAGAGTGTATGTAAACTTCTGGTTTCAATTGTATGTCATAATCTGAAAGGAAAATTATTAGATCTTGCTGAATTCCGAGTTCTGATAATGTGGTTTTTGTATAGAAACGATATATTCTACAGAATGATTTGTTTGTTGTGTTATGGGGCTGACACAGTTTGACCATCTGTTTCATGAGCTAGTGAAATCAGTCAGTCTGTCACTTGTGTTTGCAATCAGTCTGGGCTTTATTGGGTGCTGTGCATTTAGAGCTGCACTCTGTCACGCAGGCATTTCTTAATTTGAAAACATACACGTGCTGGACGTAATGGGATTACATTAACATTTATAATGACATGAAGAAGGAGGGAGAAAGAGCGATCGTTTAAATGACATTAGAAACTAACCGATACACATGGATTATGCATGCACAGTGCGGCTAATGCATGTACAAATTCATGACTTGGGCTGGATGTTAAATATTAACAAGCTAATATCAGTGTTTATCTCAAATATACAGGTGAAGTCAAAATTATTAGTCCTCCTGTGAATTTCTTTTTTAAATATTTCCAACATAGACTCATTCTGAAAATGTAGCCCTATATACATTTCTGGAGATCGCAAATTATGTAGCCAGAGGAATGTATGGCTGCATTTTGTCTTAAAAATGAACGCTATGGGGGCGGTATGATGCCATTCCTTTTCGTGCTTACCAGCTGACCGCTTACCTCAGTATGGACGGCTTTACCACTGTTATCAGTTTGTCCAGTGGCTCACCCCATACGTCGGAGGGTTCAAGAATGGTTCTAGAAAGCAGGTTAAACAAAAACCAAAGCCAAAAAATTTAATAAACAAGTAAATAACAGGCTGAGAATGTGGTAAAATCTGAAAATTTGGTAAAAATCAGGCAAGGGCTTTTCTTTTTCTGGATTGCTTTTGAAAACACCGTTGGTTGGGATAAGGAAACTGGGTGGGAGCTGGTCAATCGGTGCTTTTGAAAACACTGTTGGTTGGGTTTAGGGAAAAGGAAGGTGGGCCAGTTGATCTGTCAGTCAGTCGACAGCGGCCTCTAGTGGATTTACGTGAGAAGATCAAGTGCGAATGGCACTCGCGAGAGAAATTTGACATCTCAAAAAGTGTGCACAGCGCCCTCTGGTGGATTCGCAAAAACTAAAACTGCAAAAAAAAACCCTCCTGAGGCATATTTGGCACTCTCCAGAAATGTATATAGGCAGGGCTTAATTTTAAGGAGTTAGGGAAGTGAGTGGGTGGGTCAATCGGTGCTTTGGAAAACACTATTGGTTGGGTTTAGGGAAGGAGGAGGGTGGGCCAGTCGATCAGTCAGTCAGTCGACAGCGGTCTCTGGTGGATTTACGTGAGAACAGCATGCACGAATGGCACTTGCAAGAGAAATTTGAGATCTTAGAAAGCGTACACAGCGCCCTCTGGTGGATTCGCGAAAACTAAAACTGCAAAAAAACGTAGCTCCTGGGACATATTTGGCGCTCTCCAGAAATGTATATAGGCAGGGCTTAATTTTAACCTCATTTTACCGATCCACCACCTCACACGCAACCCCTCCCCGCCCCGTCCGGCCCCGCTCTTCACTTTCTTACGCGACTCCCAACTCTTTTCACTTTCGTCCGCAAACACTTTACCCTCTCGATCTTCGCTTTCGTCCCCCCCCCCCCCCCCCCCTATTCACTTTCACTAAATCACTAAATGGCCTAGGACCTACATTACAGACAAGCTCACTTAACACAAGCCTAACGGATCACTCAGATCTTTAGGATCATATAAACTAGACATTGCTAGAGTTCAGTCAAAACAGGGTGAATCGGCCTTCAGCTACTGCACCCCCCACTGCTGGAATCAGCTTCCAGAAATCATCAGATGTGCTTCAACATTATGCACTAGAGGTGTGAAGCTACACTGGTCTCACGGTTCGGTTCGGTTACGATTATCATGCCATCGATTCGGTTCAATTCGATATCTCGGTGCATCACGGTGCATTGACGATTATTTCCATATACAGTTTTATATTTTCCTCACAGCACAGCACTTCTTGTATTAAATGTATAAATATATTTATATACTATTTGTAAAACAATTTTGTCCTTCATTACAAACAGTCAGATATATAAACTGTACCTTTGAACAACAGTATTTTTAGACCATTTTGAGGGATGTAAACAAAAACAATGGTCCTAACGTATTTCCTGTTTTACATTTTTAATTTGATAAATAGTATTATGACGGCTGATTTAAAATCAAGTTATGATTGAATTGCCTTGTCTACCAAGTTCTTTCTTACACCCCTTTGATTGGTCACGCGCTCAACAGAAAGGGCTGCGATTGGCTCTTACACGCTGGCGCTCTTCACAGATGCACTCATGGGCCACAGTGAGAGAGAGAAATGGAGATTACTTTCATTCTCTTAATCGCCATGAAATAGGGGCTTCTGCTGTAAGTGTCAGTGAAACACAGTCCAGCAAACACACACGCAGTGAAATTGTGCACAGTTTCAGAGTTTTTACGTAGTTAGAGCGTTGTAAATACTCGCGCTCGCGGCTCGCCTCCCTCGCCATAGTAAACTACGGCGACATAGCGCATGTGAGATAAATGACGTCAGTATATATTAACCGGTTATGATTATTACTGAACCGATAACGAATTGTCCGCGTCTGCATCGGGGTGCACCGAAGAAACGATTCATTTTGACACCCCTATTAGGCACATTCAAATCCAGACAGAAAACACATCTGTTTAGCTGTGCCTTTACTGAATAAGCACTGTGCTACGTCAGAAAGATCACACTATTATGGCTTTCTCCTCTTTTTCATTTTTTTAACCTGTTTCAACACATTTTAATCTGTTTTTATACTATTTGTCTATATCCCTTTTTTTTATGTGTCTCTTTTATTCCTGTTTATGTAAAGCACTTTGAATTGCCACTGTGTATGAAATGTGCTATATAAACTTGCCTTGCCTTGCCTTTCATCCGCAACATCCCACCAACCCCCCCTCCCCCCTTTTACACTTTCGTCCGCGACACCTCTCCCTCCTCTGGTAACATGGCGGATCCGTTACCCCGATCTGTTCCAGGACCTTGCAATTAACAAATTAAGCACTGTGTATAGTGATGTGATATAGTGATGATGTTTAACAGAGCAAGGAATTTTTCACAGTATTTCCTATAATATTTTTTTCTTCCTGAGAAAGTTTTATTTCTTTTATTTTGGCTAGAATAAAAGCAGTTTTTAATTTTTAAACCATTTTAAGGTCAAAATAATTAGCAACCTTAAGCAGTAAAGAACAATGGCCCGCCTATTTACCCTAACTTAACCTTATTAAGCCTTTAAATGTCACTTTAAGCTGAATACTATCTTGAAAAATATCTAGTCCAATATGATTTACTATCATCATGGCAAAGATAAAAGAAATCAGTTATTAGAAATGAGTTGAACAGAAATTGGAGAAAAATTATACAGGAGGGCTAATAATTCCGACTTCAACTGTACATACAATGCAAGTCAACACAAAACTAACTCATTCCAACTCATTTCGTGATTCTTTTGTACTATGAGGATTGGAAAAATGTTGTATCTGATTTAATTTTATATAACGGAAATTGTGGGGCTGAAAAGCAAGACCATGGCTGTCTGCTAATTTTCAATTTGGATCCGTCTCTCTCTCTCTCTCTCTCTCTCTCTCTCTCTCTCTCTCTCTCTCTCTCTCTCTCCCTCTCTCTCTCTCTCTTTAATAGTTCATCGACATGAACTTACATTAAATTATTTTTGTAATGAACTGAGGGACCCTTGCTGGTATAATGTTGCGCCATTTACCTCTGATTTTCAGGTCACACTCCCTCCTTATCTGATGTTTCTCTATGCTTTGATTTATGCTGAAACGCATTGTTTTATTTAATGTGTTTATGTTGCTTTTTGGGCGACACGGTGGCTCAGTGGTTAGCACTGTCACCTCACAGCAAGAAGGTCACTGGTTCCAGCCCTGGCTGGGTCAGTTGGCATTTCTGCATGGAGTTTGCATGTTCTCCCCGTGTAGGCGTGAGTTTCCTCTGGGTACTCCGGTTTCCCCCACAGTCCAAAGACATGTGCTACAGGTGAATTAGTAGAGGTGTGAACCTACACTGGTCTCACGGTTCGGTTACGATTATCATGCCATCGATTCGGTTCAATTCGATATCTCGGTGCATCATGGTGCATTGTCGATTCTTTCCCCAAACACAGTTTTATATTTGGGTCTGTCTGTATAAACACACACACACACACACACATAGACACACAGCACCAAGCAAGCAACACACAGCATCGCTCTCTCTCATTCACACACATAAACACACACACACACACACACACACACGTGCTTGCTCGGGAGCGATATTGTTAGACCGCCCGCTCCCGTTCAACATACACCAGAGTTACCGACCGCTCCCGCGCTTTATTCGGAAATTTATTTCCGCACCGCAAGAAATCTGGTCTGGTCCAGCGGCTCCCGCCTTACACAATGCAGGTCTCTATCCAGAAGTATCGCCATATCAGCCGAGAGGAGAGAAAAAGTCATGCCAGCAGGTCAAATGGGCCACAGCGAGAGAGAGAGTAATGGAGTTTACTTTCATTCTCTCAATCGCAGTGAAATAGGGGCTTCTGCTGTAAGTGTCAGTGAAAGAGTGTCCAGAAAACACACACGCAGTGAAATTGTGCACAGTTTGTGCGTCAAGTAGGCGAAGCATTGTAAACACTCGCGCTCGCCTCCCTCGCCATAGTAAGCTACCGCGACATAGCGCATAGGAGATAAATGATGTCAGTACATAATAACCGGTTATGATTATTACTGAACCGATACCGAATTGTCCGCATCTGCATCGCAGTGCACAGAAGAAGCAATTAATTTTGACACCCCTATGAATTAGATTAACTAAATTGGCTGTAGTGGATGAGAGTGTGTGAATGTTTCCCAGTACTGGGTTGGAGTAGGAAGGGCATCCGCGGTGTAAAACATATGCTGGATAAATTGGCGGTTCATTCCACTGTGGCAACCTCTGTTAAAATAGGGGCCGAAGCCAAAGGAAAATGAATGAATGAATGTTGCTTTTTTTAAATGGGTAAAAGTATTTATTATAGTCAAACCAAAGAATTACATTACTGCATTTGTGATTCACAGGTGTTTTCCATTTATTTTTGGTTATGAATTGCATTACGGGACATTAATATCTGCTCTGTCAAGTTTTGATGTTGAAAATGCAACTCTGCAGTTTAACAAAAGGACTTTTATTTACATTTTAGTACTTTGAAACAATATTCATTCATTTTCTTTTTGGCTTAGTCCCTTTATTAATCAGGGGTCGCCACAGCGGAATGAACTGCCAACTTATCCAGCATATGTTTTACGCAGCGGATGCCCTTCCAGCCGCAGCCCACCACTGGGAAACACCCATACAATCTTAGCTTATTCAATTCACCTGTACTGCATGACTTTGGACTGTGGGGGAAACCGGAGCACCCGGTGGAAGCCCACACCAACATGAGGAGAACATACAATCTCCACACAGAAATGCCAACTGACCCAGCCAGGGCTCGAACCAGAGACCTTCTTCCTGTGAGGCGATCGTGCTACCCACTGCACCACCGTGACGCCCCTTTGAAGCAATATATTGTATCAGAAATATAGAAATAAGTCTGTAAATTAACAGAAAAGGTACTGGCAGTTCATTACTAGGTTTTTGTACCATCATTTACAACACCAATACAGCAAATAAAACACTTCAAAGTATTAAAAAATGCAATAAAAGTCACTTTTTCAGACATCAACAGTTCAACCGCAAAAATCTACTGCATCCATCCATCCATCCATCCATCCATCCATCCATCCATCCATCCATCCATCCATCCATCCATCCATCCATCCATCCATCCATCCATCCGAAAATGTACTGTAATGACAAAGCAATCTTTATTTTGAGGGCAATTGAGGTATTATTAGGCCCACACGGAATCTGCGCACGCAGAAATTGGCAGATTTCTGCAGATTTTTAGCCCATCATTGAGTCTATTTATGTACTTGTGTAAATGTGTGTAAATTTAAATTAATTCAGTTTTTAACTGAATTTCGGTAATATTATCGACTAATATGAAAATCTTTATATGATTTATTTACAATACAGTTTGTAAAATATTTTCTGTCTTGTAGTAGATATACAGCTGCAATCAGAATTATTCAACCCCCTGAATTATTAGCCCCCCTGTTTATTTTTTTCCCCAATTTCTGTTTAACAGAGTGAAATTTTTTCAACACATTTCTAAACATAATAGTTTTAATAACTCATTTCTAATAACTGATTTATTTTATCTTTGCCATGATGACAGTAAATAATATTTGACTAGATATTTTTCAAGACACTTCTATACAGCTTAAAGTGACATTTAAAGGCTTAACTAGGTTAATTAGGGTAACTAGGCAGGTTAGGGTAATTAGGCAAGTTATTGTATAATGATGTTTTGTTCTGTAGACTATTTAAATAATATAAAGCTTAAAGGGGCTAATAATTTCGACCTTAAAATGGGTTTTAAAAAATTAAAAACTGCTTTTATTCTAGCCGAAATAAAACAAATAAGACTTTCTTCAGAAGAAAAAATATTATCAGACATACTGTGAAAATTTCCTTGCTCTGTTAAACATCATTTGGGAAATATTTAAAAAAGAAAATAAAATTCAAAGGGGGGCTAATAATTCTGATTGCAACGTTACATTATATGATAGACTTGCTTTGTTTACCAAATAAGTGGTTCCAATTGGCATTGCATTTGCATTGTAAACATTAAATAAAAGTTAAAAAGGTGTTATTTCTTATTTCATATATTAAGTTTTTAGTAATGATATTCCTAAAATCATTCCACATAAATCTGCAGATTTTTTTTACAAAATTCTCCGCAGAATTAACAAAAAAATATCTGCAGATTCAGTCTGGCCCTAGGTATTATACACAGTAAAAGAAAAACCTGTAAATGAGCAGTTTTCCATATTTTGTGTTCCATGTTTTTATTTTTTATTTCCCCTCGGTCCCCCCCTTGGTGTTGTATATTACACTACAAAAACCTTGTAATAAACTGCCAGTACATTTTCTGTTATTTTACAGACTTATTTCTCTATATATTATACATTTTATTATTTCAAACTGCTAAAATTTCAATAAAAGTCACTTTGTTTCAACATCAAAAATTCGACAGAGCAGAGATTGACATCCCATAATGCAATTCACAACCGTAAATAAACCGAAAACACTAGTGAATGTTATTTAAAGTAGAACTGTTGCAATGAGTTTATATTAATGCTTGACAGCATTCAGTTTAAGTCTCAATCAGAATTGTTGAGCAGGTCATGGATTATATAACATTTGAAAAAGGTTGAGTAATGGTTTAATTATATGGTTATCTACAGTCTGAGAACGCAAGAGAATGGCTTTTGGGCATTTTGAGAAGCAAGCTGACAGAGCAAGTTTCTTTTCTATTAAAATCAAGAATCAAAGCTTCTTTTCTATTAAAACCCCTGAAGGTGGAGAATAATTTCTCAAAAATCATCACATTTCACTCAGTATCACTTGATCTCTTCGACCCCCATGTTAATTACATTTAAATAGGACTTAACGGGATAGTTCACCCAAAAATTGGCAACCATAATTTGACTCAGTGATTCTTTTGGCCTGATGGTTTCCCTGTCAGTTTTGCCTCTGATTCATATGTGGCGTTCACTTCTCCATATGGATTATTAATGAAGTTATCACTTAAAGTTTGGCCATTCGTTAAATAAATCGATTGTATACCTTAGAGAACTGTTCAGGTTGTTGTAGCTACTTTTATAATGTTTGGTGTGTTTGGATTCAGGTTGCACGGTGGTTTCAGTGGTTAGCACTGGCGCCTGACAGCGTCAAGGTCGCTGGTTCAAGTCCCATATGGGTCATTTAGCATTTCTGTGAGGAGTTTGCAAGTTGGCATTTCTGTGAGGAGTTTGCATGTTCTCCCCGTTTTGGCGTGGGTTTCCTCCGGGTGCTCCGGTTTCCCCCACAGTCCAAACACATCCGCTATAGGTGAATTGGATAAACTAAATTGGCCGTAGTGTGTGAATGTGCGAGTGTATGGGTGTTTCCCAGTACTAGGTTGTAGCTGGAAGGGCATCCGCTGCGTAAAACATATGCCAGAATAGTTGCCGGTTCATTCCGCTGTGGTGACCTCTGATAAATCAGAGACTAAGCTGAATTAATGAATGAATGTTTGGATTCATTTTGAAGCTTGAAAAATGATCAACTAGAAATGATCAACTAGAAGTCAAGTTGCTCTTACAACTGGGATCAATGACAAGACTTTTGTCAGTTAGTGTACTGCATAACTGTCCTACAGTAAAATACAGTTCAAATTACAGTTAAATACTGTGTAATTTACAAAAATTGAAAACAAATACAAGAATGCATCTTACTGGTTATTGCGTGACCAAATTTAAATACTAAATCTGTAAACATTGTTCACTGGCCAATGATTTGATATGAAGAAAAACCGAAATTAAACCTGTTTATCTTATAAAATGATTGTCTCTTTTGACGTAGATTAAAGCGCTCTATTCATACGGATTTATTTTATTTTAATTCTGCATTTTTATTTTAGGCACAGAAATCAGTTGTTATGAAAAAAAAGATGTCTTCATTTGTGTTCAGATGATGAACATATTCCTTGTGGCTTTGGAATTGAGTAAATAAGGACAGAATTTTGATGTTATGATGAAAACAGAAAAGAATATAAAAGAAACAGAATGTTATAGAGCACATACATAGGCTAAACCCCTTTCCAACATACTAGGATTTGAGACGCAAACATTATAATCTCATACTATTTAGAACAGATCATATGTGAATTGGGACGCGGCTTTTCTTGTTTTGTGACTCCCAAGCACACACTCGTGTTTGTTCGGCCCATGGGGATTTCGCTTTAGTGATGTGACATGATGGAACATGCAAGGGCAACGGCACTAGATTATATACTGTAGATTTGGATGAGGATTTGGATGATTTTTCAACTCTAAAGTTTCAAATCAGTGCATTCATGCAATGGTTTATGCAGCTGTATTTTCTAGTTTTTCAGGTAAATATATTTTAAATTCTTTTGGGGATAATATTTGGCATTTTGGCTGAAGGAGGTCACTGTGGTGAGACACATGGTAAAAGTGTAATTATCTTATTTTATTTATATATTATTATTGTTGTTGTTGTTGTTGTTTATTATTATTTTTGTATGTGTGTTTTTTGAGCTTATATTACTTATCTGTGTTTATTGGATTTATGATAGCAACATCTAATTACTGGATCTGATGCTGTTGGGGAGGGGAAAGGTGACGTTAAAAGGATGTAAAGCTGTTTAAACTGGTTTTACTGTTAAATTATTGAAGTAAATAAATAATTTGTATCATAAAAAATATATATTTTTTTCAATTTCCAAGTAAAAATAGCATTTTGTTTTCTAAAAATAGTAAGTAAAATGTTATGTTATGTTAAAATTAAAAATGCCTTTGCTACACTGTTAGACATTTTATGGTATTTTTGTGGTAACTTACTGGCAGCACATGTGTTTTACAGTAACAAGGCTCTACCGCAATTTCATTTTACAGTAAAATAGCATTACTTCAACTTCTTTATGGCAAAATGGCCTTAACCACATTTAAATATTAAAGTATGACAATTTTTACTGTGGTTTTACTGTAGTGTACACTAGCAGTACAAAACCTTTTTATTATGCATTGTCGTTTTATACGTTTTAAATGCTTTACAAAAGGAAATTTCATTCATTAATCAGTTTTAGATACATTTTGTGACACAAGATGTTAATTGAGTTGGCGATTCATTCCACTGTGGCGACCCCTGATAAAAAAAAAGGCGGAGGAAAATTAATGAATGAATATGTTAATTAATATTTTTTTTTAATTGTCTCATTATTGTCTTCAACTACAGTATAGCAGTACTTGATTACTTTGATTACAGAAAAATACTGCAAGCTCCTAATCTGCAGTAAGTTACTGTAAATGTTTTAAAATGACCTACAATGCAGTGCATATTACAGTAGTGACCTGTAAAGAATGCATGTGGTATTTTACTGGGCAGTTTTGCAGTGAATAACTGTAAAATTGTGACAAAGTCTAACAGTGTACTTTTTAGTTTTTGGGCTCTATTTTAACGATCTAAGCACAAAGTCTAAAGTGCAGAGCGCAAAAGCTCTAAGGATATGTCCGAATCCACTTTTGCTATTTTAAAGATGGTAAAATATGGTTTGCACTGCAGCGCATGGT